>OU426980.1:147812356-148520836 GCA_911387785.2 Aelia acuminata
TTTGGATAGTCATCACATTTGGATAGTAGTTAGTAGTTAAATAATTGCAATTACTAACTACAGTTTGTAGTTAGTAGTTAACATATTCTAACTACTTTTTCTAACTTGTAGTTGGTAGTTGGAAAAATTTAACTACTAACTACTAGTTAAAAAATGTAGTGGCCAGCTGTTAACTACTAACTACAAACTGTAGTTAGTAATTGTAACTACAATCAAACCAAAGTAGTTGTAGTTAGAAGTTAGTAGTTGTAACTACATTTTGCCCAACTCTGGTATGAAGCAGATGAAATTACATTCAATACTTATTAAGTTGATGTAAATATACCAATCTTGTCCCATCATCATATATTCCCTCCACTGCCGTAAGTAATCATGAAAGCTGGATTCATAATATTATTTATACATTTAGGAAACATAACTAATGAATCGTCTATTTTAAGCTTTTAATTTGTGGTTTTTATCCTCAGTTTTTTTGGTTGTTAATAACAACAGTCCCTTTATTTTAAAAGTTCTAGCATATATAATTGCATTATCTTATTGGTAATACAGAAAATAATTGATATTTTTTTCAAGATCTCTTTTCCTTTAAAAGATTTTAACTGCTGAAGTATTCCAAGTACATTGATCACTCTATGATACACTTTCATGCATTCACTTAAGGCAGATAGTACGTCTGTCTGTTTTATAAGTTATGAAAATAAACGTTTTTCAATTTCCATGTTACCATTTAAGATGTCATTTGGAACTTTCTCGATACTGTCAACACTGTATGTCTCTTATATATTTTTTGCACTAGGAAAAATGGAGATTGAGTCAGTGTGAATTTAAATCTAAATAGTGGAAAGGTTATGCATTGAAGGCTATATGTTAGCATTTAGATTTACTAATTTACTGAACAATTTATAACACCCTTGTTAAATCAGGGAATGTGTCATTTTAGATTTAAGTTAAGTATAGATTTAAAGATATTCTCATTCTGATGAAGGTTCTTTAATACAACAAATGGCTAGTTCACCTTAAGACAATCTAAAAAGAATATTTTGCACAATTTTTTTTTCAGGAAATGAATTATGATTTCATCTTAACTTTATTAATAAAAAAAAAAAAAAAAAAAAAAAAAAAAAATAGAACCTATTTTTTAACATGGAAAAATTAATGATTTCAATATCTCTCCATCAGTAAAATAACCTAATTGAAATGTTTTTTAATCAATCTAAAAATTAATTTCAAATATATATAGTTCATCAAAATAACCTACCATTATTAATTTTTTTTTGGCAAGGGCTGCTTTATATCTCATTAAATTTAATTATTTAATAATGCTGGAAAATATATGATGAAAACAATATTCGTTTTTAATCTGTTAGTTGTAATATCAAAATCAGACCTCGTCAATAATTGAAATACTTATCTTTAGCATATATTTATAAATAAGTAAGTAAAAGTAATAATGGATGCAATAAAATCAATTTCATCATCATATACAATTCTTCTTTTAATGCTTAAGCAGGTTAATGTGACCCCTCCTACATTAGGTTTATGGAACCCAAAAAAACTATAGCATAGTTATGGAGGTCCATCTTGAGAAGGAGACCGAACCATCTTAACTTGTTCTCCTCTAGGATAGTTCCCGCTGACTTGATCACAAGATTGGTTCGGATGGTCGTATTTCGAACCCTTTCAGTTCTAGTCTTTCAACCACAGGAGCTAGCTAAAGTTCACAGCTAGTGAGGGATTAATAATCCTCTGGTTTCTCCAATTCAGTACACTGCATGAACATTCAACTTGTATATTCATAACAACTTGTGTGTTCAGAACAATACACAACTTACTATACTTACACAAGTTCTACTGTATACCAAATTAAGAGGAGTCTAATGTCTTACAGACCTTAGTCTTATTGACAGGCATATAAAGGATAATAGATTAGCCAACAGACCGCTACATACTGCTCAATTTGCTGTATCAACCTGGCAAATCCTGTGAAATTGCCCTTAATCACTTGGTTTCCAGGATTGAAAAGACTCTGGAACACATAGAGATCACGGCACGTCTTTCATTGATATCGAAGATGCCTTTGATCTAAAACCCTGAAACATTATGCTGGAGGAAAGTATGTTCGCATCTGAGTTAAGACACACCAAACTGTCATGTAATGAAGCCAAGGGGATGGGTGTCCACAGGGTATATGTTATTTCCCCTTTTGTGGTGTTTAGTTATTGAAAAAACCTTGCTCATAAAACTAAACAATGCAGCTCTGTATAGACAAATACAAGTTGATGATAACATTGTGCTGATTGGGGGCGAATTTTTGAAGATAATCACTGATTTGCTCAATGTAGCAATTAAATCTTTTTACTACTGGTGCCTATATCTCATCATCATTTCTTCACTAACAGAAAGAATGTCATGATACCATGAGGCCTAAATGAGCTCAATATCTGTAATGAAGTTAAAAACTTAGAAATTACCCTTGATAATATGTTGAAATGGAGCAGCAAGAGGGCTGTTGGCTAGAGCTGACACTGAAAGCCTAAGATTGCTCTTTGGCTATGTATGATAGAAATTAGAACAATGGTTATATGTGCTGTCATTGTGTGGTTGCAAAAAGAGACAACGGGCAAATACAGGCAGTTGCTTTGGAATCTGCAAAGTTTCGCTTTCCTAATGATAAATGGTGCCAACAGTACAGCAATGGAAGTTTTCAACCCAACTCCACTACTCATAACAGTAGAAATGCAAGCTATTTGAACAGCTTATTGAATTAATAAGATCAAAATCTTGATTCATCAGAAACATGGCTAAATTGCTCAATAGAGTTGATGAATTAGCTATGCACTCTGATCTTCAGGCCAAGTAATACACAGGCACACTCTACATTTAGTTATCACGAAGATTCACTCGCAGAAATTGTGCAATGGGGTTAATTGTCATACAGAGAGTTCTCTGGTGAAACAAAGCTCATGCTGGAGATCGGATAAACCCAGGGAACGGATTTTTAAATCATTAGACAGATATAATTCGGTCTTCCAGGCTGAGGTAATGTCAATAAATATCTTTGCTCAAACCTTAATCTCTGAAAGTGTGAGGGACAGACTAATTATAATGCATACTGATAGTCAAGTGTCTATTGAAATATTATGGTATATTGTCCAATCTAGATTGTTTGAGGAGTGTATTAGTAAATGTATACTCTGTACTTTAATAACAAGGTCTGAGTACAGTTTATTGATGTCAAGAATTGACCGGTTTTATCCTAAAACTGTTTTTTTGCTATAAATAACCGGTTTTGTGCCTTTGGTTAACAGGTTTAACTAGTTAGGTTATAAAAATCTAATAACTGAAGTAAAAAATTCGAAGTAGAATTAATTAAATCCTAAAGTACATATTAAATCCATCAACCGGTTATTTGTTATAGCCTATAAGTGGTTATGGAATGATATCTATAGCCAAAGGTAACTAGGTAAGATGGAAAAAAAGTCCACATGGGATATGTATAGGGCCCTGATTTATATGTATTTACATATTTTATGTATATTTACATATAGATTTACTAAGTCTGGTAAACCACTGACCGAAAGCTTCATTTCATAGAAAGCAAATAAAGCCTATTTGTTTTTACATGTTTGGAGGTTATAACATATTTTTATGTATATGGGGTTTATTTTGCATTTTATCTTCGATATTTGTTTATTTGTAAAATTACTTATAATTGGAACTTCTCTGTATTTGTTTAAGTGTTATTGTGAATTTAAAATTAAATAAAACTGAAAATTAACTACCCTTAATAATTTTATAATCAAAACATATAGTCAGGAATTTCAGTCAAAAATGTATTCTTTTTTCAAATAGCCTATGTTTCGACCCAAGCATGAGAGTCTTCATCAAGACTAAAATGAAACAAATGTATGAGTAAAATGTAAGGTATCTATAAGTAAACAGAAAATTAGAAATTTATATAAATAACAGAGAGAAAACAGAAGTTAATTACAGATAGTAAGAATGCAAAAAATAAGGGTCCATCCATTTGAAATGGTCCAGAAAAAAATAATTTAGATGCTCAAACATTTTAGAAAAAATTTATATTTTTACCACCAATTAGGTATGGAATCAGTAGTATAAAACAAGTTTAAAAAAAAATTTAGGGTCAACTGTTTAAAAATGGCAGGCATCTTTGTTTCCGATTTTTGAGTTTGTAAGCTCTTTTGGAAAACTCATTTTCTCAAGACTGGTAAGTCATAGACTAATAATTCAGAACCGATTCTTTTTCCTTACAGTCTGATCTATCTTTTTTTTTTTTTTCCAAGTCCAATACTTGAAAACTGCTATTGAAAACAACTGCTTTAATTTCTCAAAAGACCGTTTTTGAGGGTAAGTTTGGGTATAAGAGGATGTACATCAAAGCTGCTTTTGGCATGATTATAACCCTAATTAAGTAGCTTTCATTAAAAGTAGGGGAGAGCGGGGTTGGTTGGCCTTTGGCTTATAGTTTCCATCACATCTGTTGTGAAGGCCCCACCATTGTACCATGTGACCCGCTTGATCACGGGAGTGTTGTCATCAGTTTTGAATCGGATGCTAACAGTGTAGAGAAGAGTGTACTTCATTGATTGATTTTACAATATATAAGTAAATTTTTATATTTTCAGTAAATTTGGTTTAAAGGCATGGCAAAACTTTTGACTCCAATTCTGTTCACATAGCCGCAAACTCCTTTGAAAAACCTAAACTTTCGACTAACCAGTTTTTTTTTTATTGTTCTCCCCTGCCCTGGCAGTTATCTTTCATATGATCTTTCCTGTGGGGTTAGTTGGCTCTTTTCAACTGGGGTTTTTGGCGCAGTAGCAATTCACAAAAGCAAGGTAAACGAAACAAAGGTGAAAATACCAATTGTCTTTAGTTCCAATGAGGAGGATGAGAGCAATAGTTCCTATGCAGAAAGTGACAACAGTCTAAACTTCTAACTTCTTCTATTGTCATTCTATTTTCCCTTAAAAGCTGTTAAAAACCGATTCAAAATTGTTATACCATTACAGTGCAGCTTTTAATAACAATAATATGTGTCAGGCAGTGCTTGAATGAGATGGGTAAACAACCCTACCTTCTAGGCCAACCTGCCCCATGTAGGGGGTTTATTGGCATAATCGGGCTTGACTAATTCCCCATTTTTCTGTGAACTGACTAATTCCCCCAATGATTATAGTATTAAATGTTATGTGTTGAAAAAATACTTGAAATACTCTAATACTTGGAGTTTACAGTGGTATCAGCCCAATTGGGATTATATTAACAGGGACGACTCAACTATCAAAAAAGTGAAAACTGTTGCCAACCAACCCCGCTCTCCCCTACTTTTAACTCTGATATTCATTACCTTATTTTTTTATGAATTTTTCTACTTAAATTTTTTTATTTTTTTGTTAACTTTAGGCTCTAACATCTCTGTTGGGGGACTATATAAAAATCTCATATTTTTACATGTTATGCTTCCATGCAACATAAAAATCCTGTAAAAATTTCAACCTGTATATTTGAGTACTTTGGTAGCTAAGAATTTTTGAAAAGTAGGTAAAAATAGCTTACCTAAACAAAGTTCGCGACAAGCTTAGTAGGTACCAGAATAGTCACGAATAATTTTCAATGATTACTCATTTTTCACAATGGGTGAAAAGCTTCTGTACTTCATTTTCATTAAAAGGTTGTTCACAGTACGTTGTCCGCCTAGAGCTTCCTTTCTACCTAGAGCTTCCTTTAATGGCTCAAAGAGATATAAGTCGCATTGAGATGAATGTGGATTGTAGAGAGAATGTTCTATCAATTATTATTATTATTATTATTATTATGTATGCACTGTGGCTCACTGTGAAATTGATACACACTGTAGAAAATAAAAAAGATACATAAATGGATGCATTAAATAAAAAGAACCATTTACTTTCCAACGAATTTATTTATAATCTCAATTTAAATATGTATTTACTCAATAAAATTAAAATATTCAACTTCATTAATAAAAAAATAAACAAAACAAAATGAATAAATTATTTCACCTCACAGTCAAAATGATACACCTCACTTGAGATTAACTTTTAAAGATAATTAATTAAGTTCAATACCTAGTAGCTGAACCTTTATTTTCTTCCACTTCTTTGAGTCTCTTTGGAATGGAGTCAAACAATTTTTAGCAAATTCTTGGCATAGCTTGTTCCATTCTTTGAGGAGATATTGTTTTAAGTATTCTTTTCTTTAAATTACAAGTTTTCTAAATTCTACTTCCAATTTCGCCCACAGGTGTTCTATCACTTTAAGATCAGGTATCTGTGGTGGAGTATTTATAACTTTTGATCAGTTATACAGGAGCCATTCCTTAACTAACATAGCAGAGTGCTTGAGGTCAAACTCGTCTTTGAGCCCTTAAATCTTCAAGCTTCTTTTTAAAATATCTAGGTAAACAATCTTGTTAACTATACCATCTATAAAGTAAAAGATTTCCCGCACCAGAAGTCGCAATACATCCCCACACCATAACACTGCCACTCCCATGTTTCACAGTTGGGCGTAAATTTTTTTTTGCGAGCTCTTCTCCTGGTTTCCTCCACAAATAGGAACGTCCATCGGACTGAAAAAGATTAAATTTACTCTCATCATCCATTATCACCGTTGTCCAAAATCAGGGTCCTTCAAAAAATATTCATTTGCTAATTACACCCTAACTTTTTTATTTATTATTACTTTTTTTTTTATGAAGGTTTATACTGCACTACACCTCCATGAAATTTATTTTTCTTAGCACATGCCGTACTGTTTCTGCATTTACTGGATTACCAAAGCGTTTGGACAGTTCCACAAATACTTTGGGTGCACTTAAACGTGAATTTTGTTTTATTTCTCTGATAATTATCAGAGACTTATTATAATAAGTCTCATCCATTTGACAAATTTTTTCTTGTACTTTTGGTTTTTTTTTTCTGGCGATTTGGTTTCCATTTTGTATTTATAATATTTGATAGAGATATTTCCTATCATTAAAATATCGAATGACCAACTCAGGTTCTTTAAAAGTTGAGTGTTGTCCCATTATTAAAAAAGTTCAAATATATGGCAGATATTGTTATACTAGCTTTGAAAAGAATCAAAATTGAGGTATGCTGAACACGAATAAGGAGGCAGATAATCGCTATCAGGTACCATTTTACGACAAATTTGTGTTTTGGATAAAAAAAATGAAGTGATTTCGACTTTTTTTAGCCTTTTCTTATCATTGAAAAGTTCAACGAAAATGAAAGTCTATTTGATTTTGAAGTTATGATGTAATAAAACGAGAAAAATTGCGAGAGCTCAAGCGTTAGGCTTCAAGAATTTGGACACAAATCAGCGCTCTATTTAATGACCTGGAATTTGAAGGAAAATTAAATAAAATGAAAAAAGACACAGGAAACCGGGGCTAAAACTTTGTCCTAGATATTAAAATTAGACAATTTATGACTGGAGAAGGGTTGTTTGATCTGATGATAGAAAAATATAACGTATTGATTCTGAAAGCCGAGTGTGAAAAACCTCTGACTCTCCTCAGCGATAGGTAAGTTTAACTTAATCTAAAATTTGGCTTTAGCAGACTCATGGTACGGCGTTACATAAAAGACCAAAACGAATCCTCAAAATAGAAGGGAAAATAAACACACAAGGCTGTCTAAGGATTTCACAGTCATCTCTGTATTAGAAGTGCCTAGAAGATATTATTTTTCGACAGGATAATGTTCCCAAGCAAAAAGGTAAAAAAATCCATGGGTTGGTTTAAAAATCATTAAATGAACTTATTAAATTAGCTCCCTCAGTCTTCTGATATGAATATAATTTAGTACGTTTGGTGTCGAGGAAACGGAAATCAGGCCAAGTACGAAAATCCTCGACAATCGATGAAAGTATTTTGGGAGCGGACCACATTGATATGGGACAACGTGCTGTCTTCGTTTTTAGACAAACTTATTGAAAGTGTTCCAGAAAGTACACAGGCCATAATTAAAGCAAAAACAGGATATACTAAGTACTAAACCATAAGTGTTTTATTTTTTTTTTAGTTCAGTCATATATCTGTTGCAATCCCTTTCTGCTATAATGTTCATCCAAAATCATACCTAAAACTATCATGTAACCGATTTTCAATTTGTAAACATGGGCGTAATCCTTACACACACACACACACATATGTATATAGTGTTTAAACAGCATAAATCTTTGTTAGACCGGGTGCTGAGGGCCAAAAAGGTGCCTGATTTGAAGAAAATTTGTGATCATATAGGCTGAAAGTACTCATTTCATAGACAACAAATGTGAACGTCTGCCACCTCAGATCGGTTGCCATAAAATTTTATAGAAGAACGAAACCGACATTTTCGAACTTTATTTCAATTTTTCGCTAATAACTCGAAAACGATTTATCGCAGAAGAAGTTGTGTTCTTTCTAAAATGAAAGGGCATTAAATTTCGCGTCGAATGAGGTCCTCACAGTTAAAATCGGGTAAGTCTTTTCGCCAAAACCGATTGTCAATTTAGCCACTTAGCGGAAAAATGAATTACGCTCATGTTCCCAAGCCTGCAATTAAAAGAGGGTTACTCCAATTAAAAAATGTTAACTATAATAGTTGTAGAGTATTGAATTCTGTGTAAAACGATCTCATTAATTTTAAAATTATACCATTCCTGTGGAGACGAAGTAATTAAAACGTGAACGTATTTAGCGCCTTGTGGTCTTAAGTCCGTGAAATCGTCTGGGATTTTTTTTCAGTGTCTCGCATATACTTCGGCGAATACAGATCACAAAGTATTGCTTTCTTCTTACTATAAGAGGCTAAACTATTGCAAATAGAATGATATATTTGAAGTTTAAATCGGTTTAGTGGTTTAGCCGGTTTCGGTACATCAAAAATCTGTAATTTTTACGATTTTGGTGGAAACCGTGTTCCAACGGCTCTAACTCAAAAACACCATAGTTTAAATGAAAAATATTTTAGATAAATGTTGCTGAGCATCAAATTTAGCAGGCAATAAGCTTCTTACACACAACATTAGCTAAACTCTGCGTGGAAATACAAATGAAAACGTGAAATTACTCGTTGCTTACTTCCTGCTAAGACTTCAGTTTTGTTCGTCTATAAAATTTTATAGCAACCGATTTGAGGTGGCAGGCGTTCACATTTGTTGTATATGAAATGAGTACTTTCAGCCTATATGATCAAAAATTTTCTTCAAATCAGGCACCTTTTTGGCCCTCAGCTCCCGGACTGTGGGGCAGTCTTAAACGTCATTCCAACAGTTTTATGAGTCATTGTTTATATGAATCAGGGAAAATTTCTAAAGGGATTGAAACATTGATTTCAGAACGATTGAATTTTTCATTCGAATAATCTGCAATAAAATAAAGGATCTCTTGCATGCTAAGACAGCTGATGATGGGGCGGAAGGTTGGGGATCGGATTGGACCGGAGGCGATGGCGGAGCCTAGATGCCGAAGAGGATTACGCAAGTGCAGAGCAACGACCTCCCTCAACAAAATAGTTGCCGCTCCTGACCTTCCTCCTCTCGTTACTTAGCCATAGTTGCGAAATCCCTTCGGAAAATGTTGCTCCCTTGTCAGCCTCCCGTCCTCCATCTTTCAAATCAGGTACGCTACAGTAGACCAGGGAAGATACATTTTAAAAAATTATTAATTCGGTAAGCTAAAATATCGTTTATAAATATAAATGCTATTTATCAGACAAAGGCACGGGAAAATTATAGGATTCAAGCAAAAGTGGACATTTAAATCTTTATTCCAACTGCTCTTATGTCTCCGATTATTTATCATATCAAAATGTTAGTTAACAATGAAATTGTAATCATTAATCCGCAGAAAGAGAGCAATATGAAAAACTGAGCAATATGATGCCCCATAAAGAGTATTACCTATAATACATACAAGAGAAAATTTTTACCAAGGCATGGAGACTGTTAATGGACTTCCAATATAAATAAACCACAAAGCATAAGATAAATCTCATATTGTTATTTTCTTCTAAATTTGGTTGGAAGATATTTATATTACAATTGATAAAAAATTAGCAAAAATTATCGTTTCCCCATTCTCAAAACCTGTACATTTTTATATCTATTAACATTTCATAATCAGAACACTAGTTTAATAATTTAGATAAAATAAATTAAGTATAACTTACATAAATAATTTTTCAATTGTATAATTAATTGTCTTTAAATAAATATTATAACAAATATATCAATGTCAAATGCTTCAAACACACCGTTATACTTTTTATATAAGTCAGCTCATACTTGTCCATTTCTAATTGACTAAAGGATGCTGGACTCTGTCCTCTATATTTTCACCCTGTTAATACTAAATGTTAATAATAAATATCTAAATGTTAATAGATATAAAAATGTACAGGTTTTGAGAATGGGGAAACAGCCCCGAAACGTCAACATGTGCTGTAAATAAATATTTATGGTGAAAAAGGAAGATAATTTTTGCTAATTTTTTATCAAAGATAAATCTCTTAGTTTATTAACTACTTTATGGGCAATATTTTAACTATGGAGACCTGACATGATAGTATAGCAAGCCCTTAGTATATATTAATTGTTAATTTATTGCGATTGTTTTGGTTCCTGGTTAATCTTTTTTATGCCAAATAGCAATTTGTGATTATGTTTATCTTTATTTGAGCATATTTAAGTTCTAAATATTAATTTACATTTAAGTTCTAAATTTTAAAATTCCAAATGGATTTTTGATGTTTTTTAGTATTTAGGTGATTTTAAAATTAAAAATTCATTATAATATATATATTATAGGTTATATCAGTGGCGCAACCAGGATTACTATCAGGGGGAGGCTTAAATCATTTTATTGAATATATAAAACAATATCTCACTGTAAATAAATTTAAATTTAATTAAATGTGTTTTTTTATTGAGAAAAAAAGTTTATTTCTGTCGTCTTGGGGGGGGGGTCCGCCCCCAAGCCCCCCCCCCCCCCCCCCCATGGTTGCGCTAGTGGGCTCTGTTTCTATACAGTAGTTTCCTAAAAGCTAGCTCCCTAAATAAATTAAATAAATAAGTAATGTTGGTAATAATTTCTAAATGTAGTAGTCCAAGGTTTATTTATGGAACTGTTAATAAAATACAAAATATTTAAGAAGAAGCATTTGATGTTCTCATATTTGTAAATAATCCAAGTCAACCATGGTCTGCCATAACAAAAAATAATTAAGAAATCAAAATGGTCTCCCTCATCCATAAAAAAGTTTTATTATGTTGGTCTTTTCTTTCGTAATTTTAAAACAAAAAACGCCTTCCCATCAAGTGGTGTATACATATTTTTGATTGACCCTAAAAAAAAAAAAAAAATAAAAAAAAAAAAAGGAGAAACGGCCTCATCTCTTTAAAACGTTATTAAAGTAGGTATATATTTTTTGTTTTTAATAACATAATATTAAAATAGCATTAAAAAAACCGTTGTTTCGGGTCCTCTCAACTATGCTACTGTTTCCGTCCATTATAACTTCTTCCTCTCATTCATAACGTTTTCTGCTGAGGTTTTGTCTGTGTAATATAAGTTACTATAGTTAATAAGGGCAAATCATTTGTAGCAATAAAAATAATTAAAAAAAAATACTCGAGATGTACTTTAGTTCACCTAGAAAAGTCATTGATTATTGAAACTTGAAAAGTCAGTAAGTTAAATTAAGACAATCTTGGAATATATAACTTGTCAGGAAGATGACAAATATCTAATAATATTGAACCTTATAAACTTTTCTAAAAAAAAACTATAGTTATAGTAACACGAATATTTCCTGTGTATGACAGACAGTACAGACGGATGACATGCTCGATTTTATGGCTGATCCCTCCGCCAAAGCGTACATGTACGCCGAAGATATAACACATGACTTTAATGCAGTAAGGTATAATGCTTTCAAGCCGTAAAAATTCGTCTCCTACATAAAACTTACAAATATATATATGTTTTAGGTTATCAATCCTTTATTACTATTTAACATGGGTTTTAATAAATGACATAGTGATATAGTATAATAGCCATTAATACTAAAAAAGTAAATGGCGTACGTTATCAAAATAAGACCCTATAAAAAAAAAAAAAATCTGTACCACTACTACCCATGAAGGGTCTTGGGTTCAGTACTGTTTAAGGAAATACTCTTTTTTGTATCTATAATGAATTAAATATAACTAACATAAATAATTTCTCAATCGTATAATTGATGGTCTTTTAATAAATATCACAATAAATATATCAATGTCATATGCTAAAATACACTGTTATACATTTTATATATGTCAGCTCATACTTGTCCATTTCTAATTGACTAAAGGTTGCTGGACTCTGTCCTCTATATTTGTAAGTTATATTTAATTCATTTTATCTAAATTATTAAACTAGTGATTGGATCATTAAATGTTAATAGATATGAAAATTGATGTACAGGTTTTGAGAATGGGGAAACATCCCCGTAATGTCAAGATGTTATGCTGTAAGTACATATCTATGGTGAAAAAGGAAGATACTTTTGCTAATTTATTATCAATTATAATATAAATATCTTCCAACCAAATTGAGAAGAAAATAATGATATTTATGATGATAAAACCTACCTGATATTAAAGAATACTTAATTCTCATTAAACAAGGCGAGTTTAGTAAATATCGTTAGAGTCGTTTATGAGAAAATCGAACAAAAGTAAAAATGAGACAAAATTTATAAAATAAAGTGCTTCTTCCGTTTGATTAATTTTGATGAAATTTTTGCTATCACATCACTGGCATATTATGTGATTTTATTGGGTTTTTGCGAAAAATAGAAATCTGAAAATTAAATAAAACCCTTTGGGAGGCTTGAGAAATGATGGGATTTTGGTGGGTTTACAGTAGGCCATTCAGAATCTGTTTATATCCCATTTCCTATAAAAATGCATAGCAGTGTATTTTGGAAACTTTTCATGGCAGTAATTTTGTTATATTTCTTTATAATATGGATATTCTATCATATGATTGAGAAATAGATGTAAGTAATATTGATTTTATGAACTAATAATTAGATTGTTAAATAGTTAAATTTATAAAAAAAAAAAAAGTGATTTTTTAACTTGAATATTATAAAAGATATATAGTACATATTAAATAAGTGTAAAAATATTGTAGAGGTTTTGAGAATGGGGACACAACCCCGAAACGTCAACGAAGTAAAGATTAAGAAAATAAGGAAAAATAAAAAGGAAGATAGGTTGATATTATTTTATTAATCATATAATCTACCCAATAAATTAGAAGATGTCATCTAAATAAGCTGCTAACGGAGCTTATATAGAGGATAAATTAAAATGCAATCACAATTTGAATATATTCGGACTCCATATCGGGTGGGACGATATGAATTTGATAGTTGGGATATTATTAGTTAATAATAACCAATTCTTGTTAGTTAGATACCTTTAGCCTATATAGGAAATGTTGTAATCTGTAGCAAGAATGAGTGGACATGAGAATATTGTGGCTGAGATAAGAACTAAAGAAGTTGGAGGTTAAGGCCCTCGGGTGCGGCGAGGCGTTACGCCTCTTTTCGGTGTATAACAACTGGCAATTGCTTCAACCAACTCTGTTCTCCTATACACTTACTTCATCATTTCTCCGATTCATTTAATTTTTTATCCGAATTAGGCAATTTATCCTATATCATAAATTACTAATAGCTATTACCAGGATTTATACACATTTAACTTTTTACGTTTTTTTCGATTTTCTCAAAAACGGCTCAAACGATTTTAATTAAACTGAGTATTTGATGTATTAATATGCCTGAGATATGACTGCAAATATTTCAACAACATTGACTCTTGTGTTTTTTTTATTGACTCAAAAACGGCTTTAACGATTTTGTTCAAACTGGGCATTTAATGTGTGTAGATGCCAAAGATATGATAGCCAACATTTCATCAAAATTGGTCAAACGTAGAGGGCACTTTATTTCATAACTTTTTTTCCAATTTTTACCTTTTTTTAGATTATCTTAAAAACGACTTTAATGATGTTGATACAATTCGTCATGTTTAATGAAAATTAGATGTTCTTTAATATCAGGTAAGCTTTAACATTATTAAAATGTTCTGAGGGGTCTTAAATGGGGAAGGGGCCTTTTTAGTTTTCCTATAAAGTACCTTTGCTTTTGTTTATATGGAAAAAATAACTGTCTCTCGTTACGCCTAAAAATAAGAAATGGCTAAATATGAAATATGAAAAAAAATCAAGTAAACATATAGAGGAGAAAAAAAGAAAAATATTCCGTCGAATCATAAAACACGTTGAGCCCACGCAAGCGGAGAACGCCTTTAATGACAGACCATTGTTCATAATTAAAGCTGTTCTGTTCATTTAATGGAAATTATTTGTTTCACGGTAACTAGATGAAGTTTTCAACAACTACACAGAGAATTATAAAATCCGACGACTTGGAGTATTATGCTTGCATTGCCGAATTATCACAAGTAAAAAATTTTATTTAACAATAAAAAAAATAGTGTTTTTTATAGAGCAAATACAAATAAAAATAACAAATGAATTTGGAAGTGGCAAATAATAAAACACATCAATTTCTAATCTAAGTAAGTTGGTAAGTGAAAGTTGTGTGTTGCGCGCACGCACCAGATTTTTTTTTATTTTGGGTCTTCTCCGTTTCGAGTACCCCAGTTATATATTGTACTTACTACGTATTATTAATCATTAACCGGTTGTATCTTATTTTAGTGATAATGTATATTATTTTTCATGATTAATTATAAAACATCTGTTTTTATTATCAACTATCTGCGTTAACCGGCTTCGCTCAAGGAGTTGTGCGATATTTTGAATAAAAGAATAAATTTTTAAATATAATACTTAGTACATAAAAAATAGACCAAAATCAACCATAATTAAAACAAAATTTGTACCTTCCTGAAATTTCATTTTTAGTATTAGTGGTAAGATTCGAAAGTTCGGAGTCCGCCCAAATAAAGTACCCTATACGTTGTATAAGAGACCCTATATGGGTTAAAGTACTTTTAATAACACTTTTCCTTGGAGAATTCGCACCTTTTTTATTTTTTAATAGTATGAGATAAATACTGAAACATCACAGCTTAATAAAATATAAAAACAAACTTAACTTGTTTAAGAGTTCAGTTGGTTTGTTTATTTTTACTTTCAATTCATTGCATTTTAAAAATGAAAAAGAAAAGTTATTTATTTAAACATAGCCTCATGTAATTTAAAAAGAACAACTAAAACTATATCAAACCGAATATATGAACTATAAACTTATGAATGAAGCATAGTTAGTGCTACCTGGCCGCAAGTTGTCGAACTAAATTTTTTTATTCATAATCTGACCGTCATGCACAGATGGGCTAGTTACATGCCGCGAGAAGGAGAAAATTACAGCCTTACAGGGAGAAATATCACGCCGATCGGATAAAAATGGGAGCCTTCTTCATATATAGAGGATAAAGGGCTACAAAATCATATAAATTTCTAGATGGTAACCTTTACTCGTTTTTTAGTTTTATCGACATTGTAAACTTTGCTTTATAATGTATATTGATTAAACTTGTCACCTTTTTTCTTTACGCTACAAGTTCTAAAAAATAAATTTCTCTAAACTGGTCGCTGATTTAAATAATGAGGATAGTAATGTTCGCCATTTTATGGATTAAGGTGTCATTCTTTACAGAAAACCGTGTGACTAAAATGATGTGATCACTCCATGACAGAAGATTAGTTTGCAATTCGGAGGTGTAGTAGAGGAACATGTTATACTACTATCCCTCTACAATTACCCTACCCCCCCCCCCTACTACTCTATACCTACCCCTACTACCCTACTACCCCTAACAATTCAAATAATTCTTCATTATAGTTGGTCATTGCATCTTTATTTATATACCATATAAATCCCATTATAAATAGGAATTTAGCATCATAATGTTATACCATTGATCACAGAAATCACCGGTTAGTAACTGCTGTACTCAAAACGGAAAATATCATAAATTTGAAAATATTATCCTCAATATTTAGTCATTATAAAAAATGAAACTTTGGTAAAAGAGGCATTTGACCTGACGGGATTTCTAATGACCTGAGACGGAATTCCTTGTTAATTAAATTTAACTCAAGATCTAAATCTACAATTTATTTTTAGATCTGTTGAACATCTCGAACCTATAAGCCTTTGAAATCGAAGTATTGAGAGTTTCTGAAGAAAACTTTTTTCAAATTTTGTGACAAATTCGATAATATCTGTGAGAAAAATGGTCGGCAAGCTAATGAATGATAGGGACAAAAACATATTTCAACCACTTAAAAATGAAAAGAAAACTAAATATACTTAATGAAGGTAATTAGTTATAAGAAAAGAAAAAAAAATTAACTTTAAAAAAAAAATTTTTTAAAATTTAAATTAAAATTAATTTTTTTTATCTTTTCTTCATACATTTTATTGGTTGCTATCTTGTTCTTATTTAGCCCTGAAGAGAACTGAACGTCGGGTCGAAACGTCGGCACAAAATATATGTTATTGCACACATTGTGTTCAATTTGACTGAACCCCCAACCATTTTCATCACATAAATATAATTAAGGTTTGTATCACGATTTTGTTATAGAAATATTAACTTTATAAGTTAATAGTTCTTATAGTTATAATTATAAGTTTGTTATAAGTATATTAACTTCACAAATCATAATTCCAGAAATTAAAAAAAAAAAAAGAAGAGGTATATTATAATTTTTCCATTCTGCTTGATTTTTAATTATGTATTGATTCTTTTAATGGTTCTACTGTACTGGATATTTTTTTATGCCAGACATGATTTGAGTGCTATACAAATAAAATATAATTAAACAAGCTTTAAATAGTTAAATATTGCACAAAAATGAATACATTTTAAAAATAATCTCGTTGCACTTGAAATAATAATGATAAAAAAGTATTATAGAAAGCGTCAACAAAATAAAATAAACCTGGTAAAAATGAACATTGTGGTATGTTTCAATTGTATTTGAAATTAACAACATTTATAAGATTATTAAGTAAGATAAATTTTCAATTATATAAGAAATTAAGAATATAAAACCTATTCAAATCTAGCAAGATCCCGAACAACTTTTTTTTTTATTAGCTTTTTATTGACTAAAATAGTTGAATATGAATTGGATTCTACGAAAAACAGTTGGATTCCCGTCTGAATTGGCCTTAGCTCCAAAACATTTGAATGTTATAAATATTGAGCTTTAAAAACGATTTTTTTTTTTGTGCTACCCGTTCCTTAAGAAAATTATTAGAGCAACTTCTGGCATGAACTCCAAGGAAATTATAGTAGGTAATACAGAAGAATGTCAGGCCGTCCAGAGAATCAACTGATCTTGCGGGTCTAGTGCACTTCAGCGCCTGGAAGGCCTATTGGGCGCCTTGTGAAAGCAATATAAAAAAAATAAATAAAAAGATATACTGAAGAGAACCTGAGGATTTTAGGACAAATATAAAAACTCTTATCTTGGAAAAATGTCAAAATTAAATTCATATAAGTTGGAAGGTACCTTCAAACTTTGATATGATTCATTCAAAATTAAACCCCTTAACCATGGTCAAAAATACGTCCAGCTATTAAAATAAAATTGTAACACCTATATGCAACTTGTAAATTGTGGTATAATATACATTTTGCATTGCATTAATGTTACTTGATTTAAGAAATAAAAAATTTTGGAACAATCTGAACTGAACTATTCTATAATTGCAGGCCTTGGTTCCCCTGTGGTCGCGTCCGCTATGATTTTGCGTATTGAATGTTGCAATGCACTACTATTATCGGAAATGAGAGAGAAAAAAAAAAAAAAAAAAACTGACTGAATTATTTACATACGATTTTTAAATTTTTCTATATTTTTAATTATTAATTTATTTTAAACAGTAATCATTAAAAAATAGTACAAAATAAATCACTTTATCAGCAACGGGAGAGAAAGATAGGTTATAATTAGAGCTCGGATTCCCGTGCACTTGCATTTTTTTTTTTGGAAAGTCAGAATAGAGCGAACTTAAGTTACTTATCCAAATCAAGCCTTAAGGGATGTTTTAATGAAGTTTTATACTGCACTAATTGCAAGTTTTGAATTTTTATTGCACGAAATTGCATCACTTGATATTTTGAAGAAAAAATATATTTCAAACTGTAATTTTCTTTAATACACATCAAAACAATAGTGGAAAAATAAGTGTGAAGATCATAGAAAAAAATAATAAAGGGAACTTGGGAGATGTAAACCAACAGAAACCTCCGATTTCCCAGAAATGAGGGTTCAATGGTTCCTGGATGTTTATATTATGTTTCTCAATTCCCATCGTTCTGTCAGTATCAAACTAGCTTCTGTCGAGTACATTGTTACTAAAAATGCCTAAAATGGGAGCAAGTGTCTTCGAAAACTGCGGGATGGATTAAAAAATATCCTGAACTCAATAGGGATGGTTGTGTAGTGTTCTGTAAATCTTGTGATAAAAAATTGGATGTGAGAGGAAATCACAAATTGATACTCGCTGTACACAAGTAAGTACCTAATATTTTTTAACCCCAGAACGGTAATAGGGGTAGTGCGTGTCACCAGAGTAAAAATAATCATACCCACCGGATATTGCATCTAGTGATTCCATAATTTGAGTAGTATCTTTCCATTTTTAAGATCTTCCTATTTCCAATATATGTTATTACAGCTCACATGCCAGTATTTTACTCTGTAATCCACATCTTGCTGTTACTATTTTAAGTAAATATTTTATGTTCCGATTTTTTTCAAAAAAATATATATAGTATTATAAAAAAAGATCCAAAATTCAGTGATTATACCAAAATCTATACCGAAACCAATATTATAAAAATAATCTGTAAAAATAAAAGAGTATCTATTTCAATACCCTCCGCTACTTACTTTTTTCCAAAGTAGCTATTTTTTGTTTTCAAAAATAATGTAATGCCTGATTTTTAAGCAATATATTTTTATTGCATGTTTTCGCGCGTTTTGAAGTTTTGATTGCACGTTTTCAAAATTTTACTGCACGGAATTCTGAGCTTTAGTTATAATATTTATAAACTCAATAGACTGATAATTTATGTGAAGTGTGAACGGCCGAAAATTTTAGAATAAAAAAATTAAGGAACGGGGAAATAATGTACAAAATTGTAATAATTAAAATTACTTAATTATTATTTGTTTTTTTCTTCAAAAATACATGCAGTGTGTTGTATTCAAAGCAAAGCAGAAGGACATGTATTATTCTAAAACTTTCCGTAAAAAAAAACTGGAGCAGATTGAAGATCTCTTTGCAAAGTGAGGGGGTGGTGAATGGATAAAGTGGACGGAGTAAGCCAGAAATTGTCAGAAGATAAGTCCCCTTTCCATCTACCGTTTCTTGCTTAACTCATATCACATACCCTGTACTGAACAGAGACGGTCCAAACTTTTTGCTTATCATCAATATTGCAGTAAGTTTAAAACATCAAATACGTATGGAATAAATCATAATAGATCATTCAACAATACAATGCTCTCATATTTACGCTTATTATTATTTTTATTTATTAAAAAAAACATTAGAGACTTCCTAGTTATTTTATTAGTTTATTTATCCTAGTTATTTTATTATTTTTAAGATCCACTGAAGACAACACTGGAGGTCGAATCATCTATAGTAGAGACCAAGGGCGTCACCGCCGGGGGGGGGGGGACAGGGGGGGCGCGTCTCCCCCCCAATATTTTGACAGGAGGGGACTGTCCCCCCAACATTTTGGCAGGAGTGGACCCAATGTAAAAAATTAAATAAAAATGCGATTTTTCGAATTTATCCGGGTTCAACCGATAAAATATAAATATGAAATATTAGTTAATTTTATTTTAGTTAACAAACTATTCTTAAAAGCTAGACAAGCGTATTGTATATTTGATGAATTATATACTTTTTATTTCAGCTGGAACTGTTTTATTGCTCTAAATTTCTTTTTTAAACCAAGCAGCTTGATCCTACTTTCCATCAATTTGATGAAGCTTATAGAAGTTAATGGGAAGCAATGAAATTAGTAGTGAAATCAGAATCAGAAGAAAAACTTGGATAAAATTAAATCAAGAAATTTTGGCCCACATCCTTCAACATTAAGCCTTAACAATTCCCTATTTTAATGTATAACTGAGGCATAAATTGACAAGTTTCAAGAGACTATAAATACCTTTAAAATACAGCGTTGGAGGATGAATTTAAATGCCGCAACAGTTGTTTTTAGGGGTTATTATTTCAACTTTTAGCCCCTCTAATTTCTATCTACCCTATCTAGGAAAATATTGAGCCGTCCCCCCAATAATTTGGTGCTGGTGACGCCCATGGTAGAGACTAAAATCTAAATTATTTGTCCTCATTATATTTATTTTTACAAAAATAAATGCATTAAAAAGAGAACTAAAATTTATCAGCTTACCGTTATTGCTACTGAGAATCAGGACATAAATGTTTTCGAGAAAATAAATTCGTCGTTCTGTTTCATCCACAACCTGCGATATAGTCTAATATTCACTAGCATTTACTATCGATGCATGTTCACAGTTGTAAGTACCTCACAGGAAGAGGTAATATATGGAGTATGAAACATGAAAAGTACCCATTTACAAAAAAATCAAAAAATCGTTATGTAAGTAATTAAATCAATAATTCAAATAAATTATATCATTATTTTGATTATAAACGTGATTGTTTGTTTTCCTTCACGAGTGATACCTACATCATATAACTCGTTTCAAGATGCGGCGGCAATGCCCTCAATATCTAATGCATTATATAATGGATATCTTGGACTATCAGTCCTATAAAATGGATTATAATTCAGATGTAATATTTTTCTACAATTTACGTTTCATTTTTTTAGGACATCACAGTTCTGGATTTCCCAGAATAAAGTAAAAATGTTCATTTCACAAATACGGTGTATGATTTGACAACATTGTGTTTACTTGAGTTAGTGCCTTATAAACTAACTAAGGTACTTATCACATTTAGGGTGTTGGGATTGATATCCATAAATTTTATTTTGCGAACTTTACAATAAGTGGAGTATTCTGAAATCAAAGGAAATACCACCTCTCCCGAATCGATTGTAATTTGATTAATTTTGTTCAAGATTTGCATAAACGACAGCTTGAATGGTCCCGTAAAAAAATAATATGCAACCTGGTCTCGTCGATCGATTACTTTCAAGCATTTTCTACTAAGGACGCATTTTACGTTGATTTGTATTAACATTAGTAGGGCCTAATATTCATTTTTCTAAACTGCAGTCGCATTCTTTCCGAAAATTTTTGTCGACTTGTAGAATATACTAGAGGAAAGTGCGCAAAAAAAAAAATATATTTGGAAACTGTTTTTGATTCAACCATTATTTCAATTCGGCAAACAATCGAATACCTCTGCATATAAGATATTGTTGACAAGAACTCCTTTGTCAACGATTTCTTATATCCTCAAATATAGATTCTTCCTCGAATTGACACCATCGTTAATTTCATTCTAAGGTCCTTTCGCGTACCTATCATGAAACAGTCTCTTATAAAAAGAACAGCCTAATATATATTTTAAATTCCCAATACCAGAACATAATTTTGTCCTTAGTGACCGATCTATAATCCTCTGCTACAAATTTTGTAACAAGCGATTAGAGATCGGTCCCGATGAGACAATATTTAATATTTAATATTGTCCTAATAACATCGGTAGGTGTAGAAAGTCCCCAGCGGCATAATTTTAAGGAAAATAATTTTGAAAAGTACAGTATCGTAAATTTATATGAAATTTTTTATTTGTTTTTAGCTATTAAATTTATATGAAAATGTTTGTAAGAAATCATTATTACTTTTATAATATCTGTTTTTAATCCCCTTTTGTCAACATTTTTACCAATATTGAATTATTTCATATTGGAGTACAAATAGAACCGTAAATTTATCGAAGTGAACATACTTCTAATTGTACAAGGATAGTCAAGTTTTGCATGTTTTAGTGGGTTACTGCGCATTAGGTTAATAAATGCACGCTTTTGCACATTTTAAAGTTTTTTTAATGCACGAAAATTCGGCCTTTAACAATAACTAATCGTTTATCAAGGTGATTCACGGCATTCGTTAGTTATTAATACAAATTTATACACAACTATCGAACTTGAAATCTTTTTATTCAAGTCTCGTCATTATTTTTCATACAAAATAGGATATTTTTAAAATCACAAAGCCAATAAAGAAAAAAAAAATAATTCATTCCACTTTTTATGCCCTTAATCAGGTCAAACATTTCTTCTACCTAAAATTATCTTCCTTGAAAAGCCATGTTCGCAAATAAGAATGAGAAGGTGAGGCTATATTTAATATGAGATTCACAGAAAACCAATTGCGGCGCACTTTTATCACAAGGCTTTCCACGAATTTAAAAAATAATTCTTATTTTCTTCTAAATTTGGTTGGAAGATATTTATATTATAATTGATAATAAATTAGCAAAAGTATCTTCCTTTTTCACCATAAATATTTATTTACAGCATAATATGTTGACGTTTCGGGGCTGTTTCCCCATTCTCAAAACCTGTACATTAATTTTTATATCTATTAACATTTAATAATCCAAACACTAGTTTAATAATTTAGATAAAATGAATTAAGTATAACTTACATAAATAATTTTTCAATCGTATGATTTTTTTTTTTTTTTTTTTTTTTTTTTTTGGACTTTAAGGCTTCCAGTGAAGCCCTATACTGCCCATACTAACACCCATGGCACTGGGTGATACTTCTCCTACGAAAGAAAAGCACCACCCAGGGCGGGACTCGAACCCGCAGCTCGGGCATGGGAGTACGGCGCTTTACCGCACAGCCACACCGGGCCCCTCAATCGTATGATTGATGGTCTTTTAATTTTTAATTGATATATTTATTATAATATTTATTAAAAGACCATCAATCATAGATTGAAAAATTATTTATGTAAGTTATAGTTAATTCATTTTATCTAAATTATTAAACTAGTGTTTGGATTATTAAATGTTAATGGATATAAAAATTAATGTACAGGTTTTGAGAATGGGGAAACAGCCCCGAAACGCCAACATGTTATACTGTAAATAAATATTTATGGTGAAAAATGAAGATACTTTTGCTAATTTATTATCAATTAAAAAATAATGAACCGTGTTTTTCTTTTTTCTTCTCAACACTTCTTATAAATATAATGTAAGTTCCTTTTATAATGACGATTGGGCCTTTATTTCTTAGCAGTAACTTTTTCTTGAAAATAAAGGCTGTTCCGAATAATTACTGAAAAAAAAAAAAAAAAAACTGTTATAATGAGAATGAGTATGAAAAACAGTATGATTGTATTGATGAGACATGTTCCATCTCTCTCTCATTTCGCTAAATATACAGTACCTCTCAAAAGTGTAGACACCCTTAGATTTTGTAAAATAAATAAATAACAAAATTTTATTTATTGAACAACATAATAACTATAATTTTTTTAAAATTTATTTACAACTAGCAGTATATCCCGGTTTCACCCAGGGAACTTGGAAAACAATGAGAAAAGCCGTGGGTCAAGAAAAGTTCGGTAGGACAGAAATGAGAATTTTTTCGACTCCAACCGTCGATTTCGTTAAAATCTAATGTAAACCGAGATCATAACGATTTTTTATAACAATAAAGAATATACCCAGAGATTGGCTGAAGTTATGCAATTTTAATATGGACAGGTATGAAAGAACCACTAAGCGAAATTTGGAGAATTTAGGACAAACGGTATGGATTGTTATAAAGAACAAACAAACAGAATTTCATCTTTCACGATAGGTTAAATAATGGTCAGGATTTTCAGTTTACAATGATATTTATTATGGTAAGCCAACGTTTCGATCCAGCTTGTGGATCTTCATCAGGGCTACTGAGTCCAAGTGGACCATCTCTCATCTCTACTAGAATTTCATCTTTATTTATTAAGATCGTATTCGAAACAATCATATAATTTTTGAAATGTTATCTCTTGAGTTACAATTATTTTTTTTAACTTGAAGATTGAGAATTAAATACAAGTGAGTCTAAACTTTTGACTGGTACAGTAGCTTCATGTTATTTTTAATTAGTATGTGGTTTTTTTCAAGATCAAAGAATACAGATTTTATTCAGTATATTTTTAAAAAAAAAAGAAATTCAAGGCACCTAAAAAATGTTGAGAGAGGTGAGATTGTATGTTTAAAAATTTTCCCTAAATTGATTTAGGTAGATTTGCTGGAAAAATTGACCATTGCTCTGAATAGTAGGTTATCGGGGAGGATTGAGAAAGCATTTTATTCACGAACGAATTTTATATCACGATTGTAGGGGTTTCGAGTAGGTCTGATACATTTTATCAGTTAATAGATTGTGGAGTTTTTTTCGATATAACTTTTGATATTCAGCTAATATTTGGGTCGGTTAAATTGGCATACAACTATTCGATTTGACTAGGTACTTGCTGTGACATGTCCAGTTTACCCATGATGCTTGGACACAGACAGAAGTATGTGCGTACTACGTGTGTGTATACACAGTGCGTGGGAGCGACGTTGGTGGGGGGTTATGTAAGGCCGTGAGTCAGGAGTGCCCCTTCCACCGGCGGAGTCAGTGTTCGCTACGGCAGCTCGCCGACCGCCCGCCCTGTCACGGTGAGTCCTATACTTGACAATATTCGCTCTCCGTATCCTCGCCAAAGGGTAATCCATCTCGAAGACCCTCATCCATCCTCTCAGCTCAGACTGGATCATCCTCTTCCTTCCGTGGATACCTTTCCAAGATATGAGAGACATTGTGCCTAAAGTCACGTGAGATCAACTGTCAATAAACAGTGTCATTAAATTTGCCGGATGGTAACAGTTCGTAACCTACTTGTGATCGGTCTTATTTAAATGTCTTCAGGCTTACTCGAGGTGATATGGGTGGATGGACGGTAGGACGAGATGATGCCTTGGCGGGTTAGGACCTTGACTAGGAGGGTACAGCGCCTATTACGTGAGCGTTGAGATCATTGGGCGGACCTTGTTCCATAACTTCTGCAATCCGCCTCTCCCTACCTTTTAATATTATACAACCGTTCCTGTCCCGTTAGTTCTTTCGACACTCGATCCTTAGGCAAATATATTTTTGTAATGACTTGTAAGTTTGCTCCTGTAATTTTTTTGTTTTGAACCCCAGGTCAAATCAAATGATTGTACTTAGCTGCATTTTTTTTCTTCTCAAAATTTATCAACTTCATAGTTTTGAATTTGGATATCCGAAACCGATGGAAGAATTCCTTCATTTGTCCTCTCGCTTACATTGACATACTCCAATTACATTAAAGAAAGAAGATGCAGTTTTAAAATTTCTTGAAAATATAATATAAAATTCGTTTGATCTTCGCCCTTGATCTATAAATTTCCATTTATACCTTCCCTATCCTACCCGCTTATATTTAATAATATGCCTTATCTTAGTTATTAAGCTTCTTGTGTTGCATTATATATATTGATTATTTACTGTAAACCTGATGGAAACTGTATGTTCTTAGAATTTTAGAAGTTTTACTTTACCAGAATCGGGTATTTCGGAAACGACACTTTTCTCAACATTTTGAGAAGACGAAACCATACATAAAATTCTAGAAGACAATACAGAATATATATTTTGTAAGCCACCAATCTATACATTTTTTATGAAAAGTTTTTTAACACAGTCAAAAATGATTCAATTAACATTGTACCTATAAAAAAGCTTGACTCAAAACTAGATAAAATAACACATTTGTCGTTTCTGAAATAACCGCTTAAATTATTCTCTCTGATTTCATTTAGGCCTGTGTGAGTTTTAATAGATTGTGGAGTGACAATCGTATCATGGATGATCTTTCTTAGTCTGACGTGTTAGATCAAGTATCGGTCAATCCAAAAGACCTAAATTAATATAGAAAATAGAAAAAAAAACTTAATCTAAGAATATTTTATGATTATTATTATCTTAAATTTTTAGATCCATTGAAATTTTTATCAGCCAATGTGCTATTCAAACATGTAAACGATGGCACTTATCTATGAACTTGAAAATATAATTAATCTTTAATTATAAGGTGCAGGTGCAAGATCATTAATAAAAAATTGATACCTGTTGATATGGATTATTTTAATCAATCATGCAAATACGAAAATAAATGGTAAAATGACTAATTGTCCTTGTAATAATACCAGAATTACAAAAACATCCCCCTGATTATCAATGAGTATGAAAATTCGGACCCTCCCCCTGGTAATCACCACTTGGGGTCCACCCCCCCCCTTTGAAAAAATGAAAAACTATTATACATACGCCACTCACAATATGATTCAGAGCTTGTAAATGGTCTTCAGTGTCACACTGATTCTCAAGAGAGAGGGAGAGAGAGGGAGAGAGAGGGGGAGAGAGAGGGAGAGAGAGAGAGAGAGAGAGAGAGAGAGAGAGAGAGAGAGAGAGAGAGAGAGAGAGAGAGAGAGAGAGAGAGAGAGAGAGAGAAATACTTTATTCAATAAAAAGTAGTGCTTCCCTAGTTTATAGGGTTGCTAATTACGCTGGATGCCGACGCATGCATCAATCCGTCACTGAAAAAAGATGTATAGATTTGTTCAGGTTTTTTTTTTTTTTTTTTTTATGAAATTTTTTTTTAAGAGCATGACCTCCCTCCTCACACACACATCATTTAACCAGCTCACAAATAATTCCACATTCATCATTTCCAGCGAAGTTCATTTACTTTACAAAAATCAACTATTAAGACTAATGAACATTAAAAAAGACAACGTAAACAGGTAATTTTTGAAACATACTAAAGCGAGTCTTAGTTTGTATTTGAGTTATTAGAAAAAAAATCATTCTAAATTAAATTAGATAAACCGTACAAAAAATAAACTTGTTCTTCTACACCTCTTAAAAGACACGAGACCCACCGAATCAAGTTGCCGCCATGATGGCTGAAGGAGAGGTGTATAGTGGTCAGCCATTCGTAATTCCTCCTGACCTTAATTTAGGTTTTCCAGCCCGGTCCGGTTCATAATGAAATAATCAAAAGAGGTCTTGGGAAGCAGTTGGTTCATGCTCTAACGAAGGCAACCTCTGCGAACAAGAGCTCTTTACGAAATCACAAATACACGTAAAGAAAGAATTAATTGGAAGATATAATAAGAATTAATTAACATATGCATTCAACATAATTGCAGTAACTTTTAGCCAAATGAACCATCCCGATGCCATTTTCAGCAGCCTATCACTAAAGCTTGGAATTCCGTGCAGTAAAAATTTGAAAACGTGCAATAAAAACTTCAAAATGTGCATTAAAAACTTCAAAACATGCAATGAAAATGTATTATTGCTTGAAAATCAGGCATTTGTGAACAAAAAATAGCTACTTTGGAAAAAAGTAAGTAGCGGAGAGTAAATTGAAATAGAAACTCTTTTATTTTTACAGATTATTTTTATAATATTGGTTTTGGTATAATCACTGAATTTTGGATCTTTTTTATAATACTATAGATATATTTTTGAAAAAAAATTCCGGTAAAAAAATCGGAACATAAAATATTTACTTAAAATAGTAACAGCAAGGCGTGGATTACAGATTGAAATACTCGCATGTGAGCTGTAATTATATTGGAAATAGGGAGATCTTATAAAGGGAAGATACTACTAAAATTACGAAATCACTAGATGCAATCTCCGGTGCGTAGGCTTATTTTTAAATCACTCTGGTGAAACGCACAACCCCTGCTAGCGTTCTAGGGTTAAAAAAAATTAGGTACTTACTTGTGCTACAGAGGGTATCAATCCGTGATTTCCTCTCACATCCAATTTTTTATCACAAGATTTACAGAACACTGCACAATCATCCCGCAGTTTTCGAAGACACACTTGCTCCCATTTTAGGCATTTTTAATAACAATGTACTCGACAGAAGCTAGTTTATTACTGACAAAACGATGGGAAATGAGAAACCAAATGTTAACATCCAGGAACCACTGAACCCTCATTTCTGGGAAATCGGAGGTTTGTGTTGGTTTACATCTCCCAAGTTCCCTTTATTTTTTTTCTATGATATTCACATTTATTTTTCCACTATTTGTTTGATGTGTATTAAAGAAAATTATAATTTGTAATATATTTTTTCTTCAAAATATCAAATGGTGCAATTTCGTGCAGTAAACTCCAAAACGTGCAATTTCGTGCAGTATAAAACTTCATTAAAACATCCCATTAGGCTTGATTCGGGTAAGTAACTTGAGTTCGCTCTATTCTGACTTTCCAAAAAAAAAAGATGCAATTGCATGGTAATCCGAGCTCTGCTTATCACACTTGGCGATTGCTGTTATTAGGAAGCTAGGAGACTAATTAGTGCGTTTGGTTTTTATAACGGAATCATTGATATCTGCTTCAGGCCTAATCGTCTACACAGTATTATTGAAGTCTTTTTAGATAAATTTATTTTCTACATAATTAGGAACAAGCATTCTTAGAAATATGATTTTACGATAGCCTGAGGATGGAATGAAAGATATGTTTTCAAGGTGAAAAAAAACAAAAACAAAAAAAACAAAACAGAAAAGAGTGCTAATGAAGTGGTTCCACAACTAATAAAAAATGCGATAAATGTTAATTATTATGAAGTAAGGAATAATGCATGTATTTTAGATAAAACAATTGAAGGGGTCGGAGCTAAATAGTCCCAAGCAACATTTTTAATAAAAATAAACTGTAGCTGCCGTCTCTTGTATATTATGTAGTACTATATGTCTGTGATGGAAATGCCACCTAAATATGACTATAGAGTGCTCTATTTTCATATTTCAGGTGGCATTTCCATCATAGACATATAGTACTACATAATATACAAGAGACGGTAGCTACAGTTTATTTTTGTTAAAAATGTTGCTTTGCACTATTTTGCCCCGACCCCTTCAATTATCATTGACAAACGAATGGTTGTGGAATATTAAAAATGTTCAACAGATGTCCCTGGAAGATGGATCCAAAGCCGGAAACTTTGGTTGAATAAACTAAATAATAAAACATGGAAGAGATTCCTTCTTTATAAACACCTAATAAAAATCTTCCTCACAAAAGTGAAAACTTCCAAACAATTGGAAAAAAAAAAAGATTTATTTATTATTTTTTTTTTTATGAAAGAAAGAGACACGAAAAGCTTAGGCTTGTCGTTTCTTGAAAATTTCAAATTCGACATAATCTTATTGATGTCCGATATGAAGTAAGTATAGGTTAAATGTTTCCCCAAATCGATCATTATCAAAAATGAAGAGCTCTGCAAAATTAATGCATACTATTATAAATAAAAATATCTTGAACAGTTCATAAACCTAACTCACAGATAAAGAAAGATAGGTTTTTGGATTAAAGAGGTTATTCGGGCAAGATATGTTTAATTTTCAGGATTCCATTCGTCCCGTTGTAGATAAAAATAATTCAAGTGTGATACTATTATGAAACTTTGTAATTTATTTACTAAATAGTTTATTGAAAATAGCAAATTTTTTTCAAAAACAATCTAATGTTCGATAATTTTAATAATGTAAGTTAATTATTTTGGTTTTTGAGAAAAGATATATATTAAAGCAGTCCAATTAAGTTGTCATGTCAAATGAAGTCCCTTCAAATTAAAAAAAAAATGTATAATAGCCATCTTTATAGGACAAACAGTATTTGAGATAGATAAGTTTATTATTGGATTTTGTTTTCTAAAAATGGCCGTTTTTAGACTTTTAAAATAATTATAACTCAAATACGAATGTACAGAAAAAATAAATAAATAAGACTCGGTATGTTAGGTCACAATGCTGAGAAAAATATATGCTAAATATATAATATTTTAAAAGTCTCGAGATTAAAAATATTTTGTTATTGTTTGGATTAATAATGAATGATGACCCTTTCATTTTTATTTTTAGGATTATTTTTTTTTTTTTGGTTATTTTGATTTTCGTTGGATCACTCTCTCTGCTCTGTTAGAAAACGTAGATTTTGATAAAATATTTCGCCCACACAACGGAAAATCGTTTTATTGACCGAATCAAGAGAAAAAAAACACGCAGAAACCAACATTTAAAGCTGTCCTCGAATTTTGCTATCCTCTCTTCGGCCCTAATGAATGGGAGAACGAACACTTGTTTAAGAAATACAGACAGAATGAAATTTAGGGAGGAAATTTGTCCGTATTACAAAAATTATATCCGCATACTTTAAAATCTTATACATAAATATTACTATTATAGTAAATTTGTAAGAATTGGATGCGTAAATTTATCCCACTAATTTTTTTCTCCGAAAGTTCAAGGGGAATGCAAAGTTGCATTGCTTGTTCTTAAAAACAGCTGTGACTCATAAAATGTAAAAACCCGCAGAATATTCCACATATTAAGCTATAAAAACCGTGAAATATGGATTAAAAATATCAATTAAAAAATGTAGAAAAAAATATGCAATTCCAAATATGCAATATCGGAGCTAAAATATCCAACAATACAGATAAATATAAATATTTTTTTTTAAAAAGTTCTGGAAAAATAAATCGCATACAAAATTAAGCAGAAACTGAACGAATATTGGTTACAATGTTTTATTCATTTACTAGAAAGTAAATAAAACATTGTAGAAGTAGGATTAGGAATTGGCAAATAAAAGGTACTTATATTGCTTTTAGAAATTTTCAATAATAGTAAATATTACTATATTGTAAAGAAATTAAGTGATAAACTGAATCGAAGGTTTAAAATTAAGCGAAGATAGTAATCTGAAATTATATCTTTGATGCTATATTTTAGTTTTGTGTATCCTTTATATTGATTTATAAACAGAAAATTGGGAAAAATTCCCCCCCCCCCCCCCTTCTAATTTCAATAAGCCAAGAATTGAATATTCCTTTTTTTTTTCCTCAAATCAAGTTATGACAGTAATCTGAAATTATATTTTGATTGATATATTTTAGTTGTATATTTCTAATATATATTTTTTAATTTAGATAAAATAAATATTGGCTAATTGCAACTAAAGACCACAAACTATTGGATACCAAACATTCTGGTTTCATACTTGAAGTGGAAGATTTGGAATTTAAATTGAATGTTACAGCCAAAATTACAAAACTTGTTTTAAAATTTAAAAAAATACGTGGTTTTCAATAATACAGTATTATTAAATGTTTTTATAAGAAAACCGAACATAATAAAAATCAAACTATCAGCTGTCGATGGATGTATGGAAGTTTGTTTTTTATGTTCAGAGAAAAACAATGATACTTATTTTATCACATGTTAGCCTCTAAAGTCCATTAGTGTTTAATGGTGTTCTGTTAGCAGATGACAAATTTTGCGTATTAACAGAATAGTCGATTACAGAAGTAATTATTACGTTGAGGTGTGTAGTTCCATACTGAAGGGTTTATCATATTCATCTGAATTTTCAGACAAACCTATCATCGAACACTTTGCGAAAAGGCAAGTTTAGAAATAGTTCCAGTCCTTTTTATTCACTTTCAATTGTAAAAATTTGAAATAGTTCAATAATTTTCCATATATCACCATAATGTTTTGTCCAACGTTTGAGAATAAGGTCGTGAAACTTTTACGCAGTGAATGTATTGCATTGATTAATCTAGAAAACGTTTTGTACCGTAATAATAATAAATTAGCTTCATTAGTTTTAGTGCATTAATTGAGATTAATATAATTTTAGTTTAAGCAACAACCACTCAATTTTAATTTTAAACCTATAGGGGCTTTTATTATGTATTTATTTTTTTAAATATAAGTTCTTTTTTTTTTTTTTTTTGTAAATAAGTGTATCTATGTATGTATTAAAAGATGCACAATCATGATTATTTTCATTTTGTCAATAAGAATAATTAATTTATTTTTTTCCATCACCAGAAGTTTACTTTATTATTTATCATTATTTTCTCATTTGTTTTCTTTCATTTTAATTTGTTGTTTCTTTTTTATAATACTCTAAGCCTCTAAAGCCTACAATTATATGTTTCTGTATAATTTTGTTCCTAAGGGACTAGTTCTCAGGACAAATAAATAAAGAATTTATTATTATAGTTTTAGTTAATGAAACGGTTGTTTTTATGTCGTAGAGGATTTAGATTTAGGAATATGAAATTGAAATTGCATTTTATTTTTTAAAAATGTATGACAATCGAAAAGATTAAACGTGCAATAATTATGCGTGACATATTCAAATTTAATCTTTTCTATAATTTTATTTTATTTTATTATTATTACTATTTTAATCTTTCACACATGTTTTCTAAAACTGCAAAAGGACAAAGGAAAATATTGCCAACAAGGCTAGCGTGATGTAAATTTTAAAGGCGTCCAAACAGGAAAATACTTTGCTCAGACTAAACACAGTCAAGAAAAAATCCGTTGCCATTTCTATCCTTCTGATTATCACAACTTTCCTAAATAAAATATATGGTTTTCGATTTGATAAAAATTTTTACTTTTCCTATATTAAATTTAATTACTTAAAACATCTGCGAATTAATAATGTTTTAAATTTAAAAAAAATATTTATTTAGTATGATGGTTTAGTTTTGCTTGGCGATGACAGGATATACTAGAAATAAAGACGGAAAAGACAAAATATATGGTTAGCTGTAGAAAAGGAGACGACTTTGGCCATATTGAAGTAGAAGAGAAAATGTTTGAAGCCGTGGAAAAATTTACATATTATTAAGATCTACAATAACTAGAAGAAACAAAATTGAAGAGTAGGGTCACTGTACCAATAGTTGACAGTTTAAGAAAAACAAAAATTATATTATTGACACTCTTTACCATTATATTGATGTTAGGATAATCTTTGTTATGAATTTAGTTAGGCCAATCCCTCTAGAAAACTAGGAATACAATATCCTATGGTCTACATTTACGGTTTTTATAAAAAATGATTTTTTAGAAACTTCTAAAATGAACCAATAGTTGATACTTCAAAATGCAAAGGTTTGGAAAGTTCACATTTATGGTTTTAAAGTTGACAAATGCATTCATTTTTGATTTCCTATGATGTTAATTGGTAATAAGGGCTGCAATAAAAGTGAATATATTTTTTTTATTTATAAACTAGTTAATTCTCAATGGAAACAAAATAAAATTTCCACAATTTAATTATTTTATACACAAAAAGCTTAAATGAGACAAAAAAAACAAACATATTTAAATGAAAAATGAGATTATCCAGTTAAGTATGTATGATAAATTGATTTTAGTAATGGCCAGAAATTTTGGGTTTGCGCATCTTTTGAATCTCCAATGATGAACTACACTCTTCCAGTGCTCTATTAGACAATTAAAGATGGCCACAGGTATAAATTCATAAAATAAGACACCTGTTATCCAGCCAGACTCAGACTTCCATAAACCACGCCCAGATGGAACACTATTTGCTAATTCTGGCGGTGTTGACATCGATGTCAACAATTGAAATTAAGGGTTAATTTCTGTTCTAATAGTTGAAACCTACATTTAAGCCCTAAAACATTGTATAAATATATTAAAAAGGATATCAAATGATTCTCGTGAACTTAACGAATACCATACAGGTAATTAAAACATAATTGAGCTCAAATACACCATCTAAAAAGCTTATTTAACTTTACATCCACCCTAATAAAACAGGGTAGCAGAAACCAAGTTTTCAGGCCTTTAGAAAATTCGCCATTACAACCTCTCGTATATAAGCTTGAGTTTTCATCAAATTAATGCCGATGGCAGCACAGCTTACCAGTATAACTTGGCAAATTATCGCCAAATTCGGATCCAAAATAATCAACCCGGAATCTTATTATTATCGCACTTTTTTTTGTACGAAATTTCAACTATTTGAGCACTGTCAACCTATGGTACAGTTACTCTAAATGAAGGCTAGGCTAAAGGTAGGGAATTCTTGTTATTTTTCGTTTGCAAAATTACTTAGATCACGCCTTCTGTCCCGAACTTCAAAAATTTAAATTATTATTGTGCAACTATTATTGTTCCAAAGGTTCTTTACGGATGTGAAACATGGCCGCTTACAGCAAGGGATGAGCAACGCCTTAAGGTATTTGAAAATATAGTACTGCGTAGAATATTTTGGGCCTGAGAAGGATGTTTCAACAGGAAAATTCAGAGGGCTACAAAATGAAGAATTGCGTGAACTTTCGAACCCAGCAAATGTAATCCAAGTTATACATGGTCGTGGGTTAAAGTGAGCTTGAAAAATTGCGACTCTCTGTTGCGAACGAATACCTAAAAGATCGATAAACGGTCAACATTTTAGGTATTCTTAAAAACTTAAAAAAAAAAAAAAAAAGCAAAATTCAAATAGAAAATCTCCTTTTCTTCGACGTAAACAGGAAATATCGTGAAAAATGAAAACATACATTTTCTTTGAAATTAGATCATTATCTTGACTGATTCTTGAATGTGTTGATTGCTATCTATCTCGAAAACCTTCTTGAATTTATTTAAATAATTATGACTTGATTGATTATCCCTGATTTGATTATGCTTACCTTATCATGTTTAACATCAATTTGCAATTGTGTCTAGGTTGGACTCGGAATAATTTATTTATCTCCTAAGAATCTATGACTCTCGACATTTATGGAAAGTATGACATACACACGAATTCGATATGAAAATAATTAAATAAACAGTTTCATTATATTGTCTCTTACATTAAATTTCAATACAAAATCTTCCACTTAAAATATGAAATAAGCCAAAATTTATTTTGCATGTTAGGGTAAACCGTACATTTATTGGCACCCTTAAGACTACATTTCTGTGGTTAAATTAAAAAAAAAAAATTTTTATAAAGGGATCAAAGAGAAACTTCCTATAGATCCTCTTTATCTATATTTATTAAGACTCAAGAGGTTTTATTGGGTCAAAAGTTCAATAGTTTTACAATATGGCAATATTTATTCTTAAAAGTGCCTAATCTAGTTATTGGCACCTTGTGGATTTAATTGTGTTATCTTCCCTATGGTTGGTTTGTTTAAGTCTTAATTCATAGATGACATTCAAACAATAGACTTATGTATATCTTGTGATAAAATTAGGACTTGTTTACCTATTTCTTTAAGTTGAGGTTGGGGCGCCAATAACTGTATGGTTTACCCTAGATGATCTAAAATTAAATAATATATATTAGAAATATACAAAACTAAAATATGGGATCAAATATATAATTTCAGATTACTATCATAGCTTAATTTTAAACAAATAAGGCTATCTTCAATTCTTGATTCTTGAAATAAGGATTTTCCCAGTATTTCATTTCACCTTCGTGTCCCTTCAGTCACCTTCGATTTAGTTTATTGCTTAATTTCTTTGCGTAATATGATAATATTTATTATGTCTAAAATTAATGTTTTTTTATTTGCCAATTCCAACTCGTCACAATTTTCATTCTCTAGGTAATAAGTTAATAAAAAATTGGAATCAATATTCGTTTAGTTTCTGCTTAATTTTTTATAAAGAATATTTACATTTATCAGTATTGTTGAATATTTTAGTTCTAATTTTTTATATTTGGAAATTTTTTTTGCGGCATTTTCCCCTTTAACTCCTTATTCCATGTTTCACGGTTTTTATAGATTATTATATGGCGTATTCTGCAGGGTTTTCACATTTTATGAATCCGTGCTGTACTTAAGAACAAACAAACGAAGCTACGTTTTTAGTTTTATTTGTATCTGTTTATTGCGGTGGAATGCCGAGGATGGACATGCAAGAAAACTGGTTGTGTATATTTCTATTGGTGAATGTTTACATTGGATGTGGTCAACATCACGCACTAGCGGCCAGATTGCCACCCCGTCACCCTCGGAATGTGGAATGTGAAAGGTCAAGCGTAATCGGGATGATAGATTGTTTTCGAATAAGTAGACGATCAAGAAATAAACCGAAGTTTGATTGTCAAATAGTTATTTAAAGTTGATGTTTTTTTGTATTCCTGTTTTTTTACTTCGGGAAACTTTAATTGGATACTCTTTTGAACAAGTTGTTACATAGGGTAAACCATACAGTTATTGACACACCACCATTTAACTTAATGAAATAAGTATACAAATCCTAATTTTATTTCAAGATATACATGAATCTAATGTTTGAAGGGTCCTCTAAGTCATCTATGTAATAAGACTTTAACAAACTAACCATAGGGAAGATTTAACAATTGAATCAACAGGGTGTCAATTACTAGTTTTTGCACTTTCAACGATAAATATTGCCATACGGTAAAACTATTGAACTTTTGACCCAAAAAAAACCTCTTGAGTCTTAATAAATATAGATAAAGAGGAGCTATAGGAAGTTTCAATTTGATCCCTTCATAAAAAGTTTTTTTTTTTAATTTCACACACAAATGTAATCTTAAGGGTGTCAATAACTGTATGGTTTACCCTACATAATGTTGTTTTGACAAATAATTATTTAATGTAATTAAACAAAACTGTCACTTATAATATATATATTTTCGTTTTAGGTTTCTACGTTTCCTCTCATAAATAAAATTATACCTTCATTTGATTACATCATTTTATATTCTATAACATTAATTTCATATATATACTTTCATTCAAGTGACGTTAAATATAAAATTTTAAATTGCATACATTCATATGCCTAATAACCAGGAGTGGATTCGATTTAATTTATTTTTACATATAACTCCACAAAAATTATTCATAAAATCCAGTGAGAACAAGTATGATCAATTTAATTTTTTTTTAAATACTGGTTAAGTAAGGATGGAAATGTACTCATTTACATTCAATTTGATGGAAATAAAACTATGGCTAATAGATAAATATTTATATTTTTTTTATTATATCAATTTATATTTTATAGATTATTATTATAAAGGAAGGTTCCAAAAATTATAAGCAGGTAGGGTCTCAAAAAGTGTTTATGTATTGACCTTTATACAGTCACAGTCATATTGTATTATTGCTGACGTTTCGCTCGTCTGCGAACATTTTCAAAGCAATTTATCAAAAAAAAAAATCATAAAAAGTTCACAATTTTAAAAAACTGTGTGTCATTTGGTAACAATAATTAGAACTAGTATGAAGTACTAGTTTCCTTCATTATTATAGTGGTCTTTTCAGTCTTCTTCTAATTGGAGATTAATACTCATTATTATAATATTTATATTGGATTGAAGTCAAATTTAAGATTCTACCTACTCAAAACTGTATTTGGTTTATGTATATTACTGTAAAAATGAACAGAAATTCAACTGTACCAATACTGTAAGAATAATTGTAGGTAGGCGAGAGCGGGGTTGGTTGGCAACAGTTTTCACTTTTTTGATTGTTGAGTCGTTCCTGTTAATATAATCCCAATGGGGCTGATACCACTGTAAACTCCAACTATTAGAGTACTTCAAGTATTTTTTTCACAACATAATATTTAATACTAAGATCATAGAAAATTGAAGAATTCGTCAATCCAGAGTAGGCCAATTAACCCCCTATGTGGGGCAGGTTGGCTTAGAAGGTGGGGTTGTTTAGCCATCTCATTCAAGTACTGCCTGACACATATTATTGTTATTAAAAGCTGCACTATAATGGTATAATAATTTTGAATCGGTTTTTAACAGCTTTTAAGGGGAAAAAATAGAATGACAATAGAAGAAGATAGAAGTTTAGACTGTCGTCACTTTTTGCATAAGAAAAATTGCTCTCATCTTCCTCGTTGGACCTAAAGACAATTGGTAGGTTCACCTTTGATTAGGTTTACCTTGCTTTTGTGAATTGCTACTGCTCCCAAAAAAAAGTTGAAGAGAGCCAACTAAACCCACAGGTGAGATCATATGAAAGATGACTGCCAGGACAGGGGAGAACAATGAAACAAGAAACTGGTTAGTCGAAAGGTTAGGTTTTTCAAATGAATTCGGGGCTATGTGAATAGAATCGGAGTCAAATGTTTTTCCATGCCTTTAAACCAACTTTACTGAAAATAGAAAAATTTACTTACATGTTGTAAAATCAATCAATGAAGCACGCTCTTATCTACAATGTTAGCATCGGATTGAAAACTCAGGACAAGATCCCCGAAGTTGAGCGGGTCACATGGTTCAATGGTGGGGCCTTCACAATAGATGTGACGGAAACTATAAGCCAATGGCCCTATGCCAACCAACCCCGCTCTCCCCTACTGTTTATTTTTTTATCAAAGGAGTCAGAGATTCCAATCAATAAAATTGATTGAGTATTAGTTACAATTTTTTTTAGTTTACGCAAACAAACTATTCAGCTTTGTATATTTTTTTGACAATTAATGAATGATTTTTTTTTTTTTTAAATTAGCGGTATTAATTTCGACGTTGGATTTACCGTTAAAGATGTATTGATAGAACAAATAAGAATAAATTTGTAATCGTTACTTATCGCAATCGTAGTAGCAAAGACACTTTAAATGCCTTATCTCGAGAAATAAGGGTGGGATTAGTGGGTGACACGTGTTGCTTCGGAGGGTTGGAGGGTGGTGAAAACCACCTGTAGCTCTGACCTTATGTGTCGGCTTTCAACTGATTTAGTTTGGTCTCTGAGACTATCGAATTACTTTTTAGTACTTTTTAATAGATCAAATATTGGTTTGTAAAAAAATTCAATTAATTTTATAAAAAATAGAAATAACGAACGTCTTAATTGTAATTATAGATCGTGAATAAATCTCTCGAAAGATTATTTTAAAAATTATTGTAATGTGTCTTTTACAAACGAAATTAACAATGAGTTAAAAAATATGTTGTTTTTTTTAAAGATTTTATAAGATGGAAAACAATGAATAATTGTGGTTTTATTCATTACTACCTAAATTTGGCATACTTTAATATTAACTTTTAGGGAAGTAAAAAATTTCTCCCGGTGAAATTTACCCCAAAACACCATTACTAATAAATTAAATTTTTAAATTTAAAACTTCTTTAAATTAATGTAGAATAAGAAAGAATTATAAATCTTCTCTAATATTTTCTAAATTGTATATATGAAGATATTTATATATTAATTCAATCTTTATTCGTGGGTAACTACCTTTTTTGAATTGATTTTTAAATATTTAAATATTATTATTTTTGAAGAGAAAAGATTGGACTCCGCCGGGAGTCAAACCCGGGTCTCCCACGTGACATGCGCGGTATGTTAACCACTCAACCACAGAGCTCGATTCCAAGCGGAGCCAATCCTTCCTCTTCACTGATACCTCTCCCCGATCTCGAGACCCGTGTTCGACTCCCGGCGAAGCCCAATATTTTCTCTTCAAAAATAAAATATTTGAAGATATTTTCAATCCTCTACAGAAAAGGAAGAAATGTGTATATTTCATTGGGATTCATTTTTGCACTATATACGGATATTACCGTAGACATATAACGGGGAAAAAATAATTGATCAAAAACGAATTAGGCCGTAACCCGGTTGATAATTGTCCTATTTCTGTGATTGCTTTTTAATTTTGTTGAAAAACATCATTTTGTCTAAAAATAATGGAAAAAGAATAAATAAAATATTTGTCTAGTCTTTATAACATTTTTATCAATGGATATATTAGCATAAAATGTAGATATGGCTGTTATTTGGTTAAACATCAGCCGTTTATAAAAGTTCCATATTTATCCATGGGCCAATTTTCTAGTTTTGAGGTAACAAACATATATATTATATGCTATATAATATATAAGATTATATAATATAATATATAAATATATAATAAATATATAAGCTTATATAATATATAAGCCAGTGATAATATAAATATTTATCTATTTGCCATAGTTTTAAAAAGTATTAAGTGAGCGTGGTAGCTCATTGGTAACGCATCGAGTTGCTTCGCTCAAGGTCCCGAGTTCGAATCTGGCTTGGCTGGGTATCTTTAATATTCTGCCACAGTTCGTCTCGTTGGCCGAGAGATTAATGTAAAAAGGGTACACTTGATTGAAAAATGAAAAGGAGAAAACCCCAGAGGTTGAACTTGATCGCGGTCAAATCACCTCCTTGCACGACCGATGATCAAGAAACAGTATTTCTTTACACAGTATTGCACCCAAGACCCTTCATGGGTTGAAGTGTAACAGGTTCCTTAAAAATTATTAATTTTATTTCCATTAAATGAAATTTAAATTTGCACATTTCCATCTTTATATAAACAGTATTTAACAAAAAATTGAATTAGTCATACTAATTCTCAGTGGATTTTATGCTGAGGCAGACCAGGTTAATTACCTGAGGGCGGAAGTTTTAAAAAGCGACAAAGATTGAATTGTTTTTAAAATTTTAACTATTTATTTATTTTTTTAAATAACTAATTGCTCAACGAAATAAACATAATTATTTTTAGCAATGATTTGCGGGGGTACGTATGTAAAAAAAAAAAAAAAATCGAATCCACTCCTGGTTATTAGGTATATGGATGTAAGCAATTTAAAATTTCATATTTATTGCCACTTGAATAAGTTTTTGAATGAAATTATATATATGAAATTAATGTTATAGAATATGAAATGATGTAATCAAATGAAGGTATAATTTCATTTATGAGAGGAAACGTAGATACCTGAAACAAATATATAAATTATAAGTGACAGTTTTGTTTAATTACATTAGATAATTATTTGTCGAAACATCATTATGTATATAACAACTTGTTCAAAAGAGTATACAATAGATATACAAAATATTGTAATCAAATGTTAATTAAATAATTTTATTAAACAATGATAAATAAAAATGAATCCATTATAAAATAAAGTTGTATAGGAAAAATATTGAACACAACATGATAGATTAGTTTGTCCAGCTTTAACATTCAATGAATAGCTCCAATGAATTATTGATCGTAAATGATTTTAAATGAAACAAATTCATGTAACATTAATGTATTTGACCAACTGTAAACAAGTCGTTTTTGAACATTGACAATACTGTATTTAAAATTTATACAGAATATATATTAGAATAAATATTGCAGCGTGTTCAGGTAAAATTAACCATGTTCACATGCCTATGTGATACCGTAAAAAATAAATTTTTAAAATAAATTTTCAGACTAAAGAGGCAATGAATGCCAAAATTGACTGCGCGTCATTGATGTCAATGACCGGTTCTCATCTTGACAACGACAAATTTCCGGAGTATAGAGGATCGCCATAATGATATTGATGATGATGATAATATTATTCCATGACTTTTTTGTATTAAATAATTATGATATTATGATTAATTTTTGTTAAAGAGGTACCTGTAGCTTGTATTCCTCATATTTTCCCCTTCGCGACTAACCTTGAAGGGAATTGGGTTATCGTTTTCCCAATACCTTTCGTAAGATGCTCGTTGCATTCAAGTCTCAAGCATCTATCTATCATTTCTGTTTTAGAATTTACCGAGAGTACTTCGTTTAAAAAAAAATTATTTTTCTTTATTATTTTAATCTGAATTTGAACAACGTTTCTCGATTTTAGTATAGTAATTTTTCGATTTCGCAAGCATTGACAGTTTATAATATTTAAATTAAATATTGAAACCTTGATATTAATAATTAATATCTCATTCAGGAGACCAGAAAAAAAATTCACCTACAAATTCAATACATAAAAAGTCTACGGAATCAACCTCTCAATAAATTTCAATTTTCATTTTTAACTCCGTTTAGGTATATGTATACGAATGCTTAGAATTTATACATTGAGGTAATCCAGAAGAAACGAACGTAAATAAAGATACAGAAACGGAAAATGAAAATTATTGATAAAACGATGAAAATCTAAGTTGTATCTCATTTTCTGGAAGTTGAAATTTAATTTAATTTTATGACAAAATGACGGTAGTTGGTCACTACAGACAGTGCAAACGATACTTTATGGAAGCATTGTAATAATAAATTTAACCTTAATTTATAAAAAAAAAAAAAAAAAAAAAAAATTGCTTAGAATTTATACATTGAGGTAATCCAGAAGAAACGAACGTAAATAAAGATACAGAAACGGAAAATGAAAATTATTGATAAAACGATGAAAATCTAAGTTGTATCTCATTTTCTGGAAGTTGAAATTTAATTTAATTTTATGACAAAATGACGGTAGTTGGTCACTACAGACAGTGCAAACGATACTTTATGGAAGCATTGTATGAATGAATGAATGAATGAATGATCTTTATTGCTTATAAAGATTACATCTTATAGCAATGAGTTGGAGTAACACTAAAGAAGTTATTTTTACAAAAACAAAAAAAAAATAATTTCCTTCTTAATTTATAAAACATAAAACATTACTATACAAACATTATAAACATATATATATATATATATATATATATATACATACACATATACATATATACATATATATACAATATACATATATATACACTCATACATACATACTCACACACCTATCTATATGGATATAGATCAAAATTACAATAATACATTTATTAATTTCAGGCTTGTAGTAACAAAAAAGTAAATATTATTTATTTTTTCCAAGTCCAAGTTACACAATAACAGATCCATAGCTTCAATCGACAGTCCAGATAGATATTTCTTTATAAATTTATTTCTAATTAAATCTAATACAGGACAGCTTATTAGGAAGTGACATAAATCATTACTAGCCATTGCAGAGCACAAACTACATTCGTTATCAATATTGAATTTATAAATTTTCCGATTAAGGTATATCCTGCTATACTTTTTTCCCGATAACCGCAATTGTGCCATCAACCTTAGTTTGTTTATGTGTAGCTTTGCACTTAAATAGTCTTCGCCTATGCCTAAAGAACTAATATTTTTATTAAATAAACTAAATCTAGATTCAATAACTGTCTGGACATCCTTTGATATTAAATTGTTTTTAAATGAAAACAGTAAATTATTGTAATTTTCCCTTGCTAACTTAGCATTTTGGCTGATCCAGATATTTTGTGCTCCTATACAAAATAGATAATCTCTTATTGCTTGTGCCCAATTAAACGGTAGCGAAAATTTATCGAGCAATTCTATTAATCGTAGATAACAAATTTTACAGAGTTCATCATTAGGCATTTCTAAAAGTTTAATCCACCAGTTTAACATCCTAACGAAAACATTGTATTGTATGTGAACCCGATTTGTTTCTAAACGTACGTAACAACTAGGGGTGTTAATAGGCAGATGTAATAACTTTTTAAAAAACATTAACTGCCCTCTTTCGATTATATGAGGGTGACTTGAGCCCCAAATTTCGGCCAGATAAAGTAACACACTTTGGGCAATTGAATCATATATTTTAGTTTTAGTATCCCAATTGTCCGATTTTGATTTTCTTAAAATATTTAAAACGGCGGAGTTTGCAGCTATACTTTTCGCTAACATTGCCTCGTTGGTTCTTCTAAAATTTAATGAAGACGTTTATGGAAGCATTGTAATAATAAATTTAACCTTAATTTATAAAAAAAAAAAAAAAAAAAAAAAAAAAAATTGCTTAGAATTTATACATTGAGGTAATCCAGAAGAAACGAACGTAAATAAAGATACAGAAACGGAAAATGAAAATTATTGATAAAACGATGAAAACCTAAGTTGTATCTCATTTTCTGGAAGTTGAAATTTAATTTAATTTTATGACAAAATGACGGTAGTTGGTCTCTACAGACAGTGCAAACGATACTTTATGGAAGCATTGTAATACTAAATTTAACCTTAATTTATAAAAAAAAAAAAAAAAAAAAAAAAAAAAAAAATTGCTTAGAATTTATACATTGAGGTAATCCAGAAGAAACGAACGTAAATAAAGATACAGAAACGGAAAATGAAAATTATTGATAAAACGATGAAAATCTAAGTTGTATCTCATTTTCTGGAAGTTGAAATTTAATTTAATTTTATGACAAAATGACGGTAGTTGGTCACTACAGACAGTGCAAACGATACTTTATGGAAGCATTGTAATAATAAATTTAACCTTAATTTATAAAAAATAAAAAAATAAAAAAAAAATAAAAAATCTGGTGCGATGCGCGCAACACACAACCTTCACTTACCAACTTACTTAGATTAGAAATTGATGGGTTTCGTTAAATGTCATTTCTCAAAGTCACACATTTTTCTAGATTCATTTCTTATTTTTGTTTTTATTTGCTCTCTAAAGTAAACTCAATTTTTTTATTATTAAAGAAAAGTTTCATTTAGTTACCATGAAACAAATAATTTCCATTAAATTAGCATAACGTCTTTCATTTTAAACAATCGTCTGTCATTAAAGGTGTACTACCCATGCATGGGCTCAACGTGTTTTTGAGTGGACGGAACTTTTTCTTTTTTTCTTTGCCTGTATATGTTTAATCGATTTTTTTCGTATTTAGACATTTCTAATTTTTAGGCATAATGTGAGGCAGTTTATTTCTCCATACAAACAAATACAAAGGTACTTTATAGGAAAAAAAAATAGGTCCCTTCCCCATTTTAGCCCGATTCAGAACATTTTAATAATGATAAAGCTTACCTGATATTAAAGGAAGCTCGATTTTCATTAAACATGATGAATTTGATCAAAATCATTAAGCAGTTTTTGAAATAAACGAAAAAAAGGTAAATATTGGAAAAAAAAGGTATGAAATAAAGTGCCCCATCCTTTAGATCAATTTTGATGAAATTTTGGCTGTCACATTTTTGGCATATACTCGTACATACATCAAATACCCAGTTTGATCGAAATCGTTAAAGTTGTTTTTGAGTAAAAAAAAAAAACATGTGAAAATGAGACAAAATGTATGAAGTATAAGTGCCCCCTCCGTTTGACCAATTTTGATGAAATTTTGCTGTCAAATCGCGGGTATATACATACACTAAATACCCAGTTTCAGGTATTCAGTTTCAGTAGTATATTCTGTTCACACACACAGACACACATACAACTTCACGCACAATGTCTATTTCTTTTTTTTTTTTTTTTTTATCTGTTTTATAATTAACTGCTCTATTTATGTTTTTAACTGGTTAATGATTTTGATCAATTTAACTGATTTAAATGATATTTAGATAGTTAATCTGTATATTCTCTCTTTATAGCTGAATTATTTACAGGAGAAATAATTTGAATATCCTCATGAAAATGAAATTATTCTGATGCAAGGCATAACCGAATTGAATTAACAACGCACCCTTTTCAGGGATTTCCTCTATCGCGTTGACCCCTTCGGACCGGAGCAATCCCCTCTGCCATTGTCGTTATCTCTTATTCGATAATCTTTTCCTTTGTCTTCTTTCCAATCCGATATTCTCGATTTATATCCACAAATCGATTCATATCGATTGTTTGCTTATAAATCATATATAGGTAGGTATTTTGAATTTTTTTTTTAAAGATTTCTAAATCAAAGTGCAACCCTAACCTGTATACATTTGGCTTCTATTAGGCATCTTAATTTGACAGCTATATACTCCGACTAATAAGTAATACCGGTTTTGATGTGGGGAACTAGTTCTGCTAGTCCACGGTCCTCATGACATTACATAATATATTTAATTTATTATAAAAGATATATTAAGCAGCAAATTTTATAAATAATTTCTATAATTTTTGAACTTTAAAGTTAATTTTTTTTAAATATTATTAATTTCCTTTTTCACGTTAAGTATTTACAATTGCAAAAGTAACACAAGCTGCCACATTCAATGGTATTCGGTACAAGTGCTTTAAAAACACATTTACACTATATAGGTTTATAGAAAGACTGTGATCATCTAATATATATATATATATATATATATATATATATATACAGTACCAGTCAAAAGTTTAGACTCACTTTTATTTAATTCACAATCTTCAAGTTTAAAAAATTAATTGTAACTCAAGAGATAATATTAAAAAAATATATGATTTTTTCGAATACAATCTATATAAATAAAGATGAAATTCTGTTTGTTCTTTATAGAAATCCATACCGTTTGTCCTAAATTCTCCAAATTTCGCTGAAGTGGTTCTTTCATACCAGGTGCTAACACCTGTCCATATTAAAATTGAATAACTTCATTCAATCTCTGGGTACATTCTTTATTGTTATAAAGTTATAAAAATCGTTATGATCTCGCTTTACGTTAGATTTTTACGAAATCAACCGCTGGAGTGCAAAGAAATCTCATTTCTGTCCTAACGAACTTTTCTTGACCCACGGCTTTTCTCATTGTTTTTCGAATTCCCTTTTTGAAACCGGGATATACAGCTAGTTATAAATAAATTAAAAATAAAATTACAATTGTTTCTTTGTTCAATAAATAAAATGTTGTTATTTATTTATTTTACAAAATCTAAGGGTGATTCTAAACTTTTGACTGGTACTCTATATACATACTTTTTTTTCAGCAATAAAAAAAAATAAAAATTGAATAAATGTAGCTTATCAATTCATTGGACTTGAAAAAGTCCATTTTTCTTTTACATATTTCATCTACGGACGATCAATAAATTTCCATAGGCCACTTTTTTTTTTTTTTTTTTTTTTTTTTTTTTTTTTACTTCAGAATATACAATCATACGCTTTCCAAATTAAAGATAGGAAACCATGTATTTTATTTTTTTATTTTTTCTACTTTTTACGTTGTACAATCGAGCATAAAATCAAAACTTAGATCTTCATTTATTTCTATCTTAATAATCCCAATACCTAAATGTCTCGATATTTTTATATTTTGAAAAAAATATTTCTGGAGAAAGAAGTCAGGACATTAATTATGAAAATTGGCAATTGTTTATTTATTTATTAAATAAATAATTAATAAGTATGTGAATTATATAAGTTAAATATTCATATACATTATTAGCCAAATAACAAAAAAATATTAATTTAATAAGTTCATTTCAATGTCAAACAGATTCATGGACAAGGTTGTATCACTATTCGAAAAACATACACACACACAGCCACATATATGAACTAATATTAGGTATATATTTCTCAATATTTCACTTGAATATAACTCAGGAAAACGTTCAATAAAGTATAATAATTTAACTAAATTAGGTATAAAACTGATCACACGGTACTATAAAATGGATTACTAGGTTTAATCCTGTTATTTTGCTGCACTTTGCACCATTCATACAATACACTATGCCCCCCCCCCCTATCAATATTTTCCAAGAGCTGGGACCAGTGGTATAAGGAATACTCTGTCGTGTGCGTTTTTTTGATCAACATAAACAATTTTATATGATTTACTTATCATCGAAATAATAATTTTTATTTTCTTCTAAATTTGGCAAGGAGATTTTTATATTATAAGTAATGATTAAGTAGCAACATATCCTCCTTTTTTTAACAACAAATATTTATTTTTTATTCCACAACATTGTTGACGTTTCGGGGTTGTGTCCCCATTTTCAAAACCTGTTCATTAATTTATGTTCATTAACATTCAATGATCCAATTACAATTATGACAAATTAAATAAATTAAATATAACTTACATACATAATTTCTCAATCGCATCATTGATAGTCTTTTAATAAATTTTATATAATATCACTGTCCTATGCTAAAAAACACCCTTACACATTTTGTATATGTCAGCTCATACTTGTCCATTTCCAATTGAATAAACGCTGATGTACTTGGTCCTCTATATTTTCACCCTGTTAACACTAAATCCCTTGTCCCCCATCTGATTGTGATAATTATCTTTTTTGTATTTATTATTTCACTATTGTTGATTAGAATCTTTTTATTTTATTTAATATGGTATGTCGATATAATGGGTGCTTAAGTTTTTTGTATCCGTTTTATAATTGACTGTGAATTTATTGTTTTTTGTTATATGTATAGCTTCAAGTAATTTTCTATTTCTTGTACTACTTTCTATATCTAATATTTTGGCTTTATCAAATTGAATTTATGTTGTAATTTAATACTATGGTTTATAATTAGAAATAATAATAATTGTCAAAAAATTAGAGCTAATAAAGTTCAAACCAACAAATCTCAAAGTCAACAGAATATATTTTAACAGTTTAACAATTCCAATAATACTGAATGTACAATTAATAGAACGTATGTTCAAAACATATGGCCTATGCCAAACAAATCTTCTCTTCTTAATTTGCGAATATAAAGTATTTTTCTCACATCCTCCCACCTAAGTCAGCAAAAGAGAAAACGCTTGCTGACTTACTCCATACTCAAACTAAGGCTTCAAGAGATGAAGCGATTCGGTATCTTCACTGCTCGTCTACTTCGAGTAGTCCTAAAAATCTCGACCAAGTCTTCTTTCTGGGTTGGCTCGGCAGATGACCCCGGTTCCGCCGTTTTGCTAGACCCGTTTGTTGAAAACTCATTGTCTCCAGATTTCACTTCTAAAGGAAACAATCTTTGCGCCGGTCGTAATAGGTGACCCTTCGCTGTAGACAGCCTGAACAATCTGGCCTCTCCATCTCTTCCTGTCAAAACCTCTTCGACAATGGCTAATGGCCAATCTATTCGCCTCTTGTCATCACCGCCTACTAGTACTATATCTCCAACTGAGATAGGTACTCCCTTTCTCCCTTTATATGGACGAGTCAGCAGGCCTAGGTATTCAAGGCGAAATCTCCTTCTCAACTGTTTGCTCAGGGCTCGTCGATATCTTTCTTTTCTGTTCAAAGCGTCAGCCCCAACAGCATCACAATCAGGAACTCCGTTATCTCGCAAACCATGTAAGAACATAGCTGGAGTTAAAGGTACGAGATCTTTGGGACTTTCTGAGACGTAAGTCAATGGCCTGGCATTCAAAACTGCTTCACAATCACACATAACCGTGCTCAGTTCTTCATAATTGAGATTCGCCTTTCCCAAAACTTTCCTTAGCAATTTCTTCAACAGTCCTATAATCCTCTCCCACCAACCACCCCACCAGGCAGCCGATGGCGGATTGAAAATCCATTGCATTTGTTGCGAAGTACTGTATTGCTCTATCTTCTTCCAATCCAAGCTCTTGAAAAGATTCGCTGCCCCAACAAAATTACGCCCATTGTCGCTGTAAATTATCTTCGGCCTTCCCCTTCGTGCAATGAATCTCCTTAAACTCTGAAGAAAGCAATTAGTTGTCATTGAAGATACTAATTCGACATGAACTGCGCGGTAAATAGCACAAGTGTATAGACAAATCCATACCTTGGAACCGTCTTTTAAGAATAATGGTCCAGCTAGATCAACTCCAGTCACTTCAAAAGCCTCAGCTCCTTTAAGCCTGTTAATCATCAACGGAGGACTTTCTAACTGGTTCATCTTACCATCATATCTCTTACATACAACACACCGGCTAATCCCTCTTCACACTTCTTCGACCACCAACCACCCAATATCTTTCCCTTAAATTACAAAGTAATCCTTGGGTACCAACATGACACAATTCTTTATGCCTACAAAATATCAACCTTTCAACTACAGGGTGATTTCCAGGAATTAAAATTGGATGTCTATAATCTTCTTCGTCCTCTCCTTGTGATACAGCTGTCCGAACCCTCAACAAACCATCGCTGTCTTCAAAAGGGAAAAGACACTTAATATTTTGCCGACTGACTCCCGAAAAACTTTCTCGCTGGACTATCCTCCAGAGGTTCTTCTCAGCACACAAAATTTCTTCTAAGTTGAGTTCACCCTGCCTCTTTTCTGCATCCTTCCGACAGTTGTAGATAAATCTTTTTATCCACGCTATCATTCTTACTATTTTATAGAACTTAGAGAAATAGGCGTAATACCAATCTTGATAATTCTCCTCAACCGCTGGCATTGCAACAATTCTTTTTCTTCTCTCCCCTTCTATTTCTTTTTCGTCATAAATTGTTGCAGCCTCAGGCCAATTTTCCATCGTTTGTCTGAGCCACAAAGGCCCCTCCCACCATCTCGATTCCAACAGTTTTTTCGCATTGCAACCTCTCGACGGCAAATCTGCTGGGTTCTCTTCTCCAGGTACATATCTCCAACAACTATCTTCCTCCATTAAGCTTCTGATTTCTTTGACCCTATTATTTACAAAGGTGTCCCAATTATCCTCTCTTTCAATCCATGCCAGCACTGTAGTAGAATCACTCCAAAATGTTGTTGGAACAGCTGCTATACCTAGATCTGCCTTCACCGTTTGCTGCAATCGCACTCCTATGCTAGCTGCTAACAGTTCTAAACGGGGTATAGAAATTTTGGGTTTATTAATACCCACGGGTGCTACTCTAGCTTTTGCCTGCAACAATCTCACTATGACCCCTGTTTTATTTTCGATTCTCATGAAAATAGCTGCTGCATACCCAGATTTACTAGCATCACAAAATACATGTAAAGTTCTCGACTGTTGTCCATCATCTTCTATACCTATCCAACGTGGTATCTGAATTTCGGAAATGCAAGCAAGAGTTTTCAACCACTTCCTAAAAGATATGGCAATATCATCAGGAACGTCCTGGTCCCACCCTAATTTTAAAGACCAAATCCTTTGCAATAGAATCTTTGGTAGCAGAGAAACACAACAAGTTATACCCAGTGGGTCAAACAGCAGATGAGTTATAGAGAGAATTCTCCTCTTAGTTATTCTAGCGAGGTCATTCAGCATTGATCCTAAATTACCTAAATTGACGGACAAAGTATCGTTGTATTTATTCCACAATAAACCCAAAACATTCGTTACTTCATCCTCACCACTTTGCTCCCAACCTCTCAAATCAAACCCTCTTACGCTCATGACTCTAACAGCCTTTGATTTAAATTTGATAGCCTCCTCCTGTGAATTAAAACTAGAAACACAATTATCAACATAGAAGGAACGAGATAATTTCAAAAAATCTCTGTCCTTTTCCACCTCATATACGGATTCCAGGTGCGTACGTATCACAGCTGCTAAAAGGAACATGCTGCACGCTACTCCAAAAACAACCCGGCAGTGCCTAAAATGTATTGTTTCACCTGAGTCCGCATCAATCCACAGAAATCTCAAGAAATCTCGATCTTCTCGCTTCAAACCAATCTGCAAAAAAGCCTTTTTTATGTCTGCAATAACTCCCACCCTTCCAACTCTGAAATTAGCTAAAACAAAAGATATTCTTTCAACTAAATTAGGCCCTTTAACTACGCAATCGTTCAAGCTTGGATGCTTACCTTCTCGTGCAGAAGCATCAAACACAGGTCTTACCTTGGTGGTACTACTTGATTTGATAACTGGACGGTGCGGCAAATAATGGCATGCCTTGTTCATCTCATTTTCAGGGACTTTCTCGATGATGCCTTGATTCAACCATTCGTCAAATACAGCTTGGTATTGTGCACGATAATTTTCACGACCTAGCCTTTTATTTAATGACACCAATCTACGCTTGGCTAGCTCATAGTAGTTAGGTAAAGGAGGATGATTTTCTATCCAAGGTAAACTTACTACATAACGATCGTAAGATATAGAAACATTATTAAGGAAATGCTGATACGCCTCCTCATTCAATTCCTCAGACTTCTTTTTCTCACTTGGCTCTGTAATGCCCAAGGAATCTAATGACCACAAGTCCTGGATTGAAGCCTCCTTCACAAACATAGACGTTGTTTGCTTGCCTAAGCATTCTTCCCCAGGCACACGACCCATCAAAGTCCAACCCAACTTTGTTTCCATTGCGACTAACCCATTTTTTAACCCATGTTTTTTGCCTGTAAAAAGCTTCCCCGCAACATCTGCTCCAATTAAAATCTCTATGGGCCCATTTTCGAAATCGGTTAAGGTTATGTTTTCCCTACCTAACTCCTCCACCCAAGAACCGAGTTTTAAAGGGGCAATATTACCACATATGGCGTTTTGCTCGGACGCAAGAAAGTTACAGGAGTAACTATGGTTAACATCAGATAAATAGATCCTATACTGATCATGCGTTTGCACCTCTGTGCTTTCCCCACCAAATAATGAATATTGGATTCTTTCCCTTTTAATGGCCCTATATCCCATCGCTAGAGCTAGTTCAGTCAATATGTGACTCCTCTGAGAACCCGTATCAACTATGGCTCTAACATTTCTTGATACACCCGACCCATGGACTGTTACCATTAGCGTTTGGAGAAGTATCCTTTCACCCTGATTTTCTAGGCTCGCGAGCTGTTCACTAGTTTTTATTATTTCGGTTTTGTTTGAATCTCGCTCCTCGGGATTCGCTTCGCATAACAAAGTGTGGTGCCTTCTCCTACATGTGCTACAATGTTTTCGCTCCCTACACCTAGAGGCTGGATGATTCAATTTCAAACATAAATAGCACGCTCTTTTCCTTTGAACAATTTCCCTACGCTGTTCAACTCTCATCTCTCTAACCAATTTGCAGTTGAAACTTTTATGATCACCCTCACAAAAGATACAACGAAACAATGAAGAACTTCCCGTAAGTAAGGCAGCAGCTGTAGCTCTATCCTCTGACCTGAGATAACCTTTCTTAGAACTTGAACTTGAACCCATCCCTAAACCATCTTTAGCTAATTTTAGTTGCATCTCACTTTCAACTTCTTCCCTCAAGAAAGCCATCAGTTCATCTAGCCTAGCTCTATGCCTATCCCCTTCAGCCAACCTACTACTTTCTTTGGTCCTACGCTGCCAAACCTTTAAAACCTCCGTAGGAATGGCGGACAAAATCATTGGCATCAAAATAGCAGCACAGCTCCCCCTGGCAACGCCTAATGTTTCTAATGATCTAATTTGGCATTCCAATTTATCATATAAAGATGCTAAATTACGCGTCTTGTGTTCATTACCAGTGTTTTGCAAAATTAATTTTAAGAGCTCCCTAATATAAACATCAACTAACAAGTCATTGTTACCATACCTTGTCCTTAGAGCCTCAATCGCCTTGACATAATTTTCTCCCGTAGCTGGAAAACTCTCCACAATTTCCCTAGGTTTAGACTTTTCGACCATACATTGTATAAGATATTGAAATTTGTCTGCATTTTCCAGTGAATCATCCTTGTCTATTTTTTCAAACTGTGCCCAAAAAGGTAACCATTCTAAAATATCCCCATTAAATTTTTTCAATTCCAGCTTAGGAAGTTTAACATTTGTAACTCTTTTCCCTTCCCTTTCAGATTGACTACTACTAGATTTTCTTTCATCTATCTCTAAGGCCCTTACCTTATGTAATACACTATTATACTGTACCATATACTCGTCAGTTACCGTAAACTCGGACTCTAAAATCTTGTCTATTTCCTCTTGAGTTTTATTCTCCACCGATATCAAGCCTTCCAATATCGCCTTATCCGCTTCTTGCAGCTCATCAAATCTCTTATTTAGAATGTCGAGTTTATTAGAAATATCCAGTTTGTCAACCTCACCTGAAACATCTAATAAGTTATTAATTTGGTTACAAAATTTCGTTACCAGCCTTCTTAAAGTTGGTCTGACAATTTTAGCTCTTTCCATATCCATTCCCAATCACTGTCCTGTCACGGTCGCCAGATGTCAAAAAATTAGAGCTAATAAAGTTCAAACCAACAAATCTCAAAGTCAACAGAATATATTTTAACAGTTTAACAATTCCAATAATACTGAATGTACAATTAATAGAACGTATGTTCAAAACATATGGCCTATGCCAAACAAATCTTCTCTTCTTAATTTGCGAATATAAAGTATTTTTCTCACAATAATAATAAACAATGTATCGTATAAATATTTACTAGTAACTACCTACTGTAGTAAAAGTATATGTAGCAATAAAGTGTGAGTTCAAGACTAGGGTCTTTTAACACAAATCCCTCACCCGTAACCCTAGTCCGGGAAAATCCCGTAAAACCTAAAGGCTTGGAAGTGGAGAAAAAAAAGTGTATTAATGAATTAAATTTTTACACTAATTTTCCTCACATTTCTTGTACTTATTTTTATTTTATTTTGTCAATAATTTTTGGTTGTTTGGAGCAAGAAGTGCCGAAACTGGCCGCAACCTCCTGAGAGCGCGCCACGTGAGTACCGCTATCCAACGCCTTACGTCACCGAATACATGTGAGTCGGACTCACGTGCCCGTCCGGTTTTTGCAGCATTGACCTTGCCGAGTTGCGTAACTTCATGTCGACTATATATGCGTTTTATTTGTTTATAGCTTTCCCTGGGATGTTTTCCTGGCATAACACAGTATCAAAACATGAGGCTGCCTGCGGCCATTGGAGTTTTCCCGGTCATTTGAATATTATCATTCAATCAAAAATTTGTTTCTGTTCGACAAATATCGCAAATAAAATCTTGTTCTTCCTTCCAATCCATACTTCCGGTTTGAGGATCAACTCATACTTGTAAATTTTCTGTTTCAAACTAAAACAGTTCGCTATTCTGCAGAAAAAAATGAAGTCAAAAAAATGCTATTATGTGATAACGTCGTGATAAAATACAGATTAATGTCATTGTATTGTGAAGAACCACATTAAAATATACATTTTAAAACTCCATATATACATTTTATATAGGGTCTAAGATCATATTGCAAACTAACTCGAAACTAAATGTTTTTAAGGTATTAAAGCTTGTCAAGAGGAATGAATTTCTCCTTTATATTATAAATTTTTAAATTGAACCTCGACCGAGATTCGGATTATTGTTTGGAGAGATTTTTCGTAATAAGTTGATTCTGCCACTTCACATGACTGGTGTTTTGGGAACAAGGTCAATGCTCGCTGGTGCCCTACCAAGTTCGTAGTCTTCGGACCATTAACCTGGGCTTAGAGAATACTCGATGTATTCTTGAATGCATTGATAAATGTGCTCTTTCGAATGAGACGATGAACATATTAAAATTTGTAAAAACAAATTCCTTTTATACTGGCATCATACAATTTATTATAAATATTGTATGACGCTGTTGTCAGAATTTAAAAAAACATGCATAAGGAATGATTCACCGGTAGATACACAGAAGCTCGCGAGCGTTTACGGTACATGTGAATCATTGAAAATGTTTTTGAAATAGGCAGTAGATAAGGACCGAAATATTTTCTGCTCAACAAAACAGGCTAAAGCGTAGATGATCGCTAAATGTGAGTTTGCATATTCTATTTTATGCTAATGTCATTGGAGGTGATAACGGTTTTTTTTTTCCAACTAACAATAATCTAATATTTAGTGTTAATAAACTTAAATAAAAGCTAATAAACTGTTATTAACATGCTCTTACGCCTTGTTTACATATATATATAGATTTATTTTTTTTCTTCTTATAGTAGCCCGATAAGAAGGGAGTTTATTTTCCACATGTCCCATACAATATATGTACATAACTTGTGCTTCATTTTGTACAACATATTATAATATATATATATATATATATATATATATATATATATATATATATTATACATCTTCCTTTACATATTAATAATAATAATAATAAAAGAAGTGTATTATTAATTATTTTTATATGCTAAATTCCGTGCGCGGACCACACACCACAGTTGTTACCGTTTTATACAAAAACATTATTTGAAGAAGATTATTATTTAACCCTAGCCCTCGACATTTCTTTATCACTTTATTAGCTTAGTTTCTATCTTCTTTCTTTCTTAAATTTTAGCGAATGTAATTATAAAAAAAAATCACATTGGTTTTCGTAAATTAAAAAATATTACGATTTATATTTTTTATTGGAAAATATCACAATTTTTCAACTTTTTGTTTAGCAATTTTCTTCGTTTCGACAATCACTCTTTCTCACTGACCCAAACGATAAGGTGACTTGGGGCTAGTTCGTTTGTCAGTAATTTCTTTTCATGAGCTTTTATTACATCAACGGCCTTCTTTGGTATGAAGTGCAAACTTCATGCTTTTTAACATTAATCTACTATAGCAAGATGTAACCTAACTGGGAGGCTTTACAGTCGCACTTGTTGATTTGGCTTTGGTGTAAAGTTGAAGGAGTTGAATATTATCTAAGTTCATCCATCGCTTCTGTAAACACGATTTTTTTAATTCATGGAGCAAAATAAGAGGTTTGAGTTATGTAATTTTCAACTTACCCCAATTAATAATCAATTCTCTGTAATGGTTTTTAGAAAAAGTTAGTGGGGGCAAGTGCGTAAATCGGACTTCAAACGATTTTTCCTTCGCCCTAATAGCAATTTTTAGGATATACAAAAATTAACTAAAGAAAAGAATGATAGGTTTAAAATGCATTAAGGACGCTCCCTCCCTTAGAGACGAGGACACATATAAACTATTACTATTTCTTTCTATATGAAATGTGCTATATATAGTAACTTAGTCCTCGTATATAGTATATATATATATATATATAGTAACTAACTAGTAATATAGTATATATATAGTAACGTAGTCCTCAAACCGAAATGGATTATATTTATACATTTAACACGTTAGGTGCGGCATCGGTCCCCGAGGTCCGATGTCTTACATTCCCCTTTAACAGCCGGATTTTTAATGAGGTTATTGCATTTGAGTGCAGAAAATGTTCCTAATAGCTGAAATTCTGTTGTTTCTTAGAATCGGACTCCGAGGTACGATCTTCGATAAAGTATGGCGTAAATCCTGTATCGGCCTGTCCTGCGCCTATTATGTCTAGTTCCAATCATTGCCATGAGATAATGCCCTTGAGACGCTCATTTAATTCATTTTTTAGTCAAAAGATAACGCTTTCATCAAAGCATTCCCAGCGGAACCCGACGCCCGATATCGTCTGTGGCTCATCCCAGAAGTCGGACCCCGGGGACCGATACCGTTCAATTCAGGATACCTCTATAATACGCCGCCGCACCTAGCGAGTTAATATTAATTTACAACGTCACTATGTACTGATCCATATTTTAAATTAGGTCCTTCATTACTCATGAAATGTAAAAAAAAAAATAGTGTGCCCCCCTCAGAAATTTTCTGGATCCGTTACTGATTGATGGCTATTTTTTATGCTCGGTTAAAGGTGAACTTCGCACTCCCCGACTTAACCCTCAAACTTACCCGACTTCGCCTTTTTTTAAAAAAAATTATTTGTACGTTTCCTAGGGCCATTTTTAAAAATAAAATTTTTTATTTAAAAAAATCCTAAATTATAAACTTGAAAGGTATAAATAAAGTATTTGCATCGGTTTGAAATGTCTCTGAGTAAAGTTAGATCGGAATTGTGTAAGTTAAAATTAGGTTTAAAAATGTTAATTTTTTTAACTTTTACAAATTAGTGGGAGGCGGTACACCTTCTTGCCATGTAGACGCCCAGATATTATTTTTTGCCCAGTTATGCAAAACAGTGTAAACAAAGCATGTTACGGATAAGATAAATTTTATCATTGAAGTTATAGAGCGTTTGGACGCATACAATTGTAAGAGTTATGTAATGCGTTTTTAGGAGGTACATGTGGAAATTATACTATGTTTAATCAGATAATATGACAGTTTTGTACACGTAATTCATAACTGTTTGGACAATTATGTCTGCTCGAAAATCTTAAAAGTTAGAAAAATGTAATAGATATTTTTAAAATTTATTTTAATGTTTAATATAAAATATCAATAAGGTGGAAGTGTAAAAACTTGACCGCAGTTTTAGTTCGGGCCGCGGAAATATTCTTACCTAATGATATTGATAGTAGGATTCCCCTACCGTTTAGCCACAATCCTGTGGTTACATGTTATTCACACAAGTTATAAAAAGATGTGGAGTTGTTTGTTTGCAATGCTTTAATTTGGCATTTTGTTATAATAAATTAAATTTGTAATGATGTGTCAAAAATTGAAAAATGAGGATTTTTACTATATATACCCATGGCAGCTTTATTACTTATATCTATGACTTACTATACGGAACAGGTTAAGAGGAATACGTTCGGTAACAGTTTGCTTTTGATTTTTGGACAATATTTGTTACTGTTACATCTTTTTTCAATAACTTTTGTATCTGGCATCCCCTCTTAGCTAAAATATTTTCCTTTGATATATTAGTTGACCTCTGATCAGTTTCCCTTATAGATAAATTGATAAGAATGTTTATATTTTTAGTTTTTATATAAATTATGCATTTCTTTTCTATACGATTTGATAACAGATGTCTATTCGTCTGCCGAGTTATTTTATATAATTTATACAAATATGTTTATAAAAACAGTTTTAACACTTAAAAGTGTCACAAATTAAATACTCTAATGGCGTATGATGCTATATGCAAAATTATAATATAGTAAAGATTCCTACATTTTATAAGCTCTGAAAAGCCCATTCAACAAGTATAAAATTTCCATTAAGTAAATGTGTGAATCGGTTTGATTTAACTGAACAATTTGATCTGTCTGCATAGGAAACGATATTCAGTATAACAGGTGGCACATTTTTAAATTATAATTTATGGCTCTAAACAATAAATACTGTACATAATAATAAGACGGTAGGATACAGGCTCTAATATTTAATATGTTGTTTTTATCACTATTAAAACAAATGGGAATAAAAGTTTTTAGAAAGCTGTAATGGGCTGAAGTGTTTAGAAAGCCACTATACTCATAGTGTTTACTTTCTTCTCAGTATAGTCGAGCTTCATCCCTTGATATAAAAAAATGTATATCAAGTTTATTTACTTATTATTTAATTATTATAAATAAGTGGAATGAATTTTCACTTATTTAACAATGGTTTTTGCTTACATGCTACTTATTGCCTTTTTTAAATTTTTATTTAAAGCCTGTTTTATTGTTTTTAAAATCATGGTTTCACGCTATAGAAAAAATAGAATAAAAAGGAGGATGGGTTTTGCACGTATTTCGAACTTAAAAAACTTTTTTTCCTGTCTATACCTTAGCGAATAATAGTCTAGGCGTGCAGGATGTTGGGTTTATTTATTTTAATGGAATGCAAAAATTAATTCAAAATTTGATAAACCCCGTGATCTTATTATTCACCCTTTGATGTTCTACAATTAGAGATGTCATTTTCTAAGAGGGATGCGGCACACACACAAAAAAAACTAAGAACTATTCCCCCAACTTCTGATTCCTGCATTGCCAATAGGTTTGGCGGGTTCATGAGTGCCTTTCAACGCAGAGCTATGCAATTATGTACAAATACCATTTTTGTTAACTGACCTTTTCTATCCTACGTTAGTGTTTTTTTACTGGAAACCCCAACCAATTCTAACAAGGGTAGAAAGTCTTAGAATCATTTTGTGTGGCCGTCATATAAATTAAATTTTAACCCGAACAGGCCGGGTTCGAACTAGCGCCTCTAGACATTTCATGCAAAAAACGTCTTTTTTTTCTTCTAGTAATGTTTTAAAGACGATTATACACAAATATGATACTCAAACCCTGTTTTTTGTTTATTTCTCGTGCAATAATTTACTTATTTAAACTTATAGTAGTTATACAATTTGTGGGTTGCAAATAGACGATTACATCCTTACCCTATGTTATCGCATATAACTTATTTTGTTTATTTTTTGTGTGCTAACCTTTATATAGCTTTATTATTTTAAATTGAATTTTATATATAATCGTCCTATTTCTGGCACACCATAACTCACAATATTTTCAAATTAACTTTATCAAATTTTTTTTTCATTCGTATTTTCAGTTTTTAAATTCAATTATTTTTTCAATTTAATTTATGGTTTACTATTGGTAAGGAAGTAACCTATTTTAGAAAACAAAATTTATAGTTTTAGAAAACAGCTTTAATCAATTCAAACTATAGATTATATCTCTTAAAAACAGGAAATGTAGATTAGTCTATGTCAGTACTTAAATGACTTCATAATATATACATATACATATGTATATATATATATTGTGTGAGCAGGTGTAAGTAATAATAGGGGCAAAGGTGGTATTATGGGCACTCTAGTATAGTATTGGGTTGTAAAAAAAGTTCGTAGCGTTTTTCATTATTTTAATTTAATCCTTTCTGTGTTTGTTAATCCTGTTTACATGGTCAATAATGTTTACATATCCTAAAAAGGGACTAGATAACGTTCTTTTATGCATCAGTTTCAACCGGGATCTTCTATTGTTCAAGTGTATTGTGTAAGTCCAAAATGCAGGAGGAAAAAATTCATTTTCGCCATATAATGCTATTTTATTTCCGAAAAGGAAAATCCGCTGCACAGACGATCAACAAAAAATTTGCAGCGTGTATGGAGATGACGCCGTAGGGGAAAGCACCGTCCGTAAGTGGTTTGCTCGGTTCAGAACCCGAAATTTTGAGTTGGAAGACGCCAAGCGCTCTGGTCGTCCTTCAACTGTTGATGACGAACAAATTCAACAATTAGTGACCGATAACCCTCACTGTACGACCCGGGATATCGCAAAAACACTTGGCATATCACATAGAAGTGTTTCAATCCATTTGGGAGCTGCGGGATATGTTTAGCGATGTATGGGTTCCTCACATTTTGACGGAAAAGAATTTATTGTTGGAGTTTGGCTGGGATGTGATAACCCACCCACTTTATTCACCAGATCTTGCCCCAACAGATTACCACTTATTCCGGTCTCTCCAAAACTCCCTCAACGGAAAACAACATAACTCGCTCGAGGACTGTAAAAAGCACATAGACGAGTTCATCGCGCAGAAAACTGAACAGTTCTATAAATAAATAGTTGTGGTAAAAAGTAAGATAAGTTGTTAATTAATAAGTACTTATAAGATATAAATAATCTTCCTACCAAATTTTAGAAGAAAATAAGACTAATAATAATGAATTGCTCGAAAATAATGGAGCCCGCAGTTTGGTAGTCTGACATAATATTTCTGTGAGTTTGTATGATGATATGATTATTGATCATAACACTTCGTTCAGAATTTCTTCATTCTTCTTAAATCAATAAGGACATTTTCTTTGCTATTGCACCTTTTCTGACGGATTTGACGGACGGAGGAGAATCTCGACAAGGGAGTTATAACTGATAAGAAAGCACCTTCCTCCCGTCTAGTGGTTATGTCAAGGGAGGAAGTTGGTGGGGAAGGAAAAGCGGAGGTGCGAGGAGTAAAAAGTAGATGTAGGTCGACCAAGAGATCTGCCGAAGGCCTACTGACCTCTTTGTTCCTTCCCAGCCCATATGGCACCGTTAGACGCCCACTACCAACCACATACTTGTCCCTACTAAAATAATTTACTCAATGTTACGTGTTTACTGTTACCATTCAATACGGAAAAGTCGCCATATATTTACTAATGAGCGAAAATGGCTGAAGCTTTTAGGAACAAAGCAATCCGAATCATTATTATACCAAACCTGATTTTTTAAAAGTAAGTTTAACGCTGTAAGAAAACCAATTTATGCAACGCACCCATTTTATTTTATTTTTACTATTAAAATTTCAATAACCCTTTAATTAATCTAAAGGTTCACAGAAAACATACCCATGTATCTGGTAAACTTACGATGCTGATATTAACAACCTAGTCGTAGGTAACGCTAGACGTATTAAAAAATAATCTTTACAATTATACAATTTTTCAGAAAATTTTCAGTTGTTCTGGTAATATGGGCGCCATGAAAAAAATATATTAAATAATGCACAAAAGTTGTTTAGTTTTAAAATGAAATGAATTTGACCGAGATCAATCTCAACCACAGGTGTTATTAGTCCTTTATTTTTTTTTTGTATTTTAGAAAAAAAAAAGGATAAGCAAATTATATTTATGATTAATTAATATATATATTCAATTTCTTCAATATAGTTCATTCTATAATTGATTGAAAATGATATAGCGAATTCCGATTCTTTATTTTTTTTTTGCATATTTGTCAACTTTTCGGTGTAAAATACCCCATCATCAGGACTCATCTAAAATTAGAACCATATTTAAGTTGGGTAAACCAGATAGTTATTGACACCCTTAAGACTACATTTCTGTCGAGAAATTAAAAAAAAAACTTTTTATGAAGGGATAAAATTGAAAATTCCTATAGCTCCTCTTTATCTATCATTATAAAGACTCAAGAGGTTTTTTTGGGCGAAAAGTTCTATAGTTTTACCATATAGCAATATTTATTGTAAAAAGTGCAAAAACTAGTTATTGACACCCTGTGGATTGAATTGTGAAATCTTCCCTATTGTTAGCTAAACACTTACTTTATAGATGACTTAGAGGGCCCTTCAAACATTAGGTTCTTATGTATATCTTAAAATAAAATTAGGACTTGTTTACCTATTTCTTTAAGTTAAAGTTGGGGTGCCAATAACTGTACTGAGTGCCAATAACTGTATGGTTTACCCTACATTTGTAATAGTTGTAATAGTAGAAAAAAATGTCTCTCCTACAACGTTGATATAGGAGAGACACATTTTTATAATTTAAATTGCGCAAATATTTTTTTTTATATAAGTTATATAAGTTAATTTTATTGAATGTTCAAATTGAAAAATATGACAACATACTTATGTATGGATCTAATTTTAAATGTTTTCTGATGATGGGGTCGTCGTACCTCGAAACGTTGACAAATATCCAATAAAAAAAAAAAAAAATAAGGAATTGAATTCGCTTCATCATTGTTGCTCAAATATAGTATAAACTATACAGAAGAACCCATTGAATTGATATATTAATTTATCATAAATATAATTTGTTTATTCTTTTTAACACTAACTTACACTAGGACTAATAACACTTATGGTTGAGGTCGATCTTGGTCAAATCATCTCCTTTCAAAACGAATCTACTTTGTCATTTGGTAGGATTTCTAAATACGTTTAACTTACTTAAAAAAATCAGGTATTATAATAAGGATTCAGATTGCTTTGTTCCTATTCGTTCTATTATTTACACTCAATTATAATATAAATTAAATTTACGATGAGTTTTTAAAATAATAATAATATTATAAATATTAACATTATTCCATTTTATAGGTTAATTATTTTACTTTTGTAATGATTTTTTATATTATAAATTAAGCTGAAATATTATAATTGAATATAAAAAGAAAGCTTTTATAATATTTTTTTTTTCTTTTATAGAAAATTATTGAAGAAATTCCAAGTTTCGTCATATTCTGATCATTCAGGTAATTTTATTATTACTATTATTATTACATTGAATTTCAGTATTAGATTTAATTACTTGTAATTTTTGGGAAATATTCATCAAGAGAATATTTGTATAAATTTCTTTGGTATATCATCTATACAATTATTCACTCAATCTATCAAGGAGTTTATTAGGTGTGTCGATGTCAAGAGGCATCGGCAATTATACTATTTTGCTTTGGAAAATGGAATAAAATATTTCGAATGTAAACCTTTATTGATATAAAAAAAATTAACTAATCTATTTCTAAAGAGAAGTATATAAAGCCTTTTGTCTTTTAAACCAAGTATTCATTAATATCGTCCATCAGTTTATATTAAAAACGAATATTTCAAAACTATTATTTTTCAACTAACTCGAAAGGAGTAAGTGTTCCAAGGGGAATTCACCCTGAGCTTTGAAGGGGATCACCCATCAAACATTATAAACGGAATTAGTTTTGAGAAATAGGAAAAAAAAAAAAAAAAAAAAAATCAATCATTTTAGAGGCTGGCTTCTGTTCATTGTTTGAAATATTCCTTTGATCCGTTAAATAATTAATATTTTCCTCCAAGTGTTTGATCCTTTGTAATAACTCCCTTTCTACTCTTCATCGATATATCTCCCGTTCTTTTATGTAGTTATGTTTGAATTCTTTGAACTAGACCGGTTGAATTCATTCCTAGTATCAAACATTGAGAACATTCGTACTCGGTACTTTTATGTTAAACCACTTTCAAGTTTGAAGTCATGCATTAAGGCCGTAATTTATGTGTTTAAGAAGCGTTAAGACTGTTTGTTTAAAAATATTTTTGGCGTTTCGAGAACTTTTGCTGATATAAGTAGTATCGTTACCATTTGATGAAATGGGGTTTCAACTGTTTTTTATTTCTTTATTATATTTAGGTTATAAATAAAATTAGATTTAATGAGGAATGTGATTAATATAAAGTTAAAAATGCATGTGAATAATGTAACCTCCTGTAACTAAGTCAACCCAACCCAACCGCGTGAGTATGCTGAACTGTTAGACTTTTTGCTACATTTGTGTAATATTTAATATGGTCTTTTTTCTTGACATCTTTCCTTGGCAGACGTTTGTGCAGAAAATAGTTGCGGTAATACTTTCAGAGTCAGAAACGGTTTCTTTCTTACTAACTGGCAGTTTTCAAGATTTGTTGTAATGCGACCGCTCTACACGCTTAAAATTACTATCATTTTTTTTTTTTTTTTTTTTAATTTCAATACATCTGTTAAATAAGTAATACAAAAAATAGTTTGTCATCATGATCCCCCAAGCTACAACTCATGGTGGATCCTGTTCAACGGCGCCATCCACCATCTATTCTAGCCTTCCTATACCCATTTCTTTGTCCAGGATTTCTTCTAATGACTCTTTGTGACCTCTTCGTCCGCCATTGGTGCTGTGTATCCAGCCCACCTGAGGCATGGCAATTTAGTCAGGTGGACTACCTCTACTGCGTTAAAGTCCTCTTGGTTCTTGCTTCGTTTATTTTTACAAATATCTAAGCCAGTCTTATCAGATGACCAATCCCAAATTGAGGAGGGAAATGTTCCACTTTTTTAAATTAGTAGGGGCCCATCTCCTGGACTCCATTCGTGAAGTCAATGAAAGCCTCTTTTGGGAACATTTGTGATCGAGAATAATGTCTAGGATCTGCACTAGCCTGTTGTATGTAGTTTCTTCACTTTGGACGCCCGAGTCTTTGACCACCTTTTCCTGATATTAAATAACAAAGCCATTATCATAATCTGGTAGCAGATGTGCTTAGGTGCTTTGTTCGAATTTCTGCCGATTTCTATCCTTACTAACCAAAATCTTCATCGCTATGTCAATAATTAAATCATCTATTGTATTTACGTTGCATAGGGTAAACCATACAGTTATTGGCACTCAGTACAGTTATTGGCACCCCAACTTTAACTTAAAGAAATAGGTAAACAAGTCCTAATTTTATTACAAGTTATACATGAGTCTAATGTTTGAAGGGTCCTCTAAGTCATCCAAGAAGTAAGACTTTAACAAACTAACCATAGGGAAGATTTCACAATTCAATCCACAGGGTGCAAATAACTAGATTTGGCACTTTTAACAATAAATATTGCCGTATTGTAAAACTATTGAACTTTTGACCCAAAAAAACCTCATGAGTTTTTATAAGGATAGATAAAGAGGAGTTATAGGAAGTTTCAATTAGATTCCTTCATAAGAAGTAATTTTTTTAATGTCCCCACTGAACTTTAGTCTTAAGGGTGCCAATAACTGTACGGTTTACCCTATCTCGCCGATTTTACCGAATTTAGATAACGATCTTTTTATAATAAACTCCAGATCTATCCAAATGCACTCTTTTCCAACCTTCCGTAACATTCAACATTCCTGATAATCATATAAGGCTTTTGAAAAGAAGATGGTCTCTTGCCCCCTTTATTTAGAACTTTGATTGGAGTGCTACCAATGGTAGCTTCTTTACAAGTCTATTCAAAATTCAGTGCTAGTAGGCTTCACACACTGAGAAAGAGAAACTTCTTTGTGGCATTATGGCAAAAGTTAGAATCAAGCTTTAAAAAATAAAAATAAAAATATTTAAGGAACACAAAAATTTGCATCTTGTTGCATTATTCAAAGGGAGGATATACTTATGGTAAGATTGGATTTATATCAAGTATTGGTTGAGATATCAAATAATTATTGATTTATCACTAATTAAAAATCGTTTATTTTTATCTATAGATAGAATATCTTCTGATTCGTCCATTTTTATTGAATCCAGTATTTGAATATTTATCATCAATATTATACTTCGAAAAATTCAATTTTAAACCCAGCAAAACATTCATAGCGTGTAACCTCCAAAATCCGGCTTGATTAAGAAATGGCGGGCCAAAACGAATGAATCTATTAAAGCACATATTTATATTTGTACTCAGCATTAAAATTATATCACAATACATTTGTATTATATTTACAATTAGAAACGTCTTTAAAATAATGATTTTATATTTTGGATCAGCTGGGTGGCCGTTTCACTTGGCCACGTTAAAGCGCTTCTTATTACGTATAATAAGTATGTTTATCATAGACACCAAATGATAATGTTTACAAACATGAGCAGTTTCACCATAATCCGTGATCGAATCTTCCAACCATGGTTAAACTGGTGAACCATCGGTTTACTCCCATGATGGACCTACTAGGCAAGAATCAGCAGAAAAGTCTGGATACCGGACCTGAACCGGAACCAGACTAGAGAGTTGCCATTTCCTTGTTGTGTAAAATTACCTCGTTGTGGTGTTCTATTTCGGGGGGACGAGCGGTGTGAAGAGAAACTATGAGAGAAATGATGTCAGTCGGTTACGGGCCGTGAGGGGATCTCTTAAGAGAAATCACACAAGAGGCTCACTCTTATTATCTCACAGTGGACCCACGGATCCTTGAACTCTACGTAATATAACCCAAACATCCTTCCTCTTCCATTTCTATATCTACAGATATGCAGTTTTTTTTTTTAGCATATATTTTTTAGTAGATACTTTTAATACTGCAGTTTAATATTGTTATACCCTTTCACATTGGATACCTATTATTTTCTCCTCAATGCATTCGGTATATGCGGGAATGTCTAATAATAGTATCATGAAAATCTATGCAGCACAAAAAATTGGTTAAGCAATACTCCTGATAACATTTTTATGAAATAGGCATTCAGATCGCTCCACTGCAGAATATACGGAAAGGTCGATGTTTTGTGAATATTTCAATTAGATTTATTTGTTAAAAAAAATTAAAATACAGTAAAACAACTGAAAATAAATATCAAATTTTTTACCAATAATGGAATTTCTAAATAATGAACCTGGGATGGGGCCAGTGAGTCTTAAATTAATTTTAAAATAATGTTGTAAGATGTTTGACCGTAGAATTGAAACTTCGTCCGATGATGCCTTGATGAAGACCTGAAAATCTGGTTGAAACTTCGACACAATTCAATTATTTCCATGGGGAAAGATGTGTTCTTCCCTTCTGACCGCACACCCGAACATTTTGATTACATTTAAATAAATAAATTTATTCAATATATACAGTTCAAACCTTAGCATTTAACTTTTTTTTTTTAATACACGGGGTGCATTCAACAAAAATTCGTTCGTTTTACGGGGCTTATTTACGAGTTTTTATATTCAACTATTTATAAAGAAGTCTCTCAGTGACACTGATTTCGTATGGTAGCTAATCAATCTTTCTAGGTAATATATACATTCCTCGAAAATTATTTAAGTCAGCCAGATAGGTAACTATTTACTTTTCATGCAGTTGGTTGGTAGTGCGGTTGACGAAACTTAGAAATATTGTGGTTTATTATGTTGGCAAATTTTAATTATTTATGAAATTTCAAAATCGAATAAATTGTTTCAGATAGAACCTATTTACATTTTTTTTTATCGGGGGGGGGGGGGGCGAGTTGGTCAATGCGTTAGCAAATACGCGTTCCACTGAGAACTCGAGAACAGATTTGACAGTGTGATCAGAGCTCGGAAGGTTTTTTTATTGTATGTTTATTTCAGTTGATTACACATCCAACCATATTATTATTACACTCTTTTTATTATTCATATGTATTATATATCGGACAACTGTCCATTATCAAGGATATAACTTTTTTTTTGTTATCCAGTATAAAATTAATATATAAACAGATACAAAACATTATTCTCTATATATTCGTAATGCACAGTTGTCCGAAACGTACATATGGATAATAAAAAAAATATAATAATAATATGGTTGTATTTGTGATCACTTGAAATAAAAGACATACAATAAAATGCCAAAGAAAAATTAGTAAGAAAAGAAAAAATAAGAAAAAAAATATTCGGAAGGTTATTTTATTTTTTTGTGTGATTAATCTCCCGCCCTCTCCCGAGCCAGAAAAAAAATCTTTATAGACTGAAAGGCGAGGGGGAAAAAAGAATCTAATTATTTGTTTTAATTATCATTTCAATTTGGTGGGAAAACTGAAATTTATATAAAATAACTATAATTTTCTTTTTTAAGTGAACTGTTGATATTTTTGGGTCATTTGAGGGGCAGAGAAGCTTAACCTTTCAGTAGAGGGAACGCTGTTCCACTGTTAGTGGGGCGCGCCCCAGTTACTAGACCGAGAATATAGAACGCCAACCGCGTTCATGTAATTCTAACTCTGAGGATTACCGTTACGAAATTCGGCTTCACGCTCACACCCACTCTTCTTAGCACACCAATGTTATTATTACCATCATCCATTACCCATTATCCAAGGGCGATGCACTTTGTCAAAATTTCATGACTAAAGCCTTTTTATTTATCGGATGGGTATATATTTATCTGTACCTAGCGATATAATCACAATAAATTATCACAAATATATTAAAAAAAGATTGCTTCGTTTTCAAATGAAATGGGTAAAATATCATTTTAATATCATGAATGTTATTCACAAAAAAATAAAAGAAACAGAATAATATACTGAGTGTCCCAGACCTAGTGTAAAAAAAAAAAATGGGTAATAGTGTATGTTAAATGGGGTAGAATGGCACAGAAACGAGTTTCTTATCTCAACATAAAAAATGTTGAAGATAAAAAATAATATTATTATTGTACTACCATATTAAAATGGATTATTGCAGCGCGTGTTCAAAATGTCATCCATTACATTGGATGCAGGCTTATCTTCAATATTTTTTATGTAGGATTTTTCAAATTTTAGTAGAAGAGAAGAAAAAAGTTTAATTTATTTCAAAGGAAGTATTTTTTACAATTTAAACTAAGGAGTTTTTTTTTTAAATTTTAGATTATTATTACCCTTTTTATATTATTTAGAATTCATACATTGTTCTTTCTATTTTTAAAAAAGTAAAACTAACTCTAACTCATGGGAAGTTTGGCATCCATTACTTAGGATGCAGACTCTAGCGCGCTACCTCATTGCCCCAGCAGTGACATCTCTAGCGTGTTTTTCATTAGAAAAACTTCTTTTAGACTCAAAAGGTGAAGTGCAATTGTATCATGGGTTCCACTACGAAAAATCTAACTAAATTCCGCAGTTTTTAGGAAATTTGATAGTTTTTAGGGTGCTCCAGTGGGGAGTGAAAATTTTTCAGAAACTATTAAAAATTTAAGTTTTAATAAATATTTTGTGTATAGCGCGTCCCACTGAAAGTGGATTTAAAATAACTAGACCCACTTTATCTTTTAGAAAATTTAATGCTGATTAAGAAAATATCATTGTTTTTGGTTCTACGCTAAACCAAAGTGGAGAAAACTGTAATTTTTCAGAAAAAAAGTAAGATTTAAAAAATAAAAACAAAAAATTCCACCTCCTCAACAGATTGAGATAGGAAACTCGTTTCTGCGCCATTCTACCCCGTTTAACATGCAGTATTACCCATTTTTTTTTTTTTACTCTAGGTCTGGGACACCCAGTATTATTGTTCATAAATTCTATTCTAAGATAGATTGTGGTTATCAGAAGAGTCGGCTATGGGCTATGACTAAAAACTATGCTTTATAAGTAATTTTTTCAGCCAATCATTAGAGATAAAATTATTTAAATATCTTTTACGTAATTTAAACTGTGTAAATAAAAAAAGACCGAGACATATAGACACCATATATCAATTTGATTAGGTATACAATACAATTTTATATTTGCCTAATGCTAATTACTGTCATTAAATATATATATTATTCATTAAAATTTAAAACTGTATTACTGATAAAAATGCTAAGAGCTTGTTGAGGAACAACCCCCTAGTAGTACTAAATTACATATATATAATAATATATGTAAATTATAAGGTGACGAAGCCATCTTCTTTTCATACGCCCAAGGGATTGTCAGAAATGGAGAAGAAAGCAATAGGTAAGAAGTTTGCTAAGAAAGAAAGGGTGTCTGGTACAGACCGATTCGGGGACGCTAAAATTATATCTTTTTTTTTTTAGAAAAAAATTATTTTGCTATGAATAATGTATCAAAATTATTTCAGCTTTTCAAATTTTAACTCAAGAGTGGGACCTTAAACAATGGATATAAATATATTCATCTAGACATAACACAACTGACAACTTCCACTATTTTAACCTTATTATAAATCATATTTTTTCGACAAAAAATATCCAGAGCTTAATCTGAATTCTCATATATACATATATTTTTTTTCATAGCTGCATTACGATTTTGAAATATATTAACAGTTATTTTTTATATTACTAAAAGTTAAACGAAAATGGATCAGTATAAAAGGATACTTAATTATTGACTCGTTCGGTTTGACCTATATTCTAATTATCAGACTGATTGCAGTTATACATGTCAAGGTATTTCTGGTCTTTTGAGCTGTTTAAAGTTACCGACGAAGTTACGTAATGGAAATGTTATGAAGGCTGAAACGTAGAGTAAACTTGATGAAACAAGAAAACAAAACAAATAACCTAAGAATCATAAAAAAGTTATTAATTTTTTTTACCTCATAATTGAACGATTGATCTAAAAATAAAGTGCGTTCTTGAATCAATAAATAACAATAAATAGTAAATGCTTTTGAAATTGAAATATTAGGAATAATCTAATAGAATCGAACTGCATTTTCAGAAATGTTTAAATAGTTAAAAATACAACTATTGAAAAAACAACAACATTGAAACCTTCGTTAATTAATTATTCTTATGTTTTTCGTACAATGATATTGCCATGACGAATTTAGTACCCTTTCGATTTGAAGTTTTGAACCGTACTAAAAAAAAATTGTCCCATTTTTTACCAGGATCTTACACATCAACCAAATCCTCTTGCACATATCTAGTACCAACGATTCTACAATCCTCCTCGAAGGTTGAAGCTGCAGTGGTCCAGAGACCTTTTTAAATTTTGTTTATATATAATGATAATATTTTATATACAATGATTTCCAGCAATGAACTTAAGATAAATGCTTCTGCGTCTTGAGCTCACTCAGCCTCATCGTTACTAGAGATGTGTTGAGATCTCCTTAATTCCTGCTCTTCTATAAACATTTGGATAGACAAGCCTGGTTGGGATGTCCAGGCAGGTTGTATATAATGTAAATAAGTGTGGCTTTTCATCAGATTTTTTTTATTTTTTTTTATTTTAATTGTTTTTTCTATCTTTTATTTTGATAGGACTTTATTTAATTTATATATATTCTTGTAACTATGGTGTGAATTAACTTTTATCTACGATTGTCCTTAATCGTAAAATCATCCCAAAAAAGACAAAAAAATCCATCAACGTTTTAAATTATCGTCAACAGGGATTTAGAATATAACATAATACTTAATCATTTATGCTTTAGTGAAATATGATAATTAATACAGTTTGCAGGCTACTAGATGTATTTTTAAAGGTTAGAATTTTTAAAAAAGCGAACATTATATTGTCAATCTTCAGTATGGTCAGTATAGTTTGTACTGAGTAATGTTTAATGTGGGAGTTATCAATTATGTAGACAAACCCATATTTAATTAGAAAAATACTAAAAGCAAGCATGATTGGATTCTAACCTCTTTAGGTTGTTCAAAGAATTTAGGTGACCAATATGTTAGATTTGAGATTTATGGTTAAATGGCTTTTGAACAAAAATCATGTTGTGTAGCTTTCCGATTACCTATACAAAATACCCTTATCTGAAATTTGATAAAGCTATACATATTCTTGTCCGTTCACCTGGAAAACAAGTTATAATTGATAAAAAAAATACAGATCATTCTTAGTAATGGTACTTTTTTAATAAAATATAATTTTATTTGTCTATCATAAATTTTATTTTATATAATTATTAAGAAAAATAAATTGCTTGTAAAATGTGAGCTATGAGTACAGAGGTTATATTGAGGTTCGGATTATGTATAAGCCAGACCGACCTCATACATTCGCTCTGATAGAGATGCAATCACATTTTCAATTTTTATTTAAATCTATAGTAGTATTGTTTTCATAGTGTCTAATTTTTTATTATAAATTTATATTTATTCATTCATATCTTTAGCACGGTAGATATTATTGATCTATTAAATGTAGAGGTGAACCAATTATTTGTAGCTTAGTTCGGTCTTATAAATTTGGATTAAGTGTAATTTATTTTTTTATGAAACCGGGATATTAGTATAGCGTATATTAGTATATTAGTATAACGAGTTTTTATACGTTTATTGAATTTTTTATTCAAACTCCTAATAGATCTAAGCTGATGTGACCAGGAGCACTTGGAGACATGTAAATGAACGGTTTTTGGTTTTTGTTTCTCAAATTAATAAATAAGGAATCAAGAAAACAAAATCACGATAAAGTATTCATTACATATAAAAGTCAATTTTATTTCATAATTATCGTTGTGAAAATTGTGTAAAAGTATGTGGCCTCGAGATATCGGTTATATCAGTGAATAAACACATTTCCTAATAAGGTCATGTTTATTTATATGAGATAAAATTTATTTATAAGCACCTAGACATATTATTTTTAATTCACAATAAGCCTCACATTTAGTTTTAAAAAGTCCTGCCGATTATAGACCAGCAAAGGAACTTGTGCAGAATATTACACTTTTAATTTGTATTATAGTACTCCTAATTTAACTGTAACGTTTGAAGGAAAAACAAGTGCTTCTTTAAGAAATCTGGTTTTTATTTTTAGTTCGTATATAAGCGACATGCTCTTATTCAATATTTTCATTTAATCTCGAAAATGTATATCATTGTATCAATTACATTCAAAATTCCGAGTTTTATAGTGATCGTGTTTCCGATGTCTTTCCAGTTTTGTTTGATTATCATATTTTTTTAACTTAAAGAAAAATAAATCTTTAAATATCTAAAGTCCTTTTTTTTCTTACATATTTTTTCACTTTTTTCATACAAAAGTTTTAAGGACAATCGTTCATATGATCATTTCTGATCGGCTGAGTAATGCCAATAAATTTTATCATTAATATTGACTCTGAAATGATTGGAAAAGTATTTTATAGGCTGTTTTTAGTCTGTAGTTTGTAATGCTGAAATATTATTTTTAATTTGTTAATTTATTAAAAATCTGTATCAGTCGCATTAATAACGCAATAACCAAAACTACTCAATTAAACGTATTATTTATTTTATTTTTCAGGTATATAGTTATCACATGATATACATTATATTATATATATTTTAATTTAAAGCTACATTAATAATAGATAAACTATGCAAATGTGATCAATAAATAACACTTATGTGGCCAGAAATATGCATGGAGAGTAACCTGCCAATGACAACACTCATCATAAGATAATAAATAATATACTGTGAAATTGTAATAATATTTATTAAATAGAGATGCATATGGTACTGGGCATTGAAAGCGACTGATTCTTAATATATAATAAATAAGATGTACAGATTCGGTTGATTATATTTAATATAATAATACCTCTGAATAAATTCTAAAATTAAACCATATTAACTAATTTAAACCTTATTTACAACCATAAATTTGAAATATAAGGCATAGATTTATACATGTATGTAATAGAGACTGGAAAGGTTTTGCTCTGGTGAGTTGGTCCGGTACACGACCCATTTTGCTGTTCCACATAGACCCCCTCTCCTCCGACACACACACACTGTATATATACACACACATACTTACGCACACTTATGTTCTATATAAGGAAGCTTCACTCTCTCATCACCTTTGTACAAATAAAGTCCGCAACAATCTATTTTTAGAGTCTCGACAGATTCAAGAGGGTGTTTTTATATTTTTTTTTTGGAAGAGCCGGTCGCAAGCAATACGATTTCGAGAAAAATAATTTTGGGAATATCATCACTAATAATAAAGTCAATTGAATTTTATGCCGAACATTTATGGAATTTTATGTCCTGTGGTTGGCGCCCCTTGGATCAAAGCGGCAGTGCAATCCTTGAATTGTTAAAAGGGGCTTAGAGTCTTAAAGAAACATTGTTCAGAACTTGCTCACAACAAAAAATGTTTGTCGATTGTCTGCCAATAGTGATTGTTTTTACAGAAATACTTAGGTATAATCTGTTGTACCTTGGTTCAACCTCTAGGACACGAGTAAGCTTTTCATTGGTTGGTTAGTCTAACACTAAAAACAAAAATATCGTAAGAATCGATCGTTTACATTAAAAATAAAATAAAAAATAGTTAATTTATTTTGTAAACAAGTTTTTAGGAAGAGACTATCGAATTATAGATGTAGAATGCAAGGCCTCAAATTATTAGTTCAATAATTAACTTAAATTAAGTGAATTATTGAAATAATTCGAGACTTTGAGGCCTTGCATTCTACATTAATTTATTTTTGGAATAAATAAAAAGCAGAAGCTCTTCATTGATTTCCTTAAGCATATATCCTTAGAAAATATCATAAAAAAATTATTGTAAACTTGAAGGCTCTTATTGAACTTGAATCAAAGGATTTAATTTGTGCATAGTAAAATAAGCTATGGATTAAGTAATTACTCTGCTTATATTAACAAAGAAAAATTACATGTAACAATATGAATGTTATATTTAAAACGTGAATAACTCTGAATTTATTTATTAATATCGTTTTTTAAATTTTTATACGACTAGGAAATTTTTGGATAGTATATTTCCCCCATGAAATTGTGGTCCTCTGTCCTTTGATAAAATCAGTGATAAATTATTTATTGAAAAATAAATTACCTTCTGCAAAAATAAATATTTAAAGTAATGATTAAAAGCATGAAAAGCTGCAGGCATGTTAGTAGTAATACATTAAACTTATTTTATTTTTTTAAAAGATGTTCAAGGTTATAGATTATGCGAATGAGGATAATTTGGTGGTTTATGTTTATATATCAATTTATTGAGTCTATTTGTATTTAAAAAAAAATAAAACCGGTAATATTGTTATAGTATTCTAGATAGGTTTAGAGAGTAAGTAGATAGGTTTAAAGTTGTAACCAAAAAAACAAAAAAAAAATACATTCAAAGCTATAAATGGTTCTAAATGCAAACAACCCTGAAGCATTTGGTGTGGAAATTTTTTTTTCATCCGCGCAAATAATTAATGAAACATCAGGATTCAACGCTAGGTCATTGACTCACATCTTTCCGCTGTATGGAAACGCGCGAACTTTCTGGAGGGGGCATGGTTCTATGAAACGTGGACAGAGTAAAATATCTTCTCTTATTAGTTAGCTATTGCGTCTTCTTTAAATAAAAATGGTAGTTTATGATTTTTTTTTTTTTTTTTTATTCATATACTTTCATGCTTTTCCACTAAACTATTTTTAAACAATAACTATATATGTCATAAATATAAATAAAAAAATCTCATGTTCGTGTATAATATTTTTTATTATCGCATACAATTTAAGAGGTATTTTGAGCCTTTTGATTCTCCGGTCCACGAGCCACTGAAGGCCTCATTATTAAGTAGGTACCTAAATAGCATTAAGACCACCCCCAGCAATAATTGAATTGCTTCATGCTAAAAGGAATTTTTTTTTTAAATATCTCAAACGAAAATTCTTGACGGATACTCATTTTCGAACTGCTGATTATTCTTAAAAGCATATTACTAAAAAAAAAAAAAAAGAAAAGGTTTTGTGTACAATTTTTCTTTTTGTTGTACTTCATCCATTTTTCTTGTTTTTGATTTTCATATTGAAAAGAGTGACATGGTTTATATACTAGTACAATATGCCTTTAAATGTTTATAATTACACTCAAATATTATGTTCAGATAAATTATTTAGGAAACAAGATTTTGAAAATTTCGAATTTTTGGATTAAGGCTACTAAATTGAACATTTTATTAAATCTTGAAAGTTTCACTCTTATTATTACAGGGAATTAAAAAAAAAAATACTATAGTAAATTTTTGTATCGGTAGGTTATTTTGTAATCAACTGTTTTACTTAGTGGTACAAAGGCTAGTAAAATGAACATTTTATTATTACTATTATTATAGTAAATTTAAAAAAATATTACTGTGGTGAATTTTTTAAAGAAATGTTCATTTACAGCCCTTTAAATGTTTATAATGATACTCAAACATTATAATTTGATAAATTATAATGTTCAAAGATTTTTGACAAGTTCAAAATTTCAGGATTAAGGTTACTAAAATGAAAATTTTATCAAACCTTGAAAGTTTTGTTATTGATATTATCATTATTGTTTTAATTCCATCACATGTGTAATTCAAAGTGGAACGAGTACAATGAGCTATGGTAACTATAAATATATCCAACCGAACTGAAAGGCTATGTCATATGTAGGTCATTGACCTCGCTCAGGAGAAATCGTAGCAAGCTTCCTCTCTCATCTTTCATGACATTCGGCCGATCAGTGGCGTATTTTGTCACTATATAAACGGCTACTTTATAAAAAAAAATAACTTCCACTATATATGCAAAAATGTCTCATCATGGCTTATTCTGTTTTAAGAAATTCTGATGAATTAGAACTTCACATTTCGTCATCAAGGTTGACGTTGAATAGTTGGTAATAAGAACTAAAACATTTTTCAAGATAATAATTACGAAAAAGAAGTTGGGCAGCTCAGTGATAAGGCACTCAACTACAGTGCAAGGTCCCGAGTTCGAAATTCCTGGTACTTTTCTATTCTGCCCTGGGTCGTCCAAGGAATCACGTGGTTGTAATATTTAGAATTAATTTTATTGTAATTTTTATTTTAAAAAACATTAATTTTAGATTATTTTAGATAACCATTATGTTTAATAAATTAATAAGACAATGTTTGAGGTCACCTGTATCGTAGTGGTTAGCATAGCAACTTACGACACTAAAGGTCGCGGGATAGCGTCTCGCGGTAGCCCTAGGATTTTTTAAAGGTAGTAAAAGTCCTTGGCCTTGCCGTCCCTCGGATAGGACGTAAAATAGATGTAAGTTACTCGTTAAAGGTTCCTATGCTAATTATACCTGGATATGCAAAATTTAGGACTCCCACTGTAGCATCGTCCTATTAGCCTCAGTAGCATAAAGAGACGTTAAACATTCAATAAAACAATGTTTTCAATATTTTAAAAAAATAATATTCTCTTAAAATTAATTTTGTAAGGGGGGGGGGGAGTAGAAGGCTTTCATTTCAAGAGGGGGAGGAGCTCAGTACCAAAACGTTTGGGAATCACCGTCCTAGACTGACAAAGAAAGCTAACTAAAATAACTAAAAATAGAAATAAATATCCAGTATCAGATTATCATATAAAATATCCAAAATATTTTATAATCCAAATAAAAAATATTCATGATGGTTCACTTAACAATGAATTTGCTTATTTATAAACTACCAATTGGTATTATTGTTTTGGGGGAGTGTATACTTGATGCGCCTGCAGGAGAACTACTGCAACGGACTCACGGTTAGCTCAGTGGTAAGAGCGCTGCGACGTAGATGCAGAGGACCTGGGTTCGATTCCCGGCCGTGGTCGAATCTTTTATCTTCTAATAAAATAGTTTAAAAATTATAAAATAATTATCTAACGATAACTAATTACTACATAACAACTGTACGAAAGCTTCATTTTGTCTGCCCATACTATATAAATACTTCATACTACTTTCTACATAACATGATATACTTTAGTTATAAGGAGTGTGATGATTTACTAACAAAGTTTTTTTTTTTTTTTTAAATAATTCCCTAGTAAAAGTAAAAATTACACAATGGCTAGCAATGGTCTATTGCAAACCTTATAAACGGACACTTTTTACATGCTTCGATTTCCTTCGAGTCTCCCATGTGTTTAACATACATCGGAAATGAAAAAAAATAAAATTTTCATGCACTCACACACATATACTCGGAGGAAGGAGAATTTTTCTCATTATAAAAACAATTAATGTTATTTTTTTCGATAGAAGATTATCATAGTCAATTTAATGAGGATTTTAAATGCATTACATTTCCATACTGTTCAATCGATTTCATCCTCCAAATATTTAAATTAAGGGATGTATATTTATTCATAGCTTTTGTACAATGTAAAACTAGCCGTGCAATGTAATAAAGGATGTAAAATAAAATAAATTTTTAATAGGTATCAGTTATAATATTTAATGTACCTATTTTTACGTATAAATTATTTATAGATTTTTTTTGTACTGATGAATTCCCTCTAATCAAAATTTAATATCAATATAAAACGTTATGTATATTATTTTTTATAATTTAAAATTATATACATATAATTAAGGATCCAAGATACTTTAATAATATGTATATATTTTTTATTGAGGTCTAAAAGATAGCTATACTTAAAACGAGCACCTTCAGTAGAAGAACTGAAAGATTCAAGAGGAAAGTCCTCCAAAAAACATGAATATAAAGATTGTTGATACCTACTTAGAAGTTTTATTCACAAAAGTTCCGTTGGTTTCCTTGTATCAAATGATTTGGAGTGAGAAAACATGTTGTCAGACTGAGTTAAGTTGTTGCATCGTTATGTTTCCATTGTTATTATTCAATCGTGCTTTTCCAAGATGTTGATTAGGACGAATAAGGAAAACCGAACAAGCAAGCATCAACAACAACCAGCCTGAATAACACATTACAGACATTTTCAATTTTAGTATTTCGGTATATGTCTATATGCTGTTAAAATATAAATACCAGAAAATCTCCTGGAAATAAAGGCACAATGACTGAAAAAATACATTATATATACATATGTGTACACACACATACATATAAAAAATACATATGTATGTATATTTATATAGACATACACGCATATATAAACGGAGAAAGGCAGCCGAGGACAGTTCTGAGTGGAAAAGTGTAGTGGAGGAGGTCCAGGTCCTGCAAGGACTATAACGCCATTAGATGATGATGATTGTATGCATCTCTCTCTCTCTCTATCTCTCTTTCTTTCTCTCTCTCTCTCTCTCTCTCTCTCTCTCTCTCTCTCTCTCTCCATATATATATATATATGAAAGTAACATTTTTTATGAGTTATAGCGGTTGGTGATGTCATCAATTTAATTTATTTAAATTTGAATGTCCATTATCTTTTTTCATTACTACTGCCATGGAGGATAATCACCCACGAATTAAAGGTCTCTCCTTTTTTTTTCTAGATTATGTTGGGTCGGGGTGGGGGGGGGATATGTATGTATATCTATATACAATATATACATGTATATAATATATATATATATATATATATATATATATATATATGTATGTTATTAAAAATTTTTTATGAGTTATAGCTGTTGGTGCTGTCATCACTTTAATTTATTTAAATTTTAGTGTCCATTATTTTTTTTCATTACTTCCGCCATGGAGGATAACCTTCCACGACTTAAAAGAGATCTCTCCTTTTTTTCTAGTCCGGGGTGTGGTGGGGGGATTTCTTCCATTTTCATCATAAGGATTGAGTTAAGAGGGTCTGGTGATGATTTTAAAAGCTGGGATCAGTAACTCATTTGATGATTAAATGTTTTATATCTGGTACTAAATATCTTTAAAAGGTTGTTTCTTAATGCCTAAGCCCTTCTTGGGATATCTTATTGAGGATAAACTTATTCTCACAGTCAAGATGTTTAAAATTTATATTTTAGCGTATTGCGTTTTAGATTAAAATAGACAATATAACAAAACTTTAGTAATGATATATTCTTAGATTTTTTTAATCCGTTCATTCTATTCGTTTTTCGGTTCAATAATGTTAATTATTATTTTTACATTTATCATTATTATTATATTTATTAAATTAATAATGTTAATCTATTAATTGTATTATTGACTTTTATTTATATAATTTTAGTTATATTAATAAAAATGGCAAATTTCCTACTATAATAATATCACAAATGAATACGGCTGGGAACGGACTGCGCAAATCGCAGGGCAATAATCTTTGAGGATAAATTTGCCAAGAGCGTATTTTTGCCACTGCTTAGGTGTTCCAATATTTTCGTATCACATACTTGAGTTTGCAACTTCGATTTCTGATTTACCAGCCGAATATGTCATTCAATCTGGCAAAAACTTTTTTGGTTTTATTATTTTAGATATATTTATAAAAGTCTGAAACGAGAAAAAAAAAATCCCGGCTTCAAGTAGTAAATTAGCAGGCTTAATATAGTGTCAGAAATAAAATCATTCTCATAATAATTAGTGAAACTAAGCTTTACTGATTTATTACAAATCCGAAAATAGTAAAATATTTATAATAAATATCCAAATCCAAATCCACTATTATCCGGCGTTCGAAAAGAAGTTGACCACGGTATCTTCTAATTTGTAATTATTATTTAAGTATTAATAATAGGTAGTTGCTTTATATCTCTTTTTTAATACCATGTCTCTTGTCTTTTCTTTTGACTTGTATTTTATGTTAATACTGTTGTAAATTTCGATTAAAAAAATAAATTTAATGTTCTGAAAGGCCCTATGATACACTGTAGATCTCCATGGACTTAAAGTATTGAACAAAGTTAATATGTATATGAACATATAAATTATATTATTATGAATAATAAGAGAATAGAACATCATTATATCCCGAAGTACTTATACAGCAATAATAATGCCCCTTAACAATATAATAATAATAATAATAATCACTCCAAGTGAAGCAATACTGAGAGTGTGATTATTTGTTTCTGATATTATCTGTCGCATTTGTTATAATGAGTTAGTCAACGATTGTATAATAAGTGCTTATAAGACTGTTAATTAATTTAGAATATGCCATTCGGCATGAGCCCCAGGTCGTCGCTCCGAATTAGCGTTACAGTAAGCATTTATATTTTACTGGACTAGAGGAAATTAGCTGACTGGATATTCAGCTAAAAAAAAATTCTTACTTTTCAATTTCATTAACCGGATGTTCGGAAAGGTACTGAAAAAAACAATTACATTGGCGTTTTCATATTGAATAATTCAATTTATTAAAATATAATTATTTATTAGTAAAGATCCCCGTTTCTCATGTGTGCCTTCACCGATGCCAAGTATTTATTTGAGAAATGTGTTTTTCCTTGAGGCAATATACAGTGCCTGGGATTTAAATATTGGAAAATATATCTATAGAATGGTTCGATATACATGTATATATACTCACACACATGGAGCAGCATATATCGCAACAAAATATAATGGTATCCCGATATATTAATGATTTCTTATAGAAACATATTTTAAAAAAATTATCATATACAAATACAGATCATTACTAATTCTAAAACCAGATAAAATTCATTATATTACTATACATTAAAAAATAACGGAATAAAATTAAAATCTAAAAAATAATGACACTTCAAACATATTACCATCAGACATAATATATATATATATACATATATATATATATATATATATATATATATATATATATATATATATTTAATATTTTCCATTATTATGATGTTTAAAAATACTTAAATAAAATTAAATATTTTGACGCTGTCTACAGTCAGGCAGTCGCGTTCCTCGGAGGTATCTTTGATTTTAATTTTCGATATTTTTCCTACAGCCTTACATTGTTATTAATAACTCACTGGATTTTTGTTTTATTAGGTATTTAAGGTGGATAATCATTAAATTATAATCATTAAAATTATAATACGAAGTAGGGGGTCGTCAAAATATTGTATAAATAAATGAGAAAAGATGTTCAAGCAGGGGATGGTCTAGCTTGCGTTCAATTAAGGTTAATTAAATAAACAACACACTTTATATATTTACAACCAACGTTTCGAACCACTTTGCAGACCATCGCCTGGGCTTAGTCTTTAAAGTCTGATTAAAGTGGAGAGAATATCGAATTGAACACAGACTCCAATTACCAGCCTCCTAAGATCTTAAGGAGTCAGCCCTGATGATAGTGCCCTGCAAAGTTGGTCGAAACGTTGGTTGTAATTAAATAATTTATGTTATTTATTTAATTTGTCTAGTTTGACGCAACCAGGAACATCCTTTACTTTTTATTCAACGGTCAACACCTCAGACAGAAAAGATGTTCAATTGTTTTTTAAGAGTTGATGCGAATGTGAAGCCGATTTAATCAGCCAGTTTTTTTTTGTTCTTTTTTTTTTTTTCGTATTTCCGCAAGTTTTGGTTATTCTAAGAAAAAATAACGTGGTGAAACCCTTGGCTGAACTATATGGATGTATTCGAGAAGTTTTAATAAATGTTTCCGGAGGGGGCACTTTATTTAATAAATTTTGTCTAATGTTTACATTTTATTTTATTTTCTCCAAATCGGCTTCAACGATTTTGATCAAACATTTCCACGATGTGACACGAAATTTCATTAAAATTGGTCAAATGTATGGGGGACTTTATTTAATAAATTTTGTCTCATTTTTGCGTGTTTTTTTGCTCAAAAACAGCTCTAACGATTTTGATCAAACTTGTCATGTTTAATGAGAATCAAAAATTCTTTAATAAGAGATAAGTCATAACCCCCCCCCCCCCAAATTTAGGGCTGAATCCTTTAATGAGTCCCATGAGTGAATGGAGCCCACTTCATTCTTAAAACACAACTGTATGAATCACTGACGACTGTGTCCACTTTCCAACAGAAAAAAACTATTGTCATTGAGGAAAAAATGTCTGTGTTCTCTTTCCGGTAGCACGTGAAAATTTTCAAAAAATGGTGTCTATTTTCTAGTCAAAGAAAAAATAGTGGTAAGTTAAGTTGCGTGAGGTGCGCATCGCACCAGATTTTTTTTATGGAACTAGGATGCTTAAAATTCTGAGTCGAAACACCAAATGGACGGAAAATAATATGAACCTTAATTACCAATTGAGATTTCTTTTATTTAAGCGTATATGGAAATAAACAATTTAACATCTGCCAAATATCATTTTTATAATATTCTACAAAAATAATCTTTGTATCCTTTTTCTTTTCATGTTTTATAAGCATAAATTTGTGATTCGAATTCTAATTTGAATCGGATGGGTTCATTAAACTGCAATTAGACCATCTTACTTAAGCTAATCCTTGTAACGAGGAGCGCTATCTATTTGTATTGATTCAGCTGAATACCTTGGCAACCGTTTGCCTTTATCCTGCACAACTATTTTTTTTAAATGTAACCCCAGTCGTTCTCATTTTAGGAGTTTTTATAATATTCTATGAATCGGCCTGTTTGCGTCAGTCCTCCGACCCCCTACCCCCCCAACCAGGTGGACTTTAGTTGACAGGTTTCAAGATGTAAGGGAGAAGTCCATTTGACTATTCTATATCTAGATCCGAAAATGGTTATTAAACCTTTTTTCCTTACTTGTGTCAGAGGGGGAATCTGTTGAGGAAAAATGTGTCCACGTGATTTTGCTGAGTGGTTATTGTTATTTCCTCTCCTGGCGAGTCACGTGGAAATTGAGAGGTCCGAACATCCTTCCGGTCAATAATAATCTGTCAAACAATGAATATTTTATCTCTTGCCATCGAAAGTTGTTTCTGATTGAGAATGAGTCGAATTTGACTAGTAATTAAATAACAATTTGACTTTGAATTTACGCTTTTTGTGCTTAATAAGATTTATTAAAAAAAGAAAAAGTTTTCTCATCAATAGATTTAAAAATAATTTAATATATATTCACTGATCGGGTCTCCTAACCTTGTCAAAATGGGACTTACTGTGACCTGTGATTGAACTTGAAAAAAGTTTCCTTACCCACACGGCCTAAAAGAGTGATAGACTTAATCATGGAGAACAAAAACGATGTCATCTTTATGCAAAACAGTTAAATTCACGTAGCAAATAAGCCAAAAAAAATCTGAACTTTAATATACGTTAACCTCTTCTTAAGATGGTCTTTATCATAAAAATATTTTTTCCAAATTTTAAAAAAGGTACCTAATTCTCTCAGTTTGGTATTCAAAATATCAATTTTTCATTCTTTCATCAAAACTATGTATTGGGCTTGGCCGGGATTTGAACCCGAATTTCCTTACCACTAGTAAGGAACTCTTGCCAGTTGAGCTACCAAGCACATATCCCGGTCAGGTCAATCCTTTCTCTTTAGTGACCTCTTTCCCACCGATCTCGCAATTTTTGCGAATCATATGGGGTAATGGACAATTTTTGTCCAATTTTATGAGGCCTCATGACTAATGTCAATTTTCTTAAAATTATTAATTCAATTATTTCTTTGTCATGATAATTTGAAATTCATTATTATAATTTTTAAATATTAAGTTAAAAATATAAAAATATGTATGTTGTATAATAATAAATTTTATGTTATCATGACTGAGAAATAATTGAATTTATGTATACATCAGATTTGAAAAACGTCCTAACAGACGAGATCAAAAATGAAAACCTCCTGGAATATCGGCATCTTAGACTGAGTACCTTTTTAATAAAAATCGGAACTTTAATATATGTTAACCTATTCGTAAGAAGATCTTTATAAAAAAAAAATTCTATCCTTTTATCAAGGCGTATCTCAGTCTGGTATTTAAAATATCAATTTTTTAATCATTCGTCAAAATTATATATACAAGACATATGAAAAGCGTCCTAACTGTCAAGATAAAAAATCATCACCTCCTGGAATATCGGAATTAGACTGACCACATTTTAAATAAAAAAAGTAATTTTTTTTTTAATTTTTATTAAATAATTATTCAAATAAAAAAAATAGGTGGGAACCTCACGCTAACTTATTTAGGAGTTTATTTTTCTCAGACGAACAGACCACTGTTGTGATTAAGAATCTATTGATGGCCAAAAAAAAAAAAAAAAAAAAAAAAAAAAAAACCACTCTTTGTCCCTGCAATTAAAAAACTTACCGGATGATCATATGATTGACTCAAAGTAACAAATGTTTGAACCAATGAACATTGCGAACACGGAGTTAGATCTAAATTATAAAACATTAATAAAATGTTATTTTATAAGTCATTTATTTCAGGTGATTAAACATCCACCCCTATTATTATAGCATTTTATTATCCTATGTGCAACGTTTCGGAGCCTCTGTCCATCATCAAGCACCTAAAAGTTAATTTTTTTATCCAATATAAAATTAATATATAAATACATATAAAACATTGTTCTCTATATATTCATAAAACAAATATAAAAACACAAAAATAACAACATATATAAAATTTCTTATATCTAACGGAACTATTCTATATTATTTTGAAAATTTATATATCTGTTAATTTTTTTTTTTTTTTTTTTTTTTTTTTTTTTTTTTTTTTTTTTTTTTTTTTTGACTTCAAGGCTTTCACTGAAGCCCTATACTGCCCATACTAACACCCATGGCACTGGGTAACACTTCTCCTACGAAAGAAAAGCACCACCCAGGGCGGGACTCGAACCCGCAGCTCATAAGAAATCTTATACATGTTGTTTATTCATTATTATTATTTTTTTTTGATGTTTAGATCCTATAAGTATTTTGTACTTATTTCGTTTCTAGTGCTAAAGGTTTGGATATAATTTACAAATACAAATTTTTAAAACAGCTCAAGGCTTAATTTTACAAACCCAAATATTTTTTTTTTTTTTTTTTTTTTTTTTTTATCATTTGCATAGGAAATTTAAGCTAATAGATCTAAAGCAAAGCAATAAAACTATTACTTAAGTAAGCAATTTGATAGTTAGAAATAATATATTTAATAGCATTTTTGATTGATCCAGCTTCATGCAATAGAGTCATCATTTTTATTACGTTATTCAGAGTTACATTATGTGGATCCTTCGTAACCTATCAAAAGAAATGTCTTTTTCATTCTTTTTTTTTCTCTCTATTTTCGATTGTTGAAGGAAGTAGAATCCGTTTGTCATATGAAATGTTGTTTATAATAAATCTGTTTTGAAGTTTTCTTGAAAAGTTAATTCATCGAGACACATATTTTTATTAAATTAAAAGCATTTGTTTCCTCAAATATTAGGAAGTAATCACTTAAAACGGTTCACATACTCAATAAATAAAGCAACGTATCTTATCCCCACAATTTTAAATAGCTCAAGTAATCGTTTTAATCATTTTATTCTACAATAGTTTTTTGTATTAAATCCGTAGAGAAATTAGTATCCTAATATTGATCAATTCCTTTGCCACTAGATTAAATATCTTATGACATAATTTAAACGGAAATGAACATTGTAAAGAAACTCACAGTGCATTAAAAGATATATCAACTGATAACGCCACTGAACAAAAGAAACATATTATGAAATCACTGCGGATTAATCTCACGCTGATGGTGCATGGTGCATATTTATCTTGAATTTATTTTATTTTTTTTATAGTATGAGATCGCTGTAATGTTGGATGCACATGTTTCCATAAAAACATTCTTAAGAATTACATACATATTTCCACAAATATAATAGTTGTAATTTGACATAATATCACGTATTTTTTATCATATCTTCAAAATAATATACCAAGGAATAAAAAAAAAAAAAAAAAATAACAACTACTAAATATATATATATTTTTTGTCATCATAAATTAATTGTTTGAACTAGTAAAGGACATTCTAAAGCATCCATTTTCGCTCTTTCAGACAATAATAAAGACTAAATAAGAGAGGTTATGTAAAAGATAATGCAAATACGCGCGGATTACATTTATGAAGGTTTATTTTGAACTTAATATCACCTCTTTTTAAAAAATAATAATACTACTTCTCATAAGTTATCCTACTTTAATCACACAGCTATTTTTGACGTACTTTTAGATTAAATTGTTATTGTGGCTTAAAATTATTTTTTTTAAAAGTAAGCTTTACAATCACACATACAACCTAAGCGAATTGAGATTTAGAGATTTTATAGTATATAGATAGTTTCTATTTTTAAAACAAAACAAACAATACATCAGCCGCCATATTTACTTAATGAGTAAAGGTATTTGGCATTTGACCATACACTACGCTGTAGTCCAACTGTTTTTTCCAACTGTCTAAATTTCATTTACTCAGCTTTTATCAGAGGCTGCAGCTTTGGCCATTTACACATTAGGAATTTATATATAATTATAATTATTATGATTATTTTCTCATGTAAATCAAATTAGTCCAAATAGAAGGATCTATTGAAAGTTTTTAATATTTACATGTTAACTTTAATTATTTTCACGTGGAAACTTCGTTTTATAGTTGTTTAAATATTTTATTTTTGAAGGCCTTGGACGGGAATAACTAATAAAAGAATAGCCTTTATCTAACCCTAGGGCCACACGAATAAAATCATTCACCTAATGCAGAAATCAACAAATTTTAATATTCATATTTTATACTATTACAACTGGAAGTGAGATATACGTTTATGTTGATATTCGTCTTAAAGTATCTAATATAATATTTTTTTTTTAATAATCATTAAATTCAAAACACTTTTTTTTCTTTTTATTAGTAATTTCAACGAATAATCTAATTGTAATTTTCCTAATAAATTAAGCATCGGATTTTATACCAGAAGGTGATAAAAAAACAAAACGATAATGACAGAGAAATGTAATTTTTCATAATTGTCTTTGTAATTAATTATTTATTTCTACCACAAATGAAATCATTAAAAAAAAAAGAAAAGAAAGTAGTGTTTTTATATATTCATATACTTTTATAAATCGATTTTAATTTTTACTCGACTATTTATCTTAAAGATCATAGGTCAGCAGCTGATGATAAAATAGTCCTCCATTCTGACTCATTGTCTAACTTACAGCTGACCGTCAGCAACCAATCATGTCCCCAGCTAATGCGTTGCTTCCAATCTCCGCCATTGAGAATCGCTATGATGCAACTGCATGATACTGTTTAATGCTGTAGCGAAATCATAAAAATCAACCCCCTCCCCCCAAAAAAAAAAAAAAAAAAAGAAAATTGAAATTTAATAATTATGTTTCAGGTAGGACGACAACCGGCGATCCCGTAATGAATTTGAGTCTAAACTGTTAAAAACTCACTTGATTCAAGGGACTAGGAAAAATAACTTGAGAAAGGATCTAACTTCCGTTAGAATATCGTATAAGAAATAATCCATATAAATTTCCATTATTCAAGCCTATTTGAAAATAGAAAATTGAGCTTTCGGACGCAAAAAACAAAACAAAAACAACAAAGAACTATTCCTTTATCTGATATTTACGAAGATTCTTTTATGCTACTAATTATGTCTTTAAAAAATTATTCATAAAGACTTCAGTATAGCATTTACTACTTCGTCACCCGAAACTTTTCCCCTCAAAATATTCTAGACCTCTGAACCTGCTAAGTTCGAATAACACCGGTCAACAGTATTTTTGTATGGGTAAATGTGGCTGTCTCATATGTATTTTTCTAAGGTAATTCCGAATATGACCATCAAAGTTGTCCATGGGGCACAGATTTTTTGAAATTTTAAATTTTGTAAAATAAAGTGATATTTCATAGCTATGAACGTGTCTTGATTAATATATTATATTTATTTGCTCTAAATAAGGCTCACACTAAATCAACGATAATATTTGATGCAATAGAGATAACAAATAAGTCGTCTGAACTCTTAAAGCATGTTTAGCCAACAAGTTTCAACAGGCTCAGTCAAAACACTGGCCCCCAGACACGGGTCATGACATGGGTCCCCTCTGGACTCCTCCTGTGAGCCGGCTTAGGTAGCTGCCTCTATTAATTTAGTCCAAATAGACTATTGTTGGTATTTGAAAAGAGGTGTCAAAGGCTACATTTTAATTTAAATTACGGTAAGAAAGCTGATTAAATAAAATTGCTTGTTTTAACGTTATATTATTTTCTTATTTTGAAAGTACACAAAATCCTTGCCCCTGAGGCAAAAATGCTTTTCAAATTTGCATTCAGAGCACCGAATTCTAAAAGAAACAGCTATTGTAATTCATTTAACAGACAAAACGTGAAAACGTTGTTGTCCAGTGCAATCTTAAAAGTTTTAATACAATATATTTTATTTATTGCTTATAAAGGAATTCTCCTTATAGCACAATATTTGTTAGTAATTGTTAGTAGGTACATAATCTAACAATCCATCATATAATACCTTATGATAACTACAAAACATATTATAATATATTATATATTAATAAACCACACTATGAACAAAAATAAACATTGAAAGCATGTAAAAAAATAAATAATAATAATAAAAAAAAATGCAGCAGAGATATATAAACATAATTACAATAAATATATTAACATAAATCTAAAATATATTTGTATAAAATGGTATAAATAATCACAGCAGCACACTAAGCTAAAAAAGAGATATAGGACTTTTATAAAGCACATTGGATGAATATTTTATGACGCGGGGAGAAGATGCGTGATGTTTATAATCATTAAGCCTATCAGTTAGTTGTCTATTGGTGTAGGAGTGCGGAGCGGTATTTAAGTATGTTGTTCAGCATTTGATATAGTTTTATCAGATCATATTTACTATTGGATGAAAGTCTATCGTGAAGGAATTCTATTTTACTATTGGATGTTGCTAGTTCTGGATAATATTGAGCTCTAATATCGATTTAATAAATAAAAGTTCTACTAATGGGCAGTAAACTAAGAAGCATTTATCATATTATCAGTAGTTAATTAGAACGCAGTCATTAATTGTATTTTATTTATGGAGGTTTAAATTTCAATAAATAAAAAAGGAATCTGCAATGAAGGACCGTGGTAAAACGGATAAATGAAATATTGTAAATATACCTTATTTTTGGATAATATTTGCCGAAAGGTAATTGGTGCGAAGATACATGAGGCTACAAGCTGAAGGAGGTTGTGAGAGGAGTACAGCCGTTGTGAGGTAAAAGTAGGGCAGCAGCGGGGACCAGGATTGGGCAAAAGTCATTTCTATAGAGGTCAGGGGTCGCTGAACTTACCAATTCGTCCCAGTAACAGGAACCACTCTTCCAGCTTACAGCTTTGTCTTTAACGACGTTGGAAAAAGTTTACGAGGACTACTAAGACCAAACTATGTCGAGGCAACTTGCAAAAACCACATCCTCCCCCGCTAATGATGACCTCAGCATAAAACTATCAACCAAACTTATATTTGAGTGTATAAACCAGAAGGTATTCAGCAGATAGGAATCGATCCCCAAAATATTTAAAAATAATTCAAGGTGGTTTTGAACGGAATTAATGCTTAATATTATAAAAAAAAAAAAATCTGGTGCGTGCGCGCAACACACAAATTTCACTTATTAACTTACTTAGATAAGAAATTGATGTGTTTTCTCAATTGCCACTTCTCAAAGTCACACATTTTTCCACAATCATTTTTTATTTTTGTTTTTATTTGCTCTATAAAAAGACTAATTGTTTTTATTATTGAATAAAAGTTTTTACTTGTGATAATTCGCAATGCAAGCATTTTACTCCAAGTCATCTGATTTTATAATTCTCTATGTACTTGTTGAAAATTTCATTTAGTTAGCATGAAACAAATAATTTCCATTAAATGAACAAAACGCCTTTAATTATGAACAATGGTCTGTCATTAAAGGTGTACTGCGCATGCGTGGGCTCAACGTGTTTTATAAAATAAAGTGTCCCCTCCGTTTGACCAATTTTGATGAGATTTTGGCTATCACATCTTTGGCATATAAATATATCAAATACCCAGTTTGATAAAAATCGTTAAAGCCGTTTTTGAGTAATTAAAAAAAAAAACACGTGAAAAAGATACAAAATTTATTAAGTAAAGTGCCCCCTCCGGTTGATCAATTTTGATGAAATGTTGGCTATCACATCTTTGGCATATACAGACATCAAATACCCAGTTTAATCTAAATCGTTAAAGCCGTTTTCGAGTAAATAAAAAAAAAAAAAAAAGTTACAAAATTTATTAACTAAAGTCCCCCCTCCGGTTGATCAATTTTGATGAAATTTTTACAGTCCTATCTCGGGCATATTAATACATAAAATACTCAGTTTAATCAAAATCGTTAGAGCCGTTTTTGAGAAAATCGAAAAAACATAAAAAGCTATTAAATAAAGTTTTATTTAATTTTGATCAATTTTGATTAAATTTTGGCTGTCACATGGCGGGCATATACGTACACTAAATACCTAATTTCAGGTTCCCACGGTTTATAGTTTTTGAGTTAGTCTGTTCACAGACAAACACACACACAGACCATTTCGCGGGACTCAGGGGACCCCAAACGTGAATTTCCGTTGAAAACCGGAAGGCGAATTTTTTCACGATCGCTATACTTTCCCTTACTATATATTTCATATATAGGTAAGTGAAAGTAAAAATACTGCATGGTTCAGGTATATCTTGAAAATGAATATCCGAAAATGAGCTGATCTTTTTATCAAATCTAAAATTCAGCTAATTCTCAATTGATCAGTATAAAATTTTGATCGATTATAAATTGAAAACTTTTGTATAAAATGAAATTTACTAAATTACATAGGGTAAACCGTAAAGTTATTGGCACCCCAACTTTAACTTAAAGAAACAGGTAAACAAGTCCTAATTTTATTACAAGATATACATGAGTCTAATATTTGAAGGGTCCTCTAAGTCATATATGAAGTAAGACTTTAACAAACTAACCACAGGGAAGATTTCACAATTGAATCCACAGGGTGCCAATAACTAGATTTGGCACTTTTAACAATAAATATTGCCATATTGTAAAACTATTGAACTTTTGACCCAAAAACATATTGAGTCTTTATGAGGGTAGATAAAGAAGAGCTATAGGCAGTTTCTATTTGATCCCTTTATAAAAAGTATTTTTTTTTTAGTTTAATCACAGAAATGTAGTCTGAAGGGTGCCAATAATTGTACGGTTTACTCTATGTAGATTTCCTAAACGAAAAGAATAAAATAGACGGATACGGACTTTAATCGCAGTTAGTTGACAGACATTCAAAACTATCTTTTACTAAAGTAATTTCACATAAATTACTATTAACAGGAATGTGAACTTTAGTTTGTATAGAACTATGGGGTTCAGCCAGTCTAATATTTAAAAAATTCAGTCTTGCCAGTCGAAAGTGTTGACACACCATTTTTCTTAAGCAACGATATGATACAAGCAACCATATAAAAATTACATTGAATCATTTATAAATAGATAAGTACCAAAAAGATTCTTATAGTTTTTGTAAAAAAAAAAAAATTAAAAGCAAGTTTATTATTTTTGAATGATCGTATAACAGTTTTACTGCATTTTTTTTACTTTCACTTACCTATATATGAAATATATAGTAAGTGGAAGTATTGCGATCGTGCAAAATTTCGATTTCCGGTTTTCAACGGAAATACACGTTTTGGGGTCCCCTGAGTCAAATTAACCAAGTCCCGCGAAATGGTCTGTGTGTGTGTGTCTGTGTGTGTGTGTGTGTGTGTGTGTGTGTGTGTGTGTGTGTGTGTATGTGAACAGACTAGCTCAAAAATTATAAACCGTGCGAACCTGAAATTGGGTATTAAGTGTATGTATATGCCCGTGATGTGACAGCAAAAATTTCATCAAAATTGCTCAAAGGGAGGGGGTACTTTATTTAATAACTTTTTAAGTTTTTTCGATTTTCTCAAAAACGGCTCTAACGATTTTGATTAAACTGAGTATTTGATCTATTTATATGCCCAAGATATGACTGTAAAAATTTCATCAACATTGATCAACCGGAAGGGGGACTTTCCTTATTAAATTTTGTATCATTTTCACGTGTTTTTTTTTATTTACTCACAAACGGATTTAACGATTTTTATCAAACTGGGTATTTGATGTATGTATATGCCAAAGATGGGATAGCCAACATTACATCAAAATTGATCAACCGGAGGGGGGACTTTACTTAATAAATTTTGTATCATTTTTACGTGTTTTTTTTATTTACTCAAAAAAGTCTTTAACGATTTTGATCAAACTGGGTATTTGATGTATGTATATGCCAAAGATGTGATAGCCAGCATTTCATAAAAATTGGTCAAACGGAGCGGGCACTTTATTTCATAATTTTTTTTCCAAATTTTCCCTTTTTTTCGATGATCTTAAAAACGGCTTTAACGATTTTTATCAAATTCGTCATGTATAATGAAAATTAGGTGTTCTTTAATATCAGGTAAGCTTTATCATTATTAAAATGTTATGAGGGGGCTTTTTTTTTGGGGGGGGGGGGGGGGCGTTGGGGCCTTTTTTGTTTGTTTTATTTCCTATACAATACCTTTGTTTTTTTTTATATGGAGACATTAACTGTCTCTCGTTACGCCTAAAAATAAGAAATGGCTAAATATGAGATATGATAAAAAAAAAGAAAACATAAAGAGGAGAAAAAAGAAAAATATTCAGTCAACTCATAAAACTCGTTGAGCCCACGCATGCGGAGTACGCTTTAATGACAGACCATTGTTCATAATTAAAGCCGTTCTGTTCATTTGAGAAGTGGCAATTAACAAAACGCATTAATTTCTAATCTAAGTAAGGTGGTAAGTGAAAGTTGTGTGTTGCGCGCACGCACCAGATTTTTTTTTTAATAAACATGAAATAAAAGAACCTTCATCTGATCTCTTAAAAAATATATAAATTATTGTAGATAAAACTATAAATTGGCCTATGCAGAAGCTGAGTCATATTATTCGTTGAGGAAGAAGAAATTTCCGGGATCAAATAAAAGCGTTCGGGAAAGAAATATTTGAATATAAATTAGTCTATTCTTAAATGAAGGCCAAGAATTAATTCTTGGCATTGGCGAGGCGTAGTTTGTAAAAATAAACTTTAATTTATAATTTTTAATAATTTTACGAATATTTTTGAAATTTCAGGCAACAAAATTATGGAACTGGTGTATCATAAATATTAGCTATGACTCTTGTGTTATCAGTGATCATACAAACGTCTATAATCGTTTATTATAAAATTTAACCCTTCATTTGTTTTGCATGAAATAGATAGAATGATATTTAATTCAACGTCATTTTTAATTGTAAAATGGAAAAATTAACCTCGCTCGTTTTCTGTTGTATAAATAAATTATTTTATAAATTTCCTCGTATCATCCTTGGTGATTATTTGATGACCCTGATATATTTAAAAATAATAAGGGTCGCAGTGCTAAATTTTTCTCATTGATATCTCACTGAAACTTAATAAATATCATTACAAAAGAGAAAATATCTGTAGTATGCATCTCAATTCTAAAGGAGAAATAAATGCTAGAAACAGTCTAGAATATAACACAGAACAATAACTGATACTTATCAAACTTCAAAATTTTATATCTTAACATGCAAAAATACAAACCTAATTTAATGTATTTTTATAGAAGCTGTCACAACTAACCTACAAGATAGATACATAAAATACTATATTTTTTAAAAATTACAATTAAAGCAGGTCTGGTCTAAGTTAAATACTCGTACTAGCAAAAAGACAAATAAAATTATTATCACCTTAGTTCTAATTTTTTTTTATAAAGAAAAGAACAAAAAAAAAAAAATATATAAATTACTGATAGAGCAAGATCAATTTATTAATGTTTCATTGCATCTCTATGTTGATTGCCTGGATTACAAATAAATAAATATTATTTAGTTTATCTATGTCCTTTACAGATAAAAGATCTTCCAAAATCAGTTCTGAAGTGCTTAATTATAATATTTTATTATGTGTTATAAAATGTGTTAAACTATAATATTTTATTTGGACCTAACCTACAAGCCCACGAGCATAACACAGAAACACAAAACACAGGAACAGTATTATATAACTATGACATGGTATAAACATCGATTCTATAAATAAAGTGAGGTTAATTATGGAAATGGATGACTAATACACTCAACAGCAATATCTGCAACACATTTGAGTTAAGGATTTTAAAAAGTTATAGACCTTTTTTACTTTCACTTACCTACATATGGAATATATAGTAAGGGAAAGTATTGCGACCGTGAATAATTTCGACTGATCAACCGGAGGGGGCACTTTACTTAATAAATGTTGTATCATTTTCACGTATTTTTTTTATTGACTCAAAAACGACTTTAACGATTTTGATCAAACTGGGTATTTGATGTATGTATATGCCTAAGATGTGACAGCCAACATTTCACCAAAATTGGTCAAACGGAGGGGGCACTTTATTTTACATCATTTTTCCCAATGTTTACCTTTTTTTTTTTTTAATATCTCAAAAACGGCTTTAATGATTTTGATCAAATTCGTCATAATTAATGAAAATTAGGTGTTCTTTAATGTCAGGTAAGCTTTATCATTATTAAAATGTTCTGAGGGGGCTTAAATGGGGATATGGTCTTTTTTGTTTTCCTATAAAGTACCTTTGTTTTTGTTTAGATGGAGAAATTAACTGTCTCTCGTTACGCCTAAAAATAAGAAATGGCTAAATATGAAATATGAAAAAAATCAAGTAAGCATATAGAGGAGAAAAAAAGATAAATATTCCGTCAATTGAGCCCACGCATGCGGAGTAAGCCTTTAATGACAGACCATTGTTCATAATTAAAGCCGTTCGGTTCATTTAATGGAAATTATTTGTTTCATGCTAACTAAATGAAATTTTCAACAACTACATAGAGAATTATAAAATCAGATGACTTGGAGTAAAATGCTTGCATTGCGAATTATCACAAGTAAAAACTTTTATTCAATAATAAAAACAATTAGTCTTTTTATAGAGCAAATAAAAACAAAAATAAAAAATGATTGTGGAAAAATGTGTGACTTTGAGAAGTGGCAATTGAGAAAACACATCAATTTCTTATCTAAGTAAGTTAATAAGTGAAATTTGTGTGTTGCGCGCACGCACCAGATTTTTCCTCTTTAAATTTATGTTCATGATTCTTTAGTGAGATTAGTTTAAGTAAAGAAGCCCCAAGTTGGTACTCAATAATATTTTATTCAAATGTAGGGACTTATTCTTTGGGACTTTTCTGTAAGATATAACGTTGTAGCCCTAGCAGTCGAAATTCTTGTGAGCATAATATACCTACCTAAGTGCAATAAACAAAATCAAAGTACGATAATTTAAATTATAAAATTTAAAATGATAAAAATCGGAGAACTCCCTGAGGAAGGATATACAATTATATGTTATTTCAACTTAGTTAAATATATCTATGAAACATTGTAGGCGGCAACTATTGGAAAAGAATAGCAGGAAGAAACCAAAGAAAAATGTGATCGAGTTGTTGGGGAAAACAACCTGGAAAAGATTGTTAACTCATATTATACTTTCCGAGTTCAATTTGAAATACAACTTCCTCCATAGCTCATGACTTTAAAAATAAGTATTAAAGAAAGTCCGTCTTATCCTCAGTTGATTTTTGGAAATCTATGTTTCAAAGCTTAGATTATGTTTGTTCTTATAATAATATAACTGATAACTGTTCCAACATAAATCGATGGATAATAACATGTGGTCGTAAAACAAGACCCTCATTATAAGTTTACATACGTAAAATATTTTGTAAAATTAAACATTTATAAAACGACAGCATACATATCTAATAAAGTGGGGATGTTTAACTACCTTTCTTAAAAATACCTTCAACAGAAAAGTGAGTGGAAACGATATTTTCTGTTTTCCTTATTATATTTTACGTTAATATGTTGTGTATATTAACTTCTGATAATGTTTATCAAGATCATCTGGCATTTTACGACTATTTATTTTTATGTGTTATGTGTTTTCAGAAAAGACCATCAATATCAGAATAATTGGAGGAAAGCATTGAATTCTGTACAATCTCATCAACTTAGTCTAGTTTGTTTGTTTGTTTAGCGTCACTAAGGCTAATCGGACGATAGTGGGAGTCCTAAATTTTGCCTATCCAGGTATAATTAGGATAGGGATCTTTAACGAGTACCTGACATCGTACAGGCTCGGGACCTCCATTTTACGTCCTATCCGAGGGACAGCATAGACAAGGGTTTTTTACTCCCATTAAAAAATCCTAGGGCCACCTCGGGACGCGAACTCGCAACCTTTAGTATTGTAGGTTTCTATGCTAACCACTACACCACAGGTGACCCCTAAAATATTTTGTAAAATTTAACATTTATAAAACGACAGCATGCATATCTGATAAAGTGGGGTTGTTTAACTACCTTTCTAAAAAATACCTTCAACAGAAAAGTGAATGGAAACGATATTATTATATTTTACGTTAATATGTTAAGGTTTTTTTAAATGAAGGAGCTCTTTCGTGTTAGTAGTTCTTTATTATTTTTTTCCCGACGTTTCGAGCTATTGGCTCATCCTCTGGGGTTATCTACATTTATCTTTAGTTACTTCATTTTCACATTAGCCATTTGTCAACTTTTTTATTTTTTAACAGTATATGAATACTTTTGTCTTAATTACATTTTATGGCCTATTTCACTGTCTTTTGATTTCATTGTCACATTTTAACTATTGCTTATATCGATATAAAATAATATATAATATAAGCAATAGTTAAAATGTGACAATGAAATCAAAAGACAGTGAAATAGGCCATAAAATGTATTTAAGACAAAGGTATTCATATACTGTTAAAAAATAAAAAAGTTGACAAATGGCTAATGTGAAAATGAAGTAACTAAAGATAAGTGTAGATAACCCCAGAGGATGAGCCAATAGCTCGAAACGTCGGGAAAAAAATAATAAAGAACTACAAACATGGAAGAACTCCTTCATTTAAAAAAACCTTAAAATACAGCACTCTTCCTCACTAAGTGAAGAAAAAGAACCTAGCAGTTAATATGTTGTGTATATTAACTTCTGATAATGTTTATTAAAAAAGATCATCTGGCATTTCACGAGTATTTATTTTTATGTGTTTTTAGAAAAGAACATCAATATCAGAATAATTGGAGGAAAGCGTTGAATTCTGTACAATTTCATCAATTTAGTCTAGTAATGAATTAAATATCTTGAATCATGAGCGAAAAAAAATATTAGATACTGTAATATACCTGGATGTTTAAAAGAAGTCTCCATGACCGTTTCTTGTGCCACTAAAAATGCTCTCTTTATTATCCTATCTTAAAAAATAAAAGCATGTTGATACAGATAAAAAGTATATAAGATGGTTATATAAACTTGTATACAATTGTAAACCATTAATTATAAAGCAATGATTATGGCTAATTATGGTTAGGGCCAACTCTTTGTACGGGGATTCTCCAGAAAACAAATTCAATAAATAATATTATCCTATCTTTAATTCAACACGAAATATCTGAAAATATGGCTTCATAACTGAGCACAACTCTTTTCGAATGCCTAAAAAAGATAATGCAAAGTGTTTTATTTGAGAGCCTTTTGCCTTTTGAGAGCCACAAGAATTATATATAAGTTATCGCAACGTACTTTTTCAGGAAACGTGAATGAGGAACACATCAAAATATTTCCCAAGCTTGCGATGTAAGAGGAAGAAGCCGTTAATTAACCATGTCAAAATTTGATATAACATTCAACTCTAAGATAAACTGATATAATTTCAACAGGATCTTCGAAATATTCGAAGCTAATCGGAATTTTCTTTAAATGACTAGCGATAGGTATAACATTGCTGATTGAGACGTTTATGAAGTAATTTGTTAACAACGATTGGTTTAATGAGCATTCAATGTATATATATATATATATATATATATATATATATATATATATATATATATATATATATATATACGCTTATGAAACATAGAAATAGTGGAAGGCCTATAGTTTTAGCCCAAACATTGTGATGTTTTAAAACCATGCTCGTAAGTAGATTAGTAAATCATTCCCTGTGCCATTTTTTTCGGAAAGTATTTCTATCATACTATCGTATTTCATGGGGTGTAAAGGAGCACTGAATATTTTTTGAAAAAAGTTATAGTAAGAAGCCTGATAATAATGCGTTATGCACTTTTTGTTGGTAATAAAATAAAAAAAAATTTTTCGCAAGACCATAATTTTTTAACTTGATGAATTTAAATATATATATATATATATATATATATATATATATATATATATATATATATATATATATATATTACATAGTTTAAATGGTAGCAGTAATGTTGCCGTATTTTTTATCAACTTTTTTTTCACACCTTCGCCAAAAATGGGAACCATACAGGTCTTGGGATAACATCTTTAAACCAGTCCGTATGCCGCATTGCATAAGACATATTGTAAAAACCGGTATCGTTTCTCAAACAGCCAATGATTGCGATATGTTTGTTTCATTAGACCTCTCAGATACATGTTATAAGCGAAAACTCCTTTCTTTCGTATGGTTTGAAATATATTTTAACCCTGTAATATCGTTGAACCTAACCGTCAAGAGAAAATAACAAATAACATTTGAAGGCTATGTTAGGGTACTTCAGAACACAATTCTCTTGGATTAAAAGGTATAAGAGTTAGAGCATTTTTTTTTTTTTTTTCAATTTTTATTATATCTTTCAATCAATAAAATAAATTTTCCAGACTAAAATAAACATATAAATGAATACATTGAACATATTAATAACTAAATCAACATTTACTTAAGTTTATTACAGCTTTATTTAGCTTTGTCGTCGCTATAAAAATTGAAAGGCGGTTAATTATTTTGTTATTATTTTTTATTATTAGAAATGATTATTTTTAAAGTATATTTTGTCTCAATTATCATAAATGGCGGAGATATATGTAGATGTATGACACTCTTAAATTTTAATTTCAATACCTATTTTCTTTATATTTTTTCAAATATATTCTCCTCTTGCTGATTAATCTTGTGCTTTCTGTTATTAGAAATAGTGGAAGGCCTATAGTTTTAGCCCAAACATTGTGATGTTTTAAAACCATGCTCGTAAGTAGATATAGTAAATCATTCCCTGTGTCATTTTTTTCGGAAAGTATTTCTATCATACTATCGTATTTCATGGGGTGTAAAGGAGCACTGAATATTTTTTGAAAAAAGTTATAGTAAGAAGCCTGATAATAATGCGTTATGCACTTTTTGTTGGTAATAAAATAAAATAAAATTTTCGCAAGACCATAATTTTTTAACTTGATGAATTTAAATATAGTCTTCATTAATAGAAATAGTGGAGACATTAATAAGGTTTAAAGTGATATGAAGTATATTTATAATTTTTGGAACGTTTTAAGGAATGAAGGATAAAAACAATCAAAAACGGAGGTTATGTGCCCCATAATAGTTTTTCTAATTTCTAAAACTAAAGGATTATAGGATAAAAAGAATATTGCTAAATTAAAAAAAAATGCTGAAATTTATAAACTGACTATATTTTAGCGAAGACTTGATATATTTTTTTTATATCTGAATTTTATTGTGTGTATAATAAGGCGTTTTCATAAGAAAAAGAGCATATGGTGGACATTAAAAAAAAAAAATATATATATATATATATACAGTACCAGTCAAAAGTTTAGACTCACTTGTATTTAATTCAGAATCTTCAATCTTAAAAAAATAATTGTAACTCAAGAGATAACATTTCAAAAATTATATTATTGTTTCGAATACAATCTATATAATTAAAGATGAAATTCTGTTTGTTTGTTTTTTTTTGTTTGTTCTTTATAGAAATACATACCGTTTGTCCTAAATTCTCCAAATTTCGCTCAGTGGTTCTTTCATACCATATTAAAATTGCATAAATTCAGCCAATATCTGGGTATATTCTTTATTGTTATAAAAATCGTCATGATCTCGCTTTAGATTAGATTTTTACGAAATCAACCGTTGGAGTAAAAAAAATTTCATTTCTGTCCTAATGAACTTTTCTTGACCCACGGCTTTTCTAATTGTTTTCCAAGTCCCCTGGGTGAAACCGGGTTATAAAGCTAGATATAAATGAATTAAAAACAAAAGTATAACTGTTATGTTGTACAATAAATAAAATGTTGTTACTTATTTAGTTTACAAAATCTAAGGGTGAGTCTAAACTTTTGACTGGTACTGTATATAGGTATTATAATTATTTTTTAACGTACATATCTACTTAATAAACTCCAAGAAGGTTTTTTTATTAAAAAAAAAAATCTTTTTATAATATTATCATATATTTTTTATCATATTAGTTTTTCTAATGTCTAAAGCTTAAGAATTTCAGGATAAAAAATATTATTGAATTTAAAAAAAAAAATAAAATAGCCAAGATTTAATATATTTCAATTAATCTTAAAAATAAACATGTATCGATGAGATAATAATAATTATACATGATTAACTATGAATGAGAATTATTTTTAAAAAGTTGATAATTTAATACTGTGGGGTTTATGTATGTAGTAAGAATTCAGAAAAAAATTTGTCTATTCAATTGCTTTTCAATTAAATAATAATATGAACCTGGTCGGTCCTCTTTGATGGATTAAATCTTTAATATTAAATAAAGGAATTGATGAGGTTTACAGAGTCCGGCCCCCTGAACTCTGATTTAGCCTCAGGTTTTTATTTGTTCTAAAACCAATACGTTAGCCCACAGTGTTCAATATTGAAAACTGAGTGGGGATTCTGTTTGTGAGGGGGCTGACTAAAAGCCGCCAATCACATGGTACACTACCCTCTTAATAAGCACATAATGTTTATTAGACTGAAATAATTACTTTTATGTTATTGTAATCATCTCATCCGCAGAAGGTCTCATGATAAGATAATCTTTCGCAAGCTTCAAGTTAACTGTTTTGCAATATTGTGTAACCTGTTACTCATGAAGCTCTTTTTTTCTTCTTATGACATGCTCATCCATTTACCACCACGAATATGTTCTTTCAAAAACATATTTTTTAAAATCTTTCTACTTATACAGTAGGAAATCAGTTATTTGAGAAATACCTACCATGCGGTTGACACTACTGTCCTGTACATGGGGGTTCGCAGGGGGGGGGGGGGGCTATTTCTAGGCAACTGCCCCCTAGAAATTTTGAGATCCAAAAACTACAAATTAAATAAATTCGTATTAATTCACTATATTTTTAAAACATTCCATGAACAATTATTTCGATTTATAAATATCAATAAGTGTTATTTGAAAAATTAATAAAGCCTTACAAGGTCAGTATACCTCGAGCCCTTCCCCCAGAATCCTGCCCACAGACTAAAAGTTTACCATCCTGCCCACCCCACAGAATAAAATTTTACCATCCTGCCCCCCCAGACTAAAATTTTACCATCCTGCCCCCGCCCAGGAACAAAATTTTACCATCCTGCCCCCCTACACTAAATCCTGCGTAAGCCCTTGGTTCTTTGCACTTTGAAAACTATTCATTGTGAAGAATGAATTGCAAGCGAGCAATTCATTCAGAAATCTTGATGCAACCAACATAATTAATTGTGTCGGCACATGCCTGATCTATCGGTAATTGGAAACATTATCAATTATAATAGATAGTTGTTTGATCTATCGATATTTCGCAGAAACATTAGCGATTTTTCTTAGGTTGAGTGCATTTCTATAATTGAATGTTTTTACCAACATTATTTGTCATTATACATGTTAAAAAATAAAAATACCAATAATTCAAACATCAAAATTTTACCGAAATTCCCTATAAAAGCATGGTCTATTACTCTCACTTTTCGATTTATCACAGTTTTAGTTATTTTTTCAACGCAGTAGTATTTTTTTTTTTTTTAATTTTTAGTTTAGGTTTATTTAGGATTTTAGTTTTTGCTATTAAAAGAGCTCTAAATAGTTTTCAAACAAATTTTTATATTTATATATAGGGAATGGAAAATGGATTAGGTAGAATTTCTATACCTTATGTATTGTATCCTGTTAATAATTTAATTTATTATTAATATACTAAAAAAATCTCTAGTAGACATCCAAACCATATTAATTTTAAAAATGTATATATTAAATTAATCAATTCTTTGTGGATAACAACTGAATTTAATATATTAATTTTAAATATTTGATTTTCCCTTTTGAATACATTGTAGTATTTTTTCTAGTGATATCAACTCATAAAGGTAATTTTGTTCGATAATAATTTACACGTAATCTATTATTTTTGTATACTAAAGTGTTACTGTTTACATATTTTTTATTTCTATAAATCAAAATAAAATTATTAGGCGTTGATGACTTTAAATGTTTTTTTATTTACGCCTTATTTATTTACGCCTTAAAGCAAAAACAAACAAACAATATAAATAAGTAAAAAATATGTACGAAGAAAATACATTCATGTAGATTCTTTTATCTTAATTTTCATATGAAAATTATATTGCAGTTTTATATTTAATATCGCAATAATTCCCGTTATATAACAGACGGCATTTCATTTCATACCATACAAAAGCAGCGTGTTTGGGAAATTCCACAAAGAGCAAAGGCTCTTTCGAAATTCGTTTAAAAATTGTTAACTAGAGGGCGGCGTGTGGTGGACTCTGACCTTTACCACGCTCACAATCCAAACTAAATTTAAACTGATAACATATCGACGTGGAATATACGTGGAAGTATCAAAGCAACCTTTTCCACCGGAGCTTGACTTTGCTAAGGCTTTTTAAAATGTGGATTCTTCAGTATGAAAGAGCAAAAATATTACATTATTCTCAAGAAAAAATTCATCGTGACTGCATGGAATAGGACGAGTTATGGGAAGTTGGTACATTGCTATCACAACTAATCGATTTGTTTCCGCGCTAGAATTACCTAATAATGATTAATAAAAAACTATGATAATTTGTATTATTGTAGACTGAGTTTAATAAACTTCATTTGGGCTACTTCGATTTGGCCTAACTTCTCCAGGCGCCATACAATCACCTACTACAATTAAACCCGGCATAAGACGGCTACAGAGTCCTACTCAATACCTACACGTTTGCGGTTAATCCGAAATCTTCTTTAATATCCGTTAATTGAATCACTTAAATGTATTTTTTTTTATTTTATTGTGTTATGCCTTATCATGATAACCATAATGGCTTTATGCCAATATATATATAGTTAGAACATTAAAAAAATAAATAATGATTATAAATACAAAATAAGTTGGCCATTAAAAACCTATTACATATTTCATTCTATTATACATATTATGGAATATCAATTATCAGTTTGACGCATTCACTAAGGATTGAATTATAAGTTCATAAAAAAAAAAAAAAAAAAAAAATGCTTGTTGATCCTGTTAAAATTATTTCAGTTTATCTTGGAGTTGAATGTAATATCGAATTTTGACATTGTTAATTGACGGCTTCTTACATCGCAAGCTTGGAAAATATTTTGATGTGTTCCTCATTCACGTTTCCTACAAAAGTACGTTGCGATAACTTAAACACGAAGTCTTGTGGCTCTCGAAAGGAATTAAAATCGCTGTTGGCATCTTTCCGCCAACTGGATCGATCTTACGTCAATGTGAAATGGTGAACAATTTATAATCATTTATATATATGCATAAATCGTCATTAGCCCACTTTGTACTATCTTTTTTAGGCCTTCGAAAACAGTTGTGCTCAGTTATGAAGCCGTATTTTCAGATATTTCGTGTTGAATTAAAGATAGGATAATATTATTTATTGAATTTGTTTTCTGGAGAATCCGCATACAAAGAGTTGGTCCTAACCATAATTAACCATAATTAGCCATAATCATTGTTTCATAATTAATGCTTTACAATTGTATCAATTAGTATATACTCGTAGAAATAAAAATCAAAATAAAAAGTTATATTGTTCTATATGTTAAGGTTTCTGTTTTGAATGTATTAATATTTATTTACTGTTTTATAACTCAATATATGATATATGCGTCCTTGATTGGTAAGCATTTTAGCTTTCAGTTATGTTCAAGTAATATATTTATTAAACATTTATTCATATTCCATCTATTTTAGCCTCATGCTTATCGTGGTGAAATTACGTCATCTGAAACTTTTTTTTTTATATTTTCCTTCTAACAGTAACCCTGCCAGAAGGAGTTTATTTTGTATACTGTACATACCATACATTTCTGTATACAATGTACATGTTAGTTGTGTCGCCGGTGATACTCCAGAGGGCAGCCTCCAGCGATAATGGTGCATAGACCGCAGCATCAACAACGACACATGTTGCATGAGACGTATTTTAGTTATAGTTTTATACAAATAATATGATTTTTAAAACAATAATAAACAAACTTCAATAAAACAAAACAAAGCCTAATGAAACATAACAATAAGAAGCAAATGGACAAGTGAAGAAGAAAAGATTAGAAAAAAATAATAGCGTTCAGCAACTACACAATAAATACCTTTTACATTCATATTGAAGAACTTACGTTCATACATTCATACTTACATATACTGAAACATATAAACACATATCTATATATTAAAACATAAAAACATAGATAAGCACTTACATAAATACATTCATTCCTACATTTAAACAGAACACAGATAAACAGAACATTTAAACAGAACATATAAACACATACCAAACTTACAGTAAACACAAACTTGAAATAATAAATGAATGAAACTTGAAAACATAAAGTAGAGAAATTATTATAACTTAGATCAATAGCGTTCAGCTATTTTTTTTCATCTAAAACTTGTTATTAGTGCAAATAAATTGTGTTTTTAAAATTAAACCATCCAACTACCGCCTTACTACGTTTCTCCTAGCAGAAAACCCGTGTATTTGAAGTTAAGTATATTGTAGTGGTGTTGGGGACAGTTGAAAGGTTGCGTTCACAGTCTCCTCTGTTATTTATAAATGCAGATTTGTCTAGCAAGCGATATCATTATTTTTCTATTCTCGTCCAAGGAGATTAATATTTCTTCTTTGCCGAGGGTCGAAGAGGACAGTTTCACAACTATTTCTGTTTTGCGCTCCAGTTAAAACTGTCCATAAAAAAAATAAAAGAAAAAACAGTCCACGAGAAGATTGTTTAACGTATATCCCCCAAAAGAGCCATTCATTTTTTTTTTTTTTTTAATTTAAAGTGATGTCTCCTAAATATATTTTTTATACAGGAAAACGTTAGGAAGGCCGTACTGAAAAGTCTCAAACTAAATTTAATTTAAGAAATCTTTTATTGAAATAAATATTACTTTATTTAAATAATTTTTTTTTTTTTAAGAATTTGTATCTTCTACCATAGTTTCTTCATATAAATGCATTGATGGTGAAGAATCTTGTCCGGAGTTGGGGGGGGGAGGTAACACCTGACGTAATCTGTTGTTGTCACGTGTCCTTGAAGAACTATAGGGGACATCCGCCCTGCGTCAATTCCTCCGAAGCAGGCTGCCCCCCTTTACTAGCTCGATCTCTTTATCTTCCAACTATAAAGGGGGGGGGGTAGATCTAGGGCATTGGTAATATATTCTTTTGTTACCGTTTCATTTATATATATATTTACTCACGAATGATTTAAATAGGTTAATGGACAGACATGCAGGTTAATAATTTTTATTTTTTATTTAGTGACAATTTCGATAGTGTGTATAAACCCTCAAATGTAAGATTTTACCAGTGATGGATTAAACCTTTGCAACGAAAATATTTTTTTATTTTTCATCATACGACTTCAACAATTCATCTTATAAAAATTTTCTATTCGATATATAATTTTCGCTTTATATGAAAAATTTTAAAAGGTAAAATAAGAAAGTTAAATAATTGGATCAAAATTAATTATCTTTAAAAATATATCATTCATGTTTGGGCAAAAGGGGTTAAGTCATAAAAAAAAAAAAAATTGTATTGTCTTCTTAAAATTCATAATTGACTATGGTTTATTCGTTATTCATAATTTATTACAGTCTCTGTTGAAAGAATATTGTTTCATTTATTATTCTGGAATGAAGAAATACAATAAAAAAGAATTTATAATGATTATCAATAGCTTGGAAAATCGTTGTTAAGAAGAAATCTTTTATTGTATAGCTTCACATTCGATGACTTAACCCCTTTTGCCCAAACACCAGTGATGTATGATATAGTAAAAATTCCTACTAGTATCGATATGCTACTTATAGGCGTGGAAAATATGGCACCCCTCTATGTATCTAATAAAGCTGATCAAACCCCTTTTTAACTAAAAAAAACGCGATGGGAGTTCGCTTATATTACCGTCACATAAACTCCTGAAACATGCCCTGAGCCATATAGTAACATAACGATAGTATTACCTAAAATTTTTTATTTCGCATAAAAAACGAGGTATTCCAGATTTTATGAGAAATATTTTTTAAAAGATGACTTGTTTGTTTGTATGCTGCTGAGGCTAATTGGATGATGCTACAGTGGGAGTCCTAAATTTTGCCTATACAGGTAAAATTAGGATAGGGATCTTTAACGAGTACCTGACATCGTACAGGCTCGGAACCCCCATTTTACATCCTATCCGAGGGACGGCAGCCAAGGATTTTTTACTCCCACTAAAAAATCCTAGGGCCGCCTCGGGACGCGAATCCGCGACCTTTAGCATAAAGAGGACTTGTTTTTGCGCGGATCAAAATTGAAAATGGAAGAAATAGTGTTTATCTATCACTGACACTAGCATACACTATAATTAAATGACGTTTATTTAAGGTAATTCATTTTTATAATGATCAAATACACAATCATTATAATAGTAAAATTATATTCCTATTCATAACCATCTTTTAATTAAAAAAAAAAAATTGTTTAATGATCATTCAACATGATCTACAAAAAAGTTAGCTCTGTTTGTTAAAAATTAAAGGTAGGGCATATTTTTCTGGGCATGTTTTCTGTCTATATTTTTCTCAGCTTAATGTTTATTTGTAATAATATTGGTTCAGCCATGGCCTCTTCGAAAAAATTTGCTGCTACTTGCATTGCTAATTTTAATGTTTATTTCATCATATAATAAATGATATAATATATGTTTATTCCCATGCCGGAGCTGCGGGTTCGAGTCCCGCCCTGGGTGGTGCTTTTCTTTCGTAGGTGAAGTATCACCCAGTGCCATGGGTGTTAGTATGGGCAGTATATGGCTTCATTGGAAGCCTTGAAGTCCCAAAAAAAAAAAAAAAAAAAAAAATGAAAAAAAAAAAATCATATAGTTTCTAATGTCAATACATGATCTAGTGATAAGTGAATAGAAGTAAATTAAACACATATTATTCTTTTTTTTTACTAGATTATACGCGGGTCGAAATCAGTCAAGGAACTTTTTTAAGGCAATTTCATCGTTTTTTCTCTCAATTGTCTTTTTATTTTGTTACTGCTCAACATTTTTATTAAAATTCCAATACAGTCCACGTATTTATTCATTTATTTTGTTCAGATTATTTTGTTATTGCATATAAATGCAATGGATCCCCAATTTTATTCGGTTAAGCCAAGCCGCAAGTCCATTAGATTACAATTAAAATCAATATATGTCCTTAAAGCTAGAAGTATAATCCTTACACTTCTAGAACTTTAATTATTATTCGAAAATGAAACAAAGAAGGAGGTGAACTAGAATAGTGCCGTTATCTTAAGAAATTCCTCAGAGATAGGTTGACTACAACACCAGGACCTGGGTGAGGAAATCCCGTACCAACGTCACCTATATTTTCCCAAATATATATATATATATATATATATATATATGAACATGCTTTTAATGTGAACCAACGGGAAATGATAAAGTGACCATATTAGGAAAAAGTGCCCCCCAATGAATGCAAAAAAGTTATTGTTGTTTTTTTTTAAATATACATTTATAATTATAAGTGTTGTATTATTTAATTAAAACAGATATACCCTCATAATGAAAATAAAATTTACGACCACCAAGCTTAAATAAGAACGAAGGTTATGCTTTCCCTGATTTTCATCTTAAAACTGGTACTTTAAAACGAACGTCAAGGTGTACGCGCATTATTTTCGAGTTCAAAAACGCTCATATACACATACACTGTCTTTTGAAGATCACGATTCAGCTTTTGATTACCGGGAAGTAGGAGAGATTGGCGGATGCTTGTACGAATGATGGAAAACGCCGAGTCTTGAGAAGCATTTGAAGGATGTATACGATAATCTGTTACTTAGCTGATAGATATAAAAACAAAACAATAAAATACCAAATAAGAAAGATACAACTGCGCGTAAAAAACCGCCAATAGAGCTATATTTTCTCTTTCAATAGTGTGTACTGAAATCCTGGAAAAACTCTGGAGGAATCTCACGTATGCGAGTCGCGGATCGTAACCGACACACTGGGAAAAAGAACTGAAAGAAACATCTGAAAATCATGTTCTCCGGACGATAATTGGGATTCAGGATACTGAAACAAGATGGGATAAATAATAAGAATATCAATCAAGAACTGATTACTGAATCCGGTCAGTATATTTCTTATGCTGGATAGAATCAACAGATCTGTAGATTTGCATGCAGTACTCTAGAATACAGCCAAGGAAGGCAGAGGTATAGAAGAAAAAAAAAAAAAAAGAAAAAAAATATATATATATATATATATATATATATATATATATATATACTCCTACATATTATTTAAATTAGTTATATACATAATTTATCCATATATAATTATTTACTCAGTTAATATTTAATTATTTACTCAGTTAATATATAATTATTTACACAGTACTTTCAGTATATAAAAATAGATATATTATATAATTAACATTTTCCTCTTCTAGATTTAATATTTTACGATGTATGTTCGAGAGAAGAGTTTACGATCTATACACAAGGGCCCGAATATATCTAATGAAGAAAAAATGAAGTTAAATCCTTTCCTTGTACGCCAACGAACATCAAAAATCTTATCAATTAACATGGAAAAAAAATAATATTAGTATAGTCCAAAACTGTTCGTATTGCCTTGAAATGTGAGTTGATTAAAAGTACTGAAAAATATGACTGCAACACAATCTACTGAATATCTTTAGATTATTAAATTTAGGATTGTATAAAGAAAAAATTTGATCAAAATGATTGAAGTTTTGAGTACGATTCATTATAAATCAGTTGCTCACATATTTTCAATCATTATGTTTAATTCAAGCAATTTGTCTCCATGTGTAATGTTTTATTCAACACATTATTATACCGTTGACAATCGCAATCTTTGCGTAAATTTTCGCAACCACGGTCTCAATTACTGTTACTTCATTCCTGATTAGTAATTCTAAGTTACTCTGTACCTGACAAACATGAAGTAAAAAAAAAAAAAAAAAAAAAAAAATCCTTTTTCTTCACTGCTTAATTTATAATATACAGTTAGTAAAAAAAGTCTGTGTACACCACATTAAAATTTTCTAAGTTTGCCCAGGACATCAAAGGGAATGAAGAAAACATTTTTTATATTATTTTCTTTTAAACTGTAACTTTGAAAGAATTAAAATTCACTAACAAAAGAAAAATAAATATAACATTAAAGATAAGGTAAAGATAATTGCTAATAGAACTCCTGAACCATTGCAAAATAAGTCTGTGTACATTTATTATATTATATTATTATAAACTCCTTCAAATACTGTACAATAATAAACAAACGTTTTCAATATAAACAAAAAGCTTTATTTTAGTCAGTTAAGTCTTTATAGTGGCCGTGATTTGCGAGTTTTTCTGTTACTTTGCTAAAAATGGAAATTTGTGTAGAGATTAGACAATTGATTATTAATTTAAGAAATGAGGGAAAATCTTTGAGAGAAATAATTAAGAAACGTCACTCGACAGTTAAAAGAATAATTAAGCATTACCAAGAAACCAGTTATCTTCAAAGTAAACCTAGATCTGGGAGGCCCAAATAAATTTTGAGAAACCTCAGGCATGCAATTATGCGATCTGTGAATGATAATCCTAAATGAGTGCACCACTGCGCTGCAACAAGATTACCAGCTAATAGCAACACCACAATAACAATGTCTTTACCAAAAAAGAAAATATTATTTTTTGAAATAATTAGTGTACACAGACTTTTTTTTATTTTGTATAAATAATTTTTATAAATGTCTTAAAACGTTGTTTTTGAAATTGAAAATGATCAAGTATTAAGGGTTAATTTATAACGAAAAAATTAAAAGAATAGTCTGTTATTTTTCCTTTTTTTACTTGGCTAAAATTTGATTTTTGGCATAGTTTACATATACTTTTTTTGCTAACTGTAAATTCCTCTGGACGAATTATATTAGCATTAAATTCGAACCAAATTATTGAAAAATATAATTCATTCATTAATTTAATCTTAATTTATTATTTTTAACGGACCTTCTTTTTCACATAAATCTCTATGCAAATACAAATAAATGTTTGATAAGAAAAATTCTACTTTGGACTACAAATTCCTTTTATAGCTAGTGCATTGACAGAAATCTCTTTTGCGGCCTACACTCCATAAAAACAAATCTGTACAAATTTAATGCCAGCAAAACTTGAAGCAAGAATAGTTATAATAAGCACTAAAGTGTTGAATAGTTTGATCGGCAGAATGGTTATTATCTGCATTTCCCTTCCTGTAATTAAAACATCTAGTAATTCTCTGAATGTTTTGTTAATTAACCAGTTTTAACGACAAAGCGACATAAATAAAATTTAGTATGAGTGAGGTGATGTGAAATGGGATTTATGAGTGAGTTTGGCGAAGTGAGGCGAGGATTGCTCGGGTAGCCGGAATAAAAAAGCTCCACGCTCGAGCATTCCAACAGAGGGGGTACTGACCCAATCCCCCCGCTACCTCTCTGTCATTCCTACTATCTCATTTTAAAGTCATTTTTATGGATTATTGTAGTTTTTTTAGTTCTCCCTCTCTCTCTCTCTCTCTCTCTCTCTCTCTCTCTCTCTCTCTCTCTCTCTCTCTCTCTCTCTCTCTTTTTATTCAATTCTATTGGATAAATACAGTCTGTACAAAAGTATTACAATCCGTAAATTTTATCCCACATGAAACCAATACGTATAAAACACATTAATATTTATAGCAACTTTGTCCAACAATCTGGATAAATCCTATCCATGGACGTCCACAGGGGGCCCTCCATTTTGAGAACAAAAAATTACAAATTAAATGAATTCGTATTCATTTACTATATTTTTAAGCATTATATAAACAAATATTTTAACCAGGATAAGATATCAAAAAATCATTTGAAGATTATGAATTTTTAAGTAATAATAATAATTAATTGTCCTACTATTAAAATAAGTTATATGTCTGGATATTTATATAAAAAAATTTATTATGAATTTTTAGAATTTTAGAAAATTAATAAATAGTAAGATAAAAAAATGTATAAAGTTTTAATCATGGTTTTAAATTATATTTTCCAATTGTTTATTTAACACGTTTGGTGCGGCATCGGTCCCTGAAGTCCGATGCCTTACATTCCCTTCTTAACAACCGATTTTCACATGAATATGTCCGAAATTCCGAACACTTCAAATACTCAATTTAGTCGATTTTTAATGAGATTATTGCATTGTAGTACAAAAAATGTTGCTAACAACTGAAATTCTGTTGTTTTTTAGAATCGGACTCCGAGCTCCGATTTTCGATAAAGAATGGCGTAAATCCTGTATCGGCCTGTCCTGCGCCTATTATGTCTAGTTCCAATCCTTACCAAGGGATAATGCTCTTGAGACGCTCATTTAATCCCCTTTTAATCAAAAGATAACGCTTTCGTCAGAGTATTCCCATCGGACCTCGACGTCCGATTTCGTCTGTGGCTCATGCTAGCAGTCGGACCCCGGGGACCGATACCAATTCAGAATACCCCTAAAATACGCCGCCGCACCTAACGTGTTAAGTAACACTGAAGTTAAATGTTGGAGGGGATAAGGGGATTGGTAAAATAATCCATTTGACTGTGAAGCTTTAATGATAAGGCTATAGTTTTTGACTAGTAAATTTTTTTTTTTTAAATTTTATGACAAGGGTAGTCAGCCTATTTTATTGATAATTGTGGTCTAAAGTGGGTATAAACATAATTCATTATTTAATTGTTTTTAATTTAATTTGTTAATTAAAATTCAATTTGTTAAAAAATATATAGGTATGTACTACCCCACTACCCTATGTGAGATACCCTATCTCAGATGGGGGATCTACTACGGTAGTAGGACTAGGGTAGTACATACCTATATATTTTTTAACTATTTTAGGACAAACCACAAATTGTGGATTTTTAGAGAAATATTTTTTGACTATCAATCACATTTCAGCACTGATGATGGAAACGTATGCTGGAATAAAGTTTTAAGGAAAAAAAAAAAGTTTCGAGACTTAATTGGTCGCCCTAATCCTCAATTTAAATCAATTGGAGAATCTCAATAAGAGGAAAGAAAAATTAATAACTGATCAGTTAATTTGTTAAGTTGAAATATATTGAAATTAAGAATTATTAGATGTTCTTCATGAGAATGGCTTAGTGCCGAAACGTTGAACGGAATATTGTAAAAGTTTGAGGTGAATAAAGGATCTATAAAAAAACTTGACTAATATTTGCTTAGCCTCAAAACAGTAAAGAATTATCATAAAAAAATATTTTAACCTTTAAATGTCAATACATTTTATTTGAAAAATTAATAAAGCTTTAAAAGGTCAAAATACCTCGACCCCTTCGCCCAGACACAAGAATTTTACCAGCTTCCCCCCTCTAGACCAAAATTTTACCAGCATCCCCCCCTTGAAGAAATCCTGCTGACTTCGTTGATCCTTTCCATAAAAGCAATTACGAGCAATTAATAGCCAAAAGCTTAAAGATTCCAATAATTTACAAAAGACTCATTTACATCGATACAATAAAATGTATTCGGATTTGGGATTAAGAGCTCTATCGAACCAATAATTCCTCATGCATCCAATCTTTAGAATCGAAAATGCTAATTGATCCTTATTTCGCCACATATAAAATCATCCTACAGACCTCAATGCTCTACATATCATCGATTTAGCCTAATCTATTTGTTTCTTTCTGCTCTGTTGCCAATAATCCTCCGCTGTATCTGTAAAGAAGATGATATAACATAATTTTGCCTATTTATCACTTTTAATTATTGTATTATAATTTTTAATACTGTTGAAAATTTCATTACATATAAAAATCATATTATGTTGGACGCATAGTCCGGGAGCTGAGGGCCAAAAAGGTGCCTTATTTGAAGAAAATTTTGATCATATAGGCTGAAAGTACTCATTTCATAGACAACAAATGTGAACGTCTGCCAACTCAGATCGGTTGCCATCAAATTTCATAGGCGAACAAAATCGACATTTTCGAACTTTTTTCAATTTTTCGCTAATAACTCGAAAAAGATTTACCGCAGAAAAAATGGTGTTCTTTCTAAAATAGAAGAGCATTAAAATTCGCGTTGACTGAGGTCCTCACAGTTAAAATCGGTCAAGTCTTTTCGCCAAAACCGATTGTGAATTTAGCCACTATAGCGGAAAAATGAATTACGCTCATGTTTCAAAACCTGAAATTTGAAGAGGGCTACTCCAAATAAAAAATATTAACTATAATAGTTGTAGAATATCAAATTATGTGTATAACGAGCTCATTAATTTTAAAATTAGCCCACTCCTGTGGAGACAAAGCAATTAAAACTTGAACGTATTTAGCGCCTAGTGGTCTAAAATCCGTAAATTTTTTTTTTTTTTTTTTTCAGTTTCTCGCTTATAATTCGGAAATACAGATCACAAAGTATTTCTTTCTTCTTACAATAAGAGGTTATACTCTTGCAAATAGAATGATATATTTGAAGTTTAAATCGGTTAAGTGGTTTAGCCGGGTTCGGTATATCAAAAGTCAGTAATTTACACAGACAGACAGAGTATTCTTTGCACAAGCTTCTTTTAGGAGTATTGTGTTTCATTAATGTTAAGGTTTTCCTTTTTGTTATATGTAATTGCGCTTACGTTATTGACAATAAAGAGCATGGGACTTACAACTTAACCATATGGTACTGTCCAACTTCCAAACGAAGTAGACATGTAAGTAACATCAGAAGTATTTCCATTATTCCAAAAAAGGCACTAGAAAGTACAGGAAGGTCATCTCTTTCTCCAGAAATTCGATTTTTAAACATAGTATTATTGTCATCGCTATTACACTCTTATATGATGTTGCTTGTTTGTTTTCTAATTATTAAACTGTGTTCGACAAATGGTGTTAATTCTTAGTTTGCAAACCAGGAAGTGAGATTACGGTATTTTATCGATTATTAAAATATTTTTTGGGGTTTCCGATAGATTAATTTAGCCTTTATTGATATCATTTTTGTTGTTCTAGCGTTTGGTTGATATATTGGTTGTTGGGAGTATTATCAGATATTTCGAGGGATGGTACAGGAGCTGCTTAAGATCTTTGCTAGAGTTGAATGGTTGGACGGTGATGCAACCTGTTGGAAATGTGGCGTGCTGCGTAGCCACAATATCTGAAGTCACAAATCGTATCATTAATACTCGTATAACCCTAACATGTTAACTATATATATTAACATATTTAAATCAGTGTCATACATAATACACTGGCGTCATTATGCTTCATATTATTATTAATATGTTTTAATTCCTGAATTACTATTTTATTAATTAAATTATATTTATTAACGTGGCTTGCATGTTCATTTTTGTTTGGATGTTTATTTGATGATTTATTATATCTTTCTTTACCTTAAATAAAAATATATTATTTATTATGCCATAGAGCAACTGAAGCCACTAACTATCATCTCTACAAATCGATCCCTTCTCCGAAATTTCAAGAAATAAAATCAGTGAAGTATTTTTTTCGCATCTAGTTTGTTGATAGTACAGTAGCATTTTCGTATATGAATTCAATCTTTAACGCTCCTACACTTTTTGTACAGATAAAAAATGTGATTTTTTACGCTTTGACTTAATACTAAAAAACCAATAAATGTAACGATGCAACCAACAATTAAAAAATACAAAAAAATTGATTGATTCAATACAATCAAAGGGGCCATGAAATAAAATAAAGATATTAATAACACAAAAAAATAAAATTTAACAAGCTTTAACAGTCACTCTTACGTCTGAATATAATGGTTGAAACCAAAACATTTTGTTAGGCTTCATATTAAACTCTAATTATACAGAGTTAATTTCTTTTACATGTTTAAAAAAAAAAAAATATTTTAGTATTGGGTCATTCCATATCAAGTGGTCCAAAGTGGTTGCTCGATCATTTTAGAAAAAAATTATAATTTTACCACCAATTACGTATGGAGTCAGTAGTTCAAATCAATTTTTAAAAAAAAATTAGGATCAACCGTTTTAAAATGGCAGTCATTTTTGTTTCACCTTTCAGTATATTGAGTTTTTAAGCTCTCACAGAAAACTCATTTTCTCGAGAATGGTAAGTCATAGACTAATAATTCAAACACAATTGTTTTCCTTAAAGTCTGTTCTATATTTCGTGTTCTCTTTATTATTTGAATATTTTGAAGTACTATTGAAAACAACTGCTTTAATTTCTCAAAACACCGTTTTTGAGGGTGTTTTGGGTATAAGGGGATGTACATCAAAGCTGATTTTTGGCATGATAATAAACCTAACTAAGTAGTTTTCATTAAAAGTACTCTTAACCATGATATTCGTTACCTTATTTATTTATGAATTTTTCAACTTCCCTTTTTTTAATTTTTCGTTAACTTTAGGATCTAATATCTCTGGTGGGCCAATTGATAAAAATCTCATTTTTTTATATGTTATGCATAAATGTAACATAAACCAATTGCAAGAAATTTCAACCTGTATATTTGAGTACATTAGTAGCTACGAATTTTTGAAAATGGTCATTTTCATGCTTATTTAACAATGCGTGAACTTGATCATACTTCATTAAAATTTTACTGTTTGTGAATTTTTTACTTTTAATATCCCTTATTAATTGTTTTGTTTTTAATTTTATCCATGTTCAAAACAAAAAAAATGTTTAATTATAATTAAAATCTACTCTATTAAATTTTTATTATTTTTTTTTTAATGAAAAAGTGATTAAAAATATTTTCCGTTGGACATAGATGTATGGGGGATGTAGTTTCTAACATTTCCAGTTTCGTATACGGAGCTGATTGATATTTCCACTGCAGATTAAATAGATGACCGAAGGGGTTATTTCAGACTCGTCACTATCTTAATTCAAAATTCCCAGCGGCTTATCTACAGTCCTTTTTTGCGCCAAGCTCAGATAGCCTTTCATAATACCCTCTTTGCAGTCTTCTTTGATACGGGATGTCTGGCTGTGCGATACCGTGTTGCATATTCCTATAATATAGGACATATTAATAATATAGGATATTCTAGTATAAAATGGCAAATTTTTCCTAGTAACATATCCCTCCTATTCCTTTATCGCTTGCGCGATTGAAATTTTGTTCTCTCTTTTCCTGATTTCCTCAGATTTCCTGGATGCTACACATCAAAATTTATTTTGAAAAAAAGTTGTTTGATAAATATAATTTAATTTTAGCTATTTTGCAGCACTACACCCTGTGGGATGCATTAGGTAAGGGAGCAACAGTTTACCTAAGGCACAACAACAATACAGAACACTTTATATTTAATTTTTTTTTTTCTTATTCAATTACAATAAAAGTTGTTTAAAAATTTTTAAAAACCTTAATATGCTAATAATAACAAGAAAAATTATAAACAAAAAAAGCATAAAACTTCACTGGAGAGCTGCTATATTCATGCCAACAGTGACTGTGTTGCGTATGAGGCTTACTCCACATTTCTTGAAATTTTGGCAAAGTATGGAAAAATATTTTCTTACTTCGGCAAATTTGGAATTCTGGAGGTAAATTGTTGTTTTCAGATAAATTAAGATGTTTTTAGATCTCAAAAAATCGGTCAGGACGCATGCTTTGAGCCACCTGTTTATTGTAGGTATCGCTCTGCTGCTTATATATATATATATATATATATATATATTATAGAATAATTTCCAGGTAGTCGATATTTATGCTAGAATTCGAAAGGGAAATTATATCATGCAGCATAACCCTAAAGAATGATGACATGGGCAAGCATGGGCGTACCCAGCGGGGGGCAGGGGGGCAGCTGCCCCCCCCTGGAAGGCTGGGAGCAATAATTATTTAGGCTTTCAAGACTGGAAGCAATAATAGAATACATTTTTTCCAAGCAAATAATTGTAATAACTTAGTTGATAAAGCACTGCTATAATTATACATAATTTTGGTTTCATTCACCTTTTCCGCGGTAAGGTGTTACAACCTGAACGAACATACCTTGCCCCCCCCCCTAGTTTTTAGCTTGCCCCCCCCCTAGTTTTGATCCTGGGTACGCCCTTGTTCTCAAGAGTTAGCTACAATGATAAAAGGCCAAATTACTAAGGTCCTAGTCCTAGTGCATCCCACAGGGTTATGTTTATGTTTATGTTTATGGTTTACGTTTGAGACAAATACTTTATGTTTTCCTAATTTTTTTTTATCTGTATAGAACTAGTAACTATTTTAGTAATAAGAGAAAACAAAAAAAAGTGAATATATACATTTCGTTTGACACAGTGACTGAAAATCAACAGGCTCCTCTGATGGCACTTGAAAACATGATAGTGACAAATTTTGGAAAGTTATTATCCATCTCCAGAACAGTATATTGGCTTGTACAGGCTGAGGCATGTTCTATAGCTATTGAAGAGTGTTTTTAAAGCTTTTAAGTTATAAGATAAAGGAATTGGCCAATTTAAAGCAAAACAGAAGAAGTGCACCCTGGAGGATGCATTAGAAACTGAAGAGATATGCCGGGCCGTAACCGACTTTATTTTAATTTAAAAAAAAAGAAGAAAATTTATTACTGCCTGATTAGGCAAAAAAAATAGGCTATTTTTTTAGTGCAGAAATCTAAAAATTGTTTAATCACTGAATTGATGTAGTAGTAATTGCTGTTAGGATATATATTTCTTTTTATTATTATTATTATTATTTTTTTTTTTTTAGAAAAGAAAATCTCAATTACAAGCTTCAGACTTTTCAATGAAAATGAGCTTGATTTGTTTATTTAGGTTTTTAGGCGTAAAACTAATAGGTCATAAACGCCTTAAATCTTTGTATGAGTACGAGAGACTAGAGCGTTGACTTGAATTTATTAAAGTACGCATTCTTCCCATCCTGTTAAATTCCTTCAAATTATTATTTTATATTCTGTATAAGATTTTTAAAAAAATCTTGTAGTTACTTCGAATTGCAATGGTTCTATTCTATTTTACGATGGCAATTCCTCCTTCTTTTCTTTCTTTATCATGTCCTCATAACAAAAAAGTAGAAAAAAAAAATAGAAAAAAGAAAGATCTTCGAACTCCTTATATGCGGAGTTTTCTACCTCGTTTGGAATTGTTCACACATCTCTGTAGTCAATCCCTTTAGACACGTATTTCTTTAAACATCCTTTATTCGAGCTCTACCGCATCGCTATAAGCTATATTTATTTCTATAATAAAAATTACTATTATAGATAATTTACAAGAAACATTCTTTAATCGATCTAAGCCAATGAATATACCATATATACATATGTACACGCACATATCTTTAACCCGGATGTAAAACCGTTGTTGTTTCCAAAAATGGTCGCTCTTTTTTTATTGAATAAGAAAGGATTGCTCACTGATAAAGAAAGAAAGAAGTGCACCATGATAATATTGATAAAATTTCCTTAGAGTGGACCGTACTTACTTTGCTATGATCAATGGTAGTAGGAACATTCTGGAGGTTCAACAAATCAAATTTTGGTTTATCAAGAAATCAGAAAAAAAAAATCTCAAATGAAGTTTTGCCTACTTTTATAAAAAATGAGACCACTTTACGAAACACATAAAATTAGACTTTATTCCTTTTCCATTCGGAATTGGACCATGCGTCAAATGAACTTTTTTGTTGGATATTAAGAGATTCTGATATGTGTTTTAATTATTAGTTTAAAAATTTGTGAAAATATGTGTTTTATTTATTAGTTAAAAAAAGATATGTGATTCTAGTTTTTCCATTAAGAACTGAAACACCCTGTATATAATGTTTGAGTGTTGGTATTAATGTAAGGGAACATCAGCTTAAGAATAAAATTATTTTTCATTTATTCATAATAAGTCCATTTTTATGTTTTACCTACTATGAAGGTTTGATTCTTTTTTTCATTATTATTTATTTTCCGATTTCTAACAATATCACAATAAATAGATATAGACTTATTGTTTAAAATATGTCAAAAGAAATTGAATAAAAATTTAAATATATACGTTTGTGTTCATTTAAGATACATAGGTATAGTAATGTTGATAATGCCACAAGATTAATCTTCTATTATAAATATAAATATAGTTTATGTAATAATGTGGAAATATTTATTTAGGTTATAATACGATAAATAGTTTGTTGTCAACTAGAGCACCTTATCTCTTTCCTGTCTCGCGTTTGTTCAGCTTATCGTTCTATTTTTAAAACTGATGTTATGCACAGATAATCAATATATTACTTCATAAATTAATCATTACATATTTTAAAAGAGTATATTATTTAATGTAATTAGTATTATAAATGAAATCTTGTTAAATAATAATCTTTTTTTTTTTAAACCATGACTTTATCAAACAGTCTAGATCAAAATGTCATGTTTCCAAGTTTTGGAGGAGCCAGTAAGAACGTTGGTTGCTTTACTTCTTAAGGTGCCTATACACTGTGCGAACCTCACCCTAGAATAGATAATCTTATAATAATAATAACTTCTATCTTCTTCTATTGTCATTCTATTTTCCCTTAATAGCTGTTAAAAACCGATCAAAATTAATATATCATTATAGTGCAGCTTTTAATAACAATAATATGTGTCAGGCAGTACTTGAATGAGATGGCCAAACAACACCACCTTCTAGGCCAACCTGCCCCAAACGGGGGGTTAACTGGCATACTCTGGCTTGACGAATTCTTAAATTTTCTATGATCATAGTGTTAAATATTATGTGTTGAAAAAAATACTTGAAGTACTCTAATACTTAGGGTTTACTGTGGTATCAACTATATTGGAATTATATTTACAGGAATGACTCAACAATCAAAAAGTGAAAACTGTTGCCAACCAACCCCGCTCTCCCCTACTTCAAACTTTATTTACAAAATATAAATAAAAAATATACTATCCAAACCGCATGGGTACAAATATACACATTTTTATCATTCACACTTATGATAGGAATTTATTTGGTCAATTTAAATTAAAGCACGAAATAATAGTTCTTTCGGTGATGACAGCAATATAATTATATTGTTTTTAAACTGCAGTAAATAACATTTCTAAAGTACTGTAGGAATGCGCTAAGAAATACGATGTAATGATAGGAAACTTACACAGTAAATTAAAACTTTCCGATCACTGATGCTAGTTGTTATTTATCCAGGTGATAAAATTAAGTGAAGGTGTATATACTTGAATTAATTTAAAAATTACGAGACATTTAAAATGAAAATAAATGAAGAATCTTTCGGGAATTTATTGTTTTTGCGTAAATTTTTTCGTTCATTGACAATGAATGAATAAAGCATGCTATAAAGATTTAACATTCAAATTTTTGTCTCTTGTCGTTTGCATTGATAATACCCGCGATTATTTTTATTTCGATCCTTCGAGGTTAATAGTGGCGCATTCGACCGCAAAATGTTTGCTTCGTAATGGCACTTTTTAGTGTTTTGAAAATCGTTTTTATCCAACAAAAATAACTATGACGCAACTACATATTAAAGATTCATTCTGTATCAAATTGAAAAGATATTCTCATTAATGATCATATTTATAGCCAGTTTAAACTACTCTAAGAGCTCAAAACAGTACCATAGTCATTTTAAAGATGCCTTATTTCATTCATCTTTAGTTTGATTTCAATTCTTAAATTATAATTTTCAAGGCCAATAAAATCGTTGGAACCGGCAATATTCGTGCAGTTTAGTTTACTGTTCGGGATTGGGGGTGTGGGGCAGTTACATTAGAGTGCCCATGACCATGAGTGTCCATGTTTTTGAATATATTTATTACCATATTAAGTTATATATATTATAACAGCTGACATTTATCAGAAGAGGTGAATATAAATATACCTAAAACTTTATATTTATGTGATAGTAATTATTTTTTTAAATTAATTGTTAATTGTAAGCTTCAATTTATTTATATATACAACTTTTATAGATGATCCATAGAAAGGTGGAATAATATTTATTGACAATATCTAATTTTATCTTTAGTAGTATAATTACTTAATGTTATAAAATAAGCAGGTATACTTATATATTTACTCTAATATTATATGCAATGCTATCTAGGTATAACCAGACTAACTGGAATAAACACATGGCCACTATTATTTTCCTTTATTAAAAATAATTTATTGTTTCCAAGTTAATTTTTGAGAATTTTCCCTTGAGCCAGAGAATTTAGTACCTTCATTCATTTTCTACGTTTCAGCGCCCCTGTAGCCTGACCGATTGGGTACATGTTGGACCGATTGGGGAAAAAATGTTACATTTTTAAGCAGAACGGTTAATAAGAGTATTGCATTTCTTCCTTGTTTCGGTTATAGAAACATATATTTTACCTATATATATATATATATATATATATATATATATATATATATATATATATATATATATATATATATATATATATATACACGTTCTTAATAATACTTTTTTTTTTTAAATAACCTCATAATATTTTACAATAGTTCTGTAAATGAATTCCCGATTTCTTGTTTTAGTTGACGTACTTTCTTACTTCCTTAGAAAGAGAGCAGACGCCTGGCTCTGGATTCTTTAGAGCAGAACGAATTTTACATACTTTTTGTATCTATTTAGTTTTAACTCTCTTATCTCGTTTGTCCCATATTTGTTATGTACATATGTATTTCCTTATTTTTATAAGTATCATATTGAGAGATGTTTGTAGTATTATTTATTTAATCTTTAAAATTTGTGTATATGGTACGAATGAAAAAAAAATCTGGTGCGTGCGCGCAACACAAAACTTTCATTACCAACTTATTTAGATTAGAAATTGATGTGTTTTGTTAATTGCCACTTCTCACAGTCATACATTTTTCCACATTCGTTTCTTTTTTTTGTTTTTATTTGCTCTATAAAAATACTAATTTTTTTTTTTTATTATTAAGTAACAGTTTTTACTTGTGTTACTTCGGCAATGCAAGCATAATACTCCAAATCGTCTGATTTCATAATTCTCTGTTGTTGAAAAGTTCATTTAGTTACCATGAAACAAATAATTTCCATTAAATGAACAGAACGGCTTTAATTATGAACGATGGTCTGTCATTAAAGGCGTACTCCGCATGCATGGGTTCAACGTGTTTTATGAGTTGATGGAATATTTTTCTTATTTTCTCTTCTATATGCTTACTTGCTTTTTTTCATATTTCATATTTAGCCATTTCTTATTTTAAGGCGTAACGAGAGACAGATCATTTCTCCATATAAACAAATACAAAAGTACTTTATAGGAAAACAAAAAAGGCCCCTTCTCCATTTAAGCCCCCTCAGAACATTTAAATAATAATAAAGTTTAAAAAGATAAAGGTTAAAGATAATAAAATTAAATAATTTTCATTAAACATGACGAATTTGATCAAAATCGTTAAAGCCGTTTTTGAGATAAACGAAATAAGGTAAAAATTGGAAAAAAAGTTATGAAATAAAGTGCCCCCTCCGTTTGACCAATTTTGATGAAATTTCGGCTGTCACATGTTTGACATATACGTTAAAGCCGTTTATGAGTAAATAAAAACTCACGTGAAAATGAGACAAAATTTATGAAGTAAATTGCCCCCTCTAATTGATCAATTTTGATGAAATTTTGAATGTCACACCACTGGCATATATATACGTCAAATACCGAGTTTAATCAAAATCGTTTGATCCGTTCTGGAGAAAATTGAAAAAAAAAAAAAAAAAAACCCGTAAAACTTAGACAAAAATCATTAAATAAAGTACCCCCTCTGTTTGACCAATTTCGATGAAATTTCGGCTATCACATTGCGGGCATATAGATACATCAAATACCAAGTTTGATCAAGATCGTGAAAGCCGTTTTTGTGTAAATAGAAAAAAACACGTGAACATGAGACAAAATTTATTAAGTAAAGTGCCCCCTCCGGTTGATCAATTTTAATGAAATTTTTGCAGTCATATCTCGGGCATATCAATACATCAAATGCTCAGTTTAATCAAAATCGTTAGAGCCGTTTTTGAGAAAATCGAAAAAAACATAAAAAGTTATTAAATAAAGTGAGGGGGTACTTTATTTAATAATTTTTTAATAAGTGATAACTTAAGAAGTGATAAGTGTTCAATAAATAAATTTACATCATTACTATGAGAATGTATGGTTCAGCCTTGCCCATTTTCGTGAAACGTATTCCATTTTTTATTATTTGCATAAGTCATGCATAAAACAAGATATTGTAGCATCCAATCACAATATTTTCATACCCTTCGTTATTTCAATCCTCTTTATATTTGTAATATGATGAGAAGTGATACGTTTAGATCTTGTATTTGTTGGGGTTACGTCACAAGGTGATGCACCTGACGCCTCTCTATATACAGGCCACTATTAATAGAGTCGTAATCAAATTGGCATGCGGGGACACGTTGGCAGTAAACAGAGTCTTAGTGGACTAACCGCATCCCGACATTTCCCACTTACAATTCATATTTATTTTACTTCTTTCACGATTAACCGAACGACGCATAGTGGGGCAAAACGGCAAAAAAATTAAATAAACTCTATATCTCGAGAACGGTCTGTTCTATCGAAATGAAAACTGAAAACCATTAAGGATGGAAAATTACACTGGGTTTGCAACTAAATTTAAAAATTATATTATTTACGTATGTATAATTACAAAGGAAACTTAAGAACAGATATTTTTTTTTTTATTTGATGTTGTTTAACGTCGCTTCGACTGCCGAGCCATTAGCGACAACTGCTCCCCTTAAATGTAGGACATTAATTTTGTGCTCCTGAGGTACTTCAGTGTTTTTTCTATTCCGTTGTTTGCTTTTTATGGATATGAAGTTGTAATATTGAAGTCGCGGCGTTCCTTTCAGTATTTTTGACATTGAAAAAGGTGTTCCACTGTAAGAGGGGTATTATCGCAAAGTTGAGAAGTAGGCCGGTGAAGTCCAATAAGCAGGTAGATATGAGTAAGCTTCGTGTGACCAATTCTCAGCCTGGTTATTATGGCTGCTTCCTTTGGAGTTAAGTTCTTTGGTGGTAGCCATGCATGGTTATCTTCTTTGATCAGACGAAGGTGATTACGTGTATTTTGCCACTCTTCGTTCCATTTTTCCTTCACTTTGGTTTTCACCTGTTTTGCCCAAACGGAAGGAAATATTAATTTTAGATCAGGAGGGTCTGAGCTCTTGGCTGCTTCTTTTGCCACTTGGTCTGCTTGTTCATTTCCTTTAATCCCGACATGAGAAGGAACCCACAGCATCGATACTTCCCTCCCGCTCTTTACTTGTTCGAAATTTAGTTCCAGAATTTTTTTATGTAAATCATTGTTGCTCCATAAATTTTGTAGTCCCTTAATTACCGAAAGAGAGTCAGTCACAATAACCGATTTTGGAATAAGTTTGTTATTAATAACAAACAGATATTTTAAATAATTAAAAAAAAATAATTGAACTTAATTTAGCTTATTTTACTTTGATTTAACTCAATATTAATTTCAATTTCCTTTAAGGTGACATACTTTTTTTTTTTTTTTTAAGTCAGCTAATGTCTGCTAAAGTATTGGGACCCCTGTCTTTAATCGCCTTTCTCATCACTTCATACTGATATTTAGACAGTTTTGACTGGATAAAAACAGCTAGAGCAGAATCATTGCCGAAAATTGAACTTTAACTATTTTTCTCTGGGAGGAGGCTAAGCCTAGTTTAAGAAGCCTGATTTGATTACTTATAGGTGCGATACTCGATTTCATTGAGTATTACACTAATCATATTATATTTTAAATTTAAACCATGATTATGTAGGCATGTGAAGATGTGATTCAATGCTTTTTGAATAAATAGGAGACAGTCAATTCAACAGTATTTTCCATCTCGGGAAATTTTTTGGACACCGCGAAGTATTTCACATAATTGACAATAACTACCCAACAGGCAAAATAAGGCAAATGAAATCAGAGTAATATATTCTCTGATACATCCTGGTCCTAGATCGCTGCCATCTCAAGCTAGAATAAGGCTTTATCTATAATTAAGTTTAAAATTATTTATTTTCTGTGAAAGATTTTTGCTTATGTAATTGTTTTTATTGAACGGTTACTGTATAAATTGGTTCGCCTATATATACACATAATGGCTGTAAAACAACTACCGTTCAAATGTGCTGTAACTAGCTCAAAACATTTTTATTAAAAAAAATTACAATATTACAACCGCGACAAAACTTATAATTTGTGCTTAAAAGAATTTTTTGATAAGAAAGCAACAAATCGTTTTAAATTATTTTGACTATCAATAAATGAAAACCAATAAAAATTAACTACAAAAATGAACATTGGATTTTGGTTTTTTCCTCGTTTGCCACACTGTGCAGCGCGCCACGAAAATTTTCACACAAATGACAATAATTACCGAACAGGCAAAAAGAGGCGAATGATATCAAAGGAATATATTCTCTGATTTATCTCGGTGCTAGGTCAATAGTTGCCATCTCAAGCCAGGATAAGCCCCAAACTATAATTATGCTTCAAATTATTTATTTTCTGTGAAAGATTTTTGCTGATTTAATGGTTTTTATTGAACGGTTACTGTATAAAGTGGTTCGCCTATATATACACATAATGGCTATAACACATCGATCAATAAAATGTGCCGTAACAAGCTCAAAATATTTTTGTTAAAAAAAATGACAAAATTACAACCACGACAAAACTTTAAATTTCTTTTTGATAAGACAGGAACTAATCGTTTTTTATTTGTTGACTATTCAAGAATGAAATACAATAAAAATTAACTCCAGATATGAACATTGGCTTTTGGGTTTTTTTCCTAGTTCTTCCCATTGTGCTAGGTATTCCGGTTTAAGCCTTGTGTAAACTAGTAGAAGTTTTGAATTTATTAATTTTTCAAGAAAGTCTAAGGGAAACGAACTAGATATGGGACAACATACTTAATTTTGGAATACCTCGTATTGCTGCTCATCAATTCGAGAGTCCGTGAGCCTTAATAGAGGTATTATAAACCATAAAAAAAAATGTCATAAAAAAGCATTAATAGCCGTAATACAATAATACAAGAGTAAGTGGATAATGTAATACCATTATATTTCGGTCTGGGCTGATGTTATGAGAGTTATGCTTTCATTATGTGATAGTGGGATGATGTTATAGCAGTGAGTGGATGGTTGCGGAAAGTGAACGACCCACCGACTCCCTGATAATGGATCGGCATACCAACGTCTGCTTCTCTTCCCCACATCATAAATAAATGTCTACATTAGTGCTTTTTTGTCATGTTTGAGAATAGTTGATATGATTTTCATAATATTCATTGGAAAAATATTCCTTGCTTTGGGTGTTTTTATATTTTACCTTTATTCAATTATTCAAGAAAACAAAAAAAAAATAAATAAATAAATAAAATTCAAGTATTTGGGTGAAGTTTTGTGATGCAATGGATCGGAAAAGGAGAGTTTCAAGGGGACAATTAAAAAATTAGAGGATTAGTGCTTTCAAGTGGGAAAATTTTACATTAAGAAAAATCTTTCGATAAAGGCAAAATTAAGGCATTATAATACTGTGGTAAAACCTGTGATTCTTTATGGAGTAGAAACGGCTTGTTTGAACTCGCGTGAATTTCATGTCATGAAAATGACACCCAACAGTGAAGGACCAGTTAACCGCATCATAGAGGCTTGTTTTATTCCAGGAGGATATCCCATATTTATCGTCATTCGTCAGTTTTTCCAAACAGAAAAAAAAAACTGTTTTTTTCAAAAAAGCCGGACTGGAACCTATTTCTATATCTAACTCATGTTTTACTAGAGTTTATGTCATTATTAATTCATTATTGAATTCAACGACTGACGTCAAACGCACCTCTGAGTCACCACCTCAAGTTGTGGTAGGGAGTTCAAATTGCTTTGTTGAAATCACTGTATATATTTAATCTTGTTCAATTTGTAATGCAAGATCGTCGAGACTCGGCTAAGGAATATGTCTTAATCTTGTACCTCGAACTGATTCCAGTATCTATATTATTCAATAATTTCTTTTTATTTATGATGCAACGCAAGACCTTTGGAGCGTTGTTGTTATTTTTCCTTATTGCGTTGATTTCATAACCCTGATACATGATATCAGTTGTGTGCAGTAATGAATACCATCATTAGTAACATGCATTGAACAACATCATTATCGATTCCTATTATTTAATGGATATTTTATATATTTTATTTAAAAATATGTAAAATGTTATTTTTATTTGACAATGCTAATATATATAGTTTAGAAACATTGTTCCCGATAGATTTTTATCCTTTATCTCTTTCCAATATGTTCTAATGTAATTCATATGTTTGAAATGGTATGGTTTTGATTTTTCCTGATTATTCCCTCCATAAGATCTCTAAGATTACTTTTATTCACTGTTTCTAACTACAGAATTTATTTTTTTCAGGTGCAGGCGTGCTTGCTGAAAAGAATAAAAAAAATTGTAAGTAAACTAAATTTTCTTTTTGGCTATCTCCGATAACATTACTATGCCAGAAAATATATATTACCTATATTTAATCTTATTTTAACCGAAAGGAATACATTTAAATAAAATTATTGGAATGAAAAAATAAACTTAAATCTCGACGAAATACATGCAATTTTTTGTCTCAAGAACTTTTTTGATGTCCGAAGTGCATTGCAGTTCTTAAATTTATTTAAAAAATAATAATATTTGTGTATATTGAATGCTTAAGATATTTTTGGAAATATATTTGTGAAAATATTGAACAAAGTTGGGTCTAAGTCAGAATCGTGAAGCGTATAATTTACACAGCAAAATAGCTGTATATTGGTTGAGTTGCGCAGTGTGATAAAACCAATGTCGAAACACAGGAGCACGAAATTCTCTTTCTAAATTAGCTGTCTATCCAAAGAGCTTATTTCCACTCGAATTTTTTAACAATAAAACAATTAACTTATCTAAGTGATAAAATATTGTATAATTTTATGTATATCTTTCATTTTTATTTTATCTGGTGTAATCCATCATTTTCATTTCAAATCGATATCGGAAAATCACTTTGCTAGCTCCGATAATCTGAAATTTCTAATTTAATGATTTTGTCATCTTTAAAAAAAAAAAAAACTGTTTGCGTTTCTTTATTTAAAGTTAAAAATTTGGTTGGTTTTAACCATCTTGATTATTCTTATGATGTCATGATTTTTATGATTTTCTATTTTAAGAGAATCGTGGAATACACATTTTTTAAATTTATTATTCTTAAGTTTAGTTTAAAATATTAAAAAATAAATAAATAAATAGGATTGAATTATTTGCAAACCAGGTTGGAGTTATTGATTTAAAAAACTTTTTTTCACATTTTTTCACGATTCCTGTAAGAGCTTCGGAACAGAAGAAGATGAAGAAGAAAAATCATTTTACGCGTTTACTTACGTTTCTACGCCTGTAAACAAAACAAATAAATAATTTCGTTTTATTATGTTACATGCCCTCAGTCAAATCTTTCTCCTTTCACAAATTACTTTCAAATATCACAGGAATTACAATTTTAAATTGTAAAAAGAGGCCAAATGCGGCCTAATACGATAAAATTTAACTATAATGGAATTGTTTAAAAAGAAACTGTGGATTCTTAATATTATTATTACTTTATGAATGTTTCTTGGCTTAACGTCACTTTATGCCACTAAGGATAATCGGACGATGCTACACAGGGAGTCTTAAATTTGGCCTATCCAGGTATTATTAGGATAGGGATCTTTAACGAGTACTTGACATCGTACAGGCTCGGGACCTCCATTTTACGTTCTATCCGAGGGACGGCATAGCCAAGGAATTTTTACTCCCATCTTTATGAATGTGATAGGATCCTGTGCAAAACTAAATTATTGCCAATGCTTTAATTCATTGCCTTTTATTAATTAAATTATATATCAATAATATGATTATATTATTTTTTATAAATATATCAAATCAAATGGTCAATTATTTTAATTATTATAGTACCTTATGTATTTTATTTAAAATTTAAACTGGTATTTTTTTTCTTTTAAAATAGTCATCATTTATGGCATTAATAATCTTTAAGATAAATTTTTATAATTTTTGTTCATATTTTAAAACTTTATTGTTCATCTATATAAAGTTATTATTGCTATACACTTTCTTAGTCAGACATTTGTTGTTAATGAAAAATAAAATTCAAAACTTTCCATTGTACAAAAGAAATTTGAATAAGATGTAGTCCTGCTATCGAATGATATGGAATTAAATTAGCAAAAAGAAATATATTTTTTGTTTTGCCACTTCTTGTTTGATAAGAGCCTGCACCGATTTCGCAAGCGTGCTATCTATATTTAGTTCTGTAAACGAAGAGTTTTTGAGACGCATGAAATCGGATTATTCACATTTTTTTTTTAAATATTCTTTATGAGGTTAATCAGAAAATTTAATTTTTATATTTTATACCTAGTTAAATATTTAAAAAACCAAACATATTTTGAATCCTATGATATCAGAACAACATTGTGATATGATATTTCGAAATTTCACATAAACAAAAAATATATATCTATTTTAACTATTTTATTTCGATGCTATTTTAGTCTTGGTTTTGGTCGGGAGTTAAACCCGGGTCTCAGGCCGAGACCAATTATTGGAAGAGAAAATCTAATAAAAATATTTAAAAATTAAAATAATATTAAATTGAGGTTTATATATATATATTTATATATATATATATATATATATATATATATATATATATATATATATATATAAATATACATCCTTTGAGCAACCTCACTCCCGTATTGTTATGAGTTAAATTTAAAAAAATATTATTTATGTAGGGTAAACCATACAGTTATTGGCACTCAGTACAGTTATTGGCATCCCAACTTTAACTTAAAGAAACAGGTTAACAGGTCCTAATTTTATTACAAGATATACATGAGTCTAATGTTTGAAGGGTCCTCTAAGTCATCTATGAAGTAAGACTTTAACAAACTAACCATAGGGAAGATTTCACAATTAAATCCATAGGGTGCCAATAACTAGATTTGGCACTTATAACAATAAATATTGCCATATTGTAAAACTATTGAACTTTTGACCCAAAATAACCTCTTTAGTTTTTATGAGGATAGATAATGAGGAGCTATAGGAAGTTTTTATTTGATCCCTTTATAAAAAGTATTTTTTTTCATTTAACCACAGAAATGTAGTCTTAAGGGTGCCAATAACTGTACGGTTTATCCTATGTTATGTTTATCTACTATTCTTCTTAGAAAAATCCGAACACCTGAAATTGAACGAAAAAAAAAACGGTGATTTCTTATTTTCGAGTAAATATATAGCACATCGTATTAATTATCAAATTTTTGCACATCTTACCAACTTTGAAACGTCAACATTTTATAAAACTATAAAATTTTCTAATTTTTAGTTTTTCAACAAAATTAAGTAGTAGCCTAGAAGAAAATACCATATCGTTCGCAGTTATTCGAAGAGGGAATTGAAAAAATAATAAAGGTCCGTAGAATTTAAAGTAAATTTTATTTTTTATTTAGTTTTCTGTGCTTTGGCGTTTACTCTATTAACGTAGAGGTTTATATTTTTAGTTGAGGAAGATATTGTTGCCTTCAAGATGGTGTTAAAAAGAAGATCCGCCATGAGATGATGTGGTAATGTCGTGGCGGTTAAGTTGGGGTCATGCACCGGGAGATAGATTCGGAGCCGTCTCTGTGTCCAATCGCCTCTGGCCTTCAGCTCTATCTTTCCACAAAAAGCTCTCCACAGTACAGACCCTATATATATATTTATACTTTACAATTTATAAATACTAAATAGTATTTACTCATTTAAAAAAACTTTAACTTTTAAAAGTTTAAACCTTTGTCAACAGCTCTCTCGTAAAAAACATAGCTACGATGTATAGGAACCTTAACGCCTTTATTCTGTCTGTAGATATGTTATGGACCTTGACTGGAGTTGTCCGTCCGTTTGATCAATTTTGATGAAATTTTAGCTTTCATATCACGGTCATATACATACATCAAATAGCCAGTTTTATCAAAATCGTTAAAGCCGTTTTTGAGAAAATTGAAAGAAAAAAAAAACGTAAAAAGTTGTGAAATAAAGTACCCCCTCCGTTTGACCAATTTTTATGAAATTTTCGTAATCACATCACGGGCATATACTTACACCAAATACCCAATTCCAGGCTTGTGCGGTTTATAGTTTCTGAGCTAGTCTGTTCACACACAGACCATTACGCTGGACTTGGTTATTTGGACCCAGAGGACCCCAAAACGTGTATTTCTGTTGAAAACCGGAAGTCGAAATTTTTCACGATCGCAATACTTCCCCTTACTATATATTTCATATATAGGTAAGTGAAAGAAGAAATTCTGGTGCGGTTCGCGCATCACACTTTCACTTACCACCCTTCGTTTTTATAATAAAAGTATACATTTTTTTGTATACTTAACTTTCTTTCTAAATGATTTTTTTCATATAGTTACCATGAAACAAACAATTTCCATTAAATTAACAGAACGTCTTTAATTATAAACAATCGTTTGTCATTAAAGGCGTACTGCGCATGCGCCGGCTCTAGGTGTTTTATGAGTTGATGGAATATTTTTCTTTTTTTCTCCTGTATATCATCTATGAAGTAAAACTTTAACAAACTAACCATAGGGAAGATTTCACAATTAAATCCATAGGGTGCCAATAACTAGATTTGGCACTATTAACAATAAATATTGCCATATTGTAAAACTATTGAACTTTTGACCCAAAAACAACTCTTGAGACATTATAAGGATAAATAAAGAGGAGTTATTGGAAGTTTCAATTAGATCCCTTCATAAGAAGTATTTTTTTTAGTGTCACCAATGAAATTCAGTCTTAAGGGAGCCAACAACAGTACGGTTTACCCTACTAATTTTGTTTTTATTTTTTATCATGTTTAATACATCTAAATCAAATCGAACATTCACTTTAAATTTTATACAACAACTTCATTCTGTTTAAAATTTAATCATTGAAATTTATATGGTTGCTTAAGAGGTTTTTTGATGTTATCAAATTTTATCACTCATACTCATGTATTCTATGATTAAAATTTATTTTAGACTTTTTTTTTTGTCTACCATTCAGATGTAAAAATGTACAGATTCTCTTCTAACCTTTATTTTGCCCATGTAATCGAAATAATCAAAGAATGACTTTAATCCATCCTGGTGATTAAAACCAAAAAAAAAAAAAAATCTATTTTTTTTTTCACTTATTTTCAACAAAAAACATCAGGAATTTTAACCAAAAGCTGAGGATCAAGGTTGGTAGTGGGTGGCAAGTGACCGGAGCGGCTTTTGTTGTGCAACGGATTGCGTGATCTCTCAACGTGAGGCTTCACGTGGCACCATAACTATATTGTCCCTCTACCCCCCCTTCCAACGTCACAACATATTTTCTCTCTCAAAAATTGTTCACCTATTTTTGATTTACCTATTTATCCTTATTGTTGACAAATATTGATTACCTACTTGTTAATTTCCAACATGGTTGTAGGGGATTTTATTGCACAGGTGGGTAACGAAAGCGTAATTTCGCCTCGTCTAATGGATGTGCAATTGGTATAACCCTCTTTTCCTAGCTGACGAATACACAAGGCGTCTTGTATATCACCGAACGGACTTGTAGCTAACCAAATAGACCTACAATAAATATTCGCCACGTGCGCGATTTTGCCATTACGAGTAACCAACCTCTGGACATTGACCACAAGCTGTGGCACTAACGCACGAATATTACACACCAGTTGCCACAAAAGACATCATTGAATATGCTACTGAAAAAATACGGAACTCCAAAGCCCAATAACGTTACTGGTATTATCAGAAAAGAAATGATTAACAAATATGAGTGGAGGAGAATACACACTGGCCATAAAAAGAATATTTCAAGACATCATAGTTCTGGAGGAAAGAACCAGACGAGCCCTTCATAGTTTGATAACCAATGCTTTGGCATCTTCCTGTTAGGAAGAAACCTCAAGAAGGATGATATAAAAACAAATAAAAAAATTATGATAATTTTTTATTTAACTGAATCTAGACAGATTTTTGTCAATTATTTTTGCGATACTTTATTTAAGACCCTTTTTTTTAATGTTTTGTTCTACGTTTCAGCATTTACGTCATTATAAAGATAACAATATCTCAAATTAGAATTACAATATATTTTAACAATGCACATTAAAATAAAAACAATTAAATAATGAAACATATTCATACCATAAAAAATATATTTTCAATTAAACTTTTACTAGTAAAACATCAGTCTTATTGTACTAATGCGTGAAAGTCAAATGGTTATACTAATCTCCTTATCATTTAACTCCATTGCTGCTTAAATAACTAATTGAAAATTACCAATTAAAAACATGTTTAAACTTTTTATGTTTTATCTTATTATTTCTTAATTGATCAAAATTCCACAGATTATAATGAAAACATATATGAATTGTACCCAAATATAAAACATTTTTTTTTTCCTTTTTCTCTCTTGCATAGTAATCCTATGAAAGAGGAGTTTATTTGAAACATGTGCGTATTCCATGCTATTAGGCATATTATACGCATAAATGTACGTAAGAAAGTCAGATATATAATTGAAAATTTTAAGATGGATTAAGAATATAATAAAAGAAAACAAAACAAAAATTGCAATACCTTCAGATTAGACCATTGTAATACATCATTGTAATATTAAATATTAAATTATGAAATATTAAATAATTTATTTTTGAAGAGAAAAGATTTGGCTCCGCCGGGAATCGAACCCGGGTCTTCCGCGTGACATGGGCGGTATGCTATCCATTACACCACGGAGTCGCTTCGATTCCCGGCGGAGCCAAATCTTTTCTCTTCCAAAATAAATTATTTAAAATTATTACTTCACAATAATGGTTAAATTTATTAAATTATTATTGTAATTAAATTAAATTATCAAATATTAATTGTAATTAATTATTAAATACTAATTGTAATACTATATAACATTGTAATACCAACCATTGTAATACTGTAATAACCATTCATTAATTTTAATCAGAACCTCTGCATAGTATTTATTTGAACTTTTAGTGTCATTTTTAAAATTTAATGTTTTCTGAAATTGACATTGCTTCAAGCATTTTTTCCTATACATGTTTGGTTCCCTAGGCATTATTTCAAACCCTTGAAAAACAAATATGTGCTTAGTTTTATTGATGTGTTCTACTAGACCTGTTTTTTTTAAAAATATACATAAAATATTAAAAAATGTTTGATAGTTGTACAATACATTCAGCCTAGACCTAGCTATATAGAAAAAATAGAAAAAGAGGTGTCACATCAACACTAAGAAAACCAAAAGTTAGAAAATCGCAAAATAAAGTGAGACGTGATCATTCTTCAAACGGATCAATAATGAATGAATCCTATACTCGCCAATTGAACGATATATTTTCGATTCTATGATACTATTTCCAAATATATGAAATACTATTATAATTAAAACTCAAAGAATTAGTGATGAAAACGCATGGAAAAGTTGTCTATAAGGATATGTAAGGATAAAAATATTAGTCATGCAAATTTCTGCTTTGCCTGTATCTTTGTAATACATTTTTTCAAGGAAAAATGGAATTTTCTGTATTTTTGCTATTTTTTGCATTTTTTTTTTTCTATTTTATTAATGAAAGAGTGTGTAAAAATTAATTTTTTAGGAATAATACTAAGACAAATGTGCTTAGATTCATTTTTATATTCTTATACTTTATAAACGATTAAATTAAATTTGTTTATGGTTAACTTTTTTTAAAGTTATTTTTAATTAATTTAAATTAAAATTATTTATAGATTAAAATGTAACTATCATACTGGTACTTGAAATAAATTAATATTATTATCAGCTGTGTTATATTTTCAAGTTCTATTTTATCTTCGTATAACTTGATAAAAAGGGTAACATAAAATATATAGATAGATAGATAGAAATAACGTTTATTCTTGAAAAATATTGTATAATACAAAACAAAATAAGAAAATACTAAGACGTAAATAGACAATGGACGCAAGTCCGTCTGTCGAGATATCCTAGCTTGTTATGTATATAAATAGGTTGAAAATATATAAGAATAATAGAAGATATGTGATAAGTGGTAATAATAAAAGCCTAATAAAATACATATTTAATCGAACTTTCGTAATATTTTTTTTTTTTTAAATCATTATATCGTTTAAAATAAATTTTCAACCTATAAAGTATAGTTAAAAATTTAGCCATTCCTTGTATTTAGCGATATATGGAAGCGAGATTGCGTAGTTTCCTCTTTTGTGTGTCAAGGGCGTCATTCAAGACTTCATTACACATTTCAAGCCAATTATATTTGAGGCGAATTTGTGTCAACGATGTAAATGGTTAAAAATTACTATAATATAGATTTTTTTTTCTTAAAGGTACATCTGTTTAATTACTTCAATAAGTTAAATAGCATCACGATTGTATAATAATGACCCTATATATGAAAATACAAAAAAAAAAAAGAAGCTCTAAATACATAATGAATTATATATATATATATATATAATATATATATATATATATATTATATATACATATATATAATACGTTAATTCTGTGTGTGTGTATATATATATACAGAATTATCGCATTGCTCATTTCTTCCTATGATAACTGGCCTAACTGTATCGACGAAGACCGCTATTCCAACGATATAACACTTTGCCTTCTTCTGATAATGAAAATGTTCTGGAATTCCTAATTTATCAGAGGATAAAAAATGTGTCAAAGTTCACTGCTTACGGAAACCTTGAAAATCGCATAAAGATCTCCACGACAAAACTGGTCCCTTGGAAAAACAATAATACGACTGAATTACGTCGCAGTATCCCGTTCCAAAGAAAGCTCTGCTAATTTACTCATACCAAAATAAATTTCGAAAATGAAAATACTACTTTTCGGGTTCCGCATATGTCTGCCAGCTAACTTAGTCAATGCCAAGTCTATTTTTATAGGCTTAGTATTGTGTACATTAACGTCTAACTCTACATTAATAGGGGCTTATAGTTTCCTATTAAGCATTTTTCATAATTTTATATAAATGTAGGGTAACCGTACAGTTATTGGCACCCTTAAGACTACATTTCTGTGATGAAATTAAAAAAAAAAAACTTTTTATGAAGGGATCAAATTGAAACTTCCTATAGCCCATCTTTGTCTATCCTTATAAAGACTCATGAGGTTTTTTTTTGTCAAAAGTTCAATAGTTTTACCATATGGCAGTATTTATTGTCAAAAGTGATAAAACTAGTTATTGTCACCCTGTGGAAATAATTGTGAAATCTTACCTGTGGTTAGTTTGTTAAAGTCTTACTTCATAGATGACTTAGAGGACCTTCAAACATTAGTTTCATGTATATCTTGAAATAAAATTAGGACTTGTTTACTTATTTCTTTAATTTAAAATTGGGGTGTCAATAACTGTACAGAGTGTCAATAACTGTATGGTTTACCCTATATATAAATTTTTTTTTAAAAGAGTTATTTTTGAATAACCTTTTATTGAATTGTATTCAAACCCGGAATTCCACAGATGGATATGAAATACCATTAGACGCCAATGACCGTATAGGATAGAGGCGAAAACTCAAAAAAAATCTGGTGCGTGCACGCAACACACAACTTTCACTTACCAACTTACTTAGATAAGAAATTAATGCATTTTGTTAATGCCACTCCTCAAAGTTACTCATTTCCACATTCATTTCTTATTTTTGTTTTTATTAGCTCAGAACATTTGAATAATGATAGCGCTTACCTCATATTAAATAACACCTAATTTTCATTAAACATGACGAATATGATGAAAATCGTTAAAGGCGTTTTGAGATAATCGAAAAATTGGGAAAAAAGTTATGGAATAAAGTGCCCCCTCCGGTTGATCAATTTTGATGAAATGTTGGTTCTCACATTTTTGGCATATACATACATCAAATACCCAGTTTCATCAAAATCGTGAAAACCCTTTTTGAGTAAATAAAAAAAACACGTGAAAATGATACAAATTTTATTAAGTAAAGTCCCCCCTCCGGTTGATCAATTTTGATGAAATGTTGGCTATCACATCTTTGGCATTTACATACATCAAATACCCAGTTTCATCAAAATCGTGAAAACCCTTTTTGAGTAAATAAAAAAAACACGTGAAAATGATACAAATTTTATTAAGTAAAGTCCCCCCTCCGGTTGATCAATTTTGATGAAATGTTGGCTATCACATCTTTGGCATTTACATACATCAAATACCCAGTTTGATCAAAATCGTGAAAGCCATTTTTGAGTAAATAAAAAAAACACGTGAAAATGATACTAATTTTATTAAGTAAAGTCCCCCCTCCGGTTGATCAATTTTGATGAAATATTGGCTATCACATATAGGTAAGTGAAAGTAAAAAACGTTAACCATCAATTAATATAATTTAACCGTTTATAAAGTATATGTATATAAAAATGAATCCTAATTATTATACACTGGTTAATTAATAAAATAGAAAAAAAAATACTCAAAATACCGAAAATTAAAAAAGTATATATATATACATATATATAATTTATAAACTCATCTTGATTTAATCTATATCAATTCCCTTTTGATAACCATCTTCATGTTTTTTTTGGTTACGTATGAAGTTTATTGTTAAATTGTAATGAGGTGCAATAGATAGTAAAAAGAGGAAGTATAAGCAATAAATATTTTTTAAAGCAATTTATTATCACGCTTTGTATCAAATTTATCTCCTTTTCGAACTTCGAGAACGTCAGTTTTTAATCATTTTTTTTTTTTAATTTCCACAATTAATTTTTTTTACTCACGAATTCGAATCATTCGTATAGGAGACATTTAGAATAGGGAGTAATTTCTAATATAATATTCGAAATTATCTAAATATTTAAAAAATGTTATTTTTAAAACCTGAGGAACGGTTTCTTACTTCCTGTTTTTTAAAATTGTTTTTCACCCATCTCTCCAAAATTAGTAAAACACTCTATATTAATTTAAATCTTATTTGATAACTCCAGTTTTTCCAGTAACAAAAACTATATGCTGATTCAACGAGCTATCTGTTTTATTTGAGCTCTTATAAAAGATTTTCAATAAAAAAAAAAAATAATAAAAAAATAAAATAAAAAAAAAACTAAGAGTTGGAAAATCACAAAACTGTGGTTAATCCAAAACAGGTAGAAAATTTGATATGCAATTGCTTGTATGATTCTGAGATCAAGTTCATTTCGTTATATTTTGTTCCCTCTCCAAGCTATGCACATCTTTGATATATCGAGGAATATTACTAAACTAGAAATAACATCATTCGCGAGATATCGATCTATCAGCTGAGATAAGAATGAACTCAGTGCAGTTCTCGTAGATTACGCCGAAGGCAATTTATAAGAGTAGATTGTAAGCTAATACTCAATTATAGTCATGGGTTTTTCAACAACCTATTCAAGAATTATTTTTATTTTTTTTATAAATTTCGATTCTATCTAGCGATTCTGTTATACCTCGTTTTTATTTCATTATCAATAGAATAATAAGATAAATATTATAAAATAAACAGCAATATTATAGTTTGTCTCGGTGACAACGAAGCCTCAATGACATTAATGTTGGAGCTTTCTAAAAGAGAAGCGGCTAATTTCTAAATTATAAAATCTTTACATTGATTTAATAAATATTTTATTTTAATATTACATACTTATATTTTTTGGTCCTTTATTTATTATTTTATTTTTTATTACTATATTTTTTAAAAAAAATTCTTTTTTCCTTTTTTTCTTATTTTCTAAGTCTCCTATAAATGTAATCAATAGGTGTTGATGTCCCAAGGGTTTTACGTCTCTTAGCCCTAACAAACAAACAACAGCAATAATATTAATAAATTATTATATACCCAAAAAATATATCATCCTATATATATATATATATATATATATATATATATATATATATATATATATATATATATATATATATATAACAAATATACATATAAGAGACGTTATGAAATGGTGAAACCGGTAACTAGACAAACATCATTGGAACTCATGAAACTGGTCTGTAACAGGTTATTGCTGTGAACAGTCGTGCTAAATAATAAGTACATAGATACACTTATCGTAATATCGATTGGTATTTTTGTTTATTTAATTTAAAACTATTAGTCATTTTTTTTTAAAATAGATTACTATGCTTCGTCTACTATATATCATATAAAATAAGACTTTTACCTATTATTTTATATTGCAAATGGTAAATGTGGAATTCTTTAGGAATATTTCTTAAATAGCAGCAATATATATATATATATTTTTTTTTTTTTTTAATTTGATTTTAATGTATGCCTGTAATTAAAGTATACATTCAATTTAAGAAACCTTGTTTAGGAATCAAATGTCTCAATTTATAAAAATATGGTTAATGTCTATATGTGTAGAATTAATTTTTAGAAATTTGTTTTTTTAATAAATTTCCACAGAATAATAATGGTTAACTATGATACCTTGATGCGGTGTCGCGAGATACTAAAGTATCTGAAAATTCTTCAACTTTAGAAAACGTTTCAAGAAGATTAAATGTTCAATATTTATACGTTGTTTTTATTAATAATGTTAAAATATTATTTTTTTGTATATTGAATAAAGCTTTTATGACAGCTTTTTTTACCTGAAATAGGATATTAGTTGTATCAAGAAATTTATTTGTCATCAACAACTCAAAGTACTTTTTGTCATGTAATGTTAAAAAAAACAAAATTGGTATATTTATATATATAAAAAAATAATAATGAGCATAATTAAATTATTATTTAATATATAGTAATTAAAATAAAAAATTATAAAATTATAAAAAAAAAATTAAAAGTAATTATAATAAAAATAGTAATTAAAATATTAAAAAGGTATTGCATTTTAAGCGTTGAGGCGTTTTCAAAAACTAACACAAGTGAGGTGACAATTATTTCATAAAACTTAACTGTAAAAATTAAACTAATTAATTAGATTTAACAATTACTGAAACCCGCCCCGACTCACTTTGTAATTATCATTCTAATATTTGCACTAGTTACATATATGTCTACTTATACTTTCTCACTAAACCTGTTCTCAATATACTTATGTAAGCATATTACCTTTCTTTATCAATATCTAATTGTCCCTGACGTATTCCAATCTTCATTACATCTATTCATATCGCTCGTTGGAACTTCAGTACTTTTGTACAGTAAAAACCTCGTTTATCCGGATTTCCGGATTATCCGGATCGAAATTGTAGACATCCTTATTAATAAAACTAGCTGTATATCCCGGTTTTACACGGGAATTTCATTTTTCTAAAGAAACGGTCGATTTCGTGAAAAAAAACAAAAAACATTGTAAAGTGAGATCATTATGATTTTTATAACAATAAAGAATATCAGCTAAAGACCGGCTGAAGTTATGCAATTTTAATATGGACAGGTGTTCGCACCTGGTCTGAAAGAACCACTGAGCGAAATTTGGAGAATAAAGAATATCAGCTTAAGATCGGCTGAAGTTATGGAATTTTAATATGGACAGGTGTTCGCACCTGGTCTGAAAGAAACACTGAGCGAAATTTGGAGAATTTAGGACAAACAGTATGGATTTCTATAAAGAACGAACAAACAAACAGAATTTCATTTTTATTTACATAGATTACATACATCATAATAATGTTTATCAAAAATTTCATATTAATTTAATCAAAACATTGCTTTAACATTATATTAACCCTTTGCACTCGAGGTCTCCTGAGCGGAGCCATTTAAAAATTGTCTTCAAAATCGAGGGCTCCGCTACGCAGACAATGCAAATAATTTTCAGTTTTTAACATATAAGGACATAAACAAATCGTAAAAGCTATTTGTAGAATATTTCGTTTTTGGTGATAAATGGCGGTGCTTTTCATTATTTTTATAGTACGTTAATCTTTTAACATCGGCTAAATTTATTGATTTTAATTCATCTATTATTTCCTCAATTGTAAATTAATTTAGTTCGGGGCACCAAATAATCCCTTTACTTTGATTTAGTTTCCCATGTGCTTCTACTTTAACCGGAAAGTTATTAAGTAGATTTTCACATTTTAGCAACTTTTCTGATTGGATATCTGAGAAAACTTTAACTAAAAGGGTCCCATCTCGTAAATTTTTAACTGTTTTTACTTCTCCAATTAGATTTTTATGTTTTTATTTATAAGGAACGGCGAAACCTTTGTGAAATCTAAGGGATTTCCTTCGTTATCCGCCCCGTTTCTCTTAATTATCAAAAAGTTTACACAATTTTTATGTCTATTTTCAGTATTCCCAAAAAACGTACCTTTAAATTTAGATTTAAAAAAAATATATAAAATTTACATTTTTTTTTTTTTATTGTAACTATGTGTTCTTGAAGCTTCACAATTACATATAACCTAAATATCATTACAATTCCTTACTGGGTTCTAAAATTTTACTGTATAATATTACGTTTTCGCGAATAAGTTGCGTCGAGTTGCCGGTAGGTAACGTCCGAAACGGTGTCGAGTGCAAAGGGTTAATATAATGCCGTCGAAACCTTGGGAGTTAAGATTCAAACGCCACACTTATTTCTGGATCAAATCTTTGAAATGAAAGGTATACTTTCTAATTTTTAACGTATATATTTGTTAAACAATTCCATTTAGTTTTGTTTAAGAAATAGCTAAGAGTAGTCTCATTCATAATATATATTATTTGACATTTTTTATTATATTGAAGCATTTTAAAAAAATACAAGAAGAGACCAAAATCTAGCTATCCAAAATTTACAATATTTAAAATCACTTTTCATATAATTAAGGAAAACAAAAATTTTATACTTTTTTTACAAATCATAAAAAATTGTTTTCTTAATTATGTACAGACTTTTTTTGAATATTATACATTTTGGATTGCTGAATTGTGGATTCGTCTTGTAGTTTTTGAAAATACTTCATTATAAGCGAAACGTCGAACAATATGATGAATTGACAGAATAAAGTTTTTTTTTATAAATGAGACTATTTAAAGGTAATTCTTAAACGTAATTAATCTAATAATAGTTTAAAATATTTTTTTAATTTGAAGATTGTAATCAGTCAATGTAATTTTGATGTAAACATGTTTCATCATAGTATAACGTGAAAAAAAAAAAAAAAAAAAAAAAAAGCATATCGGCGTTGATACTTCAAAAGGTCGTATGTCAATTACAGCTGATTTTCAGGAGAACAAAAAAATCATTTTATTTGTAATTCATTTTTTTAGTTTTTGTGTTTGATTCAAGAAATATTAAAAAATCAAAGTCTGAAAAGAAGAAACATTCAAATTTTTATTATATTCATTTGTAAAACTTTTTTGTGTTAGAGTTTAAAATTTCCTTATAGGATTAATGAACAATCGAATCCTGAAATTCGAATATTTTTTTACTGTGCACGATTCTTCTTTTACTGGTGACATATTTCGTCGTTACTGTGTCGTTACAAGTTGATACTTTTGTAACCTTGTTGATTATTTGAGCGTTAGAATAGAAATAAATGCGTATTCGAATTTTTGAGGATTTTTTTTTCTAGTAGCCACATTTTCAGATTATCCGATTATCATTGGTTCCAGTTGGTTAAGATAAACGAGGTTGTACTCTGTTACCTAAACCTGCCACTGTATCATCACAGATAAATCAAAATATCAGGTCATCCCATAAGTAATGTCCGTTTTTAATGACGTTCTATAAGGTATAGGATAAAATCAATGAAACACGTTCAATCTAAAATGTATTTACCATCTTTCTTGCTTTCTCATTACAGTAACCCTGTAACGAGTAACTTTATTTCTACGCGTACCATTTTACGACATAACGCGTATTTAATTACATATATGCATAATCAATTAACATAATGATTTGTCATATAAATTCATGTATAGAAATAGATGTATAACATATAACATACATATATGGATATACAAATATGAGAATGAAAACTGTATCTAATAATGTAAGTAAACAGAATTTAAGAATAAGAAGAATTAAGAGCATGAATAGTAAATATAATAATAATAGAATGTAATAATCATAGTAGTGGTTAAAAGGAGTAGGTTTACCAATCAGGATGGTGTGGTAATTTTAACAATAAATTATTTCTTTTAAGTGTATAGCCAGATTATTTTGATTAATGAAAGTAATGAATGAAGCTGAATAATATATCTAAATATACCTAAATACGAGTAAATATACTCGTATACTTTGAAAATCCATAGAAAAACCCATATACAACTATGTACCCTTACTATCCATAAACTACCCATAAATACCCATACATACGCAAAAGTAAAAATGTAGAAGTACATGTGATAAACAGAATACGTAAAATAATATACATAAACATATCATAGATATAGATAAAAACATATGTAGACACAGAATAAACATAAACATACAAACAATGAACATAACAGTGAACATAAGTATACAAATAATAAACATAGCGATAAACCTTAACATACAATACATATATACATACAACCAATACATACACAATAAACATAAGCATACATACATACAATAAGCATGTGTAGAATGCGTGTGCGCAAGTGTATGGTTGCTTGTGTTATAGTTCAGAGAAGTCTTTCCGGTCCACAAATTGCATCAAAGTCTGAAAAATATTTCCCTATTAGATCCTTCTTTGAAGGCGGCCATTTGTCATCGTTCAATAGTACTGCTAAGACCAGTTTGTGCCTGTACCTGTCCAGTTTAGAGCAATTAAAAATTAAATAATCGTAAGATTGCTCGCTTTTTCCATCGCATATGCAAATTTTTTCGTCAGTTAACTTGAATCTGAACAAATAACTTTTGGCTGCACCATGTCCTGTCAAAAATTGTGTTAGTTTGTGAGTTAGTTTGAGTTCTGCTCTGTCGTTTAATGTTTGTATTTACCATCTTGTTGTATAACAGTCATCTTGAAACCAAATTTTGAATGCCTTTTCTGAAAATATCCTTTGGTTTTGAATTAAAGAAAGCTAACACCCCTTTTTTCACCTCATCGACTGAATTCATGTTCTTGCCGCTTAATAAGTTTTTGAAACTGCGGAAAAGGCGATAATCCAAAGGCGCCGTCTGGGAAATACGGTCGGTGAGGAATAATTTCCCATCTAAAGTCCTTTAATTTTTGCAATGCTTGTTTTGCAACATTGGACCTCGCATTGTCATGATGGAATTAAATTCCGCTTCTATTGATAAGTGATGGACGTTTCTCATCAATTGCTCGCTTCAATCGGTCCAGCTGATCGCAGTACAGGTCTTTAGTGATAGTTTGGTTGGAATTTATGATGAAGGATTCCTTCCATATCCCGCCATACAGACATCATCACTTTTTTCGGATGAAGTCCTTCTCTCGCTTCTGTCCTAGGTGTTTCTCCAGGTCCTAACCACTGCCGCGACCGTCTAACATTCCGATAAAAAACCCACTTTTCATCTCCAGTTACTATCCTATTCAGAAAAGGTTCTTGATTTAAACGAGAGAGGAGAGAAAAGCAAGTGTTCATCTGCTGTTGCAAATTACCGGGGTTTAATAACATCATAAATATAAGTGTATTTAATGCTATAATAAATAAAAAATATAAAAAAAAAAAAAAAAAAAATGAAAAGGAGGGATTAGTTATCTAAACATAAACAAACAGAATATTAAAAACCGACATTACTTTTGGCATAACCTGATATCTCATAAATGATGCGTCGCAGATATTGATTTAGTAATAAGTTGCTATAAAACTTGATATGACTTAGCTTATGATAATTAACGGAATAAGTGAAACTTCGCCTGGTCTTATGAGGAGGAATGTCAGATGGAAATGGATGTAACAGAACAGAAAGTGAAGGCAGATATTATCACAATGATATCATGTTTTCTTCAATAGAAGTAGGGGAGAGCGGGGTTGGTTGACATAGGGGGTAGGTTGGCCATTGGCTTATAGTTTCCGTCACACCTGTTGTGAAGGCCCCACCATTGTACCATGTGACCCGCTCGACCTCGGGAATCTTGTCCTGAGATTTCAATCTGATGCTAACAGTGTAGATAAGAGTGAGTTTCATTGATTGATTTTACAGCATGTAAGTAAATTTTTATATTTTCAGTAAAGTTGGTTTAAAGGCATGGAAAAACATTTGACTCCGATTCTGTTTACATAGCCCTAAACTCTTTTGAAAAACCTAACCTTTCGACTAACCAGTTTCTTGTTCGAATTTTCTCCCCTGTCCTGGCCGTCATCTTTCATATGATATCTCCTGTGGGGTTAGTTGGCTCCCTTCAACTTTTTTTTTTGGCGCAGTAGCAATTCACAAAAGCTAGGTAAACATAATCAAAGGTGAAACTACCAATTGTCTTTAGTTCCAGCAAGGAGGATGAGAGCAATTTTTCTTATGCAGAAAGTGACAACAGTCTAAACTTCTATCTTCTTCTATTGTCATTCTATTTTCCATTAAAAGCTGGTTAAAACCGATTTAAAATTATTATAACATTATAGTGCAGCTTTTAATAACAATAATATGTGTCAGGCAGTACTTGAATGAGATTGCTAAACAACCCCACCTTCTAGGCCAACCTGCCCCACATAGGGGGTTAATTGGCATACTCTGACTTGTCAAATCCATAAATTTTCTATGATCAAAGTGTTAAATATTATGTGTTGACAAAGTAAGTAAGTCAAGTACTTTAATACTTGGAGTTTACAGTGGTATCAGCCCCGTTGGGATTATATTAACAGGAACGACTCAACAATCTAAAAAGTAAAAACTGTTGCCAACCAACCCCGCTCTCCCCTATCGTTTGGATTTTTCCTGAAATCGGAGGATATGGATACCTTTAGATAGTTCTGATTGTTTAAGATATACTTAGCGATGGAGTTAGTTGGAGTTAGATATTGAGGAGGCTGTTGTAAAGAGAAAGATTAAAAGATTCGGCCTAGTTGTGGCGACCCTCGGTTATCCAGGTCAGGGTAGTGCCACGGCCGCCTGGTCCGCACGCGGAAGTCCCAACTCAAGGGGACCCCCTGCTCCAATATCCAACCATCTAAAGGGACTTGAAATTATCTCACTCCGCAGGGTTTCGAATATCGAGTAAGAGCAAACCTACCTATCTATGATCCAGTAAATAGGCCATACTAGACGAGTCTCTTTTTATGAGTAAAAATAGTTCAATGGCACATGGTCGCTAATTTTAAACATTATTTTATAGGACGACAAATTTGCATATTACCCGTTGGTTTTTTAAACCTATTTGAAAAAAAAAATATTATTGAAAAAAATTACAAGCTTCTACGCTCAAGGACAATTGGTAGAATTGTTCTAATGAATCATTCATACCATATAGGCATGCAGAATGTAGGTTACTTTACTTTTTATATTATAAATTTACAACTCCATCCAAGTAAGATCCAAATGTTTAGATTGAAGTCTAGGCTCTCCAAATAAAAAACTTTTGACTGAAAATCCTGATAATTTATCATACTATACCGAATTTATTTTTAATAAAATATTTTTGCGAATTTCTTATTGGAATAATGGAAAGAAAGTAGAAAAGTATATATTTTCTTTAATATTTATAAATTGGATGAATTTACTGATCTAAACGTACGCCAAAATTCATCAAGAAGGGCATTCCTCATGGTGAATAAATATGCATTATTTTTACTTAAGGAGCAAACGCTACATTTTAAAAAAATTATATATATATATATATATATATATATATATATATATATATATATATACTAAGATTATTATAACAATAACACTGAATACTTTTCTTTTTTTTTTAAATTTTTTATTATAAAACAATCTATGAAGATTTTATTGAAAAGTTGTACGAAATAGCTGGCGATGATTAGGAAAAAAATCTGGTGCGATGCGCACAACACACAACTTTCACTTACCAATTTACTTAGATTGGAAATTGATTTGTTTTTTTAATTGCCATTTCTCAAAGGCGTAACGAGAGACAGTTAATTTCTCCGTATAAACAAAAACAAAGGTACTTTAGAGGAAAACAAAAAAGGCCCCTTCCCCATTTAAGCCCCCTCAGAACATTTTAATAAAGACAAAGCGTACCTGATATTAAAGAACACCTAATTTTCATTAAACATGACGAATTTGATCAAAATCATTTTGAGTTAAACGGAAAAGAGGTAAAAATTGGAAAAAAAGTTATGGAATAAAGTGCCCCCTCCGGTTGATCAATTTTGATGAAATTTTTGCAGCCATATTTTGGGCATATCAATGCATCAAATACTCAGTTAAATCAAAATCGTTAGAGCCGTTTTTGGGAAAATCGAAAAAAACGTGAAAAGGTGATTAGATAAAGTACCCCCTCCGTTTGATGAATGTTGATGAAATTTTTGCTGTCACATCGCGGGCATATACATACACTAAATACCCAATTTTAGGTTCGCACGGTTCATAGTTTTTGAGCTAGTCTGTTCACACTCACAGACTTCGCGGGACCCAGGTTATTTGGACTCAGGGGACCCCAAAACTTGTATTTACGTTGAAAACCGGAAGTCAAAATTTTTCACGATCGCAATACTTCCCCTTACTTATATACTTCATATATAGGTAAGTGAAAGTAAAAATATAACGTTTCATATCTATTTATAGATGAGTGGTATATAATCGGTTAACTCGTGAAGGAATCGCTCATTCTTGCAACTTCAATTTCCTCAAATAAATACACAAATCACAACCTTTAAGGGAAACTTTATATACTTATGATTACTAACAAGTTTCTTTATAATTTTTTATCGATAATTATAATGCTTTACATGAGCCTTCAACAGTCGACATAACACGATGATGATGGTGTGGAAGAGGCTCTAAGACCATTGTTGAGCAATAACTCTCTTGGAACCGGTCGGTGTAGGGGCACAAGTCTTGAATACGGTTTCATCTCGATCCTTGAAGGAAACATTAAGATTCCGGTTTTATTTATCTGAGAAGAAACTGATTTCAAAAGAATCGTTTCGTACTATATCCCCTATCTTTCCTTTACAGGGAACAGTTAAGTGCATGATTTGCACTATTCTATATAATTGAGTGACAATTCAATGGAATGGATATAGGTAAGAAGCAAAACGCAGGATTTTTACTAGGTTCAATTTTAGGGAATCAAGTGTGAGCATTAAATATTCTCTAATGATGGGAATAGACAGTTAGGACATATTAGAGCATTACGGCTCAGTGGAGGCTTAATATTCCCGAAATGTTTTACAAAGATGAGGTATTGATATATATATATATATATATATATATATATATATCATATACATATATTGATATATATGAAATATTAGCAGTTTATTAGTTATCTACGATTGGTTATTACCATTGGTGTCACATCGCTGACATGTCATTTATGTTGCTTGTCACATTTAGCATAGGTATCTTAAAAGAAATAAGAAAATAACAAGTAACAAAAAAAAAAAAAACACAATCTCTTAGTAGGGTAAACCATACAGTTATTGGCACTCAGTACAGTTATTGGCACCCCAACTTCAACTTAAAGAAATAGGTAAACAAGTCCTAATTTTATTACAAGGTATACATGAGTCAAATGCTTGAAGGGTCATCTATGAAGTAAGACTTAAACTAACCATAGGGAAGATTTCACAATTAAATCAACGGGGTGCCAATGACTAGATTTGGCACTTTTAACATTAAATATTGCCATATTGTAAAACTATTGAACTTTTGACCCAAAAAAATCTCTTGAGTTTTTTTAAGGATAGATAAAGAGGAGTTATAGGAAGTTTCAATTAGATCCCTTCATAAGAAGTATTTTTTTTTACCTTATAAAATTGTCCCAAATCATATTTTATTTTGGTCGTCTTGGTGAGAAAAGTGGGTAGTTTTATGTTAGATAAAATTGTCAGCTGAATTTTTCATTAGCTCGGTTCCGTTCATATGGCTGCTGGTCTTGAGGTTAAGGATGGTGAGATCCTAAATCTCCAACACAACAAAGAGATTACAAAGAACGCACGCAAGAACAATGGGAAAGAACAGAATAGTGGATTCTTTATTTAGATGTTATAATATTCAGCGAGTCAGCTCCATTTACTTATCTCGGTTCAGAAATCTGTTCTAGTTTACAATAGGGGATATGCTAATATTGTATCTAAATATAGGTTTATTCACATCGGAATCGAATTATTGCAGTTAGCAATTTGATTGGGAAAAAAAAAAGAAAAAAGATTTATAGTATTGATGGTTTTCAAATATATCAAAGTATCAACACAAAACATAGATATTTCGGGCCTGGATATTTTCTTTCTCTCGTGTGAGAAAAAGCTAATAGTGGATTCAGGGGAGGTGACGGCACTAATAAAGTATTACTATTTCTGTATAAAATGCGCTAAACTTATTCCACAAATTATAGATGGATTATATTTAAACATTTAATATTAATTTAAAATGTCACTACGTACTAATATAAATGTAAAGAAAATATATTTCTTAATTTATTTAATTTTTGCTTTGGACTTGAGTGAGAGAAGTGGAAGGTTATTTGTATTTATGAATTGAAACATATGGCCTAAGTGAATCATAATTTGATTTAAAATATTTTGAGTGATTTGAAATGTTATTAAGTGCTTACCTAAGAATAAACTTTTAATGACGTTACCTTTTTTACAGAGCAACTATTGAAAGTTTATTCATTGGAATATCCTTATATATATTTTAAATTATATCCTTCATTACTCATAAAATGTATTAAAAAAAAAAAGTGCGCCCCCCTCAAAAATTTCTGGACCCGCTACTGAGAAGAAGAGGTAAACTTCATAGCTTTAAATTGTTTTTAATAGCAACAATTGAATATTTAAATGCTGAAATTAAATATACTTGATTATAAGCATTAAAATAAATATTTTTCCGATATTATGTCGAATAAAAGGTATACTTAATATGAATAAAACGATATACTTAATAAAAGGAATAAATCAAGAAAATATTATTGATAACATTGATTATTGTATCACATGACAAAAACCATTCTTTCCTGATTCGATTCTGATTCCTTGAAAAGTAAATTTTATAATATGGCTTAAAAAGATCCGAAAACTGATAGTTTTTTCAAATAATGATTATAATATTAATTTTTAAAAAATATTTTTCAATTGATCTTGATATCATGTGGTTATATAAGAACGGTATGATCGCTAGCCGCAAGATACCTTGACCTATCTACTGTTCTTCGTCCGAGAAATATAATTATTATATGGCATAACTTGGGGGTATCGGTTCTCAGCTTAGGTTTCTCCAGCTTAAATTTGAATAAAGTCGTTATCAGTTTTTGTTTAGTTATATAGTTAATATATATATATATATATATATATATATATATATATATATATATATATATATAATTTAAAAATGTATTAAAAAATGTTTCTCTTTATTGAGCTTTAACTTGACATTTTACTAATTATTATTTTTAAAGGGCCTCACATGAATAATTACATATTTTTATTTAAACATAAAAAAATAACATATTACCGAAAACTTAATGGTAAACTGAGAAATCCTTTTGGCAACTAACTAACGATATATTAAGTTGTGGGAAATAAATTTATATCGGAAAGCGGGAATTTAATAAATTATTTCCAACATTAGATGCTATTCTTGATAACTATCTGAGCCTCCTATTTAATTTTCCATATCAAATTACAATATAATGATAAACAATGCAATTATATTTCACACGATGATTCTTTTGACGAATCACGTAATACTATAAAAAGCGTATAGGGTTGCCCAAGATTTACTGACATTTCCTAAACCGCAATACTAAAATGTATACGATTATATATAATATATATATATATATATATATATATATATATACATACATAAAGAGAGGGGGGGGGGGGAATTATGGTATCATTGAATACCATTTCTCTTTCTTAAAATAACTTTACCTGTTTTTTAATAAAAAAAAAAACACCATGAGTACATCCTATAATTAATAATAATGAACTCTTATAAATAACAATAAGTACTATTTATTTTTTATTTATGAAAGCATTTTTGGAAGTTAAAAATGGAGATTAATGTAGGATAGTCGGGTAACATGAAGTAGTTGGCGATTTCAATGTAATATTGTCCTTTTTAGATAGATTAATCAATGAAATTCAGCCGCCATATTTATAGCTGATTCGATACCTCTTTGCAAGCGATAATATTATCTATAGTTTGTATAAATATAAAATTATAAAATGCCCGACGCGCCATATGAAAGTAGTTTAGCTTTAATTGACAGACAATAGATTTCAGTTAAAAATCGACTACAGTATAAAAAATTACAATTTTTTAGTTTGCATCAATCTTAACATCAATGCAGGATGCAGCTCTCTTCACACTCCCCAGGCTACCAGAAAATAAAATAATTCTTTGCTCCAGAAAAGTATTTCACCTTCGTAGCAAATTTAAACATGGTCAGGATAAGGGTTTCTCAAGTAAGATTATCGGGAGGAGGAAATATATTTTTTTTATAATTTTATTTATAATCCATTACATACAACGATGACTTTTCTTTTAATGCGTATTTCATTATCTTACATGTAAAAATGATCTATTCCCTAAAATTGCTTCGAGTTGCTGGTAATATGAATGAAAAAAAAAAATTCGAGTGCAAAGGGTTAAAAGATTAACGTACTATAAAAATAATGAAAAACACCGCGAGCCGCGACCATCACCAAAAGCGAAATATCCTATAGATAGTTTTTACGATTTGTTTATGTCCTTGTAAGTTAAAAAATGAAAATTATTTTCATTGTCTCCGTAGCGGAGCCCTCGAGTTTGAAGACAAATTTTAAATGGCTCCGCTCGAGTGCACGAGGGTTAATCGAGTGCAAAGGGTTAATATATTAAAAAAATATTTACAGGCAGGATATTATTATTTATGATTGTATTATTATTTATTTGGCCTCTATTGTAATGTTTATATAAACAAATACAATAAATCTATCTATCTTACTAGTAAATTAAGGTTTTTTGTAAACATAACTGCAAAAACTCTTGAAAAAAAACAACAAAAAAACATTTTCAAGCTTCAGCGCGAAGTGGTCAGTCTATCTTCGTTTCATCCTGGGGTCTTTTTTTAGTATTTCATGGCATTATCACGTGATAACAGCGCTATCATATTCTAAGTATGGATAAACGTATACAAAGTAAAAACTTTGGTATTCTATATTTTCCTACTATTCCATAATACCCTCCTCTCCTCCATATCCTCATCCATATCCATATATCCATATCCATATCCATAGGTATGTTTTTTCTATATATTATAATTAATTTATTTTATTGTTATTATTTTTATTTAATTTTTTTGTAACCTTCTGCAACGGTACGATCATCTCCCAATAACACGAACTGTGGTTAAAAAAAAAAATAAAATAAAAAACGTTTTTTTTTCTAATTACCGCAAATAACTATGTAATAATATCGAAAAGGCCTATTTGTGGTCAGAGAAACTCCTTCCTAAAGTAAAATGTATTTTCTTATTTCAATACCCAATAGGTAATTAAGAACCTAATGTAATTTTTTAAATATTTTCACTATTAATATTAACAAATTTCATTCTTTAATCAATTTTTCTATCTCAAATACTTCGGTTTTTCTTGCTTTAAATTAGTGCTCCATTAAACCTCAACTAGAAAACAGTAATTTTCAAATAATTTGTGAGCTTTATCTTGTTTAAAAGAAGAAATTATCTTACAATAAATTATTATTGATTCATTTTTATACTTATTATATATATGTTTTAGATTACTATCCCCCCCCCCCCCTTACTTCTCTGACCCGGCTTTCCGAAGGTTTTCGCGGAGGCAGACCGTGTCGGTTGTTAAGTCATTGACCTCTGTAGCCAAATTTCTAGCAGCTATAGTAGAACTTATTTACGTTTTACATACAACATGATTCTGTTTATATAACATGTACCGCATATTACACATTATATATAATGTGTAATATATTATACATTAAATTAGTTTAAATACATATATATGCAACGTTCTGAAATATTATACAATACAATATTAATTAGCATAAAAATATTTGTTTAAATATAAAACAGTTTAAATTCTACACTTTTTTTTTTAATCTCAAAACCATCAATTTCATGTTTCTCTGATTAAAAATTATCGTTGATGATAAAATCGTGTTCGTTTTATTTTTAAAACTTATTTTGTCCAATTTTATTTTTCTTTAATAACGATGATATTTATTTTTTTTAATTTAGTAGGGCTAAATATTTGTGATATAGTAATATAGTCGGTATCGAGAAAAAAAAAAAAAAAATGCGTTCAGGTTTTTTGCAGACATAATTTTTTTTTTTTTTGTTTTTTTTGGCATCAAGATTTGTTGAAAAATCCTATTTCGCCAAAGACATAATTTAAAAATGGTAATATAAATTTTTTTATTCGTTGCTTTTTTTTTCTTTATTTTCATTGTTTAATTGCATTTAGTTATCTTTAAGTTATATACTTATACCAATATACTGGGTGTCCCAGACATAGTGTAAAAAAAATAAACGGGGTAGAATGGGGCAGAAACGCCATAGGAAACTATCTCAATCTGTTGAGGAGATAGAATTTTTTTTTGTTTTTATTTTGAAAATCTTACTTTTTTCTGAGAAATGACAGTTTTCTCTACTTTTGTTTAGCGTAGAAACAAAAACGATGATATTTTCTAAATCAGCATTGAATTTTCTAAAATGGGTCTAGTTATTTTAAATCCACTTTCAGTGGGACTTTTAACGCGCTAAACACAAAACATTTGTTAAAATTTAAATTTTTAATAGTTTTTGAAAATTCCTCAATCCACACTGGAACACCCTAGAAGCTGTCAAATTTCATAAAAACTGCGGAATTTAGTTAGCTTTTTAGTGGTGTAACCCATGACACAATTGCACTTCACCTTTTGAGTCTAAAAGAAGTTTTTCTGATGAAAAACAAGCTAGAGAATGTCACTGTCAATGAGGAAGCGCTGGAGGAGAAAAAAGTTATAAGTAGTACCTAAAAGAAATATAAGGATTTTTTTAAATATAATAATACCAATCTAAAAAGATAATATTTTAAATGATTTCAAGGGAAATTTTTTAAACTATAATATTTTTTTATTATTATCATGAAATATTATTTTTATAGTAAATATAAAGAAATATGAAATGGGTCAAGTTATTTTAAATCCACTTTCAGTGGGACTTTTAACGCGCTAAACACAAAACATTTGATAAAAATTTAAATTTTTAATAGTTTTTGAAAATTCCTCAATCCACACTGGAACACCCTAGAAGCTGTCAAATTTCATAAAAACTGCGGAATCAGTTAGCTTTTTAGTGGTGTAACCCATGACACAATTGCACTTCACCTTTTGAGTCTAAAAGAAGTTTTTCTGATGAAAAACAAGCTAGAGAATGTCACTGTCAATGAGGAAGCGCTGGAGGAGAAAAAAGTTATAAGTAGTACCGAAAAGAAATATAAGGATTTTTTAAAATATAATAATACCAATCTAAAAAGATAATATTTTAAATGATTTCAAGGGAAATTTTTAAACTATAATATTTTTTTATTATTATCATGAAATATTATTCTTATAGTAAATATAAAGAGATATGGGAGTGGAATGGTGTGCTATTTGACTACTGCTGTGAAGAGGACCGGTTGAGGAAGCTCCAGCCAATCATATCAGCTTAAATAGATTGTATTGTAACGGGCCGCAACCTACCTAGCACCTCAAAACCGTTTCCATTTAGTCTTTTTCCTCCCCCCTCCCCAATTTTTATTTTTTTATTAGATATTTTTTACAAAATAAATAAATGTCGACTATTTACTTTTCGAAAAATTTTTAGCCTTCAATTTCGATATTAGGTATATTTTTTATTATAATAAAACATATTTCAGTTTGGTCAGAATGTATTGGGAAAATTGGGTAAAGACATATTTAACAGTTTTCAACTTTCTTTGATCCTCGAAAAATTCTATTTTTTTTTTTTTTTTCACTGTTTCAACTGTTCACTGGATAAATGATGGTTGACCCGATTTTGAATATTGTCATTAAACTATAATATAGTATTAAACTCTTCTATTGTAGCCTACGTTTCAATGCCAACAATGCAGGTCTTCTTCAGGGCTAAATGAACAAGACACAGACAGTCTTGTGTATATACATTTTATGTTTAACATCATATGTTTACAGACCTTCATATTTTATCGAAATAGTTCACACGCTCTGTCCTATGTATTCATAATTTTTTTTTGTCTGTGTCTTGTTCATTCAGCCCTGACGGAGACCTGCATTGTTGGATCGAAACGTTGGCTACAATAAAAGAGTTTAATAATATTTTGTATTTTATTGACCGCCACCCCGGACTATTCTCATCAATAATTGTATGGGATTTATTTTAAGGATATATGCTTCAAAAATACTCATTATATACCACTCTTAACGAGGGGAAACCCCAAAAGTTTAAAAATCGGGATGTCCCTCTGTTGCAATGAGTGTGCGATGCATATAATACTTCTATACAGTGTACTTTTTTTTTTTTTTTTTTATTTATTGCTTATAAAGGAATTCTCCTTATAGCAGGAGCAATGGCCATGCACAATATTTGTTAGTAATTGTTAGTAGGTACATAATCTAATAATCTAATAATACATAATATAATACCTTATGATGACTATAGAACATATTATAATATATTATATATTAATAAACCACACTATGAACAGGAATAAAAATTGAAAGCATGTAAAAAAATAAATAATAATAATAAAAAAGGTGCAGCAGAGATATATAAACATAATTACAATAAATATATTAACATAAATCTGAAACATATTTGTATAAAATGGTATAAATAATCACAGCAGCACACTAAACTAAAAAAAAAATATTGGACTTCTATAAAGCAAATTGGATGAATATTTTATGACGCGGGGAGAAGATGCGTGATGTTTATAATCATTAAGCCTATCAGTTAGTTGTCTATTGGTGTAGGAGTGCGGAGCGGTATTTAAGTATGTTGTTCAGCATTTGATATAGTTTTATCAGATCATATTTACTATTGGATGAAAGTCTATCGTGAAGGAATTCTATTTTACTATTGGGTGTTGCTAGTTCTGGATAATATTGAGCTTTAATATCGATATATATTGGGCAGTCGATTAGCAAGTGGTATATGTCTTCATTGTCGTGTGTGTTGCATAATAAAAATTGAGTGTTTGGATCTATTTTGTGGGTAATATTGTTTATAATGAACTTCATGGAATATTTACTGACAGTTCTACATAGTGTACTTCTATTGATGTGATAGTCATCCCGAAACGTTGTGATGTAAATAAAGTTTTAGAGGTTTGTAATTGTCAACTGTTTTTCTATACGATAAGTAGATTAATAGTCAGGATTTTCAGTTTGATCTTTTTTATTTTGGATAGTCAACGATTCGATAGGCATAGAGTAATTCGATAGAACAATTACTCTGGACTCAGAAGCCCAGATGAAGGTCCAGATATAGGGATCGAAACGTTGGCTATCCAAAATAAAAAAAGATCAAACTGAAAATCCTGACTAGTAATCTATCTATCGTAAATAAATTTTTAATAAAATAAAATTATGTTTTCTTTCTCATCGGAAATATCTGAGATCTTTGTTTTAACGTTATTCAATGTGTAATAAATAAATTACAAAATTAAATGAACAAAATACTCATTTAACCTCTGCTACCCGTTGCCCGGGAACAGGGACATGATGGTTAAGCCGGATGACAGAAATACTCTTAGAAAATTAACTTAACCTATAAATAGCGTTCATATGACCTTCATTTTAGTTTAAAAATAAATTAAAAAAAGTTTTAAATTTCAATTATTTTTTTTAAATATTTTTCAAAACCTTTTCTGAGAAATTCACAGTTGACCTTACGTTTGTATATATATTTTTTTAATTCAAATTTGACTTATCAAATTAATCTTATATACGTCAACTATTGTTTTCTTATTTTCAGTTAATTTTATTTTAAAATCACGCCAATTTTTTTAAAAAAATATTATTTTAGTTCTACTGTAATGATGATGAAAAGACACTGACGATAAAACGAGTGATGGTTAATAGAAGTTTGACTGTGATAAAATCACCCTTTAATCTTGGGAATACTTTGCCCAATCTCATTTTTGCCTTCCTAAACCGATGGACAACTCTTAAACCTGTCCAATACATACCTTCAACCTCTTTTGCTCCTCTTTCATCTCCATCTTTTATAGGAAGAAAACAAAAGGGTTTCGCTTTTGTCGTCAGAAATTGGCTCATAGAACCGTTTTAAACACTGCATCAAACTATTCACAACTTGGAAAGCTGCCTAGTTTTCACTGTTGAGTGTAGATTTACCGTAAAATAGGGCTTTCCGTCTATTCCGACCTAAATATCGGCCATTATGGTCATTTCGGGGGCTTCCCGAGTAAAAAAAAAAAAATAATAATAAGCCTTTAGGATCAAAGGGAAAACTGTTCGGTATTTTGCGGCGACTGCTGACGCTATTCGGCAACACAACGGTACATAAGAGTTAACGAAGAGTTACAAACATCCGCACCATTCCCGATTTATTTCTACAGTTACCTAATTCGTATCTACCAAACCAAGGTGGAATCCTGATGGCTAACGTTTGGACCTTACATCATAAAGGAGCATTTTATTCTTTTTGTAAGAAGAATCAACGAACAATCTTCCCCCATTGGCATTCTCCATACACCTAAGGATATGTTTTGTTTGTTTGTTTTTTTTTCCTAAAGTTTTCTTAATTTTACTATATATGTCCTGATATATATAGTCCTGATATTTATAGTCCTATATTATGTCCTCTCATGGATAGTAAAATTGATGGGAAAAAAAAGTGTAGGTTGGGATTTCGAGTAGGCGTTATTCTTCCAGAGAGTTCCTTTACCAATTTATCTTTCCATGTAACGACGAAAAAAAGTTGGATTTATACATATTTTATTTATTTTTATTTTTTCAAAAATGTCGCTCATGTTTAATGTAATGACAAATTATAAAATATTACCCTAACCATTTGATATTATAGACTTGATGAGTTATTCTGAGATATAAAGAAAAAGAAAGAATATTTTTATTCAGAGGTGTTTTATAGTCAACTGTTCTTCTTTACGATAGGATGATTAATAGTCACGATTTTTTTTTATTTGGAATAGTCAATTAAACTTTTAAAAAATTTATAAGAAAGATTTGCAAAATATTACCTTCGGATCATTGCTCGAAAAGAAGACATAATATTATTTTCAAAGATATTTGGAACTGGTCCTGAACATATCGTGAACGAGTTTTGTAAGCCTCCAGCTCCGTTACGCAAGCCCCTACTGATTGCTACAAGATGTTAGCAAAACTTTTACAGTTTTCCTCATTGATGCTGTAAAACACACCGCCTATCGCTTTAAACATAGCTTAAATATTTGTACACTCAGTGATACTCTAGAATCGCTAAAAAACAATACATATGACAGTCATTTTCTATATTTTATTTCCCATTGTAATATTTGTTCAATGAAGTTTTTAGTTACAAGATGTTATTATCTCCTTAAGGTTGAAGGCGATTTCTTCAAATTAGTTTTATTTTATTAAAAATTTAAATCATTAAATATATATATGGAAAAATTTCTGCTGACTATGAACAACATTGATAAGTTCTGATTCATTCATACTTTTAGTAAAAACTATCGAAGTATCGGTTTTTTTACTTCTTTAACAGCAATTTAATAAATGTTCTAGTAATTTTATTAAATCATAACTGTTTGTACATATTTGTTTATTAATGACAGTGTATATTGCAAAGAGACCCAAATAATTTTAATCCAACGCATCGGCAGATCCAGAAGGGCGGGGGAGATAGGGTCATGACCCCCCCACAAATATTTTGGGTTTTCATTTTTTTTTTGTATTTTTAAGCGAATAATGCATTTAGGTAGTTACTATGCCCTTAACATAACGCTTTAGGTTGTTTATATCGCAGTCCTTCTTAATACAAGGTAATATTCTCATTAAAAACGGTGCTGTCAGCAAGGTGATTATGAGAGGGGGGGGGGGCAATGACCCCCCCAAATTTCGTGCTTAGTTTAAAATAATAAAGAATACATAAGAAAAGGCTGGAAAAGAAGACGGATAATCAAAGATAGAACATAAAAACACTTTAATGTCCTCATGGATTGATTAGTATGCTCTGTTACTAGCAACCATATAAAGGAGGATAGCACTACTTCTCAATAAAGTATTTCTCTCTCTCTCTCTTTCTCTCTCTCTTTCTCTCTCTCTCTCTCTCTCTCTCTATATATATATATATATATATATATATATATATATATATATATGTCGAAATGTAACATACATAATCGAAGATAAAGATACCTATTGATAATAATACATACTTCTTTCTAATAAAGAACATACTCGTATATACCACTAAACCTACCAGAGCGGTCAAATGACCGGAATATTGAGACTTTAATCTAAATTGTTAAATTCCAGGTTTTTATTTTATTTGGACTTACTGCACGACGTTTTCTATAATATATAGCTGTTTAATTTTTCAATATATATTTCTTTTTCAGTCGTTTTTCCTGATATTAATATGTACTCTACCCGATAATAATATGTACGTTGTCTACCCTGAGCGGTCTTTTGACCGCTAAAATATATATGAAATTTTATGAAGTTGTCTGCATTGAAATTTCAAACTTAACACAAAAACAGTAGTTTTCCAAGAAAATATCCGATTGTGTTACTGGCTCTGTACGCGGCATTATAAATATTTGCAACGTGATTAGTTCTATTTGTAACAGTATGGGATGAAAATAATAAAAACGTTTGATAAAATAAAAAAAAAACACTGTATTCAGATAAAAATAACAAAACGAATAATAAAATTAAAGAAACTTCTGTTGAAAAAAATAAATAAACCACTTGAAAATATAAGTTAATATGCAGTTTTTTTAGCAAGTCGCAGTATCCCACACAGTTAATCAACACACACTCTGAGAGAGTTTATATGTCTGGTTACCCGCAGTGTAGCCAGGTATAAATACATTTATATAATTTGGGGCAACACTGGCAAAGGCGGTTTCTATTACAATTACAATAAACTGGAAAAGACTATAATGTTTATTTCAAAAGCGGCCATTTGACCGCCATCGGTAGAAATAGGTATATATATGTCGGTAGGTTTAGCGATATATATATATATATATATATATATATATATATATATATATATATATATATCATATAGATCTTATTTGTTTTATATTGTGTTGAGCGTAGGACGGAGGGAGATGGTCGATGTTTGTTTACCCGGTCAGGCGGCGGTTATTATTAGAGGTGGGGCCTTGGGTTGCGTAAGGTTATACAACAGGAGCGCCAGTTCCGGACCTTGTACAACGCCCTTGCCCTCTGCTTTCTGCCCATCCTCCTCGCCCCCCCCCCATCCACAACCCCCTTCTCGCCCCCCTTCTCACCCCCCTCTAACACCATCCAACAGAAATTCTCCTTTAATCCCTCCTCAGTGGGGTAAGTTAAAATCATTTACCCCTCACACCTTTTGTGGAGGTCAACTACATGGGATTCCTGGAACAGGTTATAGGCCGAGTTATTTTGTCGTTTTGTGTTTATAAAATTTAGGAATATATTTCAGCTCTCGATAAAATTCTATAAATATACTTGTGACTATTTTTAAACCTTAGAACTAGATCTCAACATACAGTTGGAATATTTCAGGCGGCAATTAGGGATGTCCATCGATATTAGAGTATAGTGATATTTTTCTTCCGATATTCAATAGAGCCTACCTCGATATTGTTCCTACGATATTTTAATTTAAAAATAAAAATGAAGCTAACATTTCTTGAATGCTCTGGTGACTGTATGTTTACGAATCTGTATATCACTACGATATTTTAATTTAAAAAAAAAAAAATTTTCACTTACCTATATAAAATATATAGTAAGGGAAAGTATTGGGATCGTGAAAAATTTCGAATTCCGGTTTTCAACGGAAATACACGTTTTGGGGTTGTCTGAGTCCAAATAACGAAGTCCCGCGAAATGGTCTGTGTGTGTGTGAACAGACTAGCTCAAAAACTATAAACCGTACGAACCTAAAATTAGGTATTTAGTGTATGTATATAACCGCGATTTGACAGCCAAAATTTCATCAAAATTGGTCAAACGGAGGGGGTTCTTTACTTCATAAATTTTTTTCCACTATTTACTTTTTTTTTTACGATTTTCTCAAAAACGGCTTTAAAGATTTTGATCAAATTCGTCGCGTTTAATGAAAATCAAGTATTCTTTAATATCAGGTAAGCTTTATCATTATTAAAATGTTCTGAGGGGGCTTAAATGGAGAGACGGCATTTTTTGTTTCCCTGTAAAGTATCTTTGTTTTTGTTTACATGGAGAAATTAACTGTCTCTCGTTTCGCTTAAAAATTAGAAATCTCTAAATATGAATTATGATAAAAATCAAGTAAACGTAAACAGGATAAAACTATTCCGTCAACTCATAAAACACCTTGAGCGCCTATAATGACAGACGATTGTTAATAATTAAAGCCGTTCTGTTCATTTAATGGAAATTATTGTTTCATGGTAACTAAATGAAGTTTTGAACTGCATAGAGAATTATAAAATCAGACGACATGGAGTATTATGGTTGCATTTGCCGAATCATCGCAAGGAAAGACTTTTATTTAATAATAAAAAAAATTAGTGTTCTTTAGAGAGCAAATACAAACAAAAATAAGTAAATGAATGTGCAAAAATGTGTGATTTTGAGAAATGGCATTTATCAAAACACGTCGATTTCTAACATAAGTAAGTTGGTAAGTGAAACTTGTGTGTTGCGCGCATCGCGTCAGATTTTTTTTTTTAATGTAATTTCATGCCACTATGGCTAATGCGGGTGATGCTCCAATGGGAGTCCTAAATTTTGTCTATCCAGGTATAATTAGGATAGGGATCTTTATCGTAAAGGCTCGGGACCTCCATTTTACGTCCTATCTGAGGGACGGCATAGCCAAGGATTTTTTACTCCAATTAAAAAATCCTAGGGCCACCGCGGGACGCCAACCCGCGAATTTAGTAATGTAGGAATTATACCTGGTTATGCAAAATTTAGGACTCCCACTGTGTTATCGTCCGGTTAGCAATAGTGGCATAAAATGACGTTAAACAAACAACAAAAATAAAAATTGAAACTATAATTTTCGGAATTCTTTATTGATTGTATATGAATCTGATCGTTGAAAAAATAAATGACAATCATTTTGCTTGTTCTCATTTGTGTGTTGTGCTCAGTAGAGTTGAATAGCGTGCGTTGTTACAAACTTGTAGTAGTAGTAAAGTAAATTTAATACAATAATAATAATCATAATAAAAACAAAATTTACATAGATTTGGATCATCTGGTCCATGAGTCGGGTGACATCACATGAAATAATAGACATAAAATATACAACAATAAATATAATTTAAACTTAAACTGCTCATTACTGATAATCAAATTAAAAAAAAAAATCTTTAATGTAGCGATACAGTTTTAAATAGTCCTGATCCATAGCGGCTATCTATTTTTTTTTAACTAATGCAATTAAATATGAAATGATCACGTAAAGATTTTTTTTTTAAAAGTGGTTTTAGGCCGGGGTTGGGTTCAAGACCCCTTCCCAAATTTGGTTTTGAGTCCGCCCCTAGTCCTGACCAAAAAAAGTCACAAACTTATAACCATAGGTTTGTTTTATTCTTGCTATAGAATATTGTATACATACCATAGAATTCTTGATAGAACGCTTGTTCCATATTGCGTGCGTGCTACTGGTATTAACTCGAATATTGTATTTTTTTGACTTCAATACAAATTTTTTTGCGGTTGTGAGTGACAGAGATTGTGACGCCTCCGAAACTAGGTAGTGATAATATTTCGATGTTAGCTATTTTTTTTTTGGTTAAAATGCGTACCTGCGCTACCTGAAAAGCCAAATGTTTCCATTAATTAATGTAAAGAACAAAATTACACCTTTTATTCATGCGCCAATGTCGATATCCGATTTTTCACCCAGCAATAATTATCCCTGATTTAACGTCGCTGATGACTGTATCGAAGGTCTTACATTTGTTTTTTTATTTTATTTTAAGCTCCCGTTATGATTATCAAAGACTGGTAGGGAAGCAAGTTAATAATGAGGTAACGGTATAAAGTAGGTATGTAGTAACTCGAAGGACAGATTTCTATTCCATGGCACCAGGTGTGCAGGATAGTTGTTGAGGCCGTAATGAATAGTTTGATAATGTCGAGTAGGTAGCATTGGGCAATTTTGATATTTCGACATGGAACCCGGTCGTTTTAGGTTTGGATATGATACCTAATTGCTAATTATATATTTTAGAATATAATTAATTTAAAGGTTCGTTCGACTGTAGAGAAGTTTGTACTACGTGCTGTGAATCACTTCTAAGCACTACGAATGTTGGACTTTTTTTTTATATTTCTTTGTTAATTACTTGTCAGGCGAATAGACAATTTGTCGGAAGTCAAAACGGCTCATCGTTCAATGTTTGTCATCGACCGTGTGGCGTAGATATCTTTTCTCTCGATCAACAAATAGTCAACCTCTATTGAATACGCAATAGCAAGCCGATTAGAGACTATAAGAGCGAATGATTAAGTAAAGCTAATCAAGTTCCTTTTTGAACTAAAAAAGACGCGAGTTCGTTAAGATCACGGTCAAATGACCCCTGGAAATAGCCCACGCCTAGGAGCCGCTGTTCAAAAGTTGTACCTCTTTTGTTTCTGAAATATATTACCGCTGAAGAACTATGACGTACCGGGACAAGTTGGCAGGTGTTGCTTTACGGGCCTTCGTCATGTGGCGAAACAGCTCTGATGTAACTTTGCGTCCCAGATTATCTTCTCATAATCTAGGGCTCTTCACCTTTATTTTTTTATTTTATTGTCTGTTTGATTTATTTGGCAAGTCAGTCCAGCATTAGTATGTTTATGTATAACCTTCTGCTCTGTCACGTGTCAATTTTTCGTTATTATATCTACAGAAACGCCTTGTCAGTTATATACAAGGACATAAAATATGATGCATTCTCGTTTTTATCAATATAGTGATTATTAAAAATATAAATTTGGTGCGAGGTTCTTCAATTTTCCTTTTCTTTTTGTCTTCACTTGTCGTTTTCTATTATTTCGTGATTATATGCGATTTAAAAAAACTTCTGCGAAGAATCAGTAATTGTCAGTACTCTCATTAAAAAAAAAAAGTATGAGGTTTCAAATATTATGAATTACAGATAAATAAATTAATTAGCAATCCAAAGTTAATGGGTATAGCAAGACTGACACATTGGCCTGCTTATCATTGGCAGAGTTTGAGATCGATGCTTAGCTGAAGATCAATAATTACCTTCACTTGGACCTAATTTAAAAAAAAATCATCTTATATTACTGAAAGAAGCGGCGAATCTTCCATAGCCTGGAGGTAGTATAACTTTAAAAATAAACATTCCCCCATTCATTCATTAAAAAAGAGAAGGAAAGATAAAGAAAAAGGGAGGTTATTGAATAAGCTCCCGGGTTCCAATCTGGGCGTCGAAGGTACTTTTCTATTATGCTTAAATATCCGTGGATCGATCCTAGGGTCGCGAGACCTTCCTGAGGCATACCAATCCGCTATAAGTTAGGTAATCTTAATTAAATAACCTGATTTTGCATAAGTTGCGCTGTTAAGTAAGTTTTGCCAAATCACTTATATGCACACAACTTACCAAAAAACCTCACATCCTTACAGAGTACATAACCTAAGATCCTTCTGGGGTTTCAGTCCTACTGCTTTTCTTTTTATTTAAAGAAACTTTTAAAAAATTGTTATTAAAAGTGATAAAGAAAAACTGTTTATCCTGTCAGAAAGAATATGCTGAAACCGAAATATCGTTCCTGGAATATATATACAGAGGTACAAGTATAGGCGTACAGAGGTTTTACAACTATCCCAGAACCGGAATGATGCTAAACAAACCCGGTTTCAAAACAGGGACCTCCATTCGAGCCTGCATTTGCCTTATTTATTCCATGTTTGGAATCAGCAGGACTTTGCATTATTCAATTGCTCGCTTCTCTGATGTCTTGTTACATTCATCTTGATTATACATCGATAGATTTTACGAAAATACAAAAAAAAATCATTTTTAGCGACTTAATAATAGTTGGAATAAGAGCAATACAATTTTCAATTATTAAGTTATTTATTTTTGTCCTGAAATATGAAAGGTATAAGAAGTTATAAATATTGCATCGTTCTGTAGGGTTGCAAAAGTTCTCATAGACACAAATTTAAAAAAAAATACGTTTTAAGAAACTCTATCGGTTTTCGCTGTCATTTGGATTGTCCTTATAACAAAGAAAAAATATAATTAATATTATTTTTTCATTTGAATTTTGTTTTACAGTTGAATAAATAATTTAAATTTAAAATTAGTTTTTTTTTTTTCCATTAGGTTATCAGGAAAGAGTGAAATATGAAAAAACGGTGGCCGTAAACTTTCTGGATGCAGAAGTTCTGACTCAACTCGTTACGAATCGCCTTCGCTTCAAGTAAGTCCTAATTGCGATAACTTTGAATTTTCATGCTGAAGGTCATAGCAAATCATCATGGTGTATACTTTATCAGGAAATAGCCAACCAATGATACTTAATTTCAGATACTGTTTTTATTATTAATTTATTGCCACTAATAAGGGCTGGATTTATATATTTGCACACTACACAAAACGTTGAAATGTTTATAAATACTATAATGTTTAATGGGAGTAAATACTTAAAATGAGCCTACTTTTTTTTTAATTAAAATTTTCAAAATAACTCACCTAAATTTTTTTGTTTAGAAAATTGTTAGCAATAATTGTAGTGATTTTTTAAATCCTCTTTTTCTTTTCTTTTTTAATATGAACTTTTTTAATAACCAATACAAATATGAATAATTCGCTTTATTTTTCATTTGTATCTTTTTTTTCTGGATATTGGGTGTTTGGTTAGTGTAAATATATTTCAATTTTCCTATTGCCGACTGTAAGTAACAAGATCACTTATATACCTATTCAGAGTGTTGGCTCGGTAAATAAGGGATACTTGGTTTTAGATTTACTTTGTAACTTTTTGTTATAATTTAAAAAAAAATCAAGGAAAACCTTTAAGGGCAGAGATATACAGATAAAGGGAGTATCCACACTGATGCCCAAGATTAAGGTTCGACGCCCGCTACCTGGGTCTAGGAAACAGACCTTGTAATTACAGGCCAACTACACCAATCTATAGTTCAACCATTTAGTTATGTCCCTTATTGATGTATTTAGAAACATAAAAACAAATTCCTATAAATGGAGAATCAATTTCATTTCACCTTTACTTATTGTTTAGTGTTCAAACAGTTCAAGTTTAAAGCTATAAAATCTGAATCCTGAATATCCTCGAATCGGATGTTAAATAAGAGATATTTGGTCCAGGTTGTAAGAATGATTTAATCTGAATACTTGTTGAGGGGGTGCCAAACGGCTCAGATGGTGATAGCATTCCTCCAGGTTGACTCATATCCTCGGTGTTAAGACCCCCCTCAATCTTCGTGGATTCGACTGATTCATAACTTAAAAAAGTACAGTTAACCTTCGCACTGAAGTCATTGGTCCCTGCCAATGTCTAATGTAAGCCTGAGGTTCCCCTGCTTGGAATCAATGGGTAAGCTTGTGTTTCTGTGAGTGAATACATGAAAATATTTTATATTTTATTTGCTTTGTATATACTATATATATATATATATATATATATATATATATATATATATATATATATATATATATATATATGTATGTATGTAGAGAGTGAGAGAGAGATGTATATCAGAATATGATATCGTAAAGAATGTCACGGATCTCGACAAATGGGTTCCTTGAATTGGAGAATTTTTTTTTTTATATCTAATCGATAAATAAAATGCTCCTGCACAAGCCTTGTAACTTGAAGGTTCTATGAGTCCACTAGTGTGCCCATCATTCTTTGCTGTGGTCTTAGAAAAAGGAAATTTCCGCTGAAAAACCTGAACTATATACAATCAGATTGTCAAAATCAATGAACAACCAGTGAGTCTAAATCCCTTGAAATTGGATAAACCGATTAGAATTTAGTTATTACAACTCCTTCCCTACAAAAAATTTCTACAAAAACTATCCACATCAAATTTTATGAGGATCGGGCTCCTTATGCTTCTATTTGGCCTACGAAGAACCAGAAGAACCCACCAAAAATAAAAAATAAACAAAACCATATCCATTACACTTTATCGCCGTCGAATGAATGCTGTAGCAATGCATTAAGGATAAAGAAAATTACATTCATTCTTTATTATATATATGTATATGTGATGGTGACGCCCACACTTACAGCAACAATTTATATTTTATTTCTTTACATAATAAACCTTAACTATAACTAAAACATTAACCGTTGAAAAGATACAAACTTACATTTTAGTAGAATTCATTTTGTACATGACCATGGGCGAACCCAGCGGGGGGCAGCTGCCCCCCCCCCTGGAAGGCTGGAAGCAATAATTTTTTAGGCTTCTAAGACTGAAAGCAATAATAGAATACATTTTTTTCAAGCAAATAATTGGAATAACTTAGTTGATAAAGCACTGCTATAATTATACATAATTTTGGTTTCATTCACCTTTTCAGCGGTAAGGTGTTACAACCTGAACGACCATAGCTTGCCCCCCCTATTTTTTAGCGTGCCCCCCCCTAGTTTTGATCCTGGGTACGCCCTTGTACATGACGATGTTTTACTGTTAATTCGAAATGTACCATATATAATCGAAGATAAAGATACCTATTGATAATACATCCTTCTTCCTAATTTAGAACGTACATATATATATTTATATATATATATATATATATATATATATATATATATATAGAGAGAGAGAGAGAGAGAGAGAGAGAGAGAGAGAGAGAATGAGAGATGTTTTTTACTTATACACACTAGGGTCTTTGGAACGTTCAAGAACTACTTTCTAACAACAAAAATTACTTATATCCATTTCCGAAATTGGCTTCGGCACATATAACAATTCAGAGAAGAAAAAATCTTTATCTATTTTTTTGGCACTTATAATAAGCACAATATAACTGGGCAAAAAACAATATCAAATATGACTCCTGATTATCCATCACCAATAATAATAAGCTCATTTTATTATTATATCTATTTATCATGGACTGCAGTATTTTTAATTACTCATTGCTTGATATTATATGACTATTGATTGATATGATAATATATGATAACATGAGCAACACCAAATGTGTTTTGGATTCATTTGTTGATATCTTTTGAAATGCTTTATGGTTCACTCATCCTGGGCGTTTTCAGCATGTTCTATTAATTTTATAATTTACTTTTATATTATTGAAGATTCGAATCTGATATAATTCATCAAACTATGTCCTTGACGTCTAAGAAAGACCATGAATGCATTGATGTTTAGTAGATATATTGTTCAGTTTTTATCGCTGATCATAGTTTATGACAAAACGGAGGTAAACAAACTCGTTTCTTCAGATAATGTAATGTACTGTATGTTAATTTACTTTTAAATATTCCGCGCAATTTAAAAATTACGCTCTCAAATGAAAAAGATTTTTTCAAAGTGCTGGAAGCGGTTTTGATAGTAAAAATATTTAAAAATGAAAATTAGGTAAAATCGTGATTACTCGTGTTCGAGGATTCATTATTAAAGCTTTTATTCGAATAAACGATGAATAAAATGTCTTTTTTTTGATGTAATAAAGCTGTAAACTGAGGATATTTTCAATAAAAAATATATCGTTAAAGCTTTTCTTTTATTTGCCATGGAAATCGGGTCTCAAATCATTTCATCTTATAGCTCGGGTAGGGTGGATCTCACCCACATACACAGTCTAAAATTTGTCTATGAACAGTTATAATTTACATTTTGACTTTTGTTCCACTCGAATTGGAATCGACTCCGCACACTTTAATATCAATATTCAATTTGTATTTCATTCAGGGACTCGTCGCCGCATATCAATTGTACTAAAGGAATAGAAATCCAAACGCTCCCCAATACAAATAGCCTCATCCGAATAAACGCCAAGTTGAAAGCCATTCTGGAAACGAAAACATCATTTACATTGATTAAAATAAAGACTTATCCGACTAATTTGAACCTATTGAAAACTATATTTAATAAAGAGCAACAAACTGTAAAGTAAGCACATCAGGCAACCCTTACTAACGATCCTGTTTTCACTAGAAATTGAATTTAAAAAAAAAAACTAATATTTAAGAATATAACTTCAATTAATTCTTATAGCAATTGATATAATGTATGGACAATTCTTTGTTTTATATATTGTCTTGTTTTGTGTATTTAAAAAACATTCCTCTTAGTTTCCTGAAAAATTAGATTAAATTAATTAACATAAAATTTTACATTGTTCACTAAGACATTTGTTAGCCGTTAGTTTTTCGTCCCTCACCATTGCATTCTAAGACTTGATGTTACGATATATGATGTATGATAGATAGATATATGATGATTATGATGATGATGATGATGATGATGTTGATGATATATGATATATGATATATGATAGATATATGATGTATGATAGATGATTGATGATATATGATGTATGATAGATAGATGATATATGATGTTATGATGTATGATAGATGATATATGATGTTACGATGTATGATAGATAGATGATATATGATGTTATGATGTATGATAGATGTTAATTTTTCTAAAATCTTCAGCTTTTCATCCGAAGCCACAAATATTGACCATAGAACGTCCCCTAAAGCGGTTCGGATGATGCAATAGAATATCAAAACAACATACTCTCTTTAAAATTAAACTTGGTTTGGTCTTTTTTGCTTGTTCTTTGGGTTGTAAATTCCCGCTAATCGCAGCGCCATAAGCATATCTTCGGGTGCTTGGAAAACTAGCGAATCAGCAAAAACTTTCCAGGAGAGCCAAAAAACATTTTCTTATCTTTAGTGCGATTCTGAACCTGCCTCTGCAATTTTAGTTATTGTTTAACATCACTTTTGGTGGGGATTCTATCGGTAATTGTCGTAATAACAACAGGGTTTTGAATCGCCTGGAACATTACCAAAATCGCAATTACAATAAATTTTACTTATTCGCAAAATTAATTTTTATTATTTGATTAGGAAGGAATAAAGATCGTAAAAGATGGATTAGTTTTAGAACACATAAAATGCAACCTATGAGCCAAATATCTCGACACACAGGATTTTTTCAGACATTTAGTTTACTGTACACCAGACGATATGGTTCCCATAAAACTTTATCGCTGTATTAAGGTGCCTTTACACTGCGCGAACCTCGCCCTCGAAAAGGTAATCCCCCGAACCTTGCCATACCGGCGTACCACGAACAGCTATTTACACGTGAAGTCGTACGAACAATGATGTCTGATCGCACCTATGCACCATAATACAACAATTTTCATTACAAAGACGGCTGACTTGGAGCTAGCCGCTGTTCTGGCTTTTGTTCTTACTTATTATGGATAAAAGCAACGTCAGAAAAATGCTAAAAGGAGATCTAGAAGCCTGTCTTAACAAACACAGAAGCGACACCAGCGCTATCCCCGAACACACAGGCTATAGGTTAAAGAACCTGTTCGATATCCAGTCTTATTAAATTAGCCGTGTTCGGGACAGGCTGTTCTAAGGTAGGTTCGAGGGTGAAGTTCGTATAGTGTAAAAGCACCTTTATACGTGGTCCCTCACTCATAAATGTTTAAACATATTTTAATTTATATATTATATATTTATATATTAATTTAAACATTATTGTGGGTAACCACCTTGTTTTTTAAATTATTTAAAAAAATTATTTTTGAAGAGAAAGGATTTGGCTCCGCCGGGAATCGAACCCGGGTCTTCCGCGTGACATGCGCGGTATGCTAACTATGCACCACGGGGCCCACTTCCAAACGGTGCCAAATCCTTCCTCTTCACTGACGTGGGAGAGGTGTCAGTAAAGAGAAGGATTTGGCACCGTTTGGAAGTGAGCTCCGTGGTGCATGGTTAGCACACCGCGCATGTCACGCGGAAGACCCGGGTTCGATTCCCGGCGGAGCCAAATCTTTTCTCTTCAAAAATAATTTTTTTAAATATATATTTATATATTTAAGTTATTTTAATAACTTGGAACACATCTATTCATTTCTCGGCATCCCTGAACGGAACTAGTCTTTTCGATTTTTTTTTTTTTTAATTTTCTTTTATTACCGGATTATAACCTTTTTCTTTCTCCTGTTAATTATAAATTTTCACTTTTGTACCGTTTCATAAATAACTATTCCATATTAAAAAGTCTCCAATTTCATAATCGCAAGAGCGGTTGTGATCCAAAGTGCAAACTAATGTAAAATTACTATTAATTCCACATGATATGCTTAACTTGACTCGTTTTTCTCATTTAGCCTTATCCGTGATGAGATCCTGAAATTCGGGTCGGAACGTTGACAAGTATATCTGATTCTTGTATATTAGTGCTATTTACTTTGACCGCACACCCAACCATTGCCTCTTCATTATATCTTCGGTCAACTATCTTCCACTATCCATGGGCGGATCCAGCCCATCGTAAAGGGGAGACTGCAGCCCCCCTTTAGGACTGCAGCCCCACAGCCCTTCATTTGATTCTGCTAATCAGCTTTTTTACCCTTATGTTCCTTTCCCACAACTAAAATTCTACATGTTCTGCACATTATTTGTTCTTTAAGTTCCTTCCTTACATTAAGGAAAGTCAAATTCTATCTTTAAATGACGAAAAATTTTCCAAAGGGAGGGGCTGCAGTCCCCACAGCCCCCCCCCCCCTGGATCCGCCAATGCCACTATCATAGTGTAAAATTAATTGTACAAAGCAACTCTTCAGGTAAATAATGTTATTGAACCATTTGCAGCAACTTCCGACATACTCATCTACCTAAAATATATATTGAGCAAAGCTTTCCATTTTTGAGTCAGATTGTTCTCACACACATACAGAAACCGTGTAAACTCTGAAAAATATTTTCACTTTCTCTATATTTCATAAGATATTATTTAATACAAATATAATAAATTCATATACAGCCAAATTGGATATTATTATTAATACTTTCTGATTTTTATTATAAGTTAATTGGTCTTGAAAAACTGAGGGACATGATTTAATTTATGTGAGAGCATTGGCGTCATTTCCCTGTAAATCATTAGCCCGTGGTAATAGAAGCGCAATATCCCCCTCTCTACCCCCCCCCCCACCCCTCAGCAGGATGTGGGTAATTTCGGGGTCAGTCGCCTCTTTTTGCCGTCTTTTTGTTTTCTACCTTACATTGAAAATGGCTTGCATGAAAAACAGAGACATTTATTGTTCAGATTTTTATCAGCATACAAAACCATTATTATTTCTCCTAGTTTGCTTATTTTTAAAAAAAGTTATTTGAACAGAACGTTATTAATCATTGCCATGCAACGTTTACTTAAGGTGCCTTTACACTCTACGAACTTTACCTTCGAACATCACCCTCGAACAGCCTTCACATGGACTGTTTAATAGTTCTAATTCGTCTCCTATTTTTTTTATTTTTCAGATAATATAAAATATATAGATAATGGAGATTTTTTCTTCATCAAAAGCTAGCGTTAGGTGCGTCAGCCAAATTGGTTCGCTTAACATCACGTTAAGTATAAATGGCTGTTCGTTTAAAGCCGGTACGGCAAGGTTCGAGGGAGAACCTGTTTGTGGGTGAGGTTCGTAGAGTGTAAAGGCACCTTTAGAGGGAGAGAGAGAGAGAGAGGAGAGAGAGAGAGAGAGAAACACTTTATTGAACAAAGGGATGCTGCACAATTATATTGGGTTCCTCGTGCACAGCATATATTTATCTTTTAAATGACTATTTGTAATATCCCAAATACTAATATACTTAATATGTCCCTGCGTAAATAATAAGGCCTATAAATTTTTTTTTAATAGGGAAGAGCGGGGTTGGTTGGCAACAGTTTTCACTTTTTTTATTTTTAAGTCATTCCTGTTAATATAATCCCAATAGGGCTGATACCACTGTAAACTCCAAGTATTAGAGTACTTCAAGTATTTTTTTTTCACCACATAATATTTAATACTAAGATCATAGAAAATTGAAACCCCCTATGTGGGGCAGGTTGGCCTGAAGGTGGGGTTGCTTAGCCATCTCATTCAAGTACTGCCTGACACACATTATTGTTATTAAAAGCTGCACTATAATGGTATAATAATTATGAATCGTTTTTCAACAGCTTTTAAGGGAAAATAGAATGACAATAGAAGAAGATAGAAGTTTAGACTGTCGTCATTTTCTGCATAAAACAAATTGCTCTCATCCTCCTTGCTGGACTAAAAACAATTGGTAGATTCACCTTTGTTTATGTTCATCTTGCTTTTGTGAATTGCTACTGCAAACCAAACCCAGTTGAAGAGAGCCAACTAACCCCACAGGAGAGATCATATGAAAGATAGCTGCCAGGACAGAGGAGAACAATCAAATAAAAAACTGGTTAGTCGAAAGGTTATGTTTTTCAAAGGAATTTGGGGCTATGTGAACAGAATCGGAGTCAAATGTTTTGCCATGCCTTTAAACCAAATTTACTGAAAATATAAAAATTTACTTACATTTTGTTAAATCAATCAATGAAGCACACTCTTCTCTACACTGTTAGCATCGGATTGAAAACTCAGGACCAGACTCCCGAGTCACAGCATACAATGGTGGGGCCTTCACAATAGGTGTGACGGAAACTATAAGCCAATGGCCAACCTACCCCCTATGCCAACCAACCCCGCTCTCCCCTACTTTAATTTTTAAATTTTTCTCTCTAAGGTCTAAACTGGCCACTTATTAAATATTAACTAATCTCGATGTATGATAATAAAACATTAAAACTAGGTAAACATAAGATAGCAACAGTAGTATAACAATAAAAATCACAAACAAATAGCTTGAAGTAACTTATAAAATTGTATAAATCGATTTAAAAAAAAAAGCAAAACAGCAACAACACAAGAACAATATATATAAAAAATCTGGTGCGTGCGCGTAACACACAACTTTCACTTACCAACTTACTTAGATTAGAAATTAATGCGTTGTTGTGGTCCCCTTTGTTAGACCAATTTTGATGAAATGTTAGCTATCACATCTTTGGCATATAAATACATCAAATACCCAGTTTGATCAAAATAGTTAAAGCCGTTTTTGAAAAAAAAAAAAAAACAGGTGAAAATGATACAAAATTTATTAAGTAAAGTCCCCCCTCCGGTTGGTCAATTTTGGTGAAATGTTGGCTATCACATCTTTGGCTTATGCATACATCAAATACCCAGTTTGATCAAAATCGTGAAAGCCTTCTTTGAGTAAATAAAAAAAACACTTGAAAATGTTACAAAATTTATTAAATAAAGTCCCCCCTCCGGTTAATCAATTTTGATGAAATTTCGGCTGTCGCATCACGGTCATATACATACATCAAATACCCAGTTTAATCAAATTCTTTAAAGCCGTTATTGAGTAAATAAAAAAAACACGTGAAAATGATACAAAATTTATTAAGTAAAGTCCCCCCTCCGGTTGGTCAATTTTGGTGAAATGTTGGCTATCACATCTTTGGCTTATGCATACATCAAATACCCAGTTTGATCAAAATCGTTAAAGCCTTTTTTGAGTAAATAAAAAAAACACGTGAAAATGTTACAAAATTTATTAAGTAAAGTCCCCCCTCCGGTTAATCAATTTTGATGAAATTTTTACAGTCATATCTCGGGCATATACATAGATCAAATACTCAGTTTAATCAAAATCGTTAGAGCCGTTTTTGAGAAAATCGAAAAAAACCTAAAAAATTATTAAGTAAATTACCCCCTCCCTTTAAGTAATTTTGATGAAATTTATGCTGTCACATCGCGGGCATATACTTACACTAAATACCCAATTTCAGGATCGCACGGTTTATAGTTTTTGAGCTAGTCTGTTCACACACACACACACACAGACACACAGACACACAGACACACACACACACAGACCATTTCGCGGGACTTGGTCATTTCGACTCAGGGGACCCCAAAACGTGTATTTCCGTTGAAAACCGGAAGTCGAAAATTTTCACGATCGCAATACTTCCACTTACTATATATTTCATATATAGGTAAGTGAAAGTAAAAATAGGAGCTTAATAATGATGGTCTTAGATTATAATATATACACATACACGGTCCTTTAACGATTTTTACATTAAATGCTAAGAATGGATGTGGTGGTGTATGATTCTCATGGAGTCGAGCACAATATATCCTGCAATTTTTGCTTCGTCCTGAATTTCGACACCAAGAGTATATTAGGACAAAATTTTAAATTTAAAACAACAGCGTAAATTATGAATCAGGATTGATGGCGAATAGGTTATTATAAAGCTAGAGTATAATTTTATTCCTGATAAAGAATTTGAGTAACAAAAGATATAAATTACATAAATTCTTATTGATTTAGTATTATTTAAACAAATGTTTTAAGTTTCAAATATCAATTAGCTTTATTTGAAAAAAATAATTGAGCCTTAAATAATCAGAATGCAAACAATCATTTATTTACTTATCTAAACTTTATTATAAAGTAAGCCAAAGCAAAGTGTGAACGGGTTTAGAAACTATCTTATAGAGTTTGAATGATTAGGGATAAAAATTTTTCTTTTAACGCTCCAAAAATCTCATTAGTTCCACTAATACTGAGAATTTTGAGTACCACTGGTTCTTAACTGTATAATCGAAACTTCACACATTATCCGTATCCAACTGACATACTCCCATATCATATACTACTCTTATCTTAATAATCCCTTCAAAATTTAAAATGGCTATCGCCGGTTACCATTTTTAAACGTGTATACGTATTGGAGTTCAGTAGCAGCCAAATTCGCCAATAATGTCATTTGCGTCTCTTGAAAAAGTTTTCTTGCTCAACCTCCCCATCGGATTTTAATACCAAGGGACGCGGTTGAAAGGAAAGCACTGGGATCCCCGATTTATCCTACATTATTTTATACTTAAGTTTATGATGAACTAGCTGTATATACCGGTTTCACCCGGAAAATTTAATTTTTTTAAAGTGAGACTTTTATCTACTCAAACCGTCGATTTCGTAAAAACCAATGTAAAGCGAGATCAAAACGATTATTATAACAATAAAGAATATACCTAGATATTGGCTGAATGTATGCAATTTTAATATGGACAGGTGTTCGTACCTGGTCTGAAAGAACGGCTGAGCGAAATTTGGAGAATTTAGGACAAGCGGTATGGATTTCTATAAAGAACAAACATAATTTCATCTTTATATACACAGATTATAGCTGTATATCCCGGTTTCACATGGGGAATTTCATTTTTCTAAAGAAACGGTCGATTTCGTAAATAAAAACATTGTAAAGTGAGATCATTATAATTTTTATAACAATAAAGAATATCAGCTGTAGATCGGCCGAAGTTATGCAATTTTAATATGGACAGGTGTTCGCACCTGGTATGAAAGAACCACTGAGCGAAATTTGGAGAATAAAGAATATCAGCTGTAGATCGGCCGAAGTTATGCAATTTTAATATGGACAGGTGTTCGCACCTGGTATGAAAGAACCACTAAGCGAAATTTGGAGAATAAAGAATATCAGCTGAAGTTATACAATTTTAATATGGACAGGTGTTCGCACCTGGTCTGAAAGAACCACTGAGCGAAATTTGGAGAGTTTAGGACAAATAGTATGGATTTCTATAAAGAACAAACAAACAAAATTTCATCTTTATTTATATAGATTATATAACTGAACTTAGATTTGTCAACACATATTCAATAAATACTGTGCGAATATACTCATTCTTAACTATTTTCATTGTGAAAAAAATTAACAATATTAAAAAAAGTACAATGTCAGAGATATCGTCTATAAACAGAGGTTTCAATAAATGCTTCGAAAATTGTATTATTTGCGATGTAACGCAGTCCAGTTTTGATCACACTCAGGTATTTGAAGTTTAACAGTCAAATTCCCTGTTATTTAGAGGCAGGATTGTTCTTGATTTAGTTAAATATTCCAATTGCCGTCGTCTTAATTAAATGGGTCTGGTTTTCCTTGTTGAAATTTCCTGATCAACCCTTCATACTACTCCTGGATGTTTTAACTTAATTGGTATTCAACAGACTAATCTTTTCCTTTCCATATTTTTATTAAGTAATTAAACGTATTCTATTCACTCTTAAAAAAAAAACAGTGACAGACACATATTGTGACGCTTTTTGAAGGTATCTCGTAACAGGGGTTTTGTGCACCCTTTTAATACTAAATGGTTGGATAGCTCGGTTTAGAGAAGAGGCAACTACTTCGACTTGTTTGCCGAACTCTCAACCACTAAATGTGGGTAACTTACCTTCAAATGGATTGAGGTTTCACGTCCAAATATTAGATTCATGTTAACAACCACAAGCATATCCTATGCCAATATAAATAGCGTATTAAGTCATCAACATGGAAATCATTTTCTCTATAATTTTGTGAATATTACGGCTATTGACACGTTACATCTTAAAAACTCCAAATTAAATTATAGAACAATTTAACAACAACGGAAATTTTTGAATTCGTGGAACCTTGGTCACAATTGCGTTTAGGTGGTAAGAATCGAAATCACTTCAGTTTGCCCGAATTCGAAGGGGCCTATCAACCCTTGAGAAGATAAAGAAAGTTTCCATCACTTTTTCCATGACGATACAGTAAATAGTTTGAAATTTATTTTATACTATAATTGATAAATCACATATTTTGGTTGAACTTATTTTTATAAATTATCCCAGATATTCATTTCTTATTCATTACTAGCTGTATATACCGGTTTCACCCGGAGATTTTCATTTTTAAATCTATAAAATCTATAAAGTGAGACTTTTATTGACTCAAACAGTTTTGTAAAAACCAATTTAAAGTGAGATCAAAAAGATTTTTATAACAATAACGAATACACCTAGAGATTGGCTGAAGTTATGCAATTTTAATATGGACAGGTGTTCGCACCTTGTATCAAAGAAACGGTATGGATTTCTATAAAGAACAAACAAACAATCAAATAAACAAAAAGAATTTCATCTTTATTTATATAGATTTTTCTTTATCGATATTAATTTATCAAAACATGTATAAGCTCGTAATTTCAAACTTACTAGAGGTTTAATTTTATATCTATTCAATCATATGAATCACCAAATGATCATTTTTCGTAACTTTTTGAATTTTGCATAATCATTTCTTAGTCAGATATATTTGAAAATATAGTTTCTTATACACGAATATATTGAGACTCTGCAGATCTCGATTCCTTATAATGGAAATGCTTATAGCAATTTAGTTCTGTTGTGGGAATATTTTTTTTTTTTTTTTTGTCCCAATTTTTGTCTTGCAAACTATTGTTTTATATATGTTTATTGTATATATATTAAAATAACTGTGAACTTTTCGTCTTATCTGCAAATCAATAAAACATTTTTACTTTTTACTTCTAGTTCTGCGAACATCCTCAACATTTTAGACACTAACGGTATTAAGAACAACTTTAATAAACAAAAAAAAAAAAGATTTTGTTAGTTTACTTTAATCTAATATCCCTAATCTAATATATATTTTAGATGGATATGCCTCCATATTATTTTAAAAAAACGGACTTGGCCATTATTTTCATTTAAAAAAGAAAAAAGAAAAATTAAGCTGAAAGATGAATACGACATCATATACATTATTATGAGGCCTCAGTCAATTCTTTAGGCGCATTTGCAGAGGTATCGTTTCAAAAAATGCGGGATTGCATCATGTTATTGAATTATTTAAACCCCTCTTGCAGAAAGAATTCACTAATTTATGTCAAACGGTTGCAGAGATATTAGCCTGGTACCTGGTAGCAGCATTATATATATATATATATATATATATATATATATATATGTACTAATTTATCTCAAACGGTAGCAGAGATATTAACCTGGTACCTCGTCGCGTGTGTGTATGTGTTTATCTTTTTTAATATTAAAAGAAAGAAATACACACACACACACACACACACATATATATTAGGTTGCATTAATATTGATGGCATGGGCGTACCCAGCGGGGGGCAGGGGGGGGCAGCTTCACCCCATCCTGGAAGGCTGGATGCAATAATTTTTTAAGCTTTTAAGGCGGGAAGCAGTAATAGAATAATTTTTTTCAAGTAAATAATTGTAATAACTTAGTTGATAAAGCACTGCTATAATTATACATAATTTTGGTTTCATTCACCTTTTCCGAGGTAAGATGTTACAACCTGAACGAACATAGCTTGCCCCCCCCCCCCCTAGTTTTGATCCCGGGTACGCCCTTGATTGATGCACTATACTCTTGCAGATTGTAAAAAATCAGTTTATCGCAGTACTATATAAAACTGTTTAAAGATTAGATATCATAATAAGATTTAAATTAATCCCAATTATTAATGAATGAGCAAAGAATGAAGAACAAAGTCTTCACGTAATAGTAATTAACGACCATTTAATCAATTATGATTTATTGTTCTTACGGCAACGACAATTCATCGAGTCCGGTTATATCCGGTGAGCTGAGTGGATGGGTTATGGGGGGGGGGGGAGTCATAAAAAACGGTCTCAGTCAGATAAAAGTGAAATTATGACCCTTGTTGTGGGGTAATAATAGTTTATATAGACTAAATGTTACATAAGAGTATGCCGGGGTGTTTGCTCGGACCTTCTGTTTAACCAAATGTTTTTAATTACAAGGATTTGGTTGAAACAATGCTATCTCCCTGATAACAATACACAGACAAACAATCCCCCCCTTCTCGTGTAATAGACCCCACATTTTATCAAACCATAAAGTTGGTGAATGACAGAGCCGCTGGCAGTTGATCACGTGCTCGCCTACTGTTGTGCACAGTTTGTATAGTGTTCCCGAGTCGGATTTGTTACGGAGGGCCCCTGTGAGCTTCTTGTAGCACAAGGTGAATGACAACTCTGCTCTGCTCCAATGGATATGAGGTGATAAAGGAGATATGTACTTTGTGCTGTTTAAATGTTCCGCCCTACAAACGGCTAGGAGTATGACATAGGCATAAAATGGCCATGTATTGGACGCCTTTACCGAAAGTGAGTAATTTTCGAAAATCCAAAACGCGAGGCGTATTAGGCTGTTGAAATGAAAAAAAATACACAAATACAATATGAGTATGAACGATCTTAAAATCATGCAAAAAAAAAAAAAAAAAGTAAATAAAATAATATAAAACCTTTTTGCTACACCCTTATTATACGTGGGGGGATACGACCCTAGTCATTACAAGGAGATTATATTTGTTTGGAAAAGCTTCTTTACTACTCATTAAGTTTTTAAAAGTAGAGACTTCAAACTTTTCGTGCCAAACTCATTGTTGATTCATATCAGTAGCGGATCCAGAAATTTTCTGAGGGGGGGCGCAATTTTTTATTTTTTCGTTATGAAGGACCTAATTTAAAATATTAGTGCAAATTTAAGTAGTAAATTTCTAGTAAATGTTTAAATATTATCAATTATTCATTTTAGGATTTTAAAAAATCATTAAAGATAGCCCTTTTTTATACAGAAATAGTAATAATTTATTGGTGTCCTCACCTCCAGGGGGGGGGGGCACCCCTCCCCTGGATCAGCCATTGATTCATATGTTCGTAAAATTTAGTCAAAAGAATATGAATCGTATGTCATGTAGGGTTAGAAATTAATTTTTTCTGTCCGTTCTTTCACCCTTCTAGCCCTTCCAAATAGAATTTTAGCAGTTTCATTAAAGCTTCTTAGGCAATACTCATCTTATCATAACAACGATCGATATTTTTTTATGTTCTTTTTTTAATAGTTATATTGACCGAATAAATACAGAATAAGATACTAAAAAGTGAGAATTTTACTATCAACCCAAAAAATAGTTGTTTTAAAAAAATACTTTGTCACCTTCCGACCCATCGAAGACCAGTAGATATTTCACATTTAAAAAAAAAACTGCATGATTTGAAATTGTAAGTTAACAAAAAAATCTTAAAATCAACATAGCCCCAGTAATATTTTATTATTATTATTTTATTTTACTACTATTACTATTATATATTTTACTTTAACAAACAAACATAATTATTACATATATACACATACATATACGTATATATATATATATATATATATATATATATATATATATAAAATGTATGCATGTATTACTACACTTCGAATTCTTAAATAATTATGGATCCTTTCTTCCCTTTTATATATCATTATTCTATTTTTTATTATATTATTGATAATATTAACAACTACTGCTGTTATTGTTATTATACAAAATTTTAATAATTTGAATCAATTTCGATGTATTTTGTGATTTTTTTTATATGGTGGAGCATTCCGAATTATTAAGTAAAATGAGGGTCAGGAAATTATTTATTTCTAGTTCTGCTCTCAATTTTATAGAGTCGAATTTTAAAAATTAAATATATAATTATTGTGTAATTGACTATAGGGACACAAACATTGGCAAAGTTACTTAAAAGAAGTTCAAAAAAAAATTGTTGTAAACTTTATCAAAAATGCCTTAGAGGAAACCAGCATAGTTCTATTTATGAAAACAATGTAATTTTACTTAGAGATGGATTTTTAATAACATATCATATCAAAAATGTCAAACAGGAAACCAACGAAGTTTATTTATGACCACCAAATATTGTTGTTGAGTTTTCAAATAATTATACAATATTTAAATTAGCAATATAAATTAACAAATGACTTATTAACTGTCCTATGGTCTCTATCATTGAATTTATGAAACCTTATAATTATAATATGTGGGTCCCATCATATATATTTTATCGAATATATAAATACTCTATATTAAGTTGACAAATAATTTTTTTTGATTACCGCTTGAAATTTTTTTAACAATTGTTTGGGAACAGGTTATGATTTCAATGTCAATTACGGATGCTAGAACCTCAGAATACCAGGATGATTAAAATCACCGTAAGTCAACTAACATTTCAAGTTACTGATAGGTATGTTTTAAAACATCTTTGGCAAAACCATTGTTTGTTTGGATAAAACATCCAATGTCGCAAAAACATCCTCGTGTTTCCTTGTTTCCAACTCGTAACTCTGCGTGTTCGAGTATAATGCTTTTTCTCAGCATCCAACAGTGTCCCTACATCAAGAAACATAACGGCTCACTATCACAATCACAAAAAAAAAAAATACATTAAAATTTAAAAAAAGGAGGTTTAATATCAAATTTTTATGGAATTGAAAATAGGTCATTTTACTTTCTTTTTAATCTAAAAATTTATTACATATCCATTTATTAATGATACCCTTAATATACTGGGTGTCCCAGACATAGTGTAAAAAAAATTGGGTAATTCTGCATGTTAAACGGGGTAGAATGGCGCAGAAACAATTTTCCTATCTCAATCTGTTAAGGAGATAGAATTTTTTTGTTTTTATTTTTAAAATCTTATTTTTTTCTGAAAAATGACAGTTTTCTCTACTTTGGTGTAGCGTAGAAACAAAAACAATGATATTTTCTTAATCAGCATTAAATTTTAAATCTACTTTCAGTGGGACTTTTAACGCGCTAAACACAAAACATTAATAACACTTAAATTTTTAATAGTTTTTGAAAATTCCTCACTCCCCACTGGAGCACCCTAGAAGCTTTCAAATATCATAAAAACTGCAGAATTTAGTTAGATTTTTAGTGGTGTAACCCATGATACAATTGCACTTCACCTTTTGAGTCTAAAAGAAGTTTATCTGGTGAAAAACACGTTAGAGATGTCACTGCTGGGGCATTGAGGAAGCGCGCTAGAGCCTGCATCCAAAGTAACGGATGCCAAACTTCCCATGTATGAATTCTAAATAATATGAAAAGGGTAATAATATTCTAAACTAAAAAAAAAAAAAAAAAAAAAAAACTCCTTAGTTTAAAATTAAAAAATACTTTCTTTAAAATAACTTCAACTTTTTTCTTCTCTTCTTCTAAAATTTGAAAAATCCTACATAAAAATGTTGAAGATAAAATATAACATTATTATTGTAGAACCATATTAAAATGGATTATTGCAGCGTGTGTTCAAAAGTAATGGAGGACATTACTTTGGATGCAGGCATATCTTCAACTTTTTACTTGAACAAAAGAAAATTTTCATCAAAGAGAGGGGATAAAAGTTTTGCGAATAGGTATTGAAATATAGAATACAGCCTAATATGATGAAACAAAAGATTTTCTTTACCTCTTTGGCTCCTTATCGGTGGGGTAAACATTCGAGATAATTCTCTTACAATTAAAATACATTTATACTTTCAGGTAAATAATTCTCATTGCAAAACTCTTAATGCAAAATCATATTCAGGCATTTTTCGAAAGATTTATTCAACTTATTCGATTGGCATGTTACAATATTAAAGCCCATCCCCACTCTTAGCCACCCGTCCTTAACGCGTTCTAGTGTAAATGTTCTATGTATATATTTTTTATTAATATATACATATATAAATTTATCTATATAATATATATACATTTATCTAGCCTCTAAAATATATCATAAATATAACTACCAAAAGTTAATTTATTTTTTTTTCATTTACTTTTGTCTGAAATCCATTTTCCATCGTTTTCATCATGTTTTTTTATGAACCTTTCGGTAAAATAAAAATATTGGATGAATAACATCTATAAATAAAAAACATTTCTGTGAAAATTAGAAACTCGTGGCTTGTTATGAAACTCAGTTATAACAAATCAATAATTGGGATATGTTGTTTCATCATATTTGATCTGAATGTTCAACAACCACCCACCAGCAAATATTAATCCATTACAAATTCATTTGCTTTTAGCAATTTGCGAATCGGATGTAATTTTATCCCAAGCTGGTTTATTCTATGCGTCATAAAGCTCATCCGCTAATCCGCTTACTATTACTAAACAAAAATTCAAGTATGGATTATTTACTCCTTTTTTTTCTTTTCTCATAAATAGGATATTTTTTATAAACGATTATTACATCTTATCATAGAGCCCGATCACTACAGCGAACTTTGTTAAGAAAGATTAAAACTTTGGTATTAATAGATTTAATACGGCACATTTTTATGTAATCGTTGAATTTCCCGATAAAGATACTTCAAGATTATTTCTTTAATCAGTAGAGGCATTTTTTGTACTGTTATATAACTCTCGTGTTTGAACTGTGAGTATTTAGCTTCGTAAACTGAACGGTGAAGGGCGAACGATGTTTGAGTTGTTTTTTTACATATCATCACGTCTGAAATAATAGAACTTAATCTGAAAATAATGTAAGTGATATATAGTTGTATTTTGAATTCTGCACGGCGATGCTTATATGCCTACATTAAAATTGCATTTATCTGTTTTCTGATAAACGGCCTAAGGTGTGTATATGAGATAATTGTCCTAACAAACACTTTAAATGTGAAAAATGTGATAAACATGAGCAAATAAAGTGGTTTTTCCCCATCAATAAAATCTTAATGACCTTCATAATTTTACATTTGCAATCGACTAATGAAAGCTGGCGTTATGTAAGCTCCTCCAAATCTTTTAACATTCAAATATTACATCGTTTACATAATATAAATTTGAAGTTTAACGATTTATTTATCAAAGATTTAATATATGATGATTAATTCGTTTTTCGATAGTATTTTAAGTTATTAAGTGGGCATGGATTCTTGATATTAGCTAACTCATTCTGGATATAGTTGAAAAAGTATAATGGATATGCACAAACTTACTTTTGCCAATTTTCGACTTAACTTATATATATTTGTTTTATGCCTCATTTAAATAAATATAGTAATTACAGTAGGTTTCCGATTAACCGAGGTCCGGTCAACCGAGGTCCCGATTAATCGAGGTCCCGATAAATCGATGTCCCGATTAATCGAGGTCCCGATTAATCGAGGTCCCGATTAATCGAGGTCCCGATTAACCGAGGTGCCAAGTATGAGGGGGGGGGGGTTATATGTTTGTATATGAGTTTATTTAAACTAACTACAATAAAAGATTTATTTTTAAAAAATAGTTTCATAATTTCTGTTATTATGCATTATTATTATTAAATATTTATTAGGTTTTTAAGCATATATGTAGTTTTTATTTAAAAATAACCTACATTTTCAGTTGGTATTGGTATGGTACCGATTAACCGAGGTAACTTTGATCCCCATCGACTCGGTTAATCGGAACCCTACTGTACTTAAATAAGGGTTGTAAATTCCCTGATTTGGAGCCTCCTTGGAGAGCTTGGTACAGGGGCCAACCGTGTCCACCTAAATTGACTATTTTCCTTATTTTTCTATGATTATTATATTTTAATTCGTAACTCTCGATTCTTTTATTTTCATGCTTTCGTTTAATTATTTTAGTAACTCTCCCTTATTTTTTTTTTATTCATTTAATATATATATATATATATATATATATATATATATATATATATATATATCATATACATGAGATCTTATACATAATTTAAGAAATATATGTTTTGGCAGATAATGATCATAACGTCAAACAAAGCTAAAAAGTATGAGGGAAATGTATGTATATCCGTATTTAATTTATATATTTGTTTATTTAATAATTGTTTTTTGTGTTGCAGAGGAAGAGAAAACGGCTCACAAGGGGGCGGGCTAGGTGGATTTTTGGATAACATTTCTTCGTTGAGCTGTATCACGGAAGAAAGAGTGTGTCCCAACCCTATCTGCAGGTAAATTTTTGAATAAACTATTTTTATTTTACCATTGAATAATATTTTAAAAACAATCATTACACATATATTGTTTATATAAAAAAAAAGTATATCCTTTTTTGTACTAGTAATAATGGATATTCACAGAAATATCCCTAATTGGTTAATAATATATCAAATGCTTGTAAATCAAATTGTATGCGGAAGATCATATATTGGTTAGTTCGTACAGACACCATGCACATACATATATCATATAATCCTTAGGGGCGGTTTCAGAAGGGGTGGTATTGGGGTTCAATAACCCTCAGAATTTTTTTTAAAAAATAGTGGAATAAATGTACTTATAATTACATGTATTATATTATAGTGCAGTATAGTAGTATTTATGCGTAAGAATACTCCATTTTTTTGTTTTACAACCTGTCAATTTTTTAACATTTAATCTTTATTTCTTCATAGTTAAAAAAAAAAAAATCATTTTTTCGGATATCCAATTTCGATCTCGGTAATCATCCAATGCATTCATCCAGACGATTGAAAACCCTGAAATTATTAGGACTATTAACGATGGAATCCTCAACAAAACAAAAAAAAATTATATTTAAAAATCGGACAGCCTTGCTCCGAATTACATTGAAGAAAAAAAAAAAATATTCTTGTTTTTTTTTAGTCTCATCAAAAGTAGAGTTTTTACATATTCGCTTTTTTACCGTACACCCGACGAAATGAATGTTAGGAATATGGAGGGTTGTAATATAAATTGGTAACAGATTCATAACCAAGATAAAAATATAAAAAACAAGTGTTATTGTGGTTGCAAAAATATTTTGAAAATTTCCGGCTCTGTTAAATGTCATCAAAAGATGTTGAGAGGTCATTGACAACCACAAGAAAAAACCCAGAAATGGTTTATAATTATTGCGACGTACATGTCATAAATTAAAGATTTTTCACTTAATATTATGAAGGGATCGGAGGGCGTTGGACAACAGGTCTTTGGATATGTTTCAAATGCATATAACGGTAATGAAACTGTATCATGTAATAATTGAATGTTGTCCAGCCTGCTAAGGTCCTTGGAGGGAATGCAATGCCAACTATCTCACTACGGAGGAATCTTAAGCTAACTGCATATGTATGAGGTATTTTTTTTTCCAAATGGGACGGACAATAAGGTAGATGAAAATAGCCGAAGAGATGGGGCCACGTGAGTCGGTACCACGTGCGGGAGCGGGCGTTACGTAAGTGCGGTGCGGTGGGGGTTGAGGCACTCCGCCAGTCGGCCCCTGGTCGCCCTACGACGCTCATGCCAGCCAACCTCTCTCTGCCATGGGTCTCTTCACGCTTAGTTCCAAGTAGGTCTCTCACATTATAGCTTCAGTGCTCATTCCCTTCTATACTCTCTTGTCTCCCATTGCCAGACCACTGTGCGCCGTTAATATTTACCGTGCAACACCTTCACCGTCGGAACAATTAATAAAATATGACGAAACCCTTCAGGATTCACGATCACCGGCTCCCTCGTACTCTTAGTGCTGAAAATCATCAATTGCGGTGAGTTTGAAACTTATTGAGAGTTAATTTTATGATAGTAACATTAGAAATTGGATATCGGGGAACCGAAGTGAAGGAGCCTCCGTGTGACACTTTCCTGCGAGATGACTTTCGAACGGACGGTGAAGCGTTCCTATGTGGGTCAGTTGGTCGAATGGTGAAAACGTGTAAGGATCTCTTGAGAGCTTGGTTCTTGCCCGAGTGTAAAAGTCTACTTGGATCCTAAAGTTGTGTGAAATGGTTCTGGTATAATATACTTCGTTGACATGTTATGAAAACAGTTCTCTGATTTATTTTATCACCCTTGGGTAAGTTGTCATTGAAAAATAAAGGAAATTAATTATTATATTACTCTAATTCGATACTTGATGTTTCTTATCCGAATAATCCTAACGTTTCCGTATTTTGTCAGTAATAAATAAAATAAAAAATAAAATAAAAAAATAAAATAAAAAAATGTATATTATTAAATACTTGTATTACTGGAGGTGAGAAGTAAATAGATAGCGCTCTTATCTCACCATTCAAGGACAGAGTGATGTTTCCACGCCATTTATTTTTCCAAGTTAGGGGGTGGGGCTTCCTCAGTTGCGTGTTACGCAAATTAATTTATAAATATTTGACAGAGATTGATATATTCCACTTATCACCTTGCTTTTCGAAGCGCCACGACTAGTGATATTCTGTTAATGCTCACTGGGGGGTCTGTGACATTTCTCATTATCAGTTCAGAATGTTATCATTTGGAAATAATCATAATCATGCTTTTAGTAAATATAGTGTTTTTATATAGTGACCACCATAGCTGTTTTGGTTTACGAATTGCAAGAAGGTGTAAAAGAAAATTTCAAAAACGCTTTATGATCTCCCTGGAAATTTATTACTTATCCATTAAATATTTTTATCTATTAAACCGACCATAAAAATTGTATGCATCACTCCATCCATTACAACTATAATTTGGAAACTCGAGGAATAAAATCAAGGAATCGTAAACGATTTTTTGCCTTAACGTACTTTCTCCAGTATTGTATATTGTGTATTTTTAAATTATTTCACGAATTACAACAGTAATCCCTACTAGTTTTACTTTAACCAACACTATTTCGGAAAAATAAGTAAATTAGACCGTGTTCTGCAGTGGTTGTTCGAGACGATTATGCTTCAAATAAACTTACCTTTACTTGTAATGTTCGCAATAATTTCTTAACGTCAAAGTTTAACTATTAACCTTATATTGACATTTTTTTTTTCTTAAATCAACAGTATGTTTTATGTAGTGACTAGTTTAAAGTATACCATTAAAAAACATTGGTATCAGTTCGCCAGCAGTGATTTGTGAAGTGTTTGGGACTAAGTTGTACGATATTTTTTGTTGTGAAACTCCGGTTTAGTTCTCCGTAATAGAATATTTATTTTGCCTAAGAAGCCTGTGAAGAACTGAATAGCATCAGTTGAAAGAAAAATAGTCGACTCTTACTATACGGAGGAAATCCGAGAAGAATTCATTACATCTGACAAGTTGATATATTCATGTATTAACACAGGGAGAAAAAAAGTTATGTAAATATAACTATACTATGTGATAAATTGTAAATTTAGTTGGTGATACTTTCGTACATACACCTACATGTTTGAGGTTCAACAAAAAAATAATTATAAATTATCAAAATAAAAACAATATATCTACCTATATTTTTATTTCAATGTCTTATTAAAAACATTGTTTGTTTTTAAACATCAGATTATCAATAAGTTATTGATGATATGATAAATATATATAATAATAAAAAAATATACTCTCAGTATGTTGGGACCGGTGGGGAACGCCCCCTCCCACCCCCCCCCATTCCTGGATAGTGATATGTTGATAAAATAGATGAGACCTGTCTTACTATCTCGTTATCTCGTCACCGATTATGATGTTACGTATAGTTATCTTTATAATTGAAATAAGATACTTTACCATATCTACACCCTATTATTAATATTTATTAGTATATGGAAAAGGTTGATGATTTTCAGGAAACCTACGTTTTTTCTTTTCATAGATGCTGACTGTTTAATGGAAATTATTGGTCTAAAAAATCTATCAGATATTTTATTCGAGCAGTTTTATCATTCGACCGGACGTCCTTGGTCACATATAATACGGGTTTCTTTTTGTATCTTATTTTGACAAATCCTTGTGAAATATTTACGTATCACTGAGGATTATTATTACTGAGCATTGAATCACGGAATGTAACCATTTTTTTTTTAATTTTACGATTTTAATGTAAGAACGAATACTTTATTATATTAAATAAATATTATTAATAATAGTACAATTGTTAATAAAAAATTATTAAAGTTTTGTATCTTTCATTGTTTGTTTTAATCTATTTTATGTACTTAATATATCCAAAAAATATCAAATTAATGAATAATTTTGGTACCCAGTATATTTTTTCGAACCTAAAATCCATAATTAACGTAATGAATTTTCAAAGTTCTGTGGATATTTTGCTGCAATGGTTACAAATGGCTCAATTAATTTTGATCAACTCACTACAGATTTGTTTATTTGTGAAAACTTGTCATTCGTAATAAATATACTCATATGTAAAAGATTATATATATGTTATATGTAATATAGGTATAATAGATATCTAGGCGACCTCAAGAGTAGCTGGATGACCTATTTAATCATAAAACTTATTAATATGTAACTGGTTCATTACTGTTTTAATAGTTTCTGGCCTAATCATATTCATTAAAGTATGCATGGCGTATTAATCTACAATCGCTTGTTTTCAATTTAATCATCTCATATTATTCAAAAGATTTTTTGATTTTTAAAACGATTAAAATTAATCCATTTTAATATTAGATTTTTTATTATTGCGGTTGTTTTAAAAATACCAACATTAAAAATATTTATCTAAAAGCGTTCTACCATGTATTTTTCTTCTCTTTTTAGCCCTGAAGTAGACTCAACTAAATGCTCGAAACGTCGGATTTTAATGAACAGTTTCCACTTTTTTATTAAAAATCCGTCAATACGATTATAATAAATTTATGATTGAAAATCGTGATCATTAATCATGCCATGATAACGTTAAGATAGTCGCTTGCAGTTCATCTATGAAAAATATTAAATAGAGATTATAGAAAAAAGATAAAAGCTAGTATCATAGTTCACTTTGGCTCAAATTAGTGAAGTTACTGGGTTTTAATTGTTCATTGATATTGTCCACTTATTTATCAGTTACAGTTAACCCATAATCAAATATTATATCCAATGCAGTATCCTTAAAACGTTTGAATTTATATATAATTTATATATGTTTTCGTGTGAAAATTCTTTTGTGAGGAAGGAAGAGTCCAGAGGTAGAGTTTACATTTTCAAAAATTAGAAGCATGTACGTACCCAATAACTGTAAATAAATAAAAATAAATAAATAAATAAAAATAAAAAAAATCTGTACTAAATAATTAAATTTAATATGACTAAATACTAAAAAAAAAAAAAATTATCTCTGGAATGTTAATAAACGCTGATCCATCAGTTATGTCAACCGAAATGTGTATAGGTGGGTTTGGTTGAGGATGATCTTGTGGATTTTAACGGTGGTCGGTGGAGGGAGGTGTTGAGCAGAGATAGATTTTATTATTGTGAATGTAATAAATTCTTCCGAAATTGAAACTCTCACTTTGATTTAACTCTATAATCTAATATATTATAAACAATTATTTATATTTATGGGTGTATGTGTAATATCTTAACTGTGATTATTAGATCATGTATTTTTTTTTTTTTTTAAACCATTAAACAATTATGGACTTTGATAGTTTCTAAATGTTCCATTCCAGATTACTATCTATTACCACATTACTATGATGAAAAAAAGGTTTAGTGATAGTAGATTTAGGATATTCATCCATTTTGTACCTAATACGAAATTATAACTCAATCAATGCACACAAAAAAAATTTCTTTTGCTTAATCTTTGAAAGAAATGCTAACAGGATTGCTATGCAGCAAGCCGAACAGGAAAAACAAGGAGTGAAATAATAGCTGTACTTATTTACATACACTATAACCTATTATCGAGTCACGTGTATTGCCTCAGACAATTATGAAACTTCTAAACGTCATTGGATATTCTAAAGTAACCTTTAATGTCCTTTAGAACTTATAATTTCATAGATTACATAATATTTATGGAAAACATGTAAGATTTTAATTATTGTACTTTGTTTAAAACAATATAGTAATTATTGCATGCTAATTATATGATTATTACAAACACAAATAATAGTGAGTATAAAGAGTTTTTTCCTCACCAAGGTCACGAAATGAATCTTCTTAAACGAAATTATTTCATTTTTTTGATTGAATCATTGTCGAATCAATTTTCATTTTTATTATTATTTTTTTTGGGTTGGGATGGTAAGAAGCTAGAGCTTAATAATTTCTAAGACCTTGATTCGGACCCAGAGTGAAACAGTATTTTTCTATTTTACCTGAAATGGATAAATTATGGTTTAAAGAAATATATATATAAAAGCACAATTATTTTTTTAAAAAAATCATACGAGTTTTATCAAATTCGTGTTCATAAAAACTACTAAAATAGAAAATTATACGTTTAAATTCATTTTATGTATATTTTTTTTTAATTTCGTGAAGGCGGGAGGGTCGATCCCCAATACCCCTCCTGAGAGTCGAGGACTCAAAAAATGTTTTCGTATTTCTATGTAAAAATTGGTATTATATAGTAATATTTTATGTCCTTAAATAAAAAAAGGATCGTATTCAAACATCTAATTGTGATTTACAACGTTGCTTATGTACTCATATAAAATATAACAGGATCTTATATCAAATTCATACTCATATATACTATTAAAATAGAAAATTCATTTTACATATCATTCATGTTTGGGCCAAAGGGGTGAAGTCATAGAAACATTGTTTTTGTATCGTCTTCTTAAAATTCATTATTTACTATAATTTATTCATTATTCATAATTTATTACAGTATCTGTTGAAAGAATATAGTTTCATTTATTTTTCTGGAATAAAGAAATACAATCAGAAAGAATTTATAATGATTTTCAATAGCTTGGTAAATCGTTGTTTAAGGTTCACATTTCGATGACTTAACCCCTGTTGCCCAAACACCAGTGATATAGGTTTTTTTTTATTGAGAAAATGCTTTCGCTTCTTTAAATTTAAATAAAAGCATTCCAATTGTGCATTTACTTCTTGGGGGGGGGGGGGGGGGGTTCACCAGTCTCATTTTACCGGATTGAAACATGACCTGTCATTGATATCAGTAGCAGATCAAAAAATGTCTTGAAGGGGGCGATTTTTTTTTTTTTTTTTTTTTTTATTTATTCCAGTTAAAATATGAGTAAGTACTTAGCAACATTGTAAATCACAATTGAAGGGGTCGGGACAAAATAGTGCCAAGCGACATTTTTAACAAAAATAAACTGTAGCTGCAGTCTGCTGTATATTACGTAGGACTGTATGTCTATGATGGAAATGCCACCTAAATATGACTATATAGAGCCTCTATAGTCATATTTAGGTGGCATTTCCATCATAGACATATAGTCCTACGTAATATACAGCAGACTACAGCTACAGTTTATTTTTGTTAAAAATGTCGCTTGGCACTATTTTGCCCCGACCCCTTCAATTAAATGTTTAAATACGATCCTTTTTTCACTTAAGGACATAAATATTACTATAATATGCATAATAGCGTTTTTTAAATAGAAATTTTTTGTGACCTCACCTCTCGGGGGGGGGGGGGGGAGGGGGGCGTGCCCATGAACTTGTCGACCATTAAGCAGATATTTAGGTAGAGGAGTTTCATATTATCATCGCTTCAACATGGTTTCACATACCCTACAAACACAGTCTATAAAGTCATGGACGCTTTTTTACAACAGACCCGCTTGTCAAATAATAATGCTTTCTCACCCAGCCACACTTTTCTTTACCTTTCCGTCTTAACTCCATCGCTATTCGATTTTATATTATACTTTTATCAATCTTCGTATTTCATGTATCAACCATAAATTTTACAAACATTGTAAATATTCAACTTTAATTTTCTGTTTATATTTTTACAAGACAGCCCTCACCTTTAACAACGTCGGTTTCATTTTTAACGATGACTAAGATCTGTATCCTAACATGTAGATAATAATTTATCGATATGCATCCTAAATTATCATTTAACTAATCAAGCGATTAGGAATAAATACTATTCATGTATGTTTATTATTATTAAAAAATAATAACGCGTAATATGTTCTGTTGAAAAAGTCATTATGAAGATAAAGATCATTATCTATTGAATAACAATTATCTCATTATAAATATGTAACATTCTAACAGTCGTCACATCACTGAGCTAATGAATTTCTGTACCGAATCACTTTTGTCTTACAGGGAACATTTATATAGTTCAAAAACAAAACAAGGGAGTCAATATATATATATAATTATAGTTTGGCTGAAAAGTTGCCTAGCCCTACCCCTCATCGATGTGTATAATTGCAATTAAACTTAAACTAGGGATCCGTTTATCTTAGATGAGTAATAATATAAATTCACTAATTCACGATTAAACTTGTTTACTTAAATCTCATAAAACCAAAAAATGTAAACTGTACAATTTATATCGAAAATAATTTTTAAATATATACTTAGTATGTATGTGTAAATGAGTTTCAATATTTATAAGTAAAATGTTTTTGCATCTATCGGAATCCAAGGATCTCTTAAAGTAATGTTGCATTTATGTATTGAAGTATTTTAATATGCTTCAAGAGGCCGAACACGTGATGAGATAAAACGAGCTAAACAAAATAGCATTAAAGCTGAAAGAATATCCAAATATATTATCATACATTATGCCACCACTACTAGCTATTAACAAGTCACGTGTCTCTTATGTAACTGGCTGCGTCACTCCTAATCAGTCCACATACACGCCGAGTGAGGATTTTTTCCCCTTAACAAAATTTATGAACTCTGATTAATTTAGAACGCAGGAGTCGTTTTTTTTTTTTTTTTTTTTTCCATTGTTCAAATTCTTGAAAGTACTCGTTATTGTTTAACGTAGTCCAAGAATTCGTATTCTGATTACTATGATTACCACTTTAAAGGAATGCTATGAATTGCTGTATTTTACTCATTTTAAGAACATCTGTGAACTTATACATCCATTTCGTAAGAATTATTGTTACAAAATGAGGCCTAGCGTTTCATCATTTGTAATACTGTATCCGATTACGTGTTCAAGGATATTTCGCTGCCACTCATGCTCCTGGTCTTTTTAAAATCCAAACACAACATACCCTTATATCTATATAAATAAAGATGAAATTCTGTTTGTTTGTTTATTTGTTATTTATAGAAATCCATACCGTTTGTCCTAAATTCTCCAAATTTCGCTCAGTGGTTTTTTCATACCAGGTGCGAACACCCGTCCATATTAAAATTGCGTGACTTCAGCTGATATTCTTTATTGTTATAAAAATCGTAATGATCTCGCTTTACTATGTTTTTTTTACGAAATCGACCGTTTCATTAGAAAAATGAAATTCTCCGGGTGAAAGCCGGATATGCAGCTATAATCTATGTAAATAAAGATGAAATTCTGTTTGTTCTTTATAGAAATCCATACCGTTTGTCCTAAATTCTCCAAATTTCGCTCAGAGGTTCTTTGATACCAGGTGCGAACACCTGTCCATATTAAAATTGCATAACCTCAGCCAATCTCTCGGTATATTCTTTATTTATATAAAAATCGTTTTGACCTCGCTTTACATTGTTTTTTAAGAAATCGACTGTTTGAGTCGATAAAAGTCTCACATTATAGAATTTATAGATTTAAAAAATGAAATTCTCCCGGTGAAACCGGTATATACAGCTAGTATTAAATAAATAAATCAATTGCAGAACAAACAAAAAACTGTCTCAAAGTCTTGAATTGGGCTTTTCAATTTTTTTGTATTTCTAAGCGAATAATGCAATTAGGTAGTTATTATGCCCTAAACATGGCACTTTAGGTTTCTTATATCGCATTCCTTCTTAACACTAAACCTACCGACATATTTTATATACCTATTTCTACATACATATTATATACCTATTCCGATGGCGCTCAAATAACCGCTTTTGAAATAAACATTACAGTCTTTTCCAGTTGATTGTAATTGTAGCAGCACCTACTTCTAATAGAAACATGCCTTTGTCAGTGTTGCCACAAATTATATGAATGTATTTATACCTGGTTACACTGCGGGTAACCAGACATATAAACTCTCTCAGAGTGTGTGTTGATTACGTGTGTGGGATACTGTGACTTGCTAAAAAAACTGCATAATAAGACTTATATTATATTTTCAAGTGGTTTATTTATTTTTTTCAACAGAAGTTTCTTTATTTTCATTATTCTTTTTGTTAATTTTATCTGAATACAGTGTTTTTTTTTATTTTATCAAACGTTTTTATTATTTTCATCCCGAACTGTTACAAATAGAACTAATCACGTCCCAATATTTATAATGCCGCGTACAGAGCCAGTAATCTAATTTGAAAGGTCGCCATTTGTAAGCGCATGGCGTTTTCCTAGAACACAATCGGATGACATTTTCTTGAAAAACTACTGTTTTTTGTGTTAAGTTTGAGATTTCAATACTGATAACTACATAAGATTTCATGTATATTCTAACGGTCAAAAGACCGCTCAGGGTAGACAACGGTAGGGTACATATTATTATCAGGAAAAACGAAAGGAGAAGAGAAATATATATTGAAAAATTAAACAGCTATATATTATAGAAAAAGTCGTGCAGTAAGTTCAAGAAAAATGAAGACCTGGAATTTAACAATTTAGATTAAAGTCTCAAGAGCGGTCATTTGACCGCTCTGGTAGGTTTAGTGCTATTATAAGCTAATAATCTCATTAAAAAACTGTGCTGTCAGTCATGTGATTATGAGGCATGGGGGGCATGAACCCCCCCCCCTGGCGATGCACCGAAGTGGTTAATATAGATCTGAGTTGAGAGGACAGAGTAGTGGATAGAGAATTAGGTGACGTGGGGCCAATGTGTGCAAATCTCATGCAAATAAAGTCCATGCACTAGGACGAGCTGGAGAAAGCTCTGGCCGAGAAATCACAGTAATATTTATGTATGAACAAAGCCAAACGCATAATGCTCTACAAGGGGGCATATTTAGGCGACCCTTCTTCCACCCTCTTTATCCGATAGCCAAAGGATAAAGCTATTAACAATACCTTGCGTTTATCACAGTATCCACTCTTTTTTTGGCCCGGGAAACCCCGTATAGCCTACAAGGCGAGGAAGGGAAGGACCAAAAAAAAAAAAAGAAAAAAAAAAAAAGAAGTATCCTCTCTTTTATATTATTGTATTCTTTGAAATTTCATTGATAAATAAAAAAGTCGACAATTTGTACTCTTGAGCGGAAAAATGTAGTTTGATTAGCATCTCTCGTGAAAAAAAAAAAAAAATTATTTTATCAGCATATGAGAATCCGTTCAGAATTTTCACTTCAGGTCACAAGACGGCATCTAAATATGCCGTCACACAGTTCAGAAGAATAATTTTAAATAAAAAATGATGGTCGCAAAAAAATTCTTGTAAATTATGTTTCTTTGGGCTATAAAAAATGTATTCTGAAAGTTTTTAAAATCAGTTTATGTGGCCCTTTTTGAGAAAAAAGAGTTTTTTCTTTTTTCATTGGTTTTTTCGTCAAAAATTTATTCGATTTTCTGAATAGGTTCTAAAAAACTATAAAATATTAATAATTACCATTTGTTTATTATCCGAGATGATAAAAAATACTTAACTATTGATTATGTTATATGTTTATTACGTAAAAAAGAGAAAAAATGAAGTAATAATCAATAACTATGTTTATTTACAGTAATTATAATCTAAACCATAAGGTATTCATATCACCAAATAAATTAGTTCAAAAAAAAATTTACAAATACTTTATTACGTATATTTATATATAAACTATAATAATGTATAAATAAATACGTATATTTAATTACATATACAGTATTTATATATGTAAGCTGTTATAGCTATTTACACATCTTAAAAATTGGATCCAGAAACGATGATTTTCTTTAGAAACTTAGTAATTGTTCCACATTTTTTCAAAATCATGATGTCCTGATTCCGTAGCCTGCTCGGCAAAAAAACCGAGTCCTTTTTGATTCTTGGAACAAAATTGGGCTACGAGTTGGAAAATAAAATGGATCTTAGGTGTTACTGAAATTCCTAATAACATGTAACTTTTTTTAATTCTTGAATATTTCAATCACACTTACATATTATCATCAAGTATTTTTAATTTTAAATTGACTATTTAATCTATTTCACGTGACAAACATATAACATAATTAATGGTTAAGTATTTTTTATCAATTCAGATAATAAACAAATGGTAATTATTAATATTTTATAGTTTTTTAGCACCTATTCAGAAAACCGAATAAATTTTTTACGAAAAAAGCAATTAAAAAAAAACTCCTTTTTCTCAAAAAGGGCCACATAAACTGATTTTAAAAACTTTCAGAATACATTTTTTATAGCCCAAAGAAACATAATTTACAAGACTTTTTTTGCGACCATCATTTTTTATTAAAAATTATTCTTGTGAGCTGTGGTCAAGAAGAGGTGATACATTACTATTATATCTTATATCTCAAAGTTAGGCATCGAGTAAGGCTAGGCGCATATTGAGACACTAGCGAAGCAGAGCAGAGCAGTTTTTGTGGAAAGTGAGTTAGATAGGAACCGCGCACATTAGGACGCAGAGCAGGGCAGCGCAGTTTCCTATCCACCACACGTATTACAAAAACTGCTCTGCTCTGCGTCGCGAGTGTCTCAATGTGCGCCTGGCTTAACACGGCTCTCTTCCATGAGTATATCTTTCCGAAATGACTAATCATATTTCAAAATTTGGGACAAATGACCTACTTCATAATTTTAAAATTAATTATAATAATTCCACCACATTAAAATTAATTATCCACCACATTAATTTAGACTAATCACTGCCCGAAATAGAGCAGATACTAAACTGTATCCTCTGCCCCCCCCCCCTCCGCCGTCTACAGATCTGACCTTGCACTAACGATAACTGAATTTATTTTGACTAATATCTTTCCTGAAAATCTCTAATATATTAAATAACAATATCATCACAAGCGACCTCTCTCGGTCTTTTATCGGTCACATTTTTACATAAGATCAGTCTTTATTGCTTATCCCTATTACTACTAATAGCAAGATGATAGAAATGTGTGCATGAATAAATATATCTAACGAATGCCGAACTACATTTAGTGTACTTGTTTAACTTTTTTTAACGGGGTATCGAATTTTAGAAAATGTTTGTTTTCTTTCCTTTCATATTTATTTTCGATTTTAATACGTTTTAAATCCCTAGGCGAAAATGTAATTTTATTTCAACAGGTGAAATGATGGTCAGGATTTGCAGTTTGAAAAAAAAAAAAAATTATTTTCGAAAGCCAACGTTTCGATCCAACTTGTGGATCATCATCAGTGCTTCTGAGTCAAGGTAGATACAAAGACAGACAATTTATAAAGATTCAAAAAGGAGCATTTAATTTCCTGCAAAATGTTGAAAACGTGTTCCCACGACAAATTTTTTTCTTCTTAGAAATTATTGTTTATATTTGCCCCTATTTTATGATGGGTTGATAGATTGGATCTTTGTATCTACCTTGACTCAGGAGCCCTGATGATGATCCACAAGTTGGATCGAAACGTTGGCTTTCGAAAATAATTTTTTTTTTTTTTTCCAAACTGCAAATCCTGACCATCATTTCACCTATCGTAAAGATTGGCGGTTGACTATCTCTCACCTCTATAATTTTATTTAAATTGAAAGTTTCTCAGAAGCGTTTTCCCCTTCTACAGGATTTGTTAAGGCCCAATATTTGTGGATAAGTCTTACTCAAGTACGGGTAATCACTTGTTGAGTCGGTATTCAACGAATCTGATCTTTTATAAGGTCAGTATGTTTTCCTTTTTAAACAGAATGGCTGAAACCGATTGAACGAATAAATAAACACAAAAAAAAAATTAAGATTTATTCCGGTTTTTTTTATTTATTTATCTATCTTTCGAAATTCATTGAAAGCTGGCATTTAATTATATTATATAATTTGATGCTACAATTATTTGATTGATATCGTCATTTTTCAATTATATGTGACTGCTGTTTTTATATCTCAAATTGTTTGTTTGAGATCGGAAAACGTGACCCATGATTGGAAAAACGTGACCAAGGCTAGAATAGCTATATGTTTTTTTTTTTCTCAACATAAGAAAGAGCTAATAGGATCTAGATTATCACGTGTACTAATAATAGTTTACTATCTCTCAGAGCACACTTGACACATTGAGAAACTGAACGTCTTCGTGATAAAACTAATATCTCGTTTATAACAACCATTTTACACTTTAAAATACTTTAATAGTTTTGTGAATTTTCGGCTAATAACGTGAACGAAAAATAGATACTATAGTCTTAAGAGTGTCGTGAAGTGAAAACAGTTTATTAATAATCCATCTTCTTGTATACAATTATATGGTGGTCATACTAAATTAAAAAATATCTTATAAAAGTGCTTCAAATGAATTAAAAATCTAAAAATGCATTATTAGCAAAATTTATAAAGTGGGGTAGAGAAAAGATTCAAAAAGGGGCATTTAATTTCCTGCAAAATCTTGAAAACATGTTCCAACGACAATTTTTTTCTTCTCAGAAATTATTGTTTATATTTGCCCCTATTTTATTTTGGTAAGCCAACATTTCGATCTCTACCTGTGGATCTTCTGGGTAGTGTTGACTATTACACCCCTCTATATGCCTCTATTTTATATTATTGTTTTTAAAGGTAAAAGGTGGGTCTTAAAATTGTTCTATCAGTGCCTTTCGGGTCTGGGCTTTAGGAAAAAGCAAGGTTTCCTTAACCCTGACAACTTTTGAAGGGCTCTCAACTAAACCGGATCTCTCTTGAATGAGTCCCTCAAAACAGAAATTGCGGTACGATCTAGACAAAAATAAATATATTAAGTTGGGCAGTAAGGAATCGACTTTGACTGATCCTATACATTATCCGATATAGGCAGTGCATAATGTATTAGTTTAGGCCTAAACATATGACGCTCATTCCGCCGCAGTTATTATTTGGATGGGGAAGACCAAATTTAAAATTTTCTAGCAGTTTTCCTTGTTGGAACAAAATTATCCAGCAAAAGTGGTGATATATAATTCAAAACTAGGTGCCTAAAAAGATATGCATGATATCCTGTTGTGTAAGCAAAGGTTTTGAGAGAACACATATTTAGTAGGTAATGGATTTTTAAGTGCTTTGTATTTTTGTGTTTAATTTGGAAGAACTGTAATTTTCATTTCAACAAAACATCACAAGTAATTGTAGATGGACTTCAATTTTATTATACTAACATCGCTTTCACCGGTTTTAAGAAGAGAAACATAACATAATTTCAAGTTTTGACAGGAACAATTTTCTTTTACTTTCATGGGTCCGTTTGAGTAAAATTATTCTACCACGATTTTCTCAATCAGAAGTTTCCGAACTTATTGAATGTTCAAACTATTGAAGGGGGCGCCCCCCCCCCTCTCTACCCCTTTTATAACGACCTCCACGTTTCACATCTTTGTTTAAAATGAAAAGCTTGATGGCTTAGTTGAAAGAAATTCAAATAATGTAGATTTCCGCAGTACAGTGAGACATTAAACATTTAATGGGAATGTTGAAGGAGTAAACCGTTTTTGTACCATCACAATACTGGTTCTCTAATATCCTTGCATTACATTTAAATGGGATGATAGCGGTTGTTAAGATTAACAACAATTAATCACTTCAAATTATTTAGGATTTAATTAAATACTGAGGGTACCGATAAAATAGTTTATTATCAACTCCCATTGATATAAGAACAATTAAGTCTTTAAGAGATTTTCCTGGTTCAGTCGTTTAAAATGCAGCGATACCTGTAAAAATTAATCCGAGAAAATCGCAATAAATTGCTACTTACATTCATGGGCGTCCCCCCCAATATTTTGGCAGGAGAGAACCCAATGTAAAAAATGAAATAAAATGCGATTTTACGAATTTATTGATTGATTATACCCAATTTCTGCATCTGATACTTTATTTTCACAAATTAGTCGCTTTTTTAAAAGCATAGTCAGGCTTATTGTATATTTGATGAATTACATATTTTTTATTTCAGCTAACACTGTTTGTTTTATGAATTCTGTAATAAAGGTGTATAAAGGTGTATCCCCGAAAATGGTCTCCATTTCTTTTTTAAACCAAGCCTTTCTTTTTTAAACCACTTCTTTTTTTACATCCTACTTTCCATCAATTCAATGAAGCTTATAGAAGTTCATGGGAAGCAATGAAATTAGTTGGATCAGGATCAGAAGGATCAGAACTTGGATAAAATTCAATAAAGAAATTGTGGCCCACATCCTTAGAGAGCATTAAGCTTTAACAATTTCCTATTTTATAACTGAGGCGTCAATTGACAAGTTTTAAGAGACTTTTTTTTTTTTTTTTTTATTGGTCCTCCCCTTCCTCGCCTTGTAGGCTATACGAGGTTTCCCGGGCCAGGGGAGAGGGTGGGGGTTTAAGGCCGAGTATTATTAAATTTTCCCCTGGCTCCGGGTTTTGAACTTGCTATCTTTCGGTTCTCAATCATTTTTTGCCATGGGCAACGCGTATTTTTTAACGCGTTTGCCCACTCGGCCATCCCGCCACCCAAGTTTTAAGAGACTATAAATACCTTTAAAACACATCTTTAGAGAATGAATTAAATGCCCCAACAGTCGTTTTTAGGAGTTCTTATTTCAACTTTTAGCCCCTCGAATTTCGACCTGCCCTATTTAGGAAAATATTGAGCCGTCCCTCCACAATAATTTTATGCTGGTGACGCCCATGCTTACAATTAGGTAGACCATCAAGTAAGTAGTACTGATTAATGCTGATATGGCAAAATGGGCCTCTCTCTCACTCTCTGAAGAGAGAGAGAGAGAGAGAGAGAGAGAGAGAGAGAGAGAGAGAGAGAGAGAGAGAGAGGGGGGAGAGAGTGAGTAGGAGGGGATTATATGAGAGAAACGGTTGATTTGAAACGTTAATAAAGCTGTCCATTAGGATTAATATTGAGGCATTAGAGGGGGCGAGTGCAAAACACTGCAAATGGAGGGAGATGAAACTGGGAGATATTAAACGGGAGCTATATTTAGTTGGCATCTAATGCGCCGCATTGCAACAGTGGCGTAGGGGAATACACATGCCCTTCTGGTTGGTCAGTGGTGCCAAGTGGGAGCGCATCCCCTCCGCCTCTGTTGGCCAACATGGTTCATACGACACAGACAATGTACTGATATAGATCCTCATTGGCTGATATAGCTTTAAACCTATTTTTTCCCCCTTCTGTAATTCCAGGTTCAACCCTCGAACACGTGGAAAAGGGTGCTTTCGTCTTCCTTATTAATAAATTGAAAATAAATCCGCACGAGGATGGTATTATTTCCCCGTTGGAGAGAGGTAAATTTAGAAGTATTTATTCCAACTAAGTATAGAGATCAGCGTGGGATGGGACAGTGAACTGAAGGCACTATCTCCTCTTCCCAGAATATCTTCTCACCCTTCTACAGAAGTCGACCCACCCTCTATTTCCCCGTTCGCGGTAATATCTTAATCTTTCGTCATTAAATTAATTAATTTAGTATGATCTGTTTTTATATTTACAGCAGAGCTCATTTACTACAGTTATCCGATTAACTTTTTAATGAGCCCGGATATTATCCAAACTATACTTACCGTAAAATGAGGTGACATTGTGACTAATGGGGTGACTTTGTGACAAGCCTATTTTTCTACAGTTTTTGAATTTCCCTCCTTAAAAAGAATCAGGTTAGGCAATTCAGCGTACTTGTGAGTTGGTCAGTAATGTGCTGCAACCTACTGGCCACATATAACTTCTTTCATTCCATTTACCATGGTGCTTTATTTCAAGGTTTCAACTAAATGAAAACAATCAAACATATGAAATAAAGCCCCATGGTAAATGGAATGAAAGAAGTTATATGTGGCCAGTAGGTTGCAGCACATTACTGACCAACTGACAAGTAAACTGAATTGCCTAACCTTATTCTTTTTAAGGAGGGAAATTCAAAAACTGTAGAAAAATAGGCTTGTCACAAAGTCACCCCATTAGTCACAATGTCTCCTCGTTTTACGGTGTATATATATATATATATATATATATATATATATATATATATATATATTTTTTTTTTTTTTAATTTTAATGTATAGTTTTGATATATATTCTTCGACGAAAATACGTAAGAAATGAAGTCAAGTATGTTTTTGGTTGTACACATAGATCATTTTTTTACGTACCTAACAACTTGAAAACTCTGCGTTTCAGGTTAATTTATTTTATTACTGTGTAACTATTTTGTGAAGGTTTTATTATTTATTGTTTATGTTTTATATGCATACAAATGTATATTTTTTTCCTTCGGCTTCACAGACTTGCACATCTTGTGTTACTGTTATTTTATTGTTGGTTTAGCTTATTATGAATGCTCAAGATGCGGATGCTAAAATATAAATTAAATATTAGGTAGGTTATTAGAGAATAGTGTTGGAAATTAGATGAGACAAGCAGTTCAGTTTCGGGCAAAGGAAGGGAACAATACTTACTGTGCACTTTTGTCGTGGGGGCTATGACCGCTGTATTAGCAACTCCTTTATAAATTATTATAATTTTATTTTTGAATAAAATTGATAAATTCCAATTTAGAATTAAATTAAAACATTTTTGGTACTTTGTGGAAAGTAAGGGTGACCTTTTTTTTATTACGAAAATAGGCATAGTGGCTTATATCTTATTTATTCAACTTATGCAAAGAGAACTAATCGCTACATTTTTTTCAGCAAATAATGGAACTAGCATTATAAAATGGTTCATATATCTACTTTATTGTTTATTAGCTACTTTATTACATTTATTATGTAATGCACTGCTATTTGATGTTGGCTACCTTTGAGCGTCCCTGAATTTATAAAGTTTAGCATGATCATTTGATGTTATAATATCTTCAATTTGATTACTGAGTGCTCAGATGGTAATGTAAGCTAATAAATTCCAATTAATACGGGAAAATCGGATCCCATGCCATTTGATCCTCCACCTGTAATTTTAGTTTAGTACAATAGCTAGAAGTCAACATTTGTTCATTATAATCCAGCATTAAAATGAATTAAAAATAAAATCAACATGTATGGATTGCTGCATACTTATTTCCATTCCAAGCTATAAAAAACAAGGTAGATATGTTATCTTTGGCTTAATTGTTTACGATTCGTTTTATACAGTATTCTTGTACATACTTTTAGTTTTTTTACATCTTAAAAATATTACAGGGATATAGATTTTAATCGGTTATTAAGAGTAAAGTATTTTTTATTTTTATTTATTTTTTAACAAGGCAACAAGGAAACTCATTAACAACATACATATAGAAAGCCATTTAATAAATAAATAGCATATCAGCTTAGTGCCTTATTTAAAACTTTCTTTGATTAATCACTTATCATGATGAATTTATTAGAAATTTTATGACTAGTAACGATTAAATTGATTTGCTAACCATGTATAGAAATATATGTGCGTCAACGGAAGCTGTAAATAAAAATAAAGAGCACAGCTTCCTTGATACCAACGTAAATTTGAATCATGGATGTTTTGTTGGTGTGCACGGCATTGTAGTACATGGTTGTTGCACCTTTGACTCTTTCACTCTCAATATTCACTTTTCATATTGTGCTGGAAAAATATTAGTTTTTAGTTATCAATAAGTAATAATTATATCAGTAAGAATCTTGTGTCAAAGTTTTGCCTTTGCAATTTTGAAAAAAGTAATGTGAAAAGTTTTTTCTTTATTTTCAAACATTTATAATTGAATATATTATATTATAATGAAATATATTATAAATAGCTGAACATATCAGAACAATATTCACGAAACAAACAGAGAGAAAAAGTTTCCTTTTATAGTTTTCAAATTCGATATTTTGTGCTTAACAATCGTTTGCAAAATTTACTGTATTATTTTATTTATAATTGGTCAATGATGCGATAAATGGTTCCTAGAGGTATTGAGGAAATATCATTAATGAATGTAAGAAAAAAATATTTATATAAAGTTATGCATAGGCCGTTGGTCACCAAAATCCTTTATTATTCATTAAAAAGTCTTCATTGCCATCATGTCATTATTCGTATTTTCTATTATTAATTTCTAAAAATTCAAGCCAAATTAGTATAGCGTATTGCTTCGCTCATATTAAATTCAATGCTTTGAAAAGTTAACATCTTTTACGATATCTATTTCAGGGATGATTAGAGCTTACTTTGAGACCTACTCGAAAAAATACGATATGTATTAGTTGGAACTCATGGTTTCATTCAATGTTTTTCATTTTCCATGATTCAGTCACACAGCCCAATGGATGAGATATGATATGGGCCAGTGGCGGTCCCAGGGGGGGGGGGGGGAGGATATGGGGGATCAATCCCTCCCCGAAATTTCGGCGAAAAAAAAATTAGTGGGATGAATTGAAAAATTAATTAGGTATCTAACTTTTACGAGTTTTCTAGGGTAGTGTAGTTTAATTTTGACTAGATTTTTTTATACAGAATTTTATATATGAACTTAATGTATAAGCATAAGCAAATAAAGTGTGCTATTTTTACGCTGTTTTTTTTCCTACCGACCAATCCCCCCCCCCCCCGAATTTTTTTTCTGGAACCACGCCTGATATGGGCCTTCTTTCATTTTTATCATGTGCTGGTGTCGTAGAGTGTCTTGATTTAAATTTTAATTTATTCGTACTTTAATAATAAGTGATAGGAATAAAATTCCGATGTCTCGCAATTTGTAAGACGGATATTTACTTCACTCTACATTGTAATGAGCTGTAAACTTTGTGAGAAAGCCCAACGAGTCGCCTCCTTATGAAGCTGCTTCATTGCTCCTGATATAGGGTTGAATCAAAGTGACAGACAAATGATGGTTCAAAAGAGACCTTCTGGAGCGAGGAGCCTCCATCAATTTAGAAGGCAGTGAACTTGTGCCCCCACCTGGGCTACGCCGTGCGATTCGGCCCAGGTTCAATATCCCCTCCAGCGTCTTGGACCGCCCACTGGCGATTGTTTTTACCGCGATCCATCCTTTTCATGTAGATTTTATCCATGTTTCATAAACTTCATCATTGATCTGTCGTACTTTCGTATCTTCCAGTCTTTCTTTTGTTATGTCGAAGTGGTATAATCTCCCACGTACATACATTGACTTTATATACGGATGCCGAATATCTCGCTAAATAAAGGCAGAAGGTAATTTAAAACAAACAATTTCCTGATATCGTATGGGACAAATTTCACTTCAGTTCATTATTAATAGTTGTGGGTGGCAATGTTCTGTTCTATGGGCCTTCCAATCAATTTCGAACTAGAAAGTCACTTGGCGGAATGGCTTATTTAGCTCAGAATCAGTGACAAGTTACGAACTCAGTATCGGGATTCTCAAATAGTGGTATTGTAGCGTTGTGGAGATGCACGTTTATCTTAGTAATTCAGTAACTAGCCAAGGTAAAGAAGTAAGAATTAGGAGGTAAAGAAGACCTACGATACAATACAATGAGTATGTATATATATATATATATATATATATATATATATATATATATATATATATATATATATATATATATATATAAACTAAGTTCGCCACATATTCTTTCTTTACGATAGGTCAAATGAAGAGCAGTTGACCATCTCTCATCTCTACTATTCTTTCTTTAATTTCACACATTCTTGGAGTAGCACCAGGAAGTTCCGCTCGTTTCCTCATTGTTCGTTGTTTCAAGGTTTGAACAGTCCTAGGTGGATCTAATGCAAATCCAATTCAGTGCCAATCATCGGGTTTTGCATTTATTTATTTTTTTATGACCTTTGGCGGGTTCAGGGAGTGACAAAATGTGCACTTTTGGGGCGGCAATTATAAAATGGTAATATTTTAGTGAAATTAGGTTTGTAAATAAAATAAAAAGCCGAATCAAGAACTATACCTTGTAAAATGAAAATAATACTGTTTAAGAATTTTCTTTTGATAGCTATAGAATATGGCATTTCTTTTAATGTCTTTTAATTCAGTCGGCGACTGGCTATCAACTCCCGGAGGTACCTTAAATTGAATGTGGTTATATCTATCCTGTTATCGTCCATAATGGATTGAAAAAATAAGTATTTATGAATGATATTTTTTTTTAATTCATCATTTTAAATTTCACCGGGTGATCTTGTAAATAAGGTGGATGCTAGGAGCGTAGCTTGTAGCTGGAGAGAGGTAGGCTAAGTAGGGATTGAGGTCCTGGCCCGTTTCTCCAGTCAGCGGCCCGACTTTCTACTTCCTCATCGCTCCCTTTGACACACAAACCATTCCCTCCTTCAACTTTTTCCTTTCATGGCTCACTCCATCGATTGCCGCTCAATTCAGTCTCTAACTGGTCTTAGTCTAAGAAATGACATCAGGCATTAAACGAGATAATTCCTCTTTCTCTTAAATGAAGTTTTTCTCTTAAACTTTCATTTATTCTTTTTACCTGAATTTTTTTTTTTTTTGTGGCTATAAACATTTATTTTATCTATCACATCAAAACCTCGTAGACATTTTGTACTTTAAAAAAATACCGTAGCTTGATCCTGCTTGGACCCGAGGGGATAACATGGAAGTGACCTAAAAATGAAGTTAAATTACACATAGGTGTCTTGTCAAGAAGATATAGACATGATACAACACCCCTCCAACATATATAACAGAACTGTAGATCCTGAAGCTCTTTTGGAGTTTCCATTAACATGTCGTTCTAAATAGCCTCAAATAGCGTTGCCTCAAAACTAGGGATTCAAGCTCGGTAAGAGGGTTGAAACGTCCCTTTCCCTTGGATTACTTCGTTGGCTTTTTAAATCAATGCTTTATCATAATGATAATTTCAAGAAAAACTTTAAGCCATTTAAAATTCACTCGTTTTAATTTCTGACAAAACGTATTTTGATTTATAAACAATTAAATATAAAATAAATAGGCTGGGTCGACATGTCGATAGAGAAAGAATATGTCAAATGAATTTGTCCTTGAATTTAATGTTATTGTAAATTATTAATTTTATAATTCGGCAACGCAATGTGGAAAAAATTTACTATTCATCGGTCAAACTTCTAACCTCTTGATAAAAGTACGATAAACGAATAATTCTTTTGAATTTATTAGAATCGGGTTTTTTTATTAGTGAGAAATAAAAAAAACATACATAGAACTTCTCTAGGCATTTGAAATTAATTTTTACCTGAATCGTTTCTTCACTTTATTTTAATTAAAATAGATTATTTGGTACTTTAGTATCTATTTAGTAAAAAATGCTGAATTGATATAGGCATTGAAATATGCAAGCCATTTCCCGGTATTTGCTACCGGGCTACTTTACCCGGTATTTACATGGCTTAAAAATTATTGTTATATGTAGGAAAAAAAATTAAATCTCTATTATTTCTTGGGATTGCAATAGAAAAAACAAATGAAAAATTATATAACGACAAAAATATGCAATGTTTAAAAGCAGGGCTTCGAATTTTTGGATTTGATCGATCAAATTTCATTATGACTTTATAATAAATCATTGCACGAATTATCGAGTTGGGTTATCATCTGTCACCTTTTTTTAAATTAATAATAAGAAATTTTAATATCTTTAGTTATTTTTTTTCTAATATAAAGCATAATTAAATGGAAATTTTCTCAGATCCTAAATACCCTCTTGAAGCGATTTTAATTTTTTTAAGGGTATTGCACTATACGTCTTGAAACGTCCAATAATTTCCACCATAACCTGAATTTGTTTCTCTTTTTTAATCTTAATATATGAAATTGTTGTCAATGACGTTGTTCTCTTTATATTTTTTCCTACAGGCATAAATAGATTAGATATACTAGGCTATGACATTGTTTTTTTTCCTCAGACATCATGTCTGATATTACATACACAGATATCCCTCCAGAAAATCGTCGATTTTCGATTTTTTTTTTATTTTTTTTTTTTTGAGATAATTCCATTTGCATAAACATCTTAAAAGTATATATCAAGGAAGGAAATTATTGCGTTAAACGAAATCCTTCCTAACTCTCTTCTGACCCCCTTCTTCCATGTAGGCTGATCCGTTAACGACCTCGTCTTAAAGAGGGCAAAATTAGCATTCAGATGTTATTTTATTTCATTGTATCTGCCATTATGGAATGGTAACTTCCCATCTGTCCGATTCAAAAAAATTTACCTTGTCTTTCACATTACAATATGTTTTCTACATATCTGCGTTACCCCAGCGTTAGATTATTTCTATGACAGACATATCGAAGGTTCTTCATTTCCTATCCTGCATACCTAAAAAATTAACTGGCAGTTTCTTCTGACTGATTTTAGGTACTAATAATTAATGCTATGTGTAATTTACGAAAATAATAATATTTATAAAAGTTATTAGATAAAAAAATGTATTAAATTGATGAGGTAAATTAATAATTCTTAGAAATACAATAACTTTAATAGCAACAATAGAAAAAAATTTTATTGTCTAACTATACAAAAACTTTAAATTATGCAAAAAAATCAATGTAAGATCATTAAATTAAGAGGACAATAAAAAGAATATAAATATAGGATGTTGTTTTTCGACCTATTATTTATACAGCCGTCAACCCTAACAATAAATGTTATCATTTTACATTCCTAATGGCATTTGACAACAATGATCCAAGAAATTCCTCAGCATATTGCTCTGATCTTTTCCCAGTTCTTGGTCGGCCTAAGATCCGCTCTTTTGATTTGTATTTCTTGTTACTCCACGTTTCTCTTGGCCAAAAAGCCTTCCTTTTTGTCTTCTGTCCCAAGTGATATGGCCTAGGGTTCTTACATGTTTATGGCTCAGTGTTTATTGTAAGGAGGCAGGCAAAGAAAATATTATAACGGGTTTCGTCCATATTAACCAACTAAATTTAGAATTAAGGGCAGAACCTGTACCTGGTAGGAGGGGGGGATGCCAACTGAGCTTCCTAGAGCTTTTAGATTCCCAAGACAAACGGTGGCGATTCGAATCCGCCCTGGGCCCGTTGACTTTTATTTCATGATGGATCCCAGGAATAAATCACGACCTTCCTACCCTGGAGTGAACAGGTAGGTTTATACTTGTAGAAGAACCCCCTCCCTGTATGCCACATACAGGCCAAGTAGGAGTACCGAGAGAGAAAAGAAGATTGTGCGACTATTATCTGACCACTGGTCGAACTGCAACGGAGGCTTTTAAAGATGTAAAGACCAGTTTTTAAGCCACTTAAAAAATAGATGCAAAACTGAGGCGGATCCGCCAAAGTTCAAAATGGACCTCTTACTGTTACGAAAATTTTTTATTTCTCTAAAATATATAAATAATGAACCTATCATTAGAAAAGTGTTAGTTGATACTTTTTATATAAGCATTATATTTCTAGAAAGATAACAACATGCAGATTTTGGTTGAATCCTTGGATCCACACAAAATTTCAATCAGATTTGCGCCTATGACTTAATAACTTCTAACATAATGAATATTTCCCATCTTCTATTTATGTTATCATATTATGCAATATTTAAAGATTAAACCCATTAAACTTCCATATGTGCATAAGTTTGCTGACAATTTTTTTTGGCTGCGATTAGATCTTTTTGCAGTATCTTACACTAATCCGTTACGATCATCACTGCATGCGTGGTCACTTATTGGTTTATCGAGCTTAAAGTTATTAAATATATTTTTACTTTCACTTAACTACATAATAATATACATACATAGTAAGAGAAAATATTGCGATCGTGAAAAATTTCGACTTCCGGTTTTCAACGTAAATACACGTTTTGGGGTCCCCTGAGTCCAAATAACCAAGACCCGCGAAACAGTTTGTGTTTGTGTCTGGGTGAATACACTAGCTCAAAAACGATAACTCTTACGAATCTGAAATTGGGTATTTGATGTATGTATATGCCCGTGACGTGACAGCAAAAATTTCATCAAAATTGAACAAACAAAGGGGTCACTTTATTTCATAAATTTTGTCTCATTATCCTTTCTTTTCTTATCGTTTTCTTTATATTGTAACTGAAGAAGGTTTGACCTTTTGATTTTTTTTTTTTTTTTCATCTTTGTAAGAAGATTTCTGCATCCTTTAAATTGTTTTGTAGATGTAATTATTTATATAATTCAGCTTGAACGTCTTTATTGTTTGTTTAAATTATGTAGAGGCTCTGCTCAAGTCACCAACCAATCTGTGTCGGCACAACTCTTCTAATTGTTCATGCTTGTCAATTTTCATTATTTTCTCGACTGGTCCATAATCAACTTCCCGTATCAAACTCTCCAATTTCTTAACTTTATTTACTAACTACTTCTTATTTATTAAATACTAATTATTATAGCTTTATATTAGGTTTGATCGACTGCTTCATGTCAAAATATCAAAATAAAGTTTCCATAAAGCTCGGTTGAATATGCATCTTTGTGTTGATGTAAATTTACCGCTCATCTCTATATATGTATCAGTTTTATCAAATTAATGTTTTCGGGTCAGATCGAAGTTGTTCTTGTCCCCTTTACGAGGAGAGAGAACCTTGTATATGGGAACAATTAAGTCCAACTACTCAAATCCTAATATGCGTAAATCTAATAAATTTGCCTTTTATAATTAATTGGACGTTCTGAGCTTACGTCAAATTAATGTTAATACTTTGTAGAATGTATGATGTTTCATTTTCTTTTTTTAATGACTATTTCTGAAAAAATAATGCACTCAAAATATTATAACTCCAACAGCTTGGAGATATAAAATGATAGCTCCATGAAAAATTTTATTTTTCTTCAATAGGTGCTGATTTTAAATTTCATTGCACATATTATATTAATAAATAGAAAACATTAAAGTTGAAAAACTATAAAATGGCTGAAAACTAGAAATGGAAGCCAATAGTAAGTCCAACTACTCAAATCCTAATATGCCTAAATCGAATAAATGTGCCTTTGTAATTATAATATTATAGTTTCGTTGGTCAATGATTTTTATTTTCAAATGTCCAATATGATCAAAGGATCCTTTATTTCTTATTAGAGCCATTAATATTTTTTAAAAATAAAATGGCATAGTAAGATACTTACACTTTCATAACTGTCATTGGTATTGTTTTAGAACATAGACTATCTCCTATTTTTTTTTTGGTTGAATTATTTTACTATTTACATCCACACTTTTATATGTTCATACTATTTTTCACTCTTACTATGTTATAATAATGTTTATTTTTCTAAGAAAAACTTTTATATTAATTTTTTCTTTTCTTTTTTGTTTCAGGTCTCACTTTTCCCAGATGATGGTGGCAGAGTTCGTAGAACGCCAGAATAGTTCCCCAGCAAACGGGGAAACACCTCTTCACGCTTCTAGCACACCAACTAACAACAATAACAGTGGAGTTGCTAATAATGGAAGCATTAATTGTACTCCAACTTCAGGATACTTTGTCATTGAACAGAATATGGACCTAGGTGCCATACCTCGAGACGGAGATATGACTTCAAGTCCTGAGACTACTAACATGGGAGAAAATTACCCTCCTGGATTTGATGTTAGTAGTCATTTGCAGAGAAAAGATCTTTTTTCACAGAGGAAACAACGGGAATTCATACCAGACAACAAAAAAGATGAAAGTTATTGGGATAGAAGAAGGAGAAATAATGAAGCAGCCAAAAGATCTCGAGAAAAACGACGTTACAATGACATGATCCTTGAACAAAGAGTGGTGGAATTAAGCAAAGAAAATCATTTTTTAAAAGCCCAGTTAGCTGCAATTAAAGACAAATATGGTATCAGTGGTGAAGCAGTTGTAAATGTTGAGCAAGTGATGGCAACATTACCTACAAATGATCAAGTATTAAGTATTACAAAGAGGGCCAAGTTGAGTACTAATGCCCTCACTCCCCCAATAATGTACCCACAAAGTTCTGTGCCTATACCTACACCTGTTATACATCGAACAGCTAACACAGGACCATCCCCACCTATTGTACCAATTCATCAGGTTTATACTGAAACAGACACATTTCAAGAAAGTGATAGGTATCCCTTCACATTCACTCCCGTCTTACCACCGTTAAATCCTCCAGTTTTAGAAGCTGCTGGAAACAGTGTGCTAAATTTAAGCAGAAGCCGTCCTAATGAATCCCCTATCTCTTATGAAATCCCTCTAGCATCTGGAAGTGGAGAGGTCCCTCTAGCTTCAAATAACAATAGCCTCCCTCATAAGCTACGACATAAGAGTCATCTTGGTGATAAGGATGTTGCTGCTACTGCATTACTTTCTCTCCACAATATCAAACAGGAGCCACCATCTCGAGCAAGTCCTCCATGGGACGGCGAAGGGAGTAGTGATGAACGAGATTCTGGAATTTCACTTGGAGCAGAGTGGATAATGCCAGCACATAATCTAACAAATGAGCAACATGTTGCTCCTACATCTCCAATTACTCATGATATCATTGAAAATGAAGATGATGATACCCATCTAAAATCTGAGGTTGCTCGGCTAGCATCTGAAGTGGCAAGCCTGAAGAGCATGCTCTCTCGAAAAAAAACTCACAACCTGACTATTAATTAAAAAATGTGCTTCATATGAGGAAGATGTGTTTAAACTTTGACATTGGTTTAAATTGTACAGTATATTTATATATATATATATATTTATAAAATATAACATTTCCCCTCACGCCCATTCAATAATACTTTGACTCATGAATTGTTTCAAATTAACAGGAAACAACTATGAAATAAAAATTTGGTTCCTTTTTTTCCTAGTGAATATCTGGAAAAATTCAAAATTTAGTGTCTCTAGTTTATTTTAACTTAATATTAAAAATAGAGTTATGATTGTATTAAAATTTTTGTATTATATTTTTTCAATGTTTTATAGGTGACAATATGTGTATATAATAAACTTTATTCTGTAATAATTTCCCATATATATGTATATATATATGTATATGTATATATATATATATATATATATATATAATCTGATTTAAGGTTTTTATGTTACAAATCCCTTTTGTAAAAAATAAAGAAGGAAAAACAAACAAAAAAAATAATAATAATGAATATAAAAATTAACAAAAAGAAAAAAGGACAATACATCAGTAGATTGTTGTTTAGTGCCATTCAATGAAATCATGGAACTTTACAGTTTAAATGTTACTTATTTTTTCTTTTTTGTTTCCATGTAATTTAAGATTAATATATTATGTGTATACCTGAGGCATTCAGGGTCTCATTTGAGGAGTCTATACTAAGAATATAAAAGTGAAAAACACTTCCTTAGTCTAAACATTACATTATATTAATTAAAGAGCACAAATAATATCAGCCAATTGCATTAGATTTAATTCCTGTTTTAAAATTATTTATATTCTATTTAGGTTAACTTTGTATATTTATATTTATTGTTATTTATTTAATTACATTAGTTTCTAGTTTTCTTTGGTTTTTGTATGTAATCGGTGTATTATATTGTAAAAAGACAATTGATCAAATCCATCATTTACGCTAAGATATTTGTGAGACAATTTTGTATATGTTCTTCAAAATTATATGTACATTTTATGTATACTATTTCATTTCTGGATAATAATCATAGCCTAATATGATATTCAGTAATTAATTGACCTATTCTAAATTAAAGATCAATACTTAAGATCTCTAAGTTAGTGTTTAAATTTCATTGTGGTTCTATGATGTTTACTACAATAGCAATCATACATTTAGTCATCACAACATTATATGTTAATCATTCATTCATAACTACAAAAATGTTTAGATTCAATTTTGAAATTTTTTTTTCTTTATAGCGACAGTTTTTATTTTGAATAATGACTGAAACAAATCATATCATTGCTAGTATACTAAAGAACTAAAATAGCAGTTTTATGAAAAACTAAAATCTCTATATAAAATACTATAATAAATAACTATAAAAATAAATTAGATATTTCTTAAGAGTATTTAATACTTGAAATGACTGATGACTTCTAATGATGTTATTTTCTGGGTCTTGTTTTTAAAATCATAGTGCATCAGTTCCTAAATAAAACACAAATACTGCAGAATCTAACATTAATTTCTATAAAATGAATGTAAGCATTTTTGACTCATTGTTAGGACTAAAATGTAATATTTTAAAAATAGAATTATAATTGTTTTAAAATTTTTGTATTTCAAATTTTTTTGTATATCAAACATCAGAAAACTGTTTTTTCAACCTTTTGATGGCTTGTTTGCAACACATAATCTTCATGTAAATCATGAAAAAAATAGATCTTATTTAACTATAAAAAAATCAGTCTTAATGTAAAAAAAAATATTATAAAAGTATTTTAAATAAACTCTACACAATCAATAAAATAAAATAATACTTAAATTTTAAAATATATCTAAGTTTGTAAGAAATACAAAATTCAGCATTTCTATTTGTAAATATGTACATAAAGAAACAGACACAGACAGACAGACAGACACACTCTCTCTATCTCACACAAACACACACACACACACACTATAAAACAATATATGATCCAAAAATTCAGATGAACACTTCAATATTAAACACTTAGTCATTATAGTTGGTCTTATATATTTATATGTGAGCTTCCCTGAATTAATTAATGATTAATATTACCATATTAGGTAAAATTTATGTTTCGTGTGAATTGATAATCAAACGTACATTTATCTTCTTTATTCAGATGACATAATAGTTAAAAGAATATTTTCATCATGTGTTTAGCTAAAAAATAATCTATTTTCTATGGCTTCTGCTGAATTAAAGGAGATAGAAAAAGTATGTTAAATATCTCTGAATGGTTCATAATTCTATTAGTTTCCTTCCACAAAGTATTGCCTACTTCCTACAATAGTGGGCTGAGCCACTAGTTAAACTGTAAATAGTAATCTTGTAAAATTGTCTATCGATGTTGTTAACTTTAATTGATGTTATCAGACGAGATTTTTTTTTTAAATTTTCTATAGTAGGTATTTCAAAGTAAAGTTACTTGATGTATAATATTTATTTATCAGTAATGATATACAATGTTGTTATATTCCAAAAATATCAATTAAAAATAAATTTGGGTTTTATAGAGATCTATAAAGTTGTACTTAAATTCTTGTTTAAAAGTATTTATTAATGTCTTTATGTTATAATATGTTTGTGATGAATATTTTATAATACATAAATATATGTGATATGATGTCCTTTATTTTTTTCTTAATGTAAATGTGGAAATATAAATATAAATGTTTATTTATAGTTTATCATATAGTTATATTTATTTATTTATCCCTTCAGACCAGCATATAAATATTATAATAATAAATATATTTAATATAGATATTTCATGAAGTATTTTGTAATTGATAAAAAAGTCTACTTATAACCTGGCAGGTGTCTAATAATCAATCATGGTAGTTTATTTGCTCAATTCTTGTATATAATTGAATGTAATGATAACTAAGTTTAAAATTACGCTGGATGTAATATTTTTAATGTAGGTGCTTAAAAAATAATTGGCTGCTCAAACAGAAAATTGATTTATTTTGTAAAATTTGAAAGATAGACTATAGTTCTGAAAAAAACAAAACAATAAAAAATATTTTATTTTGATCTCATTATCCAGATATTTGAAGAAAAAATAAATTAAAAAAAGGCATTAATCAATTAGAATTTAGAAATTAGAAAAAAAAAATAGAAGTTTTAAGTCAGAGCAATCTAAGATGCATTAAACCACACTAATTTATATTAAAAGATATAATAACCAAAAAACTTTCATTCACCTCTTACGCCTGTGGCTGAAGATTCTAGATCATGCAAATGACCTTCAATTTCCTCGACCTGGCTAAAATTAAAAAAAAAGAAAATGGGCTAAAGTTAAAAAAAAGAGGTGTCAAAGTGAGAAAAATGGAAATTCAAAACTGAGTCATATTAGGGAATGCATTAGTTAGAACACCATTCTTTCCTAATATCCAATCCATTGAACCATAACATTTACTCTAATCCATTGAAAGCCTAAAGTAAAACTGAATTGCATTTATGAGTCCATAAATACTTATGGAAGCCAAAATAAATTAATGTTGGGTCTCATTCAGAAGAGGTACGGCAGTTAATTTTTTCACCATCAACTTTTATTTAATTTTAACTATGTTTTTATTAAATTTGAGAACAAGAACAAAAATAAGTATTGATATAAGTTTTATCTAGGAGAAATATGATTGTTTGTTAAGATACCCCTTCACATTCCAACCATGGGCTTTGGCGGCAGGATCTCCTTCAACATCGCCATCTGTCTAGCTTTTTTCAGACAGAGGGGTATTTCATGTTCCTCGGAGCAATTTCTATTCTTCTGGAGTAATCCCTTTTTTATTTTTTCATGAATGTCAACGATTGTATTTTCTTCATACTAATTCTATAAATCCCATCACTTTGTTATAAATATGAATTCGCACAATGTGTCAATGTATATTAATTGGTGAAATATGCTCATTTGAATGCTATATTTTCTCATTTGAAATAAAAGTTACTGTTCAAGAAAGTAACTGTCTTATTTAAATAAACTTCTTGTTAAAACTACCCATAATGTCAATAATAGTATCAAAAACTTAAGCAAAGGTTGGGAAAATTAAAATAGTCTTTTGAAGGATGAGCTTAATGATCAAAGTTACATTTCCCCCAGGTTAGCATGAAAAAAAGTTTTCAATAAAGCTTAAATCTAAATTTGATCAGCATAAATAAAACAATAAATACTAGTATGCCAAAAGTATGACTAATTTTGAAAATGCAGCTTTGTATGCCATGAAGATTACCTATATATAGAAACTGTTTCTACAACTTGAAGAACAATGAAAAATCTATTTTCGTAAAAAAATAAAAAAAATAAAAAATAATAATAATGATGACAGATTTAATAATGATGCAATATCTATGAACCTGTTTCATAAAATATTATGTTGGCAAATATAGACTATCAAACAATGTTATTGAGAGAATTTATGAAGCTGTGAAGTATAGTAGTTGTAGGATTACAAAAACTATTACTTAATAACATTTATAATATAAAATCTTATCATTTTATTATTACAGTTATTATTCAGTTTTATAAATAACACTGTATAAAAACTGCACTTTTTTATCATCATGCTTGAATATGTAAATATAAATGTTAATGTAAACAATTTTTGTGCTTTCCTGTAACTTTTTGAATAAAACATATTAAATTATCCATGTTCTACAATATAAAAATAACATTTATTTATTTGTAAGCAAATTTCATCATCATTCTCAGACCAGTTCGACCCTTGGCCTCCAAAAAAATTTCTTACACCAATCTCTGCCCTCTGTCATTTCCCACCAGCCTAATGCATCTAATGTCCTCACGTCACTGCCAACTTGGTCATGCCACTGGGGTTTCGGTATTCCGTACTCAGTCTTTGCCAACGGCTTCCAATTCATTATTTTCTTTATCATATCCTCTTCTAAGATGCTCCACCCTGTCCATCTTAATTGGTTTTTTCAATAAATCAAACTATGCCCACATCTGTAAATCTTTTGTAAAGTTCATAATTGCATCTGTGCCTCCATACCCCATTCTACTGGACAGGCCCATAAATCCTTGTTTTCCTTTTGAACATGGAACCATTTTTTTCTCTTCAGTCTTTTTAAGTACCAACACTCAGATCCATATGTTAAAACGAGTCTTGACTTTTGTTTATTATGGTGCTTCTCTCTCAATTTCTTTTGAGCAGTTATTATTTGATCCCAAGTATAAAAAGCATTGAAATTTTTCAAGTCTATTATTATCCAATTGTGGATAACTTTGTATCTATTATTTTGTACAATATTTGTAGCATAAAACATATAACTGTAGCTGACTTCCAACAGTTACATATTCTGTTATATCCGCGTTGATGACGAGTCCCAAGCGTTTAGCCGATGATTCTAAAGATCTATAAGAAATCTGTACAATTTTAAGAAATACGTGACGTATTAGATAATCATATGAAATATAAAAAAAATAAAATGCGTTTATTTTTACGCAAATTCAGTATTTAATATTAGATTATCCTTATAGAAGAACCCAAATATCATAGATGTTCCAGTAATGGACTTAAGTTACTCCTTCAACCCGGGGGAAATGAGTTAACTTAGATGAGAAGACCACATAATTTTAAACTAATGTGCATTTCTAATGATTCTATCACGTTTCCTAATAATAAGTAATCTATCAATATAGAAATAGAGCATTCATTCAATACAGACCAAGTTTTTGCTGTTTAATCGTAATAATGAACGATGATTGCTTGACATTCAATCGAATGGATTGACAATGGACAATCGAAGTAGGTAAGATGAGTAAAATGAAGGTTGTGGGAAAAAATCCAATTTTTAAGCGAAAATAAGATAAATATTATGTGTAATATAATTGAGATTCCCCTCGAATTTAGAAAAGTAATCGAATTATATTTCCCGTGGAAATTAATTTAAAGAAGTTCAGAAAGTAGTGCGGAAAACGATCGTCTATTTGAATACTCCTTTTTCTGTATATTAGTTAACTTAAAAAGGGAAGGTATTTTCGTTTAAATCTAAATTGTTGAATCATTTGACAACCAAACGTATAGAAAATACGAAGTGTAATCCGGTTGAATTATTATCTGTAGAAATGGTCAAAAAAGATGTTATTGGTAAAATTAAATTTTACCTTCATAAGGGAAACACTTAACCTTTTAAAGATAGGAATACAATACACTTTTAAATCTTCAAGCGCCATTAATAATATCACAATCATTTATTGGCAGTAACAAATTTAATGATGAGTTTTTAGTACATTTACTCATGCTTTAATGAGCGACAAATCGGTTGCTATTAGAACAATTTCAATCATCTTTCCAACAACTAACATTAATCGGTAACATAGGTGTTCAAGTAACAACGCGGTATGTAAACAAAACCAAAATGAAAACTGCATAGTTAACTATTTGAAGGTCAGGGTGTTCTTTTTTAAACCTACCTGTTACCGAATTACAATTAAAGAGCTAAATACGTGCAATGTTTGATTACGCTCACTCTATTTATATCTAACTTAAACGCAATAAACTAATGATAGCCTTAAAGTTTCTATAGGACTAAACTTCTGATTCTGTATCTGCCATTCCATGCATTTTATCTGTCCCGGCTTTTCAATTTTCACCATGTACTTTTTTAAGTTTTGGTCCTAGGCCAGATGATATCGCGAATTGTATTAGTAAACTGCGGTATTTTTAATGCCCATTGTTTCACTTTCGTTATTTCTTCTACAAAATGCATTTATTATAGTTGGGTATAAGCAACCGATGTAGCCCTCTCCAGGCCGTGTTCTTATTTATTTATATGCAGTCTTATTTCTTTTATCATGTCTTTTTATCAAAATTTCTTAGGCTACTAAATGTGGAGTAAAATAAAAATGAAGATTATTTGTTTTGTTTTTTCAACAAATAATCGGTGCTAATTAAATATTCAAGAATATATAGATTTCAAATCTTTATCAGGCTTGGTGTTTCATTTTAAAGTGAAATGAAGGAAATAGGCTTATTCTGCATACCAAAAATAAAAGATACTTTTAGCAAATTCCAACTAGAATAAAAGGTTGTATCTGTTTTGGAAATTATTCAGGACAAGGAATTTTTTTATTGATAAAAAATCGTTTCAATGTGTCAAGAAAATTACAGTAGTTCTTCTGAAAATCTCAAACCATTAAGATAAAATAAAAAAAATTGTCTCAAGAGCTTTTCTACATGTAAGTATATATGTAACATACAATAGTGAATTCAATACCTAATGCCTTGGATGTTGTTAGATAAATACATCTCTCGTAAAATACGGATTCATGGATAAAATATTTCTTTTAAGTGTAAATGAATTAAACCATAAATTAATTGATTTAATGAATTTAGCCATGTAAATTTTTGAAATGAACGTTGAAAAAAACAAAAAAAAAACATAATACAAATATAGAGCATCCCATTTACTATAATACAGAGCCATAACTGCAAGTTTATATGTACGTGCGAGTATATTTGGCCGCGTGATTGCTCCCTTCATAATTTATCACCTATGGAAGCATTGTTAACTTAATAATTGGGTATTATTTTGAAATAAATTTTTCAAAGATTCACGTGGAATTATAGGAAGCAGCACAGCCCTATTCCGTTTCGGCCTTTGCCACCAAATTTTTTCATGTAATCAACTGTATATTTCAAATCGCTCAATAAAATAATACTTCCCCATACATACATTCCACAACAGACTATTAACAGCTAGAATCAAATTCAACCTCTCAATTACAAGGAAAGTTAGAGACCATTCTGTCAAGTTCAATCGTAACTATGAATGTGTCTTCACCCGAAACAGATTTTCCTTAGTTAAGAAAGGAATAAAAAGTTCTTTTTGAAAAAAAAAAAATATATTAAACACGGAACTATTCTCAGATACAGATAAAAAACTAAAAACAATATAAGAATAACAATAAAATAAAGTGCTTTAAGAAGGAAAAGGTATAACATTAAAGATGTACGTAGCCTAATTGAATGAGCATTTAACCAAATACTGGAAAGAATTAGCATTGTGATTTAGCGAAAGTAGTATTAATAGAGAACCCAGGATGCATCCAAAACGAATTTGAGGAACGCAATAGCAGAGAGTTTTTAAAAGAAATAAAAAGTGGGGACAACCTAGTTAGAGGAAAAGAAGTGGTCCTAACAAAATGGGAAGCTTATTTTGATGAACTGCTGAACAAAGACACAAGTACAATCTGTAAACAAATAGTGGTAAGCCAACACACTGATAAGGACAGCATCATAGAATCGGAAGTACCTGAAGAAGTCCCCCCCCCCCAGATAAAGAGGAAATAGCAAAAAATAATACAATGGCTCAAAAATAATAAAACAGCCGGAATAGATGAACTTCATGCAGAGCTCATTAAGTATGGAGGAGAGGAGGTCGAAGAAGAACTCCACCGACTGGTATGGGATGTATGGACTGAGGAGGGAATGCCAGATGAGTGGTTGGTTGCTGTCGTATGCCCGATTTACAAAAAAAGAAACAAGCTGCAGTGTGCCAACTACCATGGGATTTCACTTCTGAGTGTGGCTTATAAGATCCTCAGTACGGCCATTTACATACTCAGGAGGTTATTACAATACGTATGGATGGGAACGAGTGCCCCTCGAGTACCAATGTGGCTTCAGGGGAGGACGATCCACCATAGATCATATATTCTCTATGCGTCAGGTTTTGGAAAAGACATATGAGTTCAACATAAGCCTTCACTACCTGTTCATAGATTTTCAACAGACGTATGACTCTATTGACAGGGATAGACTAATAGTAGACCTATTAAATATGGGATTGCCAAAAAAACTTGTACGGTTAGTGCGAATGACAATGGCAGGACCGAGATACCGTGTCAAGTTACAGTGAGAACAATCTAAGGAATTTACGATGCGGTCGGGACTGAGACTCGGAGACCCTCTGGCGACAACCTATTCAACTTCTCAATAGAAATGGCCATAAGAGGAATTCGAACCAAACTAGAGGGGACATTCTGCAACCGGATTAAACAATATTTGGCATATTTGGTATTGATGTCAAGAACAATACCGACACTTTCGGGTTCCCTGGAGGAATTCTAAAGTGCTGCAGCAGTGCGGGGCCTCAAGATCAATGAGCGCTTACATACATTCCTCTGCCGCTGTATGTGTATTTGAAAATATAATTTTAATAAAACCATTGAATATTAAACTTATAAAAAATCCCTCTTCTTTACCTTACATTTCTAACGCAGGGTGGAGGTGAATCAATCTAACAAAGTTAGACTCCCAGTCATATTTTCTTTTGCAATCCTCGTCGAGAGTTCCCAGTTGTCCTCGGTCCCTTCTTCCTCGGAGGTATGATTCTTTTCTGGGTTCCCGTTCTAGATCCATCTATGAGAGAGAATTCCAGGTTAAAAAGTTTCTGTTTTCCAATTATGCCATCACAGATCTAGTTTTCCCTGCTTGTAGATATTATTCTCTTTCTCCTTCAACGTTTGCTTATTTCCTTCATTAAGGATCGAGCCAAGATATGAGAAATTGAGGCTTCTAGTTTAATATTACGCACATAATACCTATTTGACGCAGAGAACAAAACCGTAAACTTATTTTAGTTCCCATTCAAAGTCAACCCCACGGCTCGACCATTAGCTAAAATCAATTGGAACACTTTTTGCAGCGCACATACACTTCTTGCTATGATATCAAATTAGCGCATTTGCTCAAGTTTTGTTATATATTGTGCTAGTTTTGATCGCGTCTTTGACGGCGGTATGAAGAGCCACATTGAAGGGAATTGCCGTCAAGGCATCTGTCTCCTTGGCTTACACCCGATAGCACTTCGAAAAGTCACCGACTTTATGTCAATCAATACCTTAGCACAGGAATTTTTCCATAACATGTTGATCAGTCTTACCAGCTTATTTGGCACTTCATACTCTTTTAGAGATCTAAACAGTACCACTTTATTAACACTGTCAAATGTATGTTAATAGTCAACAAAAAACATATGCAGTTCTATGTCGTATTCATAACCGACTTCCATAGTCTGGCGGAATATTTGATCAGTTGAGCTTCTTTCAATGCGGAAATCACATTGGTAATCACCTAAAAAAAATCGGGAAAAATGTTCAGTGTTTTTCGAACTAAACTGTGCAGAAATTTATAAAGGACAACAAGCAAATGGGTCTCCCTATAACTAGCACATTTGCTCTACTTCCTTTTTTTTTTAATGTAGGACATGTTAGCACTATGTACCAATCCTTCGGTATTTGTTCATGTTTCCACATTTCTTTAATTAATTCATACATTAGATCCTTTATTTTTGAGCTACTGTTCATTAAAAACACCGCACATATTTGATCTTGGCCTAGTGTTTTACGATTCTTTATTGCTCTTCTACCGTCCAGCACATCCTGTTTGGTAAGTGGCTCCACTTTTTTTTTGTCAGACGGCTCGATAGAGTTATCTGTTGTGAAGGGATCTAACCTCTTTGGTAGAATATCATTGGACTAACCTGTGGATATTAAATATCATATGTGTTATAATGTTGTAAAACAAGTTTGTTGATAATAAAGAGTTCTGTTACTAAACGTTAAATGGTGGCAGCATGTATATTTTATAAGTATAAATTATAATATGCCATTATAATATATAAATTATAAAATGCCTTTGGATAAAGAAATGCTTGAAGCCATAGCCGCCATAGTTGCGGAATTTTTCAGACAACAATCTGCTCTTGCAATAAATAATTCTGCAGTGACCGAAGTCTCAGAACCAGTGTTTCAGGTAAAACCTCCTAATCATATTAGTGAGCTAGCGGAATGGGCTAGTTGGCTTTGTCAGTTTACTTTATTTCGGAGTGCATCAGGGCTTAGTAATCGGCCTGAAAATCAGCAAATTGACATGTTAATATATTCTATGGGGCCTAGGGCCGGTGATCTTCTTAACGAGATTGATATGCCAGCCGAAAAGAGGGAATCGTATGAAGGTGTTACTAAGGCATTATGTGATCATTTTTGTTTAGAGAAAAATTTGTTTTTAGAAAGAACCCGTTTCATGGCCCACCAGCAAAAAGCAGGTGTTAGTGTGGACACGTAAATAAATGATTTATATAACATGGCCGGCCGATGCGATTGGACTTGTAGAAGCTGCAAGGTATGTTACAGCGAAGTAATGATCTTGTTAAAACTAGTTACAGGTTTGCACTATCAACGATTGAGTGCTCAGCTGCAGCTGCAGAAGATGACACTCAAGGAGGTGATCGACAGAGTTCGCCAGATGGAAAGGCTTCAGAGATCAGTATCGGACAGCACAGAAGAAGAAGGAGGATCCTTCCATGTAGAGACGAACAACGCGCAACCCAGGGAACGGAAGTTCAGGGCGGGAGCAAGGAAAGCAATAAAGAATTAATGATCTTCAATTCAAATGTTATCATTGCGGGAGTCAAATGCTCCATCCTGTTGATAGGTGTTGGGCTAAAAAGGTAAAATGTCGCGAATATCATCGACTAGGATATATTAAGCGTGTATGCCTTAATCGCCGGCATATCAATGAAGTTTCTGAAACTGGTTCTATGACTTCTACAATAGTTCTTTTGCGAGTTACTTAGGAGTTGATAGCGTAATAGTATCAGAGAAGAAAATTTCAGAAAATAAAAAGGAAATGATTCCTAGTAATGGTATTTTTGTTACATGCAAAGTTGAGGGAATCGCGGTAAAATTTAAATTGGACAGTGGGTTGGATGTCACGTGTCTGGGAGAAAAACATGCTAGTAAATTAAATTTACCCATACACCGGACATCACTTCGCCTAAAAGGAGCTGGCAACACCCCTTTAGAGGTATTAGGTTCAGTTAAGATAAAATTGGAATACCAGAAAAGTGTCTAAACGGAGATTGCTTATGTCATCAAGGGTCAAAAGGAGCCACTAATGAGTAGGGATTTTGCTTTGAGTCTTGGATTGGTATCTGGCACCGTTGAGCAAATATCATTTTCTGGATTTGAAGATATTAAAAAGTCTTATCCCAAAGTTTTCAATGGACTGGGCAAGTTTATGGGGACACCATATCGTATCCAGTTGAAGCCAAATGCACGACCTTTTTCAGTTAGTTGCCCGCGTCGTTTTCCTATTTATCTAAGAGACAAAGTTCTAAATCAGTTAGACAGAATGTTAAAAGATTGGGTAATAACAAAGATTGATGAGCCAACAGAGTGGTGTTCGCCTATAGTGGTTGTACCGAAAAAGAATGGGAGTATTCGTTTGGCCGTTGTTTATACTGAGTTAAATAAAGATGTTCTCAGAGAATAAATTCAGTTTCCCTCAGTTGAGGAATCTCTTTCTCTAATTGGCAAAGCAAAATACTTTAGCCGACTTGATGCCAATAGTGGTTTCTGGCAAGTACCTTTAGAACGTTCTACGGCAAATCTCACAATTTTATTACCCCTTTCGGAAGATTTTACTTTAATCGCATGCCTTTCGGGATATCTTCTGCCCCGGAACATTTTCAGAATAGGACGTTGAGAATCGTTGAAGGGTTAGAGGGGATCTCCATTTTATCAGATGATTTTTTGGTCTACGGAGAAACAGAAGAGGAACACGACAGGAACTTACAGCGATTAGAGAGTAATGGTGTGACACTTAGTGCTGATAAATGTGAATTCAAGGTCAGCAGCATATCATTTTTGGATCACTTAATTACAAAGGGAAAATTTTTGCCAGATCCAGACAAAATGAAGGCGATTACTGATTTGCCTTCGCCTAAAAACCGTAATGAATTACGCCGTTTCATTGGAATGTCAAATTACTTGATGAAGTTTATCCCCGACCTTTCTATCGTTGCCGAGCCATTGAAAAGTCTTTTCAGTGAAAAAAATGACTGGTTCTGGACACAAGTGTATGATAAATGTTTTGCAGACATTAAAGCTAAGATAAGTGCGGCGACAGGGTTGGTGCTTTTTGATCCTATTTTTCCACTTCGGGTTTCGACAGATGCTTCGAATAGTGGACTTGGCGCGGTAGTGGAACAGAAAGTCCTCGGAGTGTGCAGCCCAATTCAATGTGCTTCACGGACGCTGAGTCCAGCTGAACGAAGAAATGCTCAAGTGGAGAAGGAGGCCTTAGCATTGACCTGGGCTTGTGAAAGATTTGCCCAATACATTCTTCGGGTATCGTTCACATTATGGACCGATAACAGCAAGACTTCAGAGGTTTCGAATGAGATAATCAAAATTCGACTACACGGTGGTGTATGTTCCCTAAAAAGATCTACTAACTGCAGATGCATTGTCGAGGAAGCCGATTGATTCAGAAATAGTGCATAAAGATGTTTTAGATGAATTGGAATTAAATGTTGACCACATTATTCAATCTATCGAACTTCCCGGCAAAAGAATGGAAACAATACGTTTATCTCAGGAAGAGGATCCCTTATGCAAAAAATTAAAGGAATGTATAAAAATCACTCTGATTTTTACAGAGAGCAAGGAGACTTAGTGTGCCACCAGGGCCTTATTTTGAAGGGGAACAGGGTTTTTATTCCCAACGATTGCAGATCTGAAATCATTTCTTACATTCACAGTGGACATTTGGGCATAGTCAAGTGTTTGGCACGTGCAAGGGCGTCGGTATGGTGGCCGGGTATTACAGTAGAAATTAAACGAAAAGTGGAGTCTTGTGCCAAATGTTTAGAGCACAAATCAAAAGTTACAGAGCCCTTGAGACCACCTGCACCGCCGGAGGGGCCCTGGCAGGTGGTGAGTGCTGACATCTTGGAGTTTAAATCAGAATATTAGTTGTCCAAGATTACTTTTCAAAATTTGTTGAGATATCTTTACTTCCTAATATCCGATGCTCTACAATTATCCTCGCAATCAAAGAAATGTTTGCCAGATTCGGAGTCCCCTGTGTTCTTCGGTCAGATAATGGGACGCAGTTTGCCTCAGCAGAATTTCATGAATTTGCAGACTCTTGCAACTTTGGATCTGTAACATCGAGTCCGAGATTCGCTCAGTCTAACGGTCAAGCAGAATCAGCCGTAAAAATTGTCAAGAGGTGCTTGAAGAAGAATGTGAACCCTTTTATTGGACTTTTGGCGCATCGAGCAACTCCATTGAAGAGCGGATACTCTCCGGTGGAACTTATGTTTGGTAGAAGGAGTAGGGCAACATTACCTGTTGAGCCTAGGCTTCTGAAACCATCTTGGAAAGGATTGGACCGGCATAGACAGTTTCTCAGAGAAGCGAAAGAGAGGCAGAAAGCGTGCTTCGATGGGCTCTATGGAGCTTATATAGATAAGCTCCATAGAGCCCGCCCTCTGCGCCAATTAAGTGTGGGTGAACGAGTGTATGTGAAAGACATAAAAAAATACGGCATGGTTCTTTCATATTGTGAGACGGATAGAGAATATATAGTGGAAGCCCAGGGTAAAAAGTATCGCCGGAACAGAACCTTTCTTTTCCCTGCAACCTTGATGGACTGTGAGGAAGATAATCCGACTGGGGTAAACATAAATCAGTCATCACCACCGGGCTTTACAAGCCAAACTGACGCACAAAAAATCCAGATACAGAACATGTCTCCCACTAGAGTACCGTTGGCCCTGGAGAGACCATGAGAGCGTCGCTCACGCAGTGGACGTCTAATTAGGAGGCCGAACCGTTACTTCTGCGATGAGGTCCTGCAGTCACAGAAAAGGGAGGATGTTGTGAAGGGATTCAACCTCTTTGGTAGAATATTATTGGACTAACCTGTGGATATTTAATATATGGTATTTAATATAATATAGTGGATAACTCATTGGTATTTAATATCAATACCATATGTATTATAATTTTGTAAAACCAGTTTGTTGAAAATAAAGAGTTTTATTACTAACCGTTACATTATCCATTAATCCACATTCTGCCATGGCAATGTTCAATAATTTTTAGAGTGCTCTGCCCATCTTTTCAGTATATTTTTATAGCTTTCGATGGGTTCAAGATCTTTGCTCCTTCTCCACTATACCTTGGTTAAAATTCTTTCCTGAAATCTTCACTGTAAAATTTTCTATTATACAGTTCCAAACTACGATTTTCCAAATTTGGATTTTGGATTTCCAAATTTACTGTTCATCATTTTTTATTTATTTTTTTGCCAGCGAACCTTCTTTATTAGTAAAGAATTAGTCCAATCCTCGTATTAGGCCCGCTGTACAACAAAGAAAACTCCTTTTTTTTCTACCCTGCTGCTTCCAGAACATTTTGTTTTCTGTAGAGCATTAATACCAATCCAATATTTTAATAATTCTCCAGCAATTTTTTTCATTTTGCCAGATCTCAACATTGTTCCAACCTTTCACGCACTATTGTGATGTCCATGTCCATCTTTCTTGTTATGAACGCAGTTGTCTTTTTCTATTATAATCATCAGATTTACTATTTTCTTATTTCTGAACAGTTACTATTTTTACAAAGTTGGGCTACTAACCCATTGCTTTCACCATAGATAGAAAACACGGTCTGTCCTTGGTTCTTTTTCGAAACTTTCCTTATCCTAGCCTTTGAGGACTCAACCCCTAACTATGCATGGTATCATGGAGTAGTGTAAATTTAGTGGCGGATTTTTAAGAGAGACACACTAACCAAAAGCCTCCTTGTCAGGGACAGCTTATTTGATTACCATTATTCTTATGGGCGATAAAAAACGATTTCCCTCTTTAAATTAATTAGTAGAAATATCAATTCTTCTATCCTCCTTAGTAAAATTAGTTCATAGGGGGAAATTTCACATCAAATCAACCAGGGGCAAAGCCAGATGGGCTTTTAATTTGACGTTTTTTGGGTTATTTGTTGCATGCAATAAATAAAATAAGAATATTGATACTTTTTTTGAACTTTCGCTTTACAGTCATAAGTTTTTAAAATGCTAAACTACATAAACATATTCTAAAAATATGATATTTTTCCAAAGAAACAAAAAACTTCTTGATTTTTAAGAATTTGATTTGCTAAAGATGTGCTTTATTATACATATTAAATGAATTAAAAAAAAACATTGACAATGTTTGCAAATTGAGTCTTTCAATTTGGTTCTTAATAAGTTTTGACAATCCATATTATGGATAAAATATTTTCAAAATTTAATGAGAGCAATTTTGTTGGTACGATCGCTGTATATACATATAAGAATGATAAATAATAACAATGTCAGATTGAGACTGGAAAATGGCCACAAAGCTGAAACCTTGTCAATGTTTTAAAAAATGAAATTTAAGAAAAAGTTGTCCTGATTAATGCTTCAACCTAGTTATTTAGATCAACTATATCAAATAAAAAAAATTAATGCCAGTGAGATATAGGACCAATTAAAATATCTATCCAATTTAAATGATATAGTATTACTTTCACTTACCTATATATGAAATATATAGTAAGTGGAAGTATTGCGATCGTGAAAAATTTCGACTTCCGGTTTTCAACGGAAATACACGTTTTGGGGTCCCCTGAGTCGAAATAACCAAGTCCCGCGAAATGGTCTGTGTGTGTGTGTGTGTGTGTGTGTGTGTGTGTGTGTGTGTGTGTGTGTGTGTGTGTGTGTGTGTGTGTGTGTGTGTGAGTGTGTGTGTGAACAGACTAGCTCAAAAACTATTAACCGTGCGAACCTGAAATTGGGTATTTAGTGTATGTATATGCCCGCGATATGACAGCAAAAATTTCATCAAAATTGGTCAAAGGGTACTTTATTTAATAACTTTTTACGTTTTTTTCGATTTTCTCAAAAACGGCTCTAACGATTTTGATTAAACTAAGTATTTGATGTATTAATATGCCCGAGATATGACTGTAAAAATTTCATCAAAATCGATCAACCAGAGGGGGACTTTACTTATTAAATTTTGTATCATTTTTATATGTTTTTTTTATTTACTCAAAAACGGCTTTAAAGATTTTGATCAAACTGGGTATTTGACGTACTTATAAGCCAAAGATGTGACAGCCAACATTTGATCAAAATTGGTCCAACGGAGGGGGCACTTTATTTTATAACTTTTTCCAATTTTTACTTTTTTTTCGATTATCTCAAAAACGGCTTTAATGGTTTTGATCAAATACGTCATGTTTAATGAAAATTAGGTGATAAATAATATCAGGTAAGTTTTATCGTTATTATAAAGTTCTGAGGGGGCTTAAATGGGGAAGGGGCCTTTTTTGTTTTTCTGTAAAGTACCCTTGTTTTTGTTTATATGCAAAAATTAACTGTCTCTCATTAGGCCTAAAAATAAGAAATGGCTAAATATGAAATGTGAAAAAAAAATCAAGTAAACATATAGAGGAGAAAAAAAGAAAAATATTCCATCAACTCATAAAATACGTTGAGCACACGCATGCGGCGGAGTACGCCTTTAATGACAGACCATTGTTCATAATTAAAGCCGTTCTGTTCATTTGAGAAGTGGCAATTAACAAAACGCATTAATATCTAATCTAAGTAAGTTGGTAAGTGAAAGTTGTGTGTTGCGCGCACACACCAGATTTTTTTATAGATTATGGATACCAACTATCTATAATTCAAGCCCAAAATTTTGATGGTATCAATAGTTATAGACCGGTATTTTTGCCTGTGCCAATATTGATAGCTGTAGATAGCTAATTCCTAATATAAATAAACTAGCATAATTAATCTTATTAACATTCACTTACAATTTTCATTGTTAATATCCTTTTTTCATTCAAAAAATTCTTTGAAAAAACTTTTTCACCTACATCTCAATATTACCTTAGATTTAAGTTTTATATATTTATATCTCATTCTTATTTCCTTATTAAAAATTATTTTATCCAAAATAATTTCAATCTCATGGTTTTTAAATATCCATATTTTTTTTTTTTTTATTGAACTTACACAAATATGTAATATTTGTTTAAAAAGTTTCTCTTAATCGTTTTTGTCTGGTTTCTCATTTAGCTCTGCTGCGGACCTGAAATTCAGGTCAAAACACCGGCAAAATTACATAGGTAACCCACATATATGTGTTATTTATTTTGACTGCTCTATCCAAATATTTTTATTTTAATAAACATTTTGTTTTGTATAATTTTAACCGCACTGTTCAACAAAATAATATAAAAAAACTACAAAATGATAATATGCATTAAATCTATAGTTTTATAATCTTATTTTTGTGTAAAGAAAAATAATAGTATACCTAATGCTTACAATCAACAGTCTGATGCAAAGTTATTTAAATTTCACTAATTAAGATTTTTATTTTTTCAAGAAAAGTATAGATATAATAGATTAGTGAGCTTATTGCAGATAAATGAAATTAGCAAATTGAAAAACCAAATTAATAAAGTGTCAAATTTGGATTAAAACATAAATTAAATATGTAAATAATGTTATTTAAATTACACTAATTGTAAATAATGTTGTACACTAATTGTAAACTACAATAATAAATATGTAAATAATGTTATTTAAATTACGCTAATTAAGATTTTTATTTTTTCAAGAAAAGTATAGATATAATAGATTAGTGAGCTTATTGCAGATAAATGAAATTAGCAAATTGAAAAACCAAATTAATAAAGTGTCAAATTTGGATTAAAACATAAATTAAATATGTAAAAAATGTTTAATTATTGCAAAATAATTGATTAATTATAATATTAATCTACTTAAATGTTTGTACAGATTCATTTTACTAAACAGTCGAAATGATAAACATATATGGGGCAAACGCGTTAGGAAATACACGTTTCCTATGGCAACAAAAATATGATTAGGAACCTGAAGATAGCCATTTCAAAACCCGGAGCCAGAGGAGATTTAATAATACTCGACATTAATCCCCGACCATTCGGCGTAGGGATGTGGTGACTCCATTGCCCAGTCTCAGGACCGCATTCAACCACTGGTCCTCCAGGTTGGGAAACACTTACACTATCGCTTACACACAGGACACAAATACATCACATTTTACACTTGGACATAAACAGTACACACCTTAGGATTGCCTTCCCTAAGAAGCAGCCCCTAAGGAGGGGGTGTCTGTCTGCAGGCACAAAGGTGGCAGCCCCACCAGCAGGCTAGGGTACATAGTCTGGGTTGATAACCCCACTACCCGAAAATTTACTTATCAGGAAACCTAATTCAGCCTCGGAACTCAATAGTCAAAAACGGAAACGACCCAGCAACCCCAGGCTTAAATTTAATGTAGGGTATTGGATCGTCCTTACTCTGTACAGACCCAGAGCACTGAAACTGCTCTTAGAACAGATTGATAAATATCATCTAAACATTTCTGCCATCCAGGAAATACGATGGACTGGTCAGGGAATCATTGAAAAAAAGCACCACACCATCTACTACAGTGGCAGCGAGAGGACTCACGAATATGGTATAGGATTCATTATAAGAGGAAAGTATCGACAACAAGTAATGAGGTTCAGAGCTGTGATCCCAAGAATATGTGTGATAAGAATCCAGGGAACATTCTATAATTATTCCATGTTAAGTGGTCATGCCCCCACAGAGGTTTCGGAAGAGGGTGAAAAAGAAGCATTTTATGAACTCCTAGAGAGAACTTTGGATTATTGCCCACTATATGAAAATAATTCAATGCAAAGGTAGGCAAGGAAACGATATTTCACCCAACTATTGGCAGAGATAGCCTGCACGTGTCAAGTAAACAACGGCGTAAGACATAAATTTTGCTGCCTCTCGTGATATTACTATAGGCAGCACCCTTTTCCCTCATAAGAAAATCCACAAGGGAACATGGAAAACACTTGACGGGTCAACACTTAACCAAATAGACCATATCCTTATCAATAGGAGACACATGTCTAATCTCCTCAACATGAGGGTATTCAGAGTATTAGAGGGGCTCAACATGGGAGCATTCAAGTGGATTCCGAAAACTTCTTAAGCATCATTCATTTCAGAGCCCAAATTGCATTAACGACAGCAAGCGCACCAGCACAGAGGCCTAAGCGATACAACTTAAATAAGCTTAAGGATCCAATAATTCTGGCACAGTATGAATCGGAACTGGATAAGTGTGTTCGACAGGTTGATGTTCTGGAGGATATCGACAAAACATGGGATGCATACACAGAGGCTATAAAAGATACAGCGACAAAGCTGCTTGGACCACAATGGACCACAAGAGAGGGACTCGAGATCTCCATGGTTTGACGAGGAGTGTGAGAGAGCAACATGTTTGAAAAACGAAGCATATACAGCGAAGGTTCAATGAGAGACAAGGAGCAATACCGAATTATATAGACAGAGGAGACGAACAGAAAAAAGTCTACACAGTATAAGAAAAGAAAATGGGAAAAGGAAGAACTAGAAAAGACTGAACTCCTTAAAGGAAATAAGCAGTATAGGGAATTATTTAAAGCAGTCAATCAGAAAAGAAAACCCTTTGAAATCAAATCTACCAACTGCTTGAATGAAGACGATCAGCTTCTTACCAATAGGATTGATGTTCTTGAAGAATAGAAGAGACATTTCTCTCGGCTTCTTAACAAATATCTGGAAGAAGTAAGGAACAACAGTTATGTGGATCTACCTTTATCTCAGTCAATGGAACCGCTGGACGAAGAGGAGATTTTGGATTCTTTTGCGAAACTCAAAAATAATAAGGCTCTGGGTGTTGACGAATTGCCTGCCGAATTACTAAAGTGTGGAGGAAGTGAACTACTGAGAATCCTTTAGAATATCATGATTTGGATCTGAAATGAGGAAATAATGCCTGAATCCTGGAATAAATCGATAATCTGTACAATCCATAAAAAGGGTGATCAGCTGGCCTGCGGTAACTATAGAGGAATCTCCTTACTTTCTTGTGCGTACAAGGTGTTGTCCAGCATCCTCCTCCAACGACTACTTCCCTATGCAGAGAAGATCTTAGGCCTATACCAGTGTGGCTTTCGGAAAGGACGATCTACCATTGACCAAATATTTTGCTTGCGCATCATTCTTGAAAAAGGACATGAATATAAGCTTAAAACGCACCTTTTTGTTGGTTTTAAGGAAGCATATGACAATGTTCACAGGGAACAGTTGAATGAGGCGATGATGGAACTTGGAATCCCTGAAAAGCTTATCAGAATGGTAAGACTCACCATGAGAGAAGTGAGATGCGCTGTGCAGGTTGGAGGAGCAAGATCTGCAGAATTCACTTCTGGGAAAGGACTAAGGCAGGGAGATTCGCTGACATGTCTCCTCTTTAATTTAGCTTTAGAGAAGTCCATTAGAGATTCTGGCATTCAAATAGGTGGAACTGTATTCAGCCGGACAGTGCAGCTTCTTGCTTATGCCGATGATATCGACATTGCTGGACGCTCTTTCCAGGCAGTCTCTGATGGATTCTTGAGACTAGCGGGCACAGCAAGAAAAATGGGCCTTAAAGTAAGCCTTAAAAACCAAATATTTGGTCACTGAGGAAAACTCCAGACCTGGCGAAAGCATTACCATCGGAGCACGATTGAGAAAGTGCCAGAATTCATTTCATAGATAATGCATAGAGAATTCTCGGATCCCTCATAACTGAAGATAATGTTGTGGATTCAGAAATTAAGCGAAGTGTCCTATGTGCTAATCATTTTTATTACGGCCTCGGCCAACATTTTAAGAGCCATGCTTTTTCAAGAGAAACAAAGATCTTATTATACAAAACAATTATCCGGCCGATACTCCTTTAAGGCTCAGAAACATGGACTATATCCAAGACTGAGGAGCAGAATCTAATGGTCTTTGATCTAAAGTTGAACAGGTATAGAGACGCCGGACAAATCAGGAGCTCAGAGATTTATTTACGGAACCAGACGTGGTTCAATTGATGAAACTTAATAGATTGAGATGGGCTGGGCACGTTGCTCGAATGGCTGAGAATGACATTCCGAAGAAAATGATTTCTAAGGTAATACACGGAGCAAGGCATAGAGGAAGACCTCGACTGCGGTGGAGTGACTGTGTGGCTGGTGATGCCAGGTCCGTGTTGGGAGTGAGGAGCTGGATGGCGGCTGCACAAGATAGGAACAACTGGTGGAGGCTGGTGCAGGAGGCCAAGACTCGGCATCAAGTTGTTGAGCCAAATGATTAGAATAGAATAGAATCCCCGACCATGTCCCCTGGCCCAGAAAACAGCCTATAGTCTGAAAGGCTCATAAGAGATAATAGGCTCATAAGAGCCTCAAAAGATTCTAAAGGATGGAATTCAGTTAGTTAAAATTAAAAAAGTGTATAGAAAAAAAAATATCATGTGAAACAGAAATTTTCTATCATTGTTATTCAAACTCTAGTAATGATTTAAAAAAAAAAAAAAAAAAAAAAAACTCGGTACAACACTAAAACCATTATTAACCAAAAACAGAGGGAAATAGATCACACATTTATAGGTATTTTTTGCTAGTATTACTCATCCAGAACAACTTGTAAATATAATAGCATTTCCAAGTCTAATTTAGAATTTTACAGAACAAATTGGGATAATTCTGAATCACATTTAGAATTTTCCAAAACAAATTGGGATTTTTCGAAGCCTAATTAATAATTAATTTTTTCAAATCAAGATTTTTCCAAATCAATGTAAGAATTTGTTTAACATCTATCTACTTCTAAGGAATTTAATATAATAAAACTACAATACTCTATTAATATTCTTGAAAATCCCAATTTGGCTTGAAAAATATTCAATTTGATTTGGAACGATCCCAATTAGGGTTTGACATTCTAAATTAGAATCTGGGGCATCAATCACAATCAAGGGTGTCCTCAGGATTTTGTCTAGTGGTGGAGTAGAGTGGTAAAATTCTCATCTGAGGGGCAGGCTGGTAAAATTCTTGTGACCGGTTGGGGGGGGGGGGGGAGGGGGAGCGTTGAGGTATTTAAGAATTTATTTAATTTGTAGCTTTTGTTTCTCATATTTTCTAGCTGTCCTCCCCTAAGAGAAAGCAAAAGAGAAAGGTTTGGACACAGTTGGGAATGGCCCCATGGTTAGCTCAGCGGTAGAGTGCTGCAACGGAGATACAGAGGAGCTGGGTTTGATTCCCGGCCGTGGCCGAATCTTTTCCTTTCTAATAAAATTGTTTAAACATGATAAATTAATTATTTAAAAATAAAAAATCATTAAATTTCAACATATAAAGAGATGTAAGGTTTTAGTGAAAAGTGTAGGATTAAGACAGGGTTGCAGCCTAAGCCCATTGCAATTTGTTTTAATCTTGGAAGCGGCAATAATGGTAACAAAAAAAAAAAATGAGATCATTTCATCTTAGACATGGGAATTCGATTCTGATCACGTTCTCAATGCTTGCATTTGGAGACGATATGGTGGTTCTCGCAGATAATGATGTTGACTTGTAATATAATATAAAAATCTTAGAAGAGGAGCCGGGTAAAATCAATATCAATCAATAAACCCAGGAAAATCAAAGGTCATGAGAATTGGAAAATGCCCAGAAGAATCGTGGGAGTGATTAGGGCCTACAATTGCTGGTTGGAGCAAGTATACTGAAATATTTGGGGGCACATCAGAATGAAAATGGATATGTTGATACATTAAGTGATATAAATAAATTCTGAATGAAAACTTTTCAGTGCCTTAAATGAGAGATTTCTAAATAGAAAAAAAATCACAAAAAGCACTACAATTTCTGTTTATAAATCAACATTCCTCCTAACCATAATGTACTCAACGGAATCATAGGCTTTAACCTTCAAAAACAAGAAGCTATGGAGATGAGGTACCTAAGGAAGGTAGAAGGATGCATTAGGAGAGATAGGATTAGGAAGTTATAAGATCCATAGAATGAAAATCCATATAAAGCATTATAATAGAACACAGGCTGAGATGGTTTGGCCACCTTAAGCGAATCCCTGAGAAAAGAGTACCCAGACAAGCATCAAAGTAAGGGTCAATGGAAGGAGAGGCCAATTAAAACTAAGAAACACTTGGGAGGACGGTGTCAGAGAGGCCTTTAAGAGGCGAGGCATTGATTGGAACAAACAAAATGAATTGTTAGTGGATAGAACCACTTGGAAGCAGCTCTATAGAAAGAAGCCTTGCACCGCTCAGCTGTAGAGAGGGCTTGAGTATGAGATGAGATGAGACAGTTCTGTTTAATATTATATATTCATCTTTTTTTCAAAGCTTTTACCTCACACCAGTTATCTAAAAAAAAGAAGCAGTATGGCTAAATTATTTAAAAAGTCATTACTAAAATTAAAGTAATCTTAATTAATCCAATCTTAAATTGTGGCTGACCACCAATTTTAAATTATTTTTAAATAATTTATTTTTTAACTGATACCTACTTTTACAAGTCAACTGTAACCCTTTTGAAGTCACAATAAACCCTTTCCAAGCCACAAGAAACCGTTTTCAATATGACGTAACCCTTTTCTGATCAAATGCAACCCCTTTCAACTCAATCGTCACCCTTTTTATTTAAATTATAACCGTTTCCATTTCAATTGTCACCCTTAAAAAAATCTTTTAACTCTCGTCAGCACAAAAAATGAAACATTAAATATTTAGAACAAAAATTTGATTTTTTCCATTTCAATTGTGACTCCTGAAAATTACTTGAAATTTTACCTAAAGTGCAACCGGTCATAAATAAATAAAACTCATGGGATAAATCATGACAGTATTTTTATCAATAGTTTCTAAATTATACTTTGGCACATAGCAATAAACATATGTAATTAATAAAAAATGCTTAAAGTAATGATTTTCATAATTCAATATAAATAATTATCCCTCATTAACATAAACCATTTTTATAAATGCTTTTTTCTAAGAAAGTAAAAAATGTAATTTTTTTTATTATTATTTATCTTAAATTTTGCAGAAATATATGAAAACCTATGGCTCGATTGACATATCATACTAAATCCTTTGACCTTGAGGAGAAATGAGAGCAATTCTTTAAAGTGGGTTTTAAAATTTTTGATTATAATAACCTGACGGATTCTGAGGTCCTAACTTTACCCATTACAAACAACCTTAAATTTTATATATATATATATATATATATATATATATTCAAGGGTGACAATTGAAATGGAATTGGTTACAATTGAAATAGAAAGGGTGATGATTGAGTTGTAAGGGGTTAAATTTGCTTTGGAAAGGGTTACAACTCCATTGGAACAGTCACAATTTAAATATTGTTTAACTTCACTTTATGCCACTTAGGCTAATCGGATGATGCTACAGTGGGAGTTCTAAATTTTGCCTATCCAGGTATAATTAGAATAGGGATCTTTCATGAGTACCTGACATCGTACAGGCTCGGGACCTCCATTTTATATCCTATCCAAGGGACGGCATAGCCAAGGATTTTTTACTCCCATTAAAAAATCCTAGGGCCACGATCCTGCTAACTATTTTATTGCTCTTTAGAGAGTCAATGCATATGAAAACATGTGATACTCAAACAACTTATAGCAGTTTTTTTGTGCTGAAAATCGTATGGTACAAGATGATCTTTAATAATTATATTTTAGTTTTCAAACTATACCATAAGATAAAAAAATGCATTCCATAATAGTTTTCTGAATGAAATACAAGACGGTTTGCAAGCTTTTACTTTTATTGGTTTTATATAATTCTTAGTAAATATATTAAATAAATACAAATTTATTTAATTTGTAGTTTTCGTTTCTCAAAATTTCTAGGGGGGCAGCTGCCCCCCTCCCTGCATGCGCCCTTGTTGTGTAAACTATGTAGTCCTTGTGAAGAAATTCCAACTACGCTAATATTTCAAAACATAGATCTGGAACTACCTTCAATATTTAATTGATTATTTTCCCATGATTATTTATTTGTTATCCGCAACATTATTTTACTTAGTAACTGAAGGTTTTTTTTGTAGTAAAATTTTTATGGAATTATTAAATGGAATGTATTAAATTTCAAATATCCAAATACATTATAATAAAACACCATTAATTTTGAAAAAAAAAATGTAAGAATATCCATATCCATGAACATCTGCAGACTTTGAGATAACCTATTTTGCAAATAAGTTATACTAAATCACAAAGATTCAGTTATACTGAATCCAATTTTGAAATGAATTTATAATAATTTTTGAAGTTCATTATAATATTTGTTTTGAAAATTATGAAGAGATTTTTGCTGTTTATAAATGAATTAAAAATATTCATGTCAGTATCATGTATAGTTAGTTTATTTTTGATATTACGTAGTCTCATGTGTATGTTTAAATAATATAAAAATTCTAAATGTGAAGAGTTCACATTATGAAAGCAGTACTTTATTGTGTAATACATTTTTAAACAGTTATGCATTAATATTTTACGATATTTAACTTTTCCATAATGTGGTTCAATATTACTGGCCAAATTTTTCCAATTTTTATTTCTTATGAATACTGGATGTCACATATTTGTTTAACATCCCTATCCTACTAAAACCTGGATAGGCCCAAATAAAGGACTCCCGTTGTAGTATTGTCTTATTAGCCTTAGTAGCATAAAGGAAACTGGGAAAGCTGGGCCTTTGTTGTAATGAAGACTAGGCAGCTCTACTTCAGGATTATTTAATTTTATAAAAATAATAGTTTGAAATAGTCAATTTTCAAAGACTTATTTACAAACCTTATATATTAAACAATCTTATTCCCCGATAAGTTATAAGAAAAGAGTGAAATACTCATGTGAACTCACACCACGAAACAAAAATACAATTTAAATTAAAAATAATAATAAATAATTTTTAACTAATTTTGGTTAAATTATCCCTATTTATTCTAACTAGGAAGCACTTAAGAACAAAAATAAATTCAGTAAATAATAGAGGTAATTTTTTTTTTTAACAGTCTGAAATAATATTTATGCTAGGTTAGATGTAAAAGACATAGTAATAAAAACTATAAATAAAAAACAATTTTCTAATTCGGATCTAATGAACAAAAACTCAATTTTTTAGATGATTTATTTGGAAATGTAACAAAGGCGTAAAACTTAATAAAATTATAATCATCCAATCATTTAAATATAAGCTGAATGGAATTACAGTTGGCTTGGAAAAGGTTCAAATAGACTTGGAAATGCTATCCTTTTGATAAATTCAGTTTAGATTTTTACACACATGTGGCCTTATAAGTTAATGTTGCCAAACGGCTGGGAAGGGTGATAAATTAAAAAAAATTAATTTTTTTCTATCCGAGAAAAATGCATTTTTTAAAATGGTTTATGATAGGTTAAATGATAGTCAGAATTTTCAGTTTACAATGATTTTATTGTGGTAAGCCAACGTTTCAATCCAACTTGTGGATCTTCATAAGGGCTACTGAGTCCAGGTGGACACTAAGACTCAGTTATATGATATGAGTCTACCATCATCACCATCACAGCACTTCAACATCACCCATCTGGACTCATCTACAAGATCACCTCACCATGACCATCCTGCACAACGGTTGACATCTACAACTACATGTACAGAGGTAAATTGCTTTACCTATTTGAAATCAAAATACTCCCATCATATATCCCACTTCAACCATTTTTCCCACCTCCACAAGAGTCTTAGTATCCACCTGGACTCAGTAGCCCTGATGAAGATCCACAATTTGGATCGGAACGTTGGCTTACCACAATAAAATCATTGTAAACTGAAAATCCTGACCATCATTTAACCTATCGTAAAGAAGAACAGTTGACTATCTCTCACTTCTACTATTTAAAATGGTTTATTTTAATAAGGGATAATTATTTATATTGCATAACGAAAACCATTACTTTTTGAATTTTGTATTAATTACATTAGTTTACTGCTATGTGCCAATGTATAATTTTGAAAATACTGTCATGATTTATCCCGGTGAGTTCTGAGACCTCTACTTGACAGGTTTCATAGTAGGTTAAATTTCAAATAATTTTCAAGGGTGGCAAATGGAAAAAAATCAACTTTTTGTTCTAAATATTTTATTTTTTGTGCTAACAAGAGTTGAAAGATTTTTTCAAGGTTGAAAATTGAAATGGAAACGGTTACAATTTAAATAAAAAGGGTGATGCATGAGTTGAAAGGGGTTGCATTTGATTTGGAAAGGGTTTCTTATGACTTGGAAAGCATTACAGTTGACTTCAAAAAGGTTACAGTTGACATATAAAAGGTTTGAATAGTCTCAGAAATGCTATATATACTATTAATGAGTACTGCGAAGATAAGAAATATACTTATTGATGATGATTATTACTCCTCTGAAATGAAAAGTATTGGTTCAATCATTAATTGTGATTTGAGTATGATTATGATTTTATTAGTTGATGGTAAGCTCACACAAGATATTTTATTTCTCTAAATTTTGGAAAACCAGAAAGGTGGGAAAGATCTGTTATTTGCATTTTGAAATCAGGACTAACATAAGCTAATAAAATACTATTTTATGGAGAAAAAAATTCATTACACCGTTAATTAGTTGATATTATTTATTTTCCTCTAAGGGTTTGTCTAGAATTTGGCCTGTTGTAATGGTTGATAATTGTCCGAGCAAGGGCTGATCCAGGGGAGTGGTCACAGGGGTCATGACCCCCCCAAATATGTTGGCTTTTCAATTTTTTTATATTTTTAAGCGAATAATGTAATTAGTTAGTTACTATGCCCTTAACATAACGCTGTTGGTTGTTTAGATCGCAGTCCTTCTTAATACAAGGTAATTATCTCATTTAAAAACTGTGCTGTGAGCCATGTAATTATGAAAGAGGGTGGTCATGACCCCCCCCTCAATTTCGTGCTGAATCCGCCCCTGTGTCCGAGGGCACTTGAGAAGAAAACGACATTATCTGATACAAATTTTGATAGGAATTTTTTCAAACCCTTGTAGTATTGACATTAAAAGAATTTAGTCTGCCAGTTAGACATCGCTACTGTATCAATCGTGACCACTTAAAATGGTAGTTGTTGGCTTTTTATCGGAGCTTTACTTATAACTCTAAAATGATTCATCACATAGAAAATTTCATTCACTTTCAAACAAAGCAGTATAAACATTTGTGTCGCATAACTTATTGGAAATTAATATCGGTTTATAGAAGTTAGAACCGGGTTTCCATCAGACAAAACAAGAATCACAAACACAAAACTTGTTTCTCTACAAAAACAACCATTTTTTTTTGTAAAAACTGAACAGTTCTTTAACATTTGTATTTCAAAACGATGTTTTGTAAACAAAACATTTTTGTTCTTGAAGAAGGAAAAGATGTTTGTTCTTGTCTTGTCCGTCTGGTTGGTATACGTCCCTTAGAGCATTCGAGCTGTCACGGTTTATGTTTTAATACTTCGTATTTAATATATTACAATTATAAACGCGAAGTGAGTGCTTAGCATTCTTGTAAAATGTTCGAAGGAAGAACTCATTTTTTCGTTTGACCCAACGTCGTTAGTACTTAAATTATGCAATAGTTTTTCTTAGTCGGAATTAACTCTCTTTTTTAATAGAGAACTGGCCCATGTCTCTGTTTGTTCTTTTTAATTATAAAGAACCACAACTAATAGTAAAATTAATTTGAACAATTTGTTCATAAGGGAACAGCTGCAAGTATCTGACCAATATTCCTCCTTTTTAAATCGAAAAAGAATAGTAGCAAAATTTTATAAACAAACTCTGGTATTGTCTATTCGAACGAAAACAGAACAGTTGGTGGAACAGTCTGTTTATAAAAAATATATATATATCGCTGGGTTTCCACCAAACGATCAGATCTGTTTTACGAACTGTTCGTACGAACAGTTCGTAAAACAGATCTGATCGTTTGGTGGAAACCCAGCAATAAAAGGACTCGAACACGAACAGGTACAGTCAGTGCAGAAAGTATTCGAACACTAGTGAAAATTATTTTTGTACGTGTAATGGTGATTTATTTATTTATTTTTTTCTGTTCGTACGAACAGTTCGTAAAACAGATCTGATCGTTTGGTGGAAACCCAACAATAAAAGGACTCGAACACGAACAGGTACAGTCAGTGCAGAAAGTATTCGAACACTAGTGAAAATTATTTTTGTACGTGTAATGGTGATTTTTCTTTTATTTGTTTTTTTTTTTTAAAGGAGTCAACCACTAGGTTCATTATCTCCTCAGGTCATTGGTTATAATTTAAAGTAGTGGTGACTTTAAAATGGTTAATTTGCGGGAAAAATATAACTGACTGCAAAAAAAAAAAAAAAAAATTTAATAAAACACTATAGAATACAATAGCAGAGTAACAATTTTTTTATTAACACGTTAACATAATCATTTTTATAAAACTATTATAAAAACATGTGGAATAACTTCACACACAAAGTATTCGAACAGCCGAGAAATAATTATTATTTCGGAGCTTAATACTTTGTCGGCGCCCATTTTGCATTAGTAACAGCTTTTAAGCGTCTTGTTATAGATAACACCAGGTTTTCTAAAAACAAAATCGGTATTATGTCCCACTCTTCCTGAATGAAATTTTTAATTCTTGTAGGATGGAAAGTTTCCGTCCCGTCATTCTTCTTTTTAGGAAGTCCCTCAAATGTTCGATAGGATTCAGGTCCGGACTTAGGGGAGGTGTCACCAAGTGTTTCGGTACGTTGTAAAGTAACCACAACCTGCTTTTCCAAGCGGTATTCTTGGGGTCATTGTATTGAGTAAATATGTAATTATTTCCCCAACCCATTTCCTCGACACTTGGTGCTAAATTTTCCTTTAAAATGTTAACATACTTTACATGGTCCATTATACCATCTATGAACATCACTTTACCTACTCCACTGGCACTCATGCAGCCCCAAACCATAAGGGAACCACCTCCGTACTTAACGGTTGGAACTAAATTTTTTGGATCCATTGAACAATTTTTTTCTTCCATATTTTTTGGTGATTTCTTTTAGAAAACACTTCAAATATGCATTCGTCGGTAAAAATGGCTCGTTTTCAGAACTGGAGGTTCGTTACACTGTTCTTTTGCATAAATTTCCCTCTTCACCCTATTCGTTTGTGAAATAAAGCGACTACGTGCTGTTCACCCACAAAAGCCTAAATCTCTTAAATAACTTCGCACTGTACTGGCCAAAATATTAATATTCTTTGTTTGAGCTAGGTCCATTGCCAATTTCGAAGCACTTAATCTAGGATTTACCTGAATTTGCCTGGCCATCCATCTTTCGTTCACTTCTGTGAGCAGCTTAGGTCGACCACTGCGAGGTTGAGATTGATACGACTTAGTTTTTCCAAATCGGTTAATAATGTCTGAGACCGTTACATGGCTCCTACTTACTAGTTTGGCGATTTCGCGCAACGATTTACACTGGCTATGCAAATTTACTATAATTTTCCTTGCTTCGGGGTTTGTCTCTATTGATTTACGTCCCATCTTGAGCGATCTAACACTGACTGATGCTAAGGAGACCTTTGTAATGTACCTAAGCCTGTACCAGTGATACGGAAAGTATTATCGTGATAAACAAGTAAGTTTTGGTTCAAATACTCCGACTGTTCGAATAATTTTTGCTTTTTTGTCTCAGACAGAATTCCTTTACATCTAACTATAATTCACAATTTAATTTTTTTTTTTTGGGGGGGGGACAAATCTATTTTTCACCTATTTAGGCATAACTGAAGGTAATATGTAAGTTAAATTAAAAATATTCAGAACATAATCTATAAAAACGACTACAAATTGAATATTACTTAGACTGTTCGAATACTTTCTGCACCGACTGTACTTAGTCTGTTCGGCCGCTTGTTCGGTGATAGCGCTAGTGACTCTTTTGAGTTAATTTTACAAGAGTTTTTACTTTCTTTTTTTGATAATATTTTATTTATTAAACAAGCAATGTGTGGCTCTATCCGCTCTCTCTTCTTTATTTTGCATTTTACATGGATAACTTGGGCAAAAACGAGAAAAATCCCTATTTCAACGTCAACCAACTTTGTTCGCTGAACTACACGAGTCAGTGTGAATGCTTTGTTCATTGTACGCTGTCCTGTCTGTTCGGGAGTTGTCTGTTCTGTTCGTTTACATCTCGTATTTACCTTCGATATAAAATCCTTACTCCACTGGTATGTTTGTTTGTTTATTTTGGCTTCCAGGGTAAAACCCTAAGGTCATAAACGCCCTTCGACTACTATGAGAAAGTAAGAAGTCGCAAAAAATGTTTTGTTTTTTCGAAACTAGTTTTATTATTAATTGTGTAAAAAAATACATGTAAGCACTATAATTTATTAACATCACATCTCTAAGAACATTTTAAAATTAATTGCAAGAAAAAAACAATAACTTGATTTTTTGGTTTTTGTCCATTGATCGAAGCACTGTGAGGCGGCTCAAGAGTGAAATTAATTTTCAATAATGTCCATCTGGGTATCTATGAACAAGAACATCGTCCATTAAATGCGCTCTCAAAGCTTCCGAGGGCTTTTTCTCATACATTTTAATTTTGATTTATTTGAATGCTTGTAATATAATACATGACTAACATTATAAATATTACCTCCCAAATTTTGTAAAAAATAATATCAGCATTTAGTTCTATTACGTTGAAGAATCTGTCAGAAGCTTCAAAATTATAAAATATTTTAAAATTTTAATGAATACTAAAACAAAGTATTATGGAATTTACAAAAGAGATATTCATTAATTAGAAACGGTTAATTTTTACATAAATGTATATTCGCGATTAATCTCTCCCAGATATTTTAAGTTACTCCAGAATAAAGTATGAAAAAATATATACATGTTTATTTTGTGTTTTAATGGGATATATAATATTCATTAACTTTGCATTGGTAACATTGATGAAAACATTCTGGCGCATGCTCGTTTCAATCCTCGCTGCCGCAGTCGAGGTTGCAGAGACCAAGCTATTGGTTAAAAAATTGTCAGGTTCCAAATTTAACTTTACGCGATGATAAAAACGATTTTATTGTGCTCTTGGATAGCAAGAGGTGTAAGTGATTTAAAGTACATATTTATGTAGTCACAATTAAAGTGGATTCCTTCAGAAAATGGCTTTACTTACGTCCTTGTTTTTTTTTCATTGTTTATTTATGAATTTGTTCAGAATCATAACTTTTATTTCCGGCTTTATGTTAGAATTGATTGGTTATGAACGCTTCAATACTGCACATTAAAACAGCATAGTGGTTTGTTTTGTTTATAATTTGGAAGCTGTGTCTTAATTTGCAATGAATGCACTTGTTTTGTTTTTTCAAACCACTGCTTTTAATTATTCATTAACTACTGTGTTAGGCAATTTTATTTACACTATAAGATTTGTTAAACATTAAAGATCATTAATTGGTGACTAATTTTATGTTTTGTATATATATTTTTTTATTATGAACTTGAAACTCTTTTTGTTAAGTTCTTGTTTTCTGCAAATTGCGTTTATTTTCATTATATCATGTGTAGTGATAGCTTATTAAATTAGTTTTTTTTTTCAGGTTAGTTTGGATGAAATTTTTATTGTTGTGAACCTTGATCGGTTTTAAGATATTCATGTGTTTTACAAATGCACACTACCCATCACTTTCAAATATATTGACTGTAAATACTGGATGTTTTCCTGAAGACAATATTGGCCGTTTCATAGAATTGTAAAGGACTAATTGGCCTTCTGAAGTCATAAAAAAATATATGGGCTCTTAGTGAAAAAATTCATAATATTACAAATTATTGGGAAATGATTAAAGTTTAAAAAACAAAAACAAAAACATATTAAAGAACATACAATCTCTTTGGGAATAGAAAGAAAATATTCGCTTTGTTTTGGCGTTGCTGGGAAATTCATTCAGCTGTGTAAGTTATTGCTTCTGTTTATTATTTATTTTTTGTCGAATGGATATGATTATTTTGTATTTTATTTTACTGCTTCCTGACCATCATTTCTGCTATGGAATTCAATTAAAGGTATAAGATGCATGACTACATACATACTTAAAAATTAATTTATTGCAAACTATTGTGCTTTATTAGCTCCCCATAATGCGCAATGATAATTTTTTTTTTGTTGATTATTTGTATTTAAAAAATTTAACCTTTTAATTAATAAATGACTCCATGCTTATAAAGTCATAACTTGTTTTAATCCTTAGTTTTATTAATTTTGAAATGTTAGAAAAGCATCATTGTATCTTTTATGTTTTATGTTTACCTTTTCTGCCCTTGAACAAGTTATATTGTCTCATTTTAATCCTCAACATTTTAAATGAACTGTATAGGTTAGGGTAGGGTTAAATTGTTCAATAATTCGCTATAATCTTTATGTGCTGGTTTTTTATTAATTACTTATGTCTGGTTTGCTTATTCCATACACGTATCATTTTTTTTCTATCTATATTTTTAATCACTTTTTCCTAAGTGTATTTATGGCATTTTTTTTTACTTCCAAAAGATGTTAATTTGTCTTTATACATAATATAAATAATTAGCCAATTATTGGTTTCTGAGGAAATTAATAATTATTAGTCTAAAAAGATAATTGTTTTGCCTCTTATTTCCCTAATAAATCATAATGTTGATATACTTTTGTAGAACTATCTTGATACCAAGTGGGCGTATTCTATTTTTATATCTATGATTGTATGAATTTCGTGTTTGATGCTAAAGATTGGGTTACTACAATAAAACGTCTAAAAGTTCTGAATTTTTGTGTGTAAAGTATTTCGGGAAGCTGGGTTGCTCAATGGTCAGGTATTGAGCTGCTGTGCTCAAGGTCCCAAGTTCGAATATTTAATATTTTGTCACTGATTGTCTCTGTGTGTAAGAGACCCTCTCCTGGAGCCAATCCAGCCTCTATAATGTAGGTACTCTCAATTGAAAAATGATGGGGTAAACCTGGTGGCTGAGTGTGTGATCATGATCAAATCACTTCCTTACTCAATTCCGAACCCAAGATTCTTCTTGGTTTGTAGTGGTACATACATTTAAAAACAAAAAAATAATTTAATTAGCTAGTTGAAATAATGAAAGACATCCAATGTGAGTGATTCTACATCTCCTTACAGTCATATATTACTTGTCTTTAGTTAGATAAAATATGGTCGACGGTTTTTAAAAAAATCTATCTGGGATGATACTCAAGAGTTTCAGTCAGCAATTTTATTAATTTATTAGCCTCTGTTTCAAGTCAAGCATGTGGATCACCATCATGGCTGGTAATTTGTCAAATTATACATTAGCAACAATTAAATATTGTTATATTTCTTACAACCCCCTCCCCAAAAAAAATTAAATAAGAAACTTGTTTATACTTTCAGTAACACTTTGAGTAACAGAACAGTTTTGGACCACCCATATGTAATTTTACAACCCTCGAACATGCATTACTATTGACCATTGTTCTCTTAGGACTGCTATGCAAAAGGAAAAATCACTTGTTAGTGACTGCTTTGACCATGTAAAACAATTTTGTATACTTTGTCTATTGCTTTATCCTTTCATTTTTTATAAGTATTTATTATGAAGTCGATTGTCTCCCAACTATTATATCATATTCTAGAAAATAAATGCTGCTCTGTTTATTCTTTCTGATTATTCAGAGAACAGCTCTTTTTGCCAATTAGATTTTTATTGACTCAAAACTTTCGCTGTTATTATTTTTGAATTTTTATGTTTGTATGTTATTTAATGATTATGTTTGGTTTAAGAAATAATCTTTTGACAACTAAAGTTTTTATTTAAGATCCTACTATTCCTAAGATCAAAATTACTTGTAATTCTTCTAAAACTAAATGAAAAAAAATTAAGTAATAAAATTTATTTATGGCAAGTATATATTTCAGAGTTATTTTGTGTTTTAGGTAGTTTTACTTTAACATTCTGTCATAATCCAATGAATGTCTCATCAATGAAAACGATGAAATTCGCTAAGCAAGATGTCAGTGACAGAGATAGTAAGTCATCCGAAAGTGATTTTGATGAAGATGATGATCCAGACAAAATCGAAGTACCAGGTATTTATGAGGAATTCTTAATATATTTTTTTTTTTTTTTTTTTTTTTTTTTTTTTTTTTTTTTTTTTTTTTTTTTTTTTTAACCCACCATTGTGATGTATTAAGAGTACTTGTATATGATATACTTGAGTTTTGTATTGTTTTGTGGGAAGAGAAAAGAACTTGAACTGGACTACTTTGATCAGGAAGAATTGCAAAAAAGGTTTATTTAAAATGGATCATTAAGCCCCATTTCTTCTGAATCAATTAGTTCAGTTAATAACGTAAGGAAATAACTAAAGCTCAGCTATGTACTTCACTAATGTCTATTTTTAGGATTTTAAGAAAGTTGATTTATAAGTGAAAATGTTGGGGAAAAAATGTTTTCTTACCTCGATAAAAAAATTTGCTTATGTGTTATTTATATAGCTGATGTTTTGTTTACTGATAACTTTTCATTTTAAATATATTAATTGTGTTATTCAACAATTGTTTATTTTATCCTATTGTGCTTGAATAAAATATTGAATACATCTATTTATTTTTAATTTAAGGTGGAGGAAAGGATCTTGCTACTGCCTTTACACTCACTCCTCAGACTGACAGTAAGCAACCAAAAGATGCATCAATCAACAACCTAAAACCAAGTTAGTTATTTTAAATAAATTTTTCTCTCATTTACATTATGTTTGTGTGTTTTTAATTACTATAATTAATTACCCGTTACTATTTAAAGGCATAAAAAAAATAAGTGTTAGTAAGAACCAAATTTTAAATTCTAATTAGGTTTTTTGTAAAACGATCTACGTAAATCTCGAGGAAACCACAGTTCACTGAGTCTGGATTATAAAATACTAGCAATCCAACAAGGTTAAAAACACTGTATTTAGTTGCACAATATCAGAGAAAATGCGAATCAATATTACTCCCAGTGAATTCTGAGAACGGTTTTTGTTCAAAGGTCAAAAAACAACACTTCTTCAATAATAGGTAAGCTCCTCTTTCTAATTTTTAGTGGTATAACTGGGTTATAGAAGGAGGTCGTGCTTTAATGTAAGTCATGGTGGTCGGATCCTCTTCAAAGTGACGAAGAATTTCTCCTTTTTCCTCATAATGAATGCGAGGTCTGCCAGCATCGCTTTGTCTTCTCTAAATTTCCCATACTCCATCAAACACTCTCTCATTGGTTAACCAGTGGTTGGGAAATGAAGACTGAAACTCCGTATGAGCATGCATATAAAAACCTTTGGCATCTCTGTAAAAAACTGTATGTTGGCATATTCTTTATTTTTCTACTCTTGAGTATGAGGTGGCTGGACACGCGACTTTGCAGCCATAATTTAATCATAAATCAAGTCCTTAAACATACACCAAGTCATCAGGAATGCAGTTAGTCACCAAGTCCCTAAAGTAGAAATACCAAAGTCTAAACATGAGTTGAAAGCATCTTCACTGTTCGAATTGCACAAGCAAACTGAACTTATAACACATAACTCTTCTACATACATCAGCAAAAGCCAGTCACAGCATATGGAGCACAATAGTGTCACATTTTCAACTTTGGACGAAATCACATTCTCGGAATTCAGTACCTTAAGTCCATTGTTTTCTCATTTTCTCTTAAATCAAGTAACTAAATGCAGTGTTAGAAGTTTAAAAATATACAGGTTTTTAAAAATAAAAACAGGCTCAATTAACTATGGCTTTTCTCGAGGAAAATTGCATTTATGTTGTGAGTTTAAAAAAAAAAAAAAAATCACGATACGGCCTGTAGTTTCTGTATGGATATAGATCCTTATGATTTTATTAATACATATTAACAAATGAAATTTACTCTATCTAAAACTGTAAACCTGATCATCAGTTTTTTAAATATTATTTAAGATTTTTTTTTTTGTAAAAACAAAATCTTAAAATGCAAATATCTCTAATAACTTTTGAACTACACATTATAGGGTAAAATTATCATACCAAACCTTCCCTATCACCCAATTGCTAACCTAGTACAGACATCGGATGTTAGAAATGACAAAAAATTTATATCATCTTTAGTATTGATAATTCGTGTCCGATAATATTGAATCTATCAATAGTATTACATCACTAATTATTAAGCACTTTACAAACTGATTTTCTTTAAATCCTTCTTCCAACGTGCTACATGCCGGTAATGTGAAATTTATATGTTTTTGCAATACTTTTAATTTGTATTGAAATATGCAATATTTTTCAAATGAATAAATTGCTCTTAGGCTATTTTAGATACCACTTAAGTATTGAAACTTCTTTCGATCCGATACTTTTCCTGAAGTATCAATGATTGATGCTTGCCGATACCAATGAATGATAGAAAAAAAAAATTTAGCCTACAGATCTGGAATTGGTGATGGAACAAAATAAGAATGAAATTATTCATCCTATGATTGGGCATGTCGCCAACATTTTTTCTTTTGTTTAGAACCGAATTGTGAGTTCAGAACTAGTTTTTTTGTTTTTCTCAAAATCAGTAATTTGGTAATTAGTCTTTTATGTTTACCAATAGTGGATATTTGTAAGATAAATTTAGATTTTATTATTTTTTGTTTTTTAAGAATTGGAGACAAATAACAAAGGAAAGTTGCCAAGCGGACTGATTATGAAAGATGTTTCACCTGGCTATGAAATGGTCAGGACGCCTTATAATCCATTGCAGTCTACTGCGAACATGCTTGGTGCTTTGGGTTTTCCCTCTTCAGTGGGTTATCCTTCAATGGTACCTACAAACCCTGCTCAGTTTCTTCAACAAAGTAATTATTATAGTTATTGATTGTTAACTAAAAAATTCTAATTATCTATATACTTAATTAAATAGTTATATAGCTCATCTACTATTATTTTATATGAGGTTTGGTCAATAAGTAAGGTCTCCATCACTATAGCCCAAGCTGGCTATGAAGGATGAGAAGGTTGGCACCACTGCTGTTATCCCATTCTTTTAAATGAGCCATTGCTGCTGCTTCTGAACTTTTTTCTGTTTCCGAGTTAAAGCTGTTAGAAATGAATCTCCCGATTTCCGGTCCTCCCAATCTAAGCCTCTAGGGAGTTATGCAGTTTTTGTAGACATAAAAAATGGGTAATACTTAGGAACAGCAACTCAGGGTGTGGCCTATTTCGAAAATTTATTTGATCATGATGTTATCGAACTCCTATCACTTTTTTTTTCAATTATGAAGGGCCTTGATTAGCTTTATTTTGTCCCAGCTTTCGACCTCCGCTTGCTTTTGTGTTTTATCAGGCCCAGACAAATATTCATGGTGATAGATTTTTTTTTTTTTTACCGAAGAGGTGTTCTTTCGGTTGATTTCACACTAATAAAGAATCCCAGGAAGGGCATGTAAACAAAAGGTTTATCACTAGTACATGACAACCCCGACCTCATGTAAATAACTCCTCTCATCAAGTTTAGTTGGGACATAGTGACACTTCCACTGTATAATCCGGACCTGGCTCCTAGTCATTTTAATCTTATTACCTGTCTTAAGGAACACTCAAGTGGCCAATGCTTAATGATGATGAATAAGTCGAAGAAGTAAAGCTGGCTAAGTAAGCGGGTTATTTCTACAACATTAGTATCAGTAAGTTGTATAAGTAGTAGAAGTAAATACTCCAAAAGTGCTGATATCAGGAGGGTGATTATGTTAACAAATAGTTTATTATATTAATCTCTTGAAAAATGCATTGCTTTTTTTTTTTTTCTTTACTTCTGTATTTTCGATTTATTAAAATTCTGAAGACCTCATTTATTGACCAGTCTCATATCGCGAGGTTGGACTCATGTGATACTAAGTTAAATTAACTTTTTTTCCTTAAACTGTGATATACAAAATCATTATAAATGTATACTTATATGACTAGATAATGTTGTAGTTTATATTTATTGTTTTAATAATTATCAAAGGGTAAGAAATTAAAACGTAAGTTTTTCGTTTAGTATGTATAAGCTCTTTAGCCTTGAAAACTTAATCAAAGGTGAGCTATCAAGCATTGTTGTATTGATACATATTTATTTATTTATTGATACAATGGCAAATAATAGTTTATAGGAATTTGTTTTTATTCTAATTTATATATAGCATTTCCAAGTCTATTTGAACCTCTTCCAAGTCAAGTGTAACCTTTTCCAAGTCAAGTGTAACCTTTTCCAAGTCAAGTGTAACCTTTCCCAAGTCAACTGTAACCCTTTCCAAGTCACAAGAAACCCTTTCCAATTCAAACGTAACCCAATCAAATAACCCCTTTCCAAATCCAATGGAACCCCTTCAAACTCAATTATCACCCTTTCTATTTCAATTGTAACCGTTTCCATTTCAATTGTCACCTTGAAAAAATCGATTAAAGATGGTAACATTGTCCGATTTCTTTCGCACCTCCCTTGCACATCCAATTTTATTTTATTGGGGACGATATTTTTTGAAAAAAATACTTATTTTGTATTTTAGTGGGGGGGGGGGGCGCACTAGAAAATAGTTAAAATCTTGGATTTCTTTCACACGTGGGTCCAATTTTATGTTATCAGGAACGATATTTTTGAAAAAATATTCATTTTGTATTTTAGAGAAGGGGGCGGGGCACTCTAGAAAATAGTTAGAATTTCGGGTTTCTTTCACACGGGGGGCTTATTTTTTGTTATCGAGGATGATGTTTTTGAAAAAAATATTCAATTTGCAGTTTAGTGGAAGGGGGGCACACTATGAAAATATTAAATATTCGTCTTATTATTACCATTACAATTTCAATAATCAGCAGATTCATGACTTCAAAATAGTAACTCACATGATAGGATTATTTAATCTAAGACATTCCGGATTTATTCAATAGCAAAATTCATCTTCATTACTTTTCTGATTTCTGTATATCATTTACTACTTTAGTGTCAAAAATCTGCAGATTATTGACATTGTATTGGTAATAATAAGAAAAATATTAAACTTTTTATAGTGCGCCCCCCCCCCCCAGTAAAATGCAAATGAATATTTATTTCAAAACACTGTTCTTGATAATATAATATTGGACCCACGTGTGAAAGAAATCCGAAAATATAACTCTTTCATAGTGCGTACTCCCCCCCACTGAAATACAAAATTGATTATTTAAAAAAAAAAACACCTACCTTGAACACATAATATTTGACCCCCGTGAGAGAGAAATCCAAGAATCTAACTTTTTCAAAGTGCGCCCCCCCCCCCCCCCCCCCACTCCTGCACTAAAATACGAAATGAATATTTTTTTTCCAAAAATATTGTACCCGATAACATCAAGTTTTTACTTTACCTATTCCAAAGAACCTTAAATTTTATATATATATATATATTTTTTTTTTTCAAGGGTGACAATTGAAATGGAATTGGTTACAATTGAAATAGAAAGGGTGACAATTGAGTTGCAAGTGGCTATATTTGTTTTGGAAAGGGTTACGTTTGAAATGGAAAGGGTTTCTTGTGACTTGAAATGGGTTACAGTTGACTTGGAAAAGGTTACTGTTGACTTGGAAAAGGTTCAAATAGACTTTGAAGATCATTGACTTATGATTTAATAGGCCAAGTCGAATTTTACTGTTTTAAGATATAAGATGTTAAAGTTTAGGCTAACTAAATACCAAAATTTCAAATGTATGCTCTTAACAAATATAATCCAATAGTGTTAAGTTTATTATTGGTCGATATCAACATTTTTTGTTGACCTTTTGTAATTTTTTATAATGTTAACAAAATCAGATTTGGCCAGCTTTGGTTGTAAACCTTCAAAATATGTAAAATGGTTAGTTATAGAAATTATGTACATTTATAGGCTATCGTTGGACATCAATTAAAATTTTAATTTCTAACTTATACTCTTTTGTTTTTAATTTCTTGTTATCCCAGTTTTATCTGTGTCAAGTATACCTCCTTCATATTTCTTGAAAGTCTTAGTCCATTATAGTTATAAAAAAAACCTCCGAAACCATATGTCCTAAAGACTGCTACTTAGTCTCTGTCCTCTATGTTTTCAAACCTATAGAATATTGTCCAATGAAAACTGATATCTGAATCCTTACAGTATTGATATTAAGAATAGAAGTCTGATAATAAGATCATGCTATGTAAAGAAATGGGGACTACCTAAAGAAGTTCAATTATTTATACAAAATATTTTGATTATAATTAATTCATATTTTAAATACTTCATGTTTTCTTAAATTAAAATTCATTTGTCTGCCATCCCATGTACAGTACGTTTCTAAGACCGTCATTATGGAACAACTGTGTAATTTCAAATCAGATTTGATACTGAAAAATACATATGACAAAGTTGAGCTTCGGAAAGTTAAGTTTTGAATTGAGGCAGGCAGTAGAGCAAAGCTAAGTTGAAGCGAAGCTCAATGATTACGATCTTCAATACTTTCAAGTACCTTAAAAAGATGTTCTTCCGTCTCTTTGAATAAAATTTTAATTAGAATACAATTATATACTCAAATATTAATTTTTATAGTTTTTCATTGAAATAATAAATAAAATAAAAAACACACAAACAAATAAAAATTGTTAATAGTGCCGAAGATCATTCAAAAAAAAAAAGAAGTAATGTTTACAGATAATGTAGGTGTTATTATGTAGTAAACATAAAGGTATGAGAAAGGAAAAAATAATAAAATCAAAATTAAATGAAGCTCAAAAAGAAAATTTGTTTAAATTGAGTTAATAGTAAAGAACTTATTTAAGAGAAAAAAAATAATGAAGTGATTTCAGTCCTTTATTTGAACTGCTTGGAGAGCTAGTAGTGAAGAGGTCTTTTTTCCTCTGATGTTAGAGTCTGGCTGAATTATGTGCTAATATTTTATTTTTAGAAACTATTGAAAAGTAAATATGATTTGTCTAGGTTTAGAAATAGCTGGCTTAACCGGATTGACTGATCCAAGTTTACTATATGCAAATGTGGGTGGCATAAATCCTATGGTATTGCAAGGTAATGGAGCTTTAATTAATCATTTGATGACTCAGAAGAACCCTTTTCATGCAAATCAAGCCAATTGGATGAATGCAATGATGAATAATAAGACACTTTCAAATTTTTGGATGAATTTAGATATGAAGGTAGTTATGATTCATATAAATAATTGATGTATGACATATAGCTTTTGCATATAATATATTTGTTTTGTATTTGTATAATCAGGCTTATTTTTCATTGATAGATGCCATTAGTAACAGCAGAAGAAGAAGATAATGAAGATGAAGACATGGGAGTTGCAGAGACATATGCAGATTATATGCCCCCTAAATGTGAATATAGTTTCTATATTTTCTGAGTACCATATGTTTAATATATCACACACTAAACACTAATAAGGATTTGAATAATTTTACTTATTGAAGTAAAATTACTATAATGTCCAGCAAACAACGAGAACAGAAATTATCACTTGAAACGGAATAGTTAAATTTAACTTTGACAGAAAATAACTGTATTATCGCTGATTCACTAAGGTTAAGACTGACTCACTGCTCACTTGCTCATTTATATATCGTAGGCCATCAAACACTCTCAAACATTCCCGCTTCTGTTCTTGAAGGTTCTGGATCTTTTTACCACGTAACAGAAATAAACATCTGTTTTTTATCTTCTGTCACACTGCCCCCCCCCCCCTGAATGTCTTCTTTGGCACACGGACTGAATCTCTCGTGATGGAATGCCTCTGTTTGAGTTTATTGCACCTGCTCTTCTGCATATGGTGTAAGACTATTATAGTGGACAACTGTAGGTTTTCGTTTGTGAGTCTTGGATACCCTGTAGATCATATTATCAACCCACTTCTTTATGACATAGGGTCCTTTATCACATTTAGGCAAAATCCTCATTGTGGCTTGGAATTTCATTGTGGCTTATAGAGCCATAGTCTTCTTTTTAATTCCTCTGGTCTACCATTGCTGTTTCTCCTTATACAGTTGTTGGCAAAGCATGGCTTCTTTATAAGTACTACCAGAGAGGCTAGATGGTTTCACCACTCCGTCCCTTACCAATGCTAACCACTTGTCCCTTTAAGTCCGATACAAAGTAGTAAGAATTCATAATGTCCATAGTAAGAATAACTTCCTCTTCTATGTCAGTCATTAGAACTGAGTGTGAGACACAATTTGAGCCCAACTGGATCCATACCTTAGCTGATTCTCCTGTAGTGGTCCTCAGTTGCCACCTGGAGGGTGTCAGCCCTTTCTTGCAAATCGTTCTTGAGCAGACAATAGTCTTTGTTGATTATATTTGTTGTAAATTATATAGTAAAAATTGGAGGGTTAAAACGTGAATTACTCCAGACTGGTCTTTTTTCCCCCAGTTTTTATATTAAGGTGAAATTATTATTAAGGTGCCTCCAAAAAGGAAAGCTTCTTAATATTTCCATTTGGAAATATTTTACTAATATCTCTGTCTAATCCGAGTGCAGTATTTGCCTTAAGCTTTTCTAAAGTTCTGGTAATGCTAAAACTTGACTTGGACATTTAAAGGCCAAACCTAGTGATAGCAAAAACATTTAATTATAACGTAGATGTTTTTACAAAAACCAAAATGTTTTTTTAGTCAATATTTTGACAAAAACAAATAATTCCTTAAATCAATATTTCAATTTTAAAAAATATTTCTTTAACATCAATCTTCATTTTAAACATCATCCCGACCGAGGCCGATCTTTTCTCTTAAAAAATAAAATATTTAAAATTAATGTAAAACAATAAGTAGTTACCCACACGGAATAATTAAATTTGTGTGTGTGGGTGTGCGTGCGTGTGTGTGTGTGCGTGCGCGTGTGTGTGTGTTTGTGTGTGTGTGTGTGTGCGTGCGTGCGTGCATACAGTTATACTCAGTAGAATCCCAATAATTCCTATTGTCCCAGTACGTATTATTAAGATTTTGATTGATAGGGAATAAAAAATATGTTTATTACTATTCATATATAAAAGATATAGGTAGAACAATCAAACATTACACTTTTACTATTTAAAAAAATCATTTATTTTCTTATGGTGTAATTCTTGAAGGTGGTTCCTGTCTATACCTTTTTCTAGTGTGTTTAGGGCAGGAAAAATCTCTACATCAACATCCGATTTCACTATAAAATGACTAACGTTGTTAATGTATTATCCTAGCCATTTTTGGAGTAATCAACGGCATAGTTTCTTCATATTTGTCTTCCCCATTTACCGCCCACAGATGGAGCTAAAATTTCCTCTTCATTTGACATCCCTGCTATTGCTAAAACATCATTAAAATGGTATCTTTTTTGAACTGATCAAACCAAGCATCCATTGCTTCTACTTTATACATATATGTAGACACATTGACATTTTATTTTTATTAAATAAAAAAAATTCCTAACAGACTTTTGTTTTAACCTAAAGCTATTTCTTTTAATTCTGACAAATCCTGGAATCAGATCTGACAGATTTTGAAATTATAGTTTTGTCCTAGTTTTAAACTCACTAATGCCACATAACGATGGTCTCAAGGCTGAAAGATTATTTTCTAAAACTATAGTTAGTTAGTTATCCAATAAATAAATATATTGGTGGCTTACTATCAATATCTGTTATTTTTGAAATTTTATGAAATAATTTAAAATATTTTTTTTATTTTATATTTCTGAAATTCCAAAATATTAAGCAGAAATTTCATATGTAAAAGTATATAAGTGAAATAGCGCTTATTTTTTATGAAATACTTAATTATATCCTTAAATTTGCTGGAACTTTTGCTTTTGCATACATAGTCATACAATGCAACTTGGTCTAACCATGGTGTAAATTAACATCATCTAATTACTCAATAATGTATTATTAAAAAGAAAATACTATATGAATATATTTAATATTTTATGTCCATTATATGTACCGGGTGTGTAAATATGAAACTTGAATTTTTCAAATAGAAAATAAGAATATATTCTGTAAAAATGATACATACTATTTTATTCAAAGTACTGTCCTTAGCTATCTATGCATTTTTCCCATCTCTCAGGCAATTTGTGGATTCCCTGCCGAAGTAATTCTTCCTCTTTTGAGTCTAACCAATCAGTTAGCCAATTTCTTACATCTTCATAAAAAGTGAAGCGCTGTTCAGCTAGTTTGTGTCCCATCGATGCAAATAGGTAGTAATTGGATGGGGCCAAATCTGGTAAGTAAGCCGCATGCAGAAGAATTTCCCAACCAAACGCTTGGATCATTTAGCCGAATGCGTGTGATGACGCATTGTCATGGAGCAACATCTCTTTGTGTGTCCTTTCTTGATATTTGGGACGTTGGCGCAAAGCTTGATTCAAATTGAACATCTGTTGTACGTAGCGTTCCGTATTAACAGTTTTCCCAGGTTTCAGCAGCTCATAGTAGATAAAACCCTTCTGATCCCACCAAACACAAGCATTTTCCTTCCGAAGTGATTCGGCCTCACAGTTGATGCCGATGGTTCACCTGGAGTTACCCGCGATTTTTACGCTTAGGATTCGCGAAGTAAATCCACTTTTCATCATCAGTAACAATTCCATGAAGAAATGACAACCTGGAGAGCAGCATTTGTCATGAGGTTTTTCGAGCTTCCTGCTGCCTGTCTTTCAGTTGGTGAAGTACTCATTTTCCGACCTTTTGGATCACATGTAATCTGTAACATGTGATCTGCAAGTTGTTGCTGCGTTTGAGAGTCATCCTCGTCCAACAAAGCCTCCAAATCAGTGTCTTTAAACTTGTCTGTGGTTTTCCAGGATCTTTATTTCTAACATCTAAATTGCCATCTTTAAATTTTTTTAACCAATCGAAACATAGAGATTTGCCTAGGGCATGTTCCCCGTAAGCTTCAGCAAGCATTCTATGTTTTCTGTGGCAGTTTATTTTAGATAGAAACTGCAAATCAATGCTGTCCACAATCGTATTTTATTGGCACAAAAGTCAACATGTTCAACGCCACTAACACACGGTTGTAGAATGAAACTGATGTTGGTATCAATCGGAACTCTTTATCACATGTAAACAAAAGCAGATAGCACCACTGACGGATTAGTTAGGTTATATTGACTGCTACCTCCTATCATCGGCAAATTCTGGTTTCATATTAACACACCTGGTACTCACATTTATATATTTTAAACTCCTGATTGTATTCATTTATATGTACCTCTTTTCTTTCTGAAAGTTTATTTTTATATGAATTGTTTTAATATCTGTTTTGTAAATATCCATATTTTTTATGCTTTTAGTGAAATTGGGGAAAAAACATCCCGATCCAGTTGTAGAGACAGCTTCACTATCAAGTGTAGAGCCAACTGATGTATGGTATCAATTATCAATTCCTGAAAGTACTATTTCATCTGGATCCCTCTCAGCCTTACAATTGGAAGCTATTGTTTATGCATCTCAACAACACGAGCATTTTCTGCCTGATGGTAGTAGGGCTGGATTTTTAATAGGTATTTAATTGTTTATGCTATACTAAAAGACATTTTGAAATAGAAAAATATTGGATATTGACTTTTTATGAAAATGTCATATTATTCATTCCAAATTACATGTGATGGATGCCTTTTATCGACTGATCTCCAATGTAATAATATTAAAAATTGATTATACTTTTAAGTTTGCTAAAGAATGTTTTTTAAATTAAATTTTGAAGAAATGGTTGTAGAAACTCCTCCCTCCCTCCCCCCTATAATTATCAAATTGAAAAAATAAGTGGTGTGGTTTCTATAATCAAAATTAAACTGAGAAATCATATCTGTTTGAATCTCAATTCTTTTACATGCTATTTTCCATCATGTCGACAACCAATTGATTATATCTTTTTAATCCCTAACCATTATTTGTTGTCAAGTCTAGTTTTACTTATTTTTAAATTATTAATTCAAATGTTTTGAAGGAAATTTTTCGCATTAATTATTCATGTTAGCTTATAATATTAATTAATTTATATCATCAATTCATTAATCATAGTTATTGAATTTTAGGAGATGGTGCTGGTGTTGGAAAAGGAAGAACTATTGCTGGTATGATCTATGAAAATTATTTGAAAGGTAGGAAACGTGCCATTTGGGTCTCAGTTTCCAATGATTTAAAGTATGATGCTGAAAGAGACTTAAAAGATATTGGAGCTTCAAATATTGATGTTTATTCATTAAACAAAGTAAGCAGCTATTTTATTTATTAGTGATTAAACCACCAAGATTTTATTTTTATTTTTGAATTTTTCTTGCAGTCCTACAATTAGAGAAATAATCAGATGATTAAAACTATTTTAAATAATCTTTATAATCACATATTCTATACGAGGAATTTTTTTAGCAAAAACCTGAAGAAGTTTAATGTAGCAAGCTTGCATGAGCCGATTTTTTTTTTTTCTAATCTTAGTTCTTTCAAGTATGCAGCCAAAGTTTCTTATTCTTATTGTTATATTATTTTAGTAAGTTGTTTAACGTTGCTTCCTGCTTTAGTTAAGACCAAAAAAACATGTTATAACCTTGAAACTGTTTATTTAAAAAATAAGTTCTCCTGAATATTTCAGAACTTGGCTTCTTTTTTTACTTTCACTTACCTATATATGAAATATATAGTAAGTGGAAGTATTGCGATCGTGAAAATTTTCGACTTCCGGTTTTCAACGGAAATACACGTTTTGGGGTCCCCTCAGTCAAAATAACCAAGTCCCGCGAAATGGTCTGTGTGTGTGTCTGTGTGTGTGTGTGTGTGTGTGTGTGAACAGACTAGCTCAAAAACTATAAACCGTGCGAACCTGAAATTGGGTATTTAGAGTATTTATAAGCCCGCGATGTGACAGCAAAAATTTCATCAAATTTGCTCAAAGGGAGGGGGTACTTTATTTAATAACTTTTTAAGTTTTTTTCGATTTTCTCAAAAACGGCTCTAACGATTTTGATTAAACTGAGTATTTGATCTTTTTATATGCCTGAAATATGACTGTAAAAATTTCATCTAAATTTATCAACCGGAGGGGGGACTTTACTTAATAAATTTTGTATCATTTTCACGGGTTTTTTTTATTTACTCAAAAACGGCTTTAACGATTAACAAAAATAAGATATGAATGTAGAAAAATGTATGGGAAATGATATTTAGCAAAACACGTCAATTTCTAATCTAAGTAAGTTGGTAAGTGAAAGTTGTGTGTTGCGCGCACGCACCAGATTTTTTTTTAAGATATTAGGCTTAATTGCTTCATCACTCATTTATTTCTTTGCTTTTTAAATTTTGGTCATAGGTTTCTTACTGATTTTGTTTGTGGTATTCATTGTTGTTATTTTATAATATACATAATAGCTTTCCACATTGATGTGGCTCAAAATTTGGACTGGAAAAGTTCTTAGAAGTATACAAATGTATGAGTGGTAAAGTAATATAAAGCCTGATTTATTAAATTAAATTCATTACTCACTCTTCAGAGAGTGTGAATAGCATATTCAGGTTGAGATCAAAAATAATTTTCTGTTTCATGTTATTATTTACTAAATGGAATCTTCCTGCGAATCATCTCATTAATTTTATATTTTTAACTTTGATTATGTTTTTCTTTATAGTTAAAGTATGCCAAAATATCTTCAGCTGTTAATGGCAATGTGAAGAGAGGAGTGATTTTTTCTACATATTCCGCGTTAATTGGTGAATCTACCCAGTCCAGTGGAAAATATAAATCTCGTTTAAAACAGCTTGTTCAATGGTGTGGTGACGACTTTGATGGCTTAGTATCCTTTATTTTGTAATATTGAATTAAAATATTATTATAATTCATTTCTCTCGATCTTTAGGATGTGTATGCAATTAATTTTCTGTACACTGATTTTGGTTAAAAAAAAAAAGTGATTGTTCAATCTACATTAATTTATATTTTCAAGGAACAGGTTTTGATTCTAATGAATTCTCATCAAGTTCTGAAGATAAATCAATAGCATAACTTTTTTTTTTGTTACATGGTTTCATGTTAACTGATGTGAGTTAAAATGTTAGATTTTTATTGTTTTTTCTTTGTTGCTGTTTATTTTTATAATGAGGTGAGAATTATTAATTTTACTATAAATAGGCAGCCATGAGCTTCATGACAGGACTTATGGTTAAGAAACTTGCAGAACCCTGGACTTATAATCATAATTTATTATGTTATTATGATCAGCTTGTGCACTGTGCTATAAACAATACTATTATTTCTAACATTAATGTGTGAATAATGCTTTGTGTGTTTTCCTTATATCTATCTCAGATTGTGTTTGATGAATGCCATCGTGCAAAAAACTTATGCCCTGTAGGTTCTTCGAAACCAACAAAAACTGGTCTAACAGTTTTGGAATTACAAAATAAACTTCCAAAAGCCAGAGTTGTTTATGCTTCAGCCACAGGTGCATCCGAGCCTCGTAATATGGCATATATGACTCGTCTTGGAATGTGGGGTGAAGGAACTCCATTTCCTGATTTTACAGATTTTATTTCAGCTGTTGAAAAACGGTTAGTTAAAATAAACAAAGTTTTACTTGGAATAAGTTCACAATATGCTTTTTTGTTATTGCTTTATTATGATTATTTTTTAAATTATTTATCATATGTTTTATTATTTAATTAAAATGTTTATTAACTTCCATTTGTAAATAGCTGAACTACAAAATTATATATCTTCATCAAAGTTGAATTTTTCAGGTGGCCAGTGAAAATCACTCTCTGTCATTGTTTCATTTAATTCCGTAAGAAGTGATTCCATGCTCCTACAGTTTGTTTCAAAACTATTCCAAATCTAGAATACTGTTGTTTCAAACTTAATAAAAGAAATAAAAAATTATCTCTAAAGGTTGTTAAAATTATATTAACTTTCTCAAGGGTGGAGTTAACTACTTTCCTACTCTTAAATGAGATCCTTGCTTGGCAAAAAATTTAATCATGCTTATATGCACTGCTGTTAAATTCGAGTTATAAAGAAAGTTTATAAAGTGTTGTGTGTTACTGATGATACCATCCCAGCTCTCTCAAGTCCTACTTTTTAACCCTTTAGCAGCTAAGGACTCTGGACGAAAGTTGCAGTGAGAAGCAAGGCCGGCTTTTACCCTCCCCAAGATAAGGCGTGTAGGCCACCATCCGCTGCCGACTGCCTCAACTTCTTCAACTCATCATTACCTTTTCCAACTATTTATTATTATTTTTATTTACTTTTTATGATTCTATAATACCTTTATCATTATTTCAAAAAATAAAAATGCTAGATTATCGATTTTAATGAAAGATTACGTGATTTATGAAGGTAATAATGAACAAGATTATAATACGAGTAGTTTTATTACTGCTCAGTTAATAACTTTCGCGACATGATAAAAGCAACACCAAAACTAGTGAAATACTAAGAAAAGAAAATAGTGAATATCATCAAATAACAGAGTAGCTTTAGCTACTGAGAGTTCTAGACACTCAGAGCATCTAGAAATCAAAACAAATAATGGTTGAACAAATATTTTCCCAATTAAGACACCCCTGCAACCTAGCGGCCCCTAGATGTACTTATTAAGTCTCCGAGGATCTGCTAGGATGTGCCTCAGTCACGAAAATTTATCTCGTGTGAAGCTGGGGACGTTAAATAAGTGAGAAACCAGTTGCGAGATATACCATCTTCTGCTACTGGGGACCGGCGGCCCGCCACGAGTAATCTCGTCTTCCACTTGTGGGGGCCGTCTTTTTTTTCCAAGATATATCGTCCAGAGCCATTAAAGTGTTAAATCTGTGTTTAATTTGTTTCTTAAGATCAGGGCTCATTTTTTCTTTTAAACATAACACTATGCAAGGATAACATTAAAAAGTTTTGTTTATTTAAACTTCCAAAATTTTAAACCAAAAATCACACTATAACAATGAAAAAAAGAATAAATATTGTGTTTAAATCAAAGTTCATGGGATGACCTTTAATATTTCGAAATGAATCGAGGCTTACTCTGAATTATAATCACACCCTGGTTTGTGGATTGTATATAAAATAACTTGAAAAAGGCTCGCAATTATAGAAGAAATCTAAACCAAATAATATAAAGTTGACTTACCAAGTTGGAGATTAAAATATGCTTCTGAATTCGCTCTGAACTTCCAAATGCATTTGTCCGTACCAGAGAAAGCTTGAGACGTTTTTTGAAATGCTAAACCAATCGGTTGAGAGATCTCCTGGCTGAAGTTACACTTATTTACAAGTTAAAGGGAATGTGAAAAACAAAAAATGTGAAAAAGGAAAAACTTTATTGAAAAGAAAACAGGAAGACCAACTCGTCTTTAACAAAATGGAAGGAACTACTTGTCACCATCGAGACCATAAACAGACAGAGCGAGATTAGCCGTAAAAAGACTAGAAGGTGCTCTCTATATCAACGAAGATTTAGTTACCACAAATATACAGATGGGGGTGGTAATACGCTGTTTCGACATCTGTTTCACACTTGCCTTGGAGAGTGCATTTTTTTTTTATCGTACTTAATTTATTTATTTACAAAGAATGCCAAATGACATGAACAATCATGTTTTATAAAGGAAGAAAAGGCTTAAGAAGCAATTGTAAGCAACCCAAGCATAACTCTTGGGAGTGAGATTTTTTTAATTTCTTTCAAAGAATGAAATTTCATTTTAAATTCTTTCATTTTGAATTCATGAAAAGACCAGAAATAATTTTATTCCCGAAGTTTAATGAAGAGATTTTGAAAAGTAATGTATATAATATCCTTAAAGATTGCCAATGATACTTCTATATTCTTTAAAAATAATATAATTGGTTTTAGTATGACAAGGTTAAAACATTGCAATCTTTCCATTTATCCAAATTTGTAGGTATTGATTTCCTTGTTTTCTATTTTTTTTTTTCAAGGACTATACATTTTTTATTTATACAGCTTTGATTATACTTCAGTAGACAATTCTTTATTTTGTAATAAAGCTAATTGTCATAAAGTTTGTTAGTAGCTTGTTTTGGTCTATCTTCACCCCCCCCCCCTTCCATAGTAACTAACTCTATGGGAGGATCATTTATTCCTAAATTTTACAGATTCCATGCCCTAAACCATATTACTTGTATAAATGTTAACATGTTTTTATTTTATTTGTCATTAATATGAGCCAATCTTTGTACAATGTCAACAGAAATATTATTTAGAACACAAAATATGGAAAAGAAGAAAAAGCAAGACAAAAAAAGAAACCAATAATTTAATAATTATTTATTAAATTTAAGGTTCAACCAATAACTTAAAACTAAAAATAAAAACAAAAAGAAAGTCTAAATCACCAATGGGTGTGGAGGGAGTTTAGGTCCAGGTGTATCTTCTACTGTTGAGTTTTCTGTCTTCTGTGAGGTAAAATTTGCAGGTTAATTCATTTTGAATATTTGAGTAATTCAGATTAATAGTTTTTGAAAAATTTGTCTTTTGGAGTTGGCTGTGTCCCCCCCCCCCTCATCAGAATAGTTATTATAAAATGTCCTCTGTTATGTTCTTGAAAGTGACAGTCGTATAGGATATGTTTGAAAGTTTGAGGGGTTTGTCCATCACAGTCACAAATGTTTGTATTACATATGTGGAAGCAGTTAAAATAATGTTTAATTTGTCCGGGTCCTGTCAGTAACTGTATTAGTAATGTGTGTGTGTTTTTTTTGTGTGTTTCGGGATACATTTGTGCAAAGGTTTTCATTTAGTTTATTTTTGCCTGTCTGTGTTCCAGTTAGTGTGTCTGTTTTGATATTTCTTTTAATGCATGTCACAGGCTCTATGGCATAAGAAATTGGTAATTTTGAATCATGCGCAGCATCTTTGGCCAATGTGTCTGCTCTTTCATTGCCTTCAATGCCACTATGGTCTCTGATCCAAGCCAGTCTAGTTTGTATTCCTTTGTCTATAATTTTAATTAAGTTTTTTAGTATTGAGGTCAGGGAGTCATATGATATTATGTTTTCAGTTAAGTCTATCAGAGATCTGTTGTATTTATGAGTATTGTGTGGATTTGTCTCTTTCCCTGTATGATTTAAAAATGAATTCAGTAACCTTAACTATGGTTAATTTTCCTACCTGTTTGTTAAAATAGTTTGGTCCATCATATAAAGTCAGTATGCATCCCATATTCTGTTCATCTTTGCTTCCATCAGTATATATGTCCATGGGCGTCATCAGTGCCAAATTATTGGGCGCTGGGCTCAATATTCTAATAGATAGGGTAGATAAAAATTAGAGAGGCTAAAAGTTGAAATAATAAAAAATTCTAAAAAGTCTAAAAAAATCTGTTGGGACATTTAATTCATCCTCCAACGATGTATTAAGGTATTTGGTCTCTTAAAACTAGCCAATTTTTATCTCAGTTAGAGTGTAGGTAGCTGCCCCCTGCCAAAATATTTAGGGGGGCAACCTCCCTGTCTCCCCCTACCCGGCAGTGACGCCTATATATATGTTGATGTTTAAATTAACAGTGGCTGTTTTAGTTATTCAATCAGTTATTTTTGCATGAATGGAGGATATATCCAGTGTTTGATTGGCCAGCTAGTTTCAATTTTGACGTTTCTTCTCTCATTGTAGTTCATTCCATGTTTATTAACTTTGTAAATTGTTGCTATTTCATGCATTTGTAGACAAATTGATAATTTCACCGCAAGAGGACTTGTGTCATCGTCAAGTATAGCCGGATAGTTAAATTAGAAATTTTTCTTTTCTTAGTTAAAATTATATATTTCATTTTTTCAATGTTGAATTCAAGTTCGTTGTCGATTGCCCATTTTCCCAATGTATTTAGCATGTTGTTAGTGGGAATCTGGATGAGAAAATACTTCGCTGGTCACAAGATGTAAAATGTCGGCGTACGTAATTATCTGTTCGTTTTTGGGATAGAAAGATCAAATATTGAGTTCATTAGTATGTTCCAAAGTGTCAGTGAGAGAGGTGAACCTTGAGGCGTGCCTATCGTTCGGTTTTTTGTTATATTGCAGTTATTAGTTCATATTTCTACTGTATTTCCGTTAAAAAAGCTTAATATAATTTGAAATAAATTTCTTGGCCATTAATATGGCCCCAAAGTATTTTATCAATAGGTGATTGGTCAAATCAGTTGATATATTTCCGTGATTAAATTTGGATAAATCTGTGTGATATGTTGCCTACATTGATTTTATAGTGTCCTAGATTTTTTTTTATATTTGAATTTTCAATGCAACGTAAGATTTCTGTCTGTAGGAGAGGGCTGTCATCATTTTTTAGTAGAGGTGTTTTAGCTTTTTCTCGTGTTTTCCTATGTTTTTAATTATCGTTAGACATGTTGTATCGGTTGACTATTTTATCTACAATGTGTGTATGTGTTCGTTTGAAGTCCGACATACAATTATTGTTGACTGTATGTACAGTCCATAAGATATCTTGATATACAACTTGTCGGCTGCGTGTTTATAAGTCCAATTCCATGTATTAACTTCTTCGGTGCAGTAAGTTCTTCATGATTTAATTTTGGAATTTTTGATTGCGATACAGATAAGAGCTGATATATGTGTCTACTTTCCAAATAATTCTGTTTTTTAATTTCGCACAGGTTATTGTTAGTTTTCGTCCGTTGACAACGTTTCTTCAGGCTTTTGGTTTCTTTTCTCAGTTTCTGTCTATCTTAACTCAAAATCTTTTCCAAATGGGGAATTGCCTAAAAAATAAAATCTATTAGTATTATTTTTTACCTTGTTCAATTATATTCATTGTGCAAACAGTTTCTATATTTTTATGACCAGCTAATCATATTTATGGAAGCCAATAATACACATTTGAATCTAAATATTTAATTATTAATCAGAGCTGTCAGATGGAAAAAAAGATAATAAATGAAACAGGAATTTATTTATTGTATTGAAGTTTTGGAACTGGTAAAATATCTTAAACATTTAGCTAGCAATATCTGACTTAGGGCTACAAAACAAGCTCCTTATTTTTAAAACTAGCCCACTTCTGTAGAGACAAAGTAATTAAAACGTGAATGCATTTAGTGCTTAGTGGGCTGAATACATCCATGAGATTTTTGGAATATTTTTTCAGTTTCTCGCATATAAATCGGCAAATACAGATCACAAATTATTGCTTTATTCATACTAAAATAAAAGGCTATACTATTGCTAATAGAATCATATATTTGAAGATTAAATCGGTTTAGTGGTTTAGGCGGTTTTGGAACATCAAAAATCTGTATTTTTTTATGATTTTGGTGGAAACCGTGTTCCAACGCCTGTATAAGCCTATATATAAGTATAAATCCCTTTGAACTACTAAACAACCATCTTCCATCTTTTAAAATTAAAGATAATTTTTGCCAAGCACCTACCTGTTTAAGCAGTTATTTTTATGAATATTTTATCAAATCCCCTGATACTTCAAAAACCGAAGTCTTTGCAGTAAATAAGCTCTAAGAACACTTTCACCTTGTTATTTGTATTTCCACGCAGTAGTTAGCTAAGGCGGTATGTAAGGAGCTTGTTTCATGATAAATTTGATGCTCTGCAACTTTTATCTAAAAAATTTTTCATTTAAACTATATGTTTTTGAGTTATAGGCGTTGGAACATGGTTTCCACCAAAATCGTAAAAAATAGAGATTTTTGATGTTTCGAACCCAGCTAAACCACTAAACCGATTTAAACATCAAATATATCAAACTATTTGCAATAGTATAGTATCTAAGCAATACTTTTTGATCTGTATTTGCCGATTTAAATGCGAGAAACTGAAATAATATTCCAAAAATTACATGGATTTAAGACCACTAAGAGCTAAATACTTTCACATTTTAATTACTTTTTGCTCCACAGGAGTGGGCTGATTTTAAGATTAAGGAGCTCGTTTCACACAGACTTTGATATTCTACAACTATTACAGGTAAATATTTGGAGTAGCCCTCTTCAAATTGCGGACTTTGGAACATGAGTGTATTTCATTTTTCCGTTTAAATGGCAAATATTGCAGATAATTGATAATGGGTTTTGGCGAAAAGACTTAACCGATTTTAACTTTGAGGAGCTCATTCGACGCAAAATTTTATACCCTTTTATTTTAAAGTGAACACAATTTTCTCAATGATAAATTGTTTTCGAGTTATGAGCAAAAAATTAAAAAAAGTTCCAAAACTTCCATTTTGTTTGGCTATAAAATTTTATGGCAACTGATCTGAGGTGGCAGATGTTCAATTTTGTTGTCTATGTAATGAATACTTTAAGCCTATAAGATCAAAAACATTCTTCAAATCAGACAATTTTGTGGCCCTCAGCTCCTCGAACGTAAGAACGTAAGATGTTAAGACGTAAAACATTACAGGATGGTTTTCGTAGAATTTTGAAACATAAAAATTAGCTGGAGGATTCTTATTAAAAGTTTCAACTATGGAAGTTCTTGATTACTTTTGCGATATCTACCAATTAATTCCGTTATCCTTCCGCTACATTTAAATTTTACTATAATATTCAAACACAGCTGTGGTTTATGATTATGATTTTAATGGTGAAAGTTGTTCTTAATAAATTTATAATTGACAAAGCCAAGAAGTTTTTATGATTTATAGATTTGATTTAATCATTCAAGATCAGTTGACTATGTTGAATTTCGCTAGGCATGATAGATTTTAGGACCAGTTGCAAATCAGCTGATTCATCTGCTTTGCTATAAAATTAACTCATGAATTAATACTTATGTTTTGATTGGAGTGATTTTCAACTACCTTGTTTTGATTGAACAAATAATGTTTTATAAAATTCCATATGATAGTTGATTTGATATTTTTTCAGAGGATAATACTCATGGTTTGATTATAGTGATTTTCAATTACCACCTTTAGGTTGAACTTATAGTGTTTTATCTAAGTCCTTATGATAGTTCATTTGATATTTTTTCAGAGGAGTTGGAGCTATGGAAATCGTAGCCATGGATATGAAGCTTAGAGGAATGTATATAGCAAGACAGTTGAGTTTTCATGGTGTTGCTTTTAAAATTGAAGAAGTTCCTCTTAGCCAAGAGTTCGTAAGGATTTATGACAACTCTGTGAAACTTGTAAGTAATTATGTAGAAGGAACACAACGTTTCTTTTGTTGATTTATGAATTTTCATACATCCATTTATTTGTATTTATTTAATAACATCAATACTTGTTCGATATATGGTTAAATATTGATTTTAAATTCATTAGTGGAAGATCGATCAGTAAGCTGTAGGAAGTAATGTAGCGAAAATGGTTAGGGTGTAGTCAGAAAGAATAACACTTAAATGTGAAATTACATATATCTTTGTTTCTGAGTTGACCTGTACTAATCAATTAGTATAGAGTAGTAATGAGATTAATTATTTTGAATTTTTTCTTTAATAACAGATTAAAAATTGTTTGTATGACAACTTTGAAATTAAAGTTATTTTGAATTAAAACTTTTTAAAAGAAAAATAATGTAGAAATGATTTTTAAATGGTAGTGATAAATGAATATTGAGTAATATTTAATACAAAGTAATAGTGAGACTGTGGATATGTAAAAGGGATTTCAAGTTGTTTAAATCAAACTATACACCCTGACAAAAAATAACACGATAAGTTAATATAACAATATAAAAACGGTTGAAGGATATCAAATTAGGGGAAGTGTATGGATGAGTGATTAATTATAAACGAGATAGGCAAATAAATAAGTAGACATATTAATACCTTATTCATATGTTATGTTTTCGAAATTGTGTACGACTGTGACATAAGAAGGTAGACCACCTCCTACTCCACAGCTTCCTACACAGTAACACTTTTTTTAACAGTTCTGACAAAATAGCAAAGTTTAAAAGTAAAAGATGAGAATAGATGGTTTAAAAGCCTATTGCATACTTTGATTGTTGGAGAGAAAATAGTGGACTGTTGATACTGTAACAACCTCAAATTGAATGAATTAAATTAAAATAAAATTTCTATTATAGTTTTAATTTTTAGTTTTTAGAAATTTAAGAAGTATAAAATAAAAGGTCTATATTTTTTATTTCATTATTTCAAGCTTATCAATTAATTTTTCAATAGTGGGTTGAAGCTATGCAGAAGTTTCAAGAAGCAGCAGAATTGATTAATGCTGAAAACAGAATGAAGAAAACCATGTGGGGCCAGTTTTGGTCCTCACACCAGAGATTTTTTAAGTACTTGTGTATTGCAGCTAAAGTGAGATATGCCGTTGCAACTGCAAGGTGAGATAACTATTCTGTGATCATAATAATAATCATTATATTTTTGTGAAGATGTTAAACGTAATTCAGTTCAAAACTACATGCTCTTATATTGGTAAATTATTGGAATGTCTTCTTTGTTGTTTTTGTTTAATTCTTTTTATTTTATGTTATTTGTATTGTATTTATCTTATCTATATATATTGGTAATATATTTAGGGAAGCAGTAAAATGTGGAAAATGTGTTGTGATTGGTTTGCAGTCAACTGGAGAAGCTAGAACTCTTGAACAATTAGAAAGAGATGATGGTGAATTAACAGATTTTGTTTCTACTGCTAAGTAAGCAATCATACAGGTCTTATTTTAATTAAATTGATTTTTTTTTAACTAAAAATTCATTGTTAATAAATTAATTTCTAGAGGAGTATTACAGACTCTTGTTGAAAAGCACTTTCCTGCACCTGATCGAAATAGGATCAATCAGCTCATAGGAATTGATAAGAAAAAATCATCCATAAATAATAATCTAGCTAATCATAATGAAGCAGGTTCATCCAGTGGCAAGAGAAAGCCAAGTAATTATTGTTATATTTAGCATATATGTATAAAGTATATATTCGATCTGTTTATTAATAATTATCATGAATTATTTTTATCCAAATGTAGTTAGACAAGCTGCAGCAAGAGCGGTGAAAAGAGTAAGGGCTGATTCATCTGACGATTCTGATGGGGGCTCCACTTCAGGATCTGAATTTAAATTATCTAGTTCTGATTCTGAAGAGAATGAATTTCATTCTGAAGAAAGTAATTTAAGCAGTGACTTTAATCCCTTTGACGATGATAGTGATAGTGAAGGTGATTTCATTATAATAAAATTTATTTCAATGTTTTCTGTTGTTATTGTCATGAATGTGGCAACATGCACTAGCACTCACAGGCACACATGTACCTACGGACATGGGTCTATATATTTTTTCATAGCATTTTTTATTGTATATCTATATTTATTCATTCTCTCTTTTGGCTCTCAAGTCATATAGAGTTAAATCATTTACAATCGAGTTACTGCTTTTAAGTTGTTGATGCTTAAGGTGGCTTAGACATGAATGGCTATTCCATCAGTTAATATATAAGCTTTCTTGGAGTTAGAATAGATATTGCTTTAAATTGTGATTCTTCATATTTTGTGTTACTCCATACAACTTAAGTGGAGATTTAAAGGCCTTTTTAAGTTTTAATAAATGCATAAACTGGTAGCTATAAATTTATTAATTAAAAAAACATTATTATTTTAGATCCATGGTTATCAAGAAAGAAGAAGGGAAAAAGCTCTAAAAAACCAGTAAAAAAAAAATTATCTACTCAGGAAAAAATAGATTCATTAATAATAAAGCAAACCAAAGGACAAATCTCAAACCACCGTGATCAATCTGGTATTCCTGGACAGATGGCAATTGAAAGAGCATGCAGTATGAAAGAGGATTTGCTTAGGAAAATAGAGGAATTAGGTGAAAGTTTGCCACCAAATACTCTTGACCAATTGATTGATGAATTGGGTGGTCCAGAAAATGTTGCAGAGGTAAAAGAATTAATTATATTTGTGATTATGATTAACATAATACAAAATTACATTCAATTTGAGTCCCACTATTATAACCTGTTGTTTGAAGCAACACAACCATTATATTAAAATAACCTTCTTTATTCCATCAAAATGAAGCAGCTATTTGCAGTTTCATATCGAAGAAGGAAGCAGAGTACGACATTCCCTTTGAACGTCTAGTTCAAGACTTCATCTTCTTTCATTTTGATGGAATAAAGAAGGTTAATTTAATATAAGGGTTGTGTTGCTTCAAACAACAGATTATAATGCAAAATATGATTCAGTGTTTGCTATGGCTGATTGCCTATTAAGGATCATTTTGAGGATTATAACAGAAATTTTCTTTTAGTTAGTTTGGACTTCAAGTAAATCCAATGATTTTTTAATATCCCCTTGAACCCTATTTTTTAAATTATATTTTAGCCAACAATTACATCACATACTCCTGTATGCATTTTATAACTCGACTCGGGATTAAATTAAACATTTAGGTCTCCCAAGTATGGCCTACCAGATTAGATTGCCACTAAAAATTAGGCCCAAAATTTTCATTCAAGGCCATCAAATTGCACAACTTTTGGTAGCACTTTAGTAGTGCAACTTCTTGGTGTGGTCTCTTTTACCCTGTTTAGGGTGACTCTGATCTCAACTGGAAAGGTCTCTTTAGGATTTAATTATTCCTTTTGAGCGAGAGGAAGTCATAAGATTAAATAAAGCTAACCAAGGCCCTTTTTTGGCCAAGTGAGTTAAAGCGTGGTAGGCTGATAAACCTTCAAGACCCTGAGGGTAAAAAAAGGCATGGGTTCGTTTAGTTCATTGATTCGCTTCCAGGTGGTGCTAGTGTAGCTCCAGGAGTTATTGAAGCTAATGTCACTAGCAAACGTCCCCCACCTCCTGAGTATGCGAGGCCCATCAGCCTACTAGAGGCGATCTACACCTACCGGAAGTAGGAGTGATATCCATGCCCCGTGTACCCCATCAAGATTTATGGTGTGGTTTTCCAGGATGTCTGTAGCCGCCCAGAGGTTTTGTTCAAGGGCGGTCTGCTTCAGGGAAAGAAACATAGCTCCTCGGGGCCTGCTGATGCTGAGCTGCCATAATCCTTGGACAGGTGGGAAGGACAGTACCGCATTGGCCCCAAAGGGATTGGTTATTGAGTTATGGGCAGTCTGCCAATGCACCATACAGACCAGAGTTGGGCAAATTCGTATTCGTATTCACGAATACGAATAACATCCGAAGCACCCCCATCCTGCGAATACGAATATTCGTATTTGCATATAGGAATATGAATATATTTGTATTCGCAAATGTAAATCCGAATATTCGCTTATTCGCAGAGAAAGTCTGCAAATAATCGTATACTCGCAGCTGAAATACACAACTACTTTCGTATTTACTTGATAAAAATACAGATACACTCATATTTACTACAAAAATATACGAATACACTTATATTCACAGGAATAAATATGAAAACAGCTATATTCTCAACTAATAACACTAATTAAGGTATTCCACGACTAATCATTATTATTGTTGTATTAAATTGTATTTGAATCCTTTTTTATAAATAGATATTTTTTTAAATTATAGAAAAAATAAATTAGTTGAGAATATAGCTGTTTTCATATTTATTCCTGCGAATATAAGTGTATTCGTATATTTTTTAAGCGATAAAGAGTGTATCTGTATTTTTATCAAGTAAATACGAACGTATTTGTGTATTTCAGCTGCGATTATACGATTATTCGCAGACTTTTTCTGCGAATAAGCGAATATTTGCTGATTTTCACTGCGAATATTCGAATATTCGTATTTACATTTGCGAATACAAATATATTCGTATTCCTATATGTTGGGTTGGCTGGGTGGGCTTCGGGTGATATTCGTATTCGTATTCGCGAATACAAATACACCCAACGTGTCTGCAGCAACGTGAGGTATGAGCTACCCCCTCCAGTCTATTGAGCTCCCACAAGCAACATGAATGTTTGTAAGAAGAACACTATGTGGCCACTATAGAGGCTTAATGTTAAAAAAAAAATAAAAATATTTCCCAGCCCTTTTTAATTAGAAAGATCGCAATGGGAGTTTGTCAATATGCCACTCCCAGAAGGGGCTGCGTTAAAGTTGTTCCCAAATTTTTTTATTTAAGGCTCTGAGTGTTTTTTTTTTGTTTTTTTTATATGTACTGCAATGTATATATTTTTTTTCAGTACGTAGAACAATGTTTTGCAATTTAAATATATTTAATTAAAAACAAATATTTATACTCCACTTATTCAACAGAACCGGCTATATGTTCTTGTTCTTTTTCTGGAATAGGCAACAATTTTATTTATCAGAAAATGTTGAGCGTTGTTGATTTTTTTAACAAAGAAGGCCAACATCTCCCCAACTCTCCATTTGTTGATATTTTTTCAATATTCCCTTACTTCATTGTTTCTGTTTCTTGTTAGGCCTGCTACAGTTTATTTTCAGTTTTTTTTTTTTTTTTTTTTTTTTTTTAATTGGCTAATACATACATCGACATTAAGGCTCTGAGTCTTAAATGTTTAATTGAGACGTTTGAATAAAATTCCCGAATATTCACTGCCAACAAAAATTTCCAGATAATTCACACTTATCCCTCATGCCTAGACATCTTCTGTATATATATATATATATTTCATTTTATTTATTTATTTTTTTAAGAAAAAAAAAGGTTGGCCTCCACCAAATGCGAGATCGAGAGAAAGGGATCAGTGAAGTGAGAGTGTTGACTTGGATGTGACCTTGGTCATGCAGGAGACCCAGGGTCAAATCTTTTCTCTTCAAAAAAGCAATACTTAAAATTACTGAAAATTTTTAAAATGTGGTTATCCTCTAGAAAATAATTAAATTAAAAAATTAATATTAAAAGTAGACGAAATGTCATAGATCCGGCTGTTTGGATGATCAGTCTACCTCCTGCACAAATTCACAAAAAATTAGCGGTATCGGGGATGGGGATCAGTGAAGAAGGGGATTGACTCAATTATGGCCTTAATTTTGATATACAAATTATTAAAAGATAACTTTATCAGAGTAAATTGTTGCCACTTTCTTGGATTTTCTATTATATCTAATTATATTAATGCTTAAGTAAATTTTTTTTGTTCTATCGAGGTGGGAGGATATTTTAAAATTATATTGGAATTTTAGAAGCCAGTACTGCTAGACAATCTGAAAATTATTTTTTTATGTGCATACAATATCTTTTACCTGTATTACAGCTAATTTAATGATTCATTGTTATTTATATAGATGACTGGAAGGAAGGGCAGAGTTGTCCAAACAGAGGATGGAATTCAGTATGAGTCTAGATCAGAAGTTGATGTCCCACTGGAAACCTTAAATCTCACAGGTAATTTTGTTTTATTATATTTTTTAAAATCTACTGATCTACTTTATTTAAACTAATCATTTAATTTATTTCATTATATATTTTTAAAATTATTGATATTATAAATTATTGACGTAAATTATCAGTCTTACTTAAAACCTTAAATCCCTTTGATTCGATTTTTATTATTTGTTATAACACTTTTTAATCAAGTCCTTGTTTATCTTTATCACATTGTGGGAAATTAACTGAATTGAAATAAACGATTTGAGTTGTTTTAATAAATTTACTGATTTATATTTATGGTTCGATTTGGTTGAAACATAAAACATAATTATATGTTATAAATTAGTACATAGATTTGTAGTAGGGGTTTCTTAACTGAACAACAAGCTATATATTTTTTAATGTTTGGTTAATTAACAATGTTTTAATGGAAAATATAACTTTCATTTCCAGAAAAACAAAGGTTCATGGATGGTTTGAAGGATGTTGCAATTATTTCTGAAGCTGCAAGTTCAGGTATTTCTCTTCAAAGTGATCGTAGAGCAAGAAATCAAAGAAGGAGAGTGCATATTACCCTTGAATTGCCTTGGAGTGCTGACAGAGCTATACAACAATTTGGTAACAATTTTTGATTTATTTATCTTTGGAATTACTTTTTAAAATTCCAAATGTTGGAAATTAATAACTTTTGGTTTGTTTCACATGAAATGTCCATTTTCAACGGAAATGTTATTTATCAGAACTACTTTATTAAATAAAAAAAAATATTCAACATATTACTTGAATTATCTATACATTTTTCTCTTTGTGTTATCTACTTTTCAATCCCAGAACTGGAATGCATTTCAGAATTTGCAATCCATTTCATGGTATGGTAATGATTCTTGAAGCTTGCACTGTTGATTTTCTAAGTTTAAACTCATAAAAAAGGTCACTGGAAAATGGTGTTTCTTCATAGTCATATTTGATGGCATACTTAACAATGTGCTATTGATTGGAGTGATAGTAATTATAATAAAAAAAAGAAAGTATTAATTACATCCCATTGTTATCTGTAAACATCAACATAGTAAACTGCAGAAGTCCACTAATCCCACATTTGAATATCTAAAATAATTAAAACAGACATTTCATATGAAGCAACCCCATATATGGCTACAATGATGGGTTTTGTGATGTTTGATACTGAAAAGCTTACCTTTGTTATAAATCATGAATTACATCTTTTCTTAATATTTAATTTTATTCATTTGTTTTTTTCATATAAAGTGATTTAAAGATGGCTAGGAACTTTTATGCAATGTCTGGTATGGAATGTACTTTGTTGGTTTAAAGCCTTATTAATCATTGCTCATCCTTAAAGAAGCTCTCTCAATGATGAATTTCATTCGGTATTTTTCCGGTCAGAGTTTGACAATATAACATTGCTAATATTCACGAAACTTTCGCCCATCATGCTGTTGGCTTCTTCAGAGCTGGTACATCAGAGCTGGCTTCTACAGAACTGGTACAAAACATTGAGGACCAAATGAAATTCATCAATCAAAACCATGGAAGCCTAAACAACATTCAAGCCCTCTCAAATTATTCTCTTTTTTTTTTTTTCTTTTCTATTACACCAAATGGCATGTAATTTTGTTGAAAATGATGTAAAGCTATCAACCATCTTGTTTTATTCCAATTTTCAATTGAATTACATTTTAATTAAATTTAATTAAATTACATTTAATTGTTTTCTATTTAAATGGAACAAAAAAATTTCTAATATTTTTCAGGATTCATCGTTAGTCATGTATTGTATTTAATTATTAATAATGTTAGGTGTATAAAATGATTTTTAATAATTAGGTATAATAACTGCAAAAATATTATGTGGAACGTATATTAATAGAATTTGGAGAGTTGACAGATTTTGTATTCATATTAATTCTAAAATTAATATTAGAATAGAAGTTATATATAAAAGAAAAAGTAACTATCTTAAATTTCAATCATTAATAGCTTTTGAATAAAAGATTTGAAGCTTAATCTTCAAAGATACACTTATTCAATTGTAAAATATAATAAGATTATTGGAACAAAATGAAAATACTATTCAGTCTGTAAATAAGCGAAGAAAACAGCACTAAGTGTATCATACTAAGAGATTTATTTGACACATCTTCGGTTTAAATTATTTAGGATAAACTAATTCTATTCACCCACACAAATGATGTTTCCTAATTTTTCTAGTATTATTTAAGAACGAATCTTACATTCAGAATATCTTTTATTTTTTTAAATAGCATGATCTTTATGTATCATCAATATAAATATTTAGATTGATTTGTGTGGATTTTTATTGTCAATTTTATAAGCCATTAGACTGTTTCGTTATTTTAATATATATATATATATATATATATATATATATATATATATATATATATTTGTACTAAATTTTTTTTTTCTCTGCATATACAGGAAGAACTCATAGAAGTAATCAAGTGAATGCTCCTGAATATATATTTCTTATATCAGACCTCGCAGGTGAAAGGAGATTTGCTTCAATTGTAGCAAAGCGGCTTGAAAGTTTGGTATAATGTTAAAATTTATTTGCAATATTATTCTATACATTATTATTTTTATTATTAATTATTGAAAATACCTTTATTCTGTTCATTTGATAAATATTAGGGAGCTCTTACTCATGGCGATAGAAGAGCAACTGAAACTAGAGATTTATCTAGATTTAACATTGATAACAAATATGGCCGATCAGCATTAGAGGCAACAATGCGAACCATCATGGGATATGAAGCTCCACTTGTTCCTCCACCTAGTGACTATGAAGGAGATTTTATGAAAGGTTATATTTTAGATTTTAATACTTCTTGTGGACTTGTTGAAAATTCATTAAGTTGAGTTAAGAGGAGAGTGATAGTTTATAGTTTAAAAATATATATTTTTTATTTTTTAATACTCTTAATTTTATACTTTAATACTCTTCCTGGATTTTTTCAACTAACCACCATAAAATTCTGAGCACTATATATGACTTAAATGTTTTTTCAAAGTCGCTAATTATAAAAAAAAAAAAAATTATACTATAAGTTAAACCTGTGGTATTCTTTTGAAACATAGGCTATTTAAGTAAACAATATACTTTTGACTGAAACTCCTGACTAGTTATCATCACAGAAATGTTGATATACAAAAGGAGGATACATTAAACTGTACAAAAGTTTAATAAATGGACTGATTCTGTTGAAAATTTCAACTTGTTGCACCACTTCCGAAAATCTGAAAAAAATTGAGGATGTCAATATGGCTTACCCTATTTCTTTGGTTTTTCCGGAGCAACACCCTGTAGTGTGTTAAAAAAAAAAAAATATATATATATATATATATATATATATGTATATATTTACAAATTTCAACTTTTCAATATACTTCAGCTAATATGGGGCCCAGAGGGGTGCAAGAATTATAAAACTTAGGAGATAGGAGTTTCTTGTAATGGTGTACATAGTATAGTCGGCACGGCAGCTCTGTGGGGCACTTTTACCTATCTTAACCGGACAGAGCCTTTGATGGCATTTGAAATTCAATATATATTGAAGACTATAATAATACTAGGTAGATATACACAAACATATTCAAATCTAAACATTTAAAATGAAAAACATGTTATGACTTGAAAATTTATAACTTACAATGTTCTATCACTTCTTTATATAAATAAAGGTGCTATCATAAACATAATTTTATAATTATGTTTTATCGCATTTATTGAGCAAATACCATTGATTTTATTACTTTCATTTACCAATAGCCATAAAATTTACATCAGTGCAGAAATAATGGCCTAGATTAGAATATTAGATTCATCTACATGCAAATCAATTAATTATATTTAGTTTCAAAAAGATGATTAATTAATATCTTGTATTACTGTTAATTTAATGTATGAACATTAATATACTTATAAGTAATTTTTTTTTGTTTTTTGAGGGATGGAGTATGATGATGATATTAATATTACTTTAATTTGGCCTGATTGCTATGTTATAATTTGTATTGCATCATTTCTTATTAACAGTAATGAGGTTTGAAAATTTATTCTCTCATTTTAGACGTTGCTGCAGCTTTAGTTGGTGTTGGACTAATAGTTAACAATGACACAAATCCTGGAAGTTTGGTCTTGGATAAAGACCATAACAATATGAGTAAATTCTTAAACAGAATACTGGGCATGCCTGTTGAATTGCAAAATAGGTTGTTCAAGTACTTTACAGATACGTTGCAGGCCATAATCACCCAAGCGAAGAAAACAGGAAGATTTGATTTGGGAATATTAGGTATTTTAATTTTATAAAGTATACCTATATTTATAAAGATACAATTTTATTGGTACTGTAACCTCAATGGCTGGTAATGGTTCTGATTTGTAAATACCAACCATTATGGCATTTTTATTTCATTAGCATTCAGTGACTCAACCAGAATTACAATCTGGGAAGGGGGCTTAAACATTTTATTGAATTTTAGAATAAAATATCCCTCTAAATTTTTCAAGTACAAAATGCATATTATTTATTCGACATTGAAGTGAATGGAAAAATGTTGCTTGAAATGTAAATCTAATTAGTGAAAAAAAAAGTTTCTTTCTGTTTTCTGGGGTAGGGGAGGGGTTGCCTTCAAGCACCCCACTTGGTTGCGCCAGTGTTAACACTGCTCATCCTGTGGCGGCCAACATGTCTCGCATTAAATTTCCTTAAAATTATGGTTTCAATTTTTATTACATGGAAATTTTAACAATACGATGAAGGAAATGTGACCTTATTTAATTAATATGCAACATTTGAATAATTTGTTGCATATTAATTGCAACAAATTAGCTTGTTAATATGCAATTTGAATAATATGGCTAGGTTATGTCTGTACTGTAAATATACTTAAGCTGTTGATTATGTGCCATAAAAAGTACATATTGCTTGTTCAATGCGAGACTGTTCTGACTCTCTATCACATTTTTAAAATAGATTTTTCATGATTATTTTCTAATTTTCTGTATTATCTCTGTGTAAAAACAGACGTTTTACAGGAATAAATCCTACGTTTGATGATGCCAAAGGTAATTTTTTTAAATTTTAATATTTATTTATTTATCAAAATCGCTTAAAGCGGTGGGAACAGATAATATTCCTAGTGCACTAATTAAGGCATGAAGGGAAGGTGGGATTTCAAAAATACATCTTTTCGTTAAAAAGGTCTGGAAACAGGAAAAAATACCCAAAGAGTGGAAAGAATTTATTCCTATTCCGATCCACAAAAAGTGATCAAAGACGGCTTGCAATAACTACCCTGAAATCTCACACCTTCCGGTTTGTTACAATATATTTACATTAATTCTAATTAGTCAAATCACTGAATACACCGAGGATATTATTGGAGACAATCAATGTGGTTTCAGGCAAAACTGTTCAACCATAGACCAAATATTCTCTCTCTCGGTCAAATATTAAAGAAAAAATTAGAAGGTAACGAAACAGTACATCAGCTTTTTATCAATGTCAAAAAGGCATATGATTCGATTAACCACCAAAAGTTGGATAATATGCTGGTCGAGCAGGGAATACCAAAAAAGTTAATCAACTTGATAAGAGTGTGCATGACTGAAATGCTCAAGTTATTTCTTTGAGAAGTTCGAGTTTCGCTCTGGTTTGAAACAAGGAGATTCTATGTCACCTTTTTAATTTAATTTATCACTGGCATATGCCATAAGGGAGGTGGAACATACAGGAAAGGGTTTGAATCTGGGAGGAAATATATCCATGCTCGGTTATGCCGATGATTTTTTGTTTGGCTTGGTAAAGATGTGGAAACTATAGAACTAAATACAAAAACATTGATGAAAGCTGGTCATGAACTTGGGCTGGAAATAAATAGGGGTAAGAAAAAATGTATGGTTAGCCATAGAAGTGGTGGCAATTTTGCTAATATTGATGTAGAGGGGAATATGTTTCAACACGTAGAGAAATTTAGATATTTAGGGGCGATGATAGCTAGAAAAAAAATCGATGAGAAAATCAAGGCTAGATTGAAAGCCGGAAATGCTAGCTACTTTTCAGTAGCAAAATTGCTTAGCTTCTGCTTTCTATCCCAAAACAAAAAAATTAGGATTTACAAAACGATTATTCTTCCTACAGTCCTTTTCGGATGTGAAGAATGGCTGCTAACATTGAGGGAAAAGCAAAGGCTAAAGAAAATACAGTATCGTGCAGAATATTTGGACTCAAATATTGGATTCAAATTGAGAAGAGATCTTATTAATAAAAATGTGTATTAATTAAATCTTTTATTTGATTATAAACATACTAAAATGGAAGCTGAAGTAAACCAATACCTATATTACATTTCTTTTTAGACCTTGGTACTGCTGGAGAAAATGTTAAAAGGGTTAAAGTTTTTAAATACTTAAGGAAGCATGTGACTGGCGTTGCTACCACTGAATTACATATAGTTCATGTTGAAAGGGGTATGAACTTTGATGAAGCCCTAGAGCGATGGACACAATTAAGTGGCTCAAAAGAAGGATTTTATTTGTCTCACCAGGTATTTTTTATTTCAAATTAATGCTAGCGGAAATTACAAATTCAAATTTCAGTGTTTTTTAATTTTTGTTTTTTGTTTACAAATTTGAAGAGCATGAGCTATTTTGATGGATAACTTTCAGATGTTCTTCACCACCAACTGTGTACACATCTGATGTAAAATTGAGTGTGTGTTTTAATCCTTCAACTTGAATCACTGTTTTATATATATGTATATACATATAAAATATATATATGTATATATATATATATATATATATATATATATATATATTTATATTTATATTTATATTTGTGGCAAATGGGTAATGCCAAGTATGGATTCTGGTGCGAAGGGTAGTTGAACAGAGATCATCCTATAGTTCCTTGTAAGATCTTTCGCTCTTTCATTACATCCTAGAGTAGCCAGGCACCCAATGTACCCGAACCTTATTGTTGAAGGGTAGAGTGTTAAGATTTATCTTGGTTTTCTCTTCGAATCTAGATCTGGTCATATACCATCCTTAACTCTCAAAGCTGCTTTGCTATCAGTATGGATGGTAATTAGAGTGTCTTTCAGTTCCTTAGAGATAAAGGTTTGGGCATAGATATTTATTGCTATTACCTCAGCCTAAAAGACTGATGTATGTCTACATAGAGATATAAGAACCTTATATAGAGGATAGCCCTTGAACCTTCTTATGTAAGGGATCCAGGGGTATAAGAGTTGACCCTATTGCACGGCCTGTGCGAGTTAGTCTCTATGGTACCTGCTCTGTTGAGTTGTCTATGGTACCTACTCGATTGAGTTTGTCTGTATATTTCTTTCCCCGAAGTCAGAATGCATAACAGCATCCTTATCAATCATATTGAAAATTGAAACATTCTTTTCTTTGTAATTACACTAACTGTACTAAGCCCATACATTTCTAACGGTATGGGTGGAATTAAGTTCAGAAGGACTTCCATTTTTGCTGTTTCTTTAATTTGTAATTATATGCATTTGAATGAGGTAAACCAATATTCCATCCATATCTGGGTTAGTGTGGGACTGGGGAAGTTTAAATTTTTTTTTTTTTTGTTTCCCTTCATAACCCGAAAATGGTCCATGGTAGAGTAAATATATGCCACTATAATATTAAAGGCTATAAAACTCTCTCTTAGTAAGTTTTGTTCCTCTCTGTCATTTTGTCAAAGATATCCAATTGTAAAACTAGATGATCTTTAAAGTTGATTTGTGTCACAATTATAGGTAGAAGAGTAAAACTTACTCTTTTAGCATCTCACAGTTCAATTTTTTATAGAAAAAAAAATCAAAATAAAAGATGCTGAGTAATAGCAAAGTTCCTGTGCCAATTTTCATGTTTTGATTTTTTGTTTTTAGATTAGAAATGGTAAGCAAACTGCAATTCTTGCTGAAGCATTAGAGAGCAGTAGCAGTGGTAAACCTGTAAAAAAAGGTGAAGGAAAGAAAGATCAGTTGTACACAATTTACAGGCCTAATACTGGATTGCAAGTATGTTGAAATTTGTTTTAGCACACTAAGTTACATCAAAAGTGAAAGATCTACTGTCTACCAGGCAGTTATTGACATCCTGAATGCAATAAATTATGCTACAAATTGATTAAAAAATATTTCAATCAAATTGAAATTTGATTACTTATTATCAGGGTTTGAAATTAACTCTTATTTTCTCGGAAAGAGAATAAAAGTCAAATCAGGACTTTTATATTTCAAATAAATAAATAAAAATCACATCATGACTTTTATATTTCGGGCCATAAAATAAAAGTCCTGATATGATCTTTATCCCAACGATAGCTAATATAAAAGTCAAAGCTTGATTTTAATTATTTAAGGATGAATGTATTAACTTTTTTTTTGGATTTCTCCATATTGGTGTACATTATTGGGTTAACCGTTTTTATGAAAATCTTATAGGGTATAATTAATGACCTTATATCGATCTTAAAATCGATTATTAAATTATCAAGGCTGCTGATAATGAATATAATATCGATATAAAACCTCAGGCTCGCTCAGGTATCGATTATAACTTATCCGATATTTACAATATTGAGGTCGACATGTAGGTTATTTAGGGCGCTGATTGTGAATATGATATCAATTTTTCGATTACACGCACAGGTATCGATTTATTATAACTTACGTGATGTAAACGATATTGGGGTCTGCTCTTAGGTTAATTAAGGCGCTGAATTCGGAAATGTTATCGATTTTTCGATTACGCGCTCAGGTATCGATTTATTACAACTTACACGATAAATAAGATATTGTGGTCGGCTAATATGTTAATGAAGGTGCTGAATTTATAAGTGATACCGATTTTTCGATTTTGCGCTCAGGTATCGATTTTTTATAACTTACGCGATATAAACGATATTGGGGTCTGCTCTCAGGTTAATTGAGGCGCTGAATTCTGAAATGATATCGATTTTTCTATTACGCGCTCAGGTATCGATTTATTACAACTTACACGATAAGATATTGGAGTTCGCTCTAAGGTTAATTAAGGTGCTGAATACGGAAATGATATAGATTTTTCAATTACGCGCTCAGGTATCGATTTATAATAACCTACGCAATATAAATGATATTGGGGTCTGCTCTCAGGTTAATTGAGGCGCTGAATTCTGATATGATATCGATTTTTCTATTACGCGCTCAGGTATCGATTTATTACAACTTAAATGATAAATAAGATATTGGAGTTCGCTCTAAGGTTAATTAAGGTGCTGAATACGGAAATGATATAGATTTTTCAATTACGCGCTCAGGTATCGATTTATTATAACCTACGCAATATAAACGATATTGGGGTCTTCTTTTGGGTTAATTGAGGTGTTGAATTCAGAAATGTCATCGATTTTTCTATCAGGCGCCCAGGTATAGATTTATATAATTATATATGTAAGTTGTACTACATTGATACCTGAGCTCGTAATCGAAAAATCGATATCATTTCCGAATTCAGCGCCTCAATTAACCTAAGAGCAGACCCCAATATTGTTTATATCGCGTAAGTTATAATAAATCGATACCTGAGCGCATAATTGAAAAATCTATATCATTTCCAAATTCAGCGACTCAATTAACCTAAGAGCAGACCCAAATATCGTTTATATCGTGTAAGATATAAAAAATCGATACCTGAGCGCATAATCGAAAAATCGATATCACTTCCAAATTCAGCACCTTCATTAATGTATTAGCCGACCACAATATCTTATTTATCGTGTAAGTTGTAATAAATCGATACCTGAGCGTATAATTGAAAAATCGATATCATTTCCGAATTCAGCGACTCAATTAACCTAAGAGCAGACCCAAATATCGTTTATATCGCGTAAGATATAAAAAATCGATACCTGAGCCCATAATCGAAAAATCGATATCACTTCCAAATTCAGCACCTTCATTAATGTATTAGCCGACCACAATATCTTATTTATCGTGTAAGTTGTAATAAATCGATACCTGAGCGCATAATTGAAAAATCGATATCATTTCCGAATTCAGCGACTCAATTAACCTAAGAGCAGACCCCAATATCTTATTTATCGTGTAAGTTGTAATAAATCGATACCTGAGCGCATAATTGAAAAATCGATATCATTTCCGAATTCAGCGACTCAATTAACCTAAGAGTAGACCCAAATATCGTTTATATCGCGTAAGTTATAAAAAATCGATACCTGAGCGCATAATCGAAAAATCGATATCACTTCCAAATTCAGCACCTTCATTAATGTATTAGCCGACCACAATATCTTATTTATCGTGTAAGTGGTAATAAATCGATACCTGAGCGCATAATTGAAAAATCTATATCATTTCCGAATTCAGCGACTCAATTTACCTAAGAGCAGACCCAAATATCGTTTATATCGCGTAAGATATAAAAAATCGATACCTGAGCGCATAATCGAAAAATCGATATCACTTCCAAATTCAGCACCTTTATTAATGTATTAGCCGACCACTATATCTTATTTATCGTGTAAGTTGTAATAAATCGATACCTGAGCGCATAATTGAAAAATCTATATCATTTCCGAATTCAGCGACTCAATTAACCTAAGAGCAGACCCAAATATCGTTTACATCGCGTAAGATATAAACAATCGATACCTGAGCTCGTAATCGAAAAATCGATATCATTTCCGAATTCAGCGCCTCAATTAACCTAAGAGCAGACCCCAATATCGTTTATATCGCGTAAGATATAAAAAATCGATACCTGAGCGCATAATCGAAAAATCGATATCACTTCCAAATTCAGCACCTTCATTAATGTATTAGCCGACCACAATATCTTATTTATCGTGTAAGTTGTAATAAATCGATACCTGAGCGTATAATTGAAAAATCGATATCATTTCCGAATTCAGCGACTCAATTAACCTAAGAGCAGACCCAAATATCGTTTATATCGCGTAAGATATAAAAAATCGATACCTGAGCGCATAATTGAAAAATTAATATCATTTCCGAATTCAGCGACTCAATTAACCTAAGAGCAGACCCCAATATCTTATTTATCGTGTAAGTTGTAATAAATCGATACCTGAGCGCATAATTGAAAAATCGATATCATTTCCGAATTCAGCGACTCAATTAACCTAAGAGTAGACCCAAATATCGTTTATATCGCGTAAGTTATAAAAAATCGATACCTGAGCGCATAATCGAAAAATCGATATCACTTCCAAATTCAGCACCTTCATTAATGTATTAGCCGACCACAATATCTTATTTATCGTGTAAGTTGTAATAAATTGATACCTGAGCGCATAATTGAAAAATCGATATCATTTCCGAATTCAGCGACTCAATTAACCGAAGAGCAGACCCAAATATCGTTTATATCCCGTAAGATATAAAAAATCGATACCTGAGCGCATAATCGAAAAATCGATATCACTTCCAAATTCAGCACCTTCATTAATGTATTAGCCGACCACAATATCTTATTTATCGTGTAAGTAGTAATAAATCGATACCTGAGCGCATAATTGAAAAATCTATATCATTTCCGAATTCAGCGACTTAATTTACCTAAGAGCAGACCCAAATATCGTTTATATCGCGTAAGATATGAAAAATCGATACCTGAGCGCATAATCGAAAAAATCGATATCACTTCCAAATTCAGCACCTTCATTAATGTATTAGCCGACCACAATATCTTATTTATCGTGTAAGTTGTAATAAATCGATACCTGAGCGCATAATTGAAAAATCGATATCATTTCCGAATTCAGCGACTCAATTAACCTAAGAGCAGACCCAAATATCGTTTATATCGCGTAAGATATAAAAAATCGATACCTGAGCGCATAATCGAAAAATCGATATCACTTCCAAATTCAGCACCTTCATTAATGTATTAGCCGACCACAATATCTTATTTATCGTGTAAGTTGTAATAAATCGATACCTGAGCGCATAATTGAAAAATCGATATCATTTCCGAATTCAGCAACTCAATTAACCTAAGAGCAGACCCAAATATCATTTATATCGCGTAAGATATAAGAAATCGATACCTGAGGGCATAATCGAAAAATCGATATCATTTCCGAATTCAGCGACTCAATTAACCTATGAGTAGACCCAAATATCGTTTATATCGCGTAAGTTATAAAAAATCGATACCTGAGCGCATAATCGAAAAATCGATATCACTTCCAAATTCAGCACCTTCATTAATGTATTAGCCGACCACAATATCTTATTTATCGTGTAAGTTGTAATAAATCGATACCTGAGCGCATAATTGAAAAATCTATATCATTTCCGAATTCAGCGACTCAATTTACCTAAGAGCAGACCCAAATATCGTTTATATCGCGTATGATATAAAAAATCGATACCTGAGCGCATAATCGAAAAATCGATATCACTTCCAAATTCAGCACCTTCATTAATGTATTAGCTGACCACAATATCTTATTTATCGTGTAAGTTGTAATAAATCGATACCTGAGCGCATAATTGAAAAATCTATATCATTTCCGAATTCAGCGACTCAATTAACCTAAGAGAAGACCCAAATATCGTTTATATCGCGTAAGATATAAAAAATCAATACCTGAGCGCATAATCGAAAAATCGATATCACTTCCAAATTCAGCACCTTCATTAATGTATTAGCCGACCACAATATCTTATTTATCGTGTAAGTTGTAATAAATCGATACCTGAGCGCATAATTGAAAAATCTATATCATTTCCGAATTCAGCGACTCAATTTACTTAAGAGCAGACCCAAATATCGTTTATATCGCGTAAGATATAAAAAATCGATACCTGAGCGCATAATCGAAAAATCGATATCACTTCCAAATTCAGCACCTTCATTAATGTATTAGCCGACCACAATATCTTATTTATCGTGTAAGTTGTAATAAATCGATACCTGAGCGCATAATTGAAAAATCTATATCATTTCCGAATTCAGCGACTCAATTAACCTAAGAGCAGACCCAAATATCGTTTATATCGCGTAAGATATAAAAAATCGATACCTGAGCGCATAATCGAAAAATCGATATCACTTCCAAATTCAGCACCTTCATTAATGTATTAGCCGACCATAATATCTTATTTATCGTGTAAGTAGTAATAAATCGATACCTGAGCGCATAATTGAAAAATCTATATCATTTCCGAATTCCTCAATATCAATTTACCTAAGAGCAGACCCAAATATCGTTTATATCGCGTAAGATATAAAAAATCGATACCTGAGCGCATAATCGAAAAATCGATATCACTTCCAAATTCAGCACCTTCATTAATGTATTAGCCGACCACAATATCTTATTTATCGTGTAAGTTGTAATAAATTGATACCTGAGCGCATAATTGAAAAATCGATATCATTTCCGAATACAGCGACTCAATTAACCGAAGAGCAGACCCAAATATCGTTTATATCGCGTAAGATATAAAAAATCGATACCTGAGCGCATAATCGAAAAATCGATATCACTTCCAAATTCAGCACCTTCATTAATGTATACGCCGACCACAATATCTTATTTATCGTGTAAGTTGTAATAAATCGATACCTGAGCGCATAATTGAAAAATCTATATCATTTCCGAATTCAGCGACTCAATTAACCTAAGAGCAGACCCAAATATCGTTTATATCGCGTAAGTTATAAAAAATCGATACCTGAGCGCATAATCGAAAAATAGATATCACTTCCAAATTCAGCACCTTCATTAATGTATTAGCCGACCACAATATCTTATTTATCGTGTAAGTGGTAATAAATCGATACCTGAGCGCATAATTGAAAAATCTATATCATTTCCGAATTCAGCGACTCAATTTACCTAAGAGCAGACCCAAATATCGTTTATATCGCGTAAGATATAAAAAATCGATACCTGAGCGCATAATCGAAAAATCGATATCACTTCCAAATTCAGCACCTTTATTAATGTATTAGCCGACCACTATATCTTATTTATCGTGTAAGTTGTAATAAATCGATACCTGAGCGTATAATTGAAAAATCGATATCATTTCCGAATTCAGCGACTCAATTAACCTAAGAGCAGACCCAAATATCGTTTATATCGCGTAAGATATAAAAAATCGATACCTGAGCGCATAATCGAAAAATCGATATCACTTCCAAATTCAGCACCTTCATTAATGTATTAGCCGACCACAATATCTTATTTATCGTGTAAGTTGTAATAAATCGATACCTGAGCGCATAATTGAAAAATCTATATCATTTCCGAATTCAGCGACTCAATTAACCTAAGAGCAGACCCAAATATCGTTTATATCGCGTAAGATATAAGAAATCGATACCTGAGCGCATAATCGAAAAATCGATATCACTTCCAAATTCAGCACCTTCATTAATGTATTAGCCGACCACAATATCTTATTTATCGTGTAAGTTATAATAAATCGATACCTGAGCGCATAATTGAAAAATCTATATCATTTCCGAATTCAGCGACTCAATTAACCTAAGAGCAGACCCAAATATCGTTTATATCGCGTAAGATATAAAAAAATCGATACCTGAGCGCATAATCGAAAAATCTATATCACTTCCAAATTCAGCACCTTCATTAATGTATTAGCCGACCACAATATCTTATTTATCGTGTAAGTTGTAATAAATCGATACCTGAGCGCATAATTGAAAAATCGATATCATTTCCGAATTCAGCGACTCAATTAACCTAAGAGCAGACCCCAATATCTTATTTATCGTGTAAGTTGTAATAAATCGATACCTGAGCGCATAATTGAAAAATCGATATCATTTCCGAATTCAGCGACTCAATTAACCTAAGAGTAGACCCAAATATCGTTTATATCGCGTAAGTTATAATAAATCGATACCTGAGCGCATAATCGAAAAATCGATATCACTTCCAAATTCAGCACCTTCATTAATGTATTAGCCGACCACAATATCTTATTTATCGTGTAAGTTGTAATAAATCGATACCTGAGCGCATAATTGAAAAATCTATATCATTTCCGAATTCAGCGACTCAATTAACCTAAGAGCAGACCCAAATATCGTTTATATCGCGTATGATATAAAAAATCGATACCTGAGCGCATAATCGAAAAATCGATATCACTTCCAAATTCAGCACCTTCATTAATGTATTAGCTGACCACAATATCTTATTTATCGTGTAAGTTGTAATAAATCGATACCTGAGCGCATAATTGAAAAATCTATATCATTTCCGAATTCAGCGACTCAATTAACCTAAGAGCAGACCCAAATATCGTTTATATCGCGTAAGATATAAAAAATCAATACCTGAGCGCATAATCGAAAAATCGATATCACTTCCAAATTCAGCACCTTCATTAATGTATTAGCCGACCACAATATTTTATTTATCGTGTAAGTAGTAATAAATCGATACCTGAGCGCATAATTGAAAAATCTATATCATTTCCGAATTCAGCGACTCAATTTACTTAAGAGCAGACCCAAATATCGTTTATATCGCGTAAGATATAAAAAATCGATACCTGAGCGCATAATCGAAAAATCGATATCACTTCCAAATTCAGCACCTTCATTAATGTATTAGCCGACCACAATATCTTATTTATCGTGTAAGTTGTAATAAATTGATACCTGAGCGCATAATTGAAAATCGATATCATTTCCGAATTCAGCGACTCAATTAACCGAAGAGCAGACCCAAATATCGTTTATATCGCGTAAGATATAAAAAATCGATACCTGAGCGCATAATCGAAAAATCGATATCACTTCCAAATTCAGCACCTTCATTAATGTATTAGCCGACCACAATATCTTATTTATCGTGTAAGTAGTAATAAATCGATACCTGAGCGCATAATTGAAAAATCTATATCATTTCCGAATTCAGCGACTTAATTTACCTAAGAGCAGACCCAAATATCGTTTATATCGCGTAAGATATGAAAAATCGATACCTGAGCGCATAATCGAAAAATCGATATCACTTCCAAATTCAGCACCTTCATTAATGTATTAGCCGACCACAATATCTTATTTATCGTGTAAGTTGTAATAAATCGATACCTGAGCGCATAATTGAAAAATTAATATCATTTCCGAATTCAGCGACTCAATTAACCTAAGAGCAGACCCCAATATCTTATTTATCGTGTAAGTTGTAATAAATCGATACCTGAGCGCATAATTGAAAAATCGATATCATTTCCGAATTCAGCGACTCAATTAACCTAAGAGCAGACCCAAATATCGTTTATATCGCGTAAGATATAAAAAATCGATACCTGAGCGCATAATCGAAAAATCGATATCACTTCCAAATTCAGCACCTTCATTAATGTATTAGCCGACCACAATATCTTATTTATCGTGTAAGTTGTAATAAATCGATACCTGAGCGCATAATTGAAAAATCGATATCATTTCCGAATTCAGCAACTCAATTAACCTAAGAGCAGACCCAAATATCATTTATATCGCGTAAGATATAAGAAATCGATACCTGAGGGCATAATCGAAAAATCGATATCATTTCCGAATTCAGCGACTCAATTAACCTATGAGTAGACCCAAATATCGTTTATATCGCGTAAGTTATAAAAAATCGATACCTGAGCGCATAATCGAAAAATCGATATCACTTCCAAATTCAGCACCTTCATTAATGTATTAGCCGACCACAATATCTTATTTATCGTGTAAGTTGTAATAAATCGATACCTGAGCGCATAATTGAAAAATCTATATCATTTCCGAATTCAGCGACTCAATTTACCTAAGAGCAGACCCAAATATCGTTTATATCGCGTATGATATAAAAAATCGATACCTGAGCGCATAATCGAAAAATCGATATCACTTCCAAATTCAGCACCTTCATTAATGTATTAGCTGACCACAATATCTTATTTATCGTGTAAGTTGTAATAAATCGATACCTGAGCGCATAATTGAAAAATCTATATCATTTCCGAATTCAGCGACTCAATTAACCTAAGAGAAGACCCAAATATCGTTTATATCGCGTAAGATATAAAAAATCAATACCTGAGCGCATAATCGAAAAATCGATATCACTTCCAAATTCAGCACCTTCATTAATGTATTAGCCGACCACAATATCTTATTTATCGTGTAAGTTGTAATAAATCGATACCTGAGCGCATAATTGAAAAATCTATATCATTTCCGAATTCAGCGACTCAATTTACTTAAGAGCAGACCCAAATATCGTTTATATCGCGTAAGATATAAAAAATCGATACCTGAGCGCATAATCGAAAAATCGATATCACTTCCAAATTCAGCACCTTCATTAATGTATTAGCCGACCACAATATCTTATTTATCGTGTAAGTTGTAATAAATCGATACCTGAGCGCATAATTGAAAAATCTATATCATTTCCGAATTCAGCGACTCAATTAACCTAAGAGCAGACCCAAATATCGTTTATATCGCGTAAGATATAAAAAATCGATACCTGAGCGCATAATCGAAAAATCGATATCACTTCCAAATTCAGCACCTTCATTAATGTATTAGCCGACCATAATATCTTATTTATCGTGTAAGTAGTAATAAATCGATACCTGAGCGCATAATTGAAAAATCTATATCATTTCCGAATTCCTCAATATCAATTTACCTAAGAGCAGACCCAAATATCGTTTATATCGCGTAAGATATAAAAAATCGATACCTGAGCGCATAATCGAAAAATCGATATCACTTCCAAATTCAGCACCTTCATTAATGTATTAGCCGACCACAATATCTTATTTATCGTGTAAGTTGTAATAAATTGATACCTGAGCGCATAATTGAAAAATCGATATCATTTCCGAATACAGCGACTCAATTAACCGAAGAGCAGACCCAAATATCGTTTATATCGCGTAAGATATAAAAAATCGATACCTGAGCGCATAATCGAAAAATCGATATCACTTCCAAATTCAGCACCTTCATTAATGTATTAGCCGACCACAATATCTTATTTATCGTGTAAGTTGTAGTAAATCGATACCTGAGCGCATAATTGAAAAATCTATATCATTTCCGAATTCAGCGACTCAATTAACCTAAGAGCAGACCCAAATATCGTTTATATCGCGTAAGTTATAAAAAATCGATACCTGAGCGCATAATCGAAAAATAGATATCACTTCCAAATTCAGCACCTTCATTAATGTATTAGCCGACCACAATATCTTATTTATCGTGTAAGTGGTAATAAATCGATACCTGAGCGCATAATTGAAAAATCTATATCATTTCCGAATTCAGCGACTCAATTTACCTAAGAGCAGACCCAAATATCGTTTATATCGCGTAAGATATAAAAAATCGATACCTGAGCGCATAATCGAAAAATCGATATCACTTCCAAATTCAGCACCTTTATTAATGTATTAGCCGACCACTATATCTTATTTATCGTGTAAGTTGTAATAAATCGATACCTGAGCGTATAATTGAAAAATCGATATCATTTCCGAATTCAGCGACTCAATTAACCTAAGAGCAGACCCAAATATCGTTTATATCGCGTAAGATATAAAAAATCGATACCTGAGCGCATAATCGAAAAATCGATATCACTTCCAAATTCAGCACCTTCATTAATGTATTAGCCGACCACAATATCTTATTTATCGTGTAAGTTGTAATAAATCGATACCTGAGCGCATAATTGAAAAATCTATATCATTTCCGAATTCAGCGACTCAATTAACCTAAGAGCAGACCCAAATATCGTTTATATCGCGTAAGATATAAGAAATCGATACCTGAGCGCATAATCGAAAAATCGATATCACTTCCAAATTCAGCACCTTCATTAATGTATTAGCCGACCACAATATCTTATTTATCGTGTAAGTTATAATAAATCGATACCTGAGCGCATAATTGAAAAATCTATATCATTTCCGAATTCAGCGACTCAATTAACCTAAGAGCAGACCCAAATATCGTTTATATCGCGTAAGATATAAAAAAATCGATACCTGAGCGCATAATCGAAAAATCTATATCACTTCCAAATTCAGCACCTTCATTAATGTATTAGCCGACCACAATATCTTATTTATCGTGTAAGTTGTAATAAATCGATACCTGAGCGCATAATTGAAAAATCGATATCATTTCCGAATTCAGCGACTCAATTAACCTAAGAGCAGACCCCAATATCTTATTTATCGTGTAAGTTGTAATAAATCGATACCTGAGCGCATAATTGAAAAATCGATATCATTTCCGAATTCAGCGACTCAATTAACCTAAGAGTAGACCCAAATATCGTTTATATCGCGTAAGTTATAAAAAATCGATACCTGAGCGCATAATCGAAAAATCGATATCACTTCCAAATTCAGCACCTTCATTAATGTATTAGCTGACCACAATATCTTATTTATCGTGTAAGTTGTAATAAATCGATACCTGAGCGCATAATTGAAAAATCTATATCATTTCCGAATTCAGCGACTCAATTTACCTAAGAGCAGACCCAAATATCGTTTATATCGCGTATGATATAAAAAATCGATACCTGAGCGCATAATCGAAAAATCGATATCACTTCCAAATTCAGCACCTTCATTAATGTATTAGCTGACCACAATATCTTATTTATCGTGTAAGTTGTAATAAATCGATACCTGAGCGCATAATTGAAAAATCTATATCATTTCCGAATTCAGCGACTCAATTAACCTAAGAGCAGACCCAAATATCGTTTATATCGCGTAAGATATAAAAAATCAATACCTGAGCGCATAATCGAAAAATCGATATCACTTCCAAATTCAGCACCTTCATTAATGTATTAGCCGACCACAATATTTTATTTATCGTGTAAGTAGTAATAAATCGATACCTGAGCGCATAATTGAAAAATCTATATCATTTCCGAATTCAGCGACTCAATTTACTTAAGAGCAGACCCAAATATCGTTTATATCGCGTAAGATATAAAAAATCGATACCTGAGCGCATAATCGAAAAATCGATATCACTTCCAAATTCAGCACCTTCATTAATGTATTAGCCGACCACAATATCTTATTTATCGTGTAAGTTGTAATAAATTGATACCTGAGCGCATAATTGAAAATCGATATCATTTCCGAATTCAGCGACTCAATTAACCGAAGAGCAGACCCAAATATCGTTTATATCGCGTAAGATATAAAAAATCGATACCTGAGCGCATAATCGAAAAATCGATATCACTTCCAAATTCAGCACCTTCATTAATGTATTAGCCGACCACAATATCTTATTTATCGTGTAAGTAGTAATAAATCGATACCTGAGCGCATAATTGAAAAATCTATATCATTTCCGAATTCAGCGACTTAATTTACCTAAGAGCAGACCCAAATATCGTTTATATCGTGTAAGATATGAAAAATCGATACCTGAGCGCATAATCGAAAAATCGATATCACTTCCAAATTCAGCACCTTCATTAATGTATTAGCCGACCACAATATCTTATTTATCGTGTAAGTTGTAATAAATCGATACCTGAGCGCATAATTGAAAAATTAATATCATTTCCGAATTCAGCGACTCAATTAACCTAAGAGCAGACCCCAATATCTTATTTATCGTGTAAGTTGTAATAAATCGATACCTGAGCGCATAATTGAAAAATCGATATCATTTCCGAATTCAGCGACTCAATTAACCTAAGAGTAGACCCAAATATCGTTTATATCACGTAAGTTATAAAAAATCGATACCTGAGCGCATAATCGAAAAATCGATATCACTTCCAAATTCAGCACCTTCATTAATGTATTAGCCGACCACAATATCTTATTTATCGTGTAAGTTGTAATAAATCGATACCTGAGCGCATAATTGAAAAATCTATATCATTTCCGAATTCAGCGACTCAATTAACCTAAGAGCAGACCCAAATATCGTTTATATCGCGTAAGATATAAAAAATCAATACCTGAGCGCATAATCGAAAAATCGATATCACTTCCAAATTCAGCACCTTCATTAATGTATTAGCCGACCACAATATCTTATTTATCGTGTAAGTAGTAATAAATCGATACCTGAGCGCATAATTGAAAAATCTATATCATTTCCGAATTCAGCGACTCAATTTACTTAAGAGCAGACCCAAATATCGTTTATATCGCGTAAGATATAAAAAATCGATACCTGAGCGCATAATCGAAAAATCGATATCACTTCCAAATTCAGCACCTTCATTAATGTATTAGCCACCACAATATCTTATTTATCGTGTAAGTTGTAATAAATCGATACCTGAGCGCATAATTGAAAAATCTATATCATTTCCGAATTCAGCGACTCAATTAACCTAAGAGCAGACCCAAATATCGTTTATATCGCGTAAGATATAAAAAATCGATACCTGAGCGCATAATCGAAAAATCGATATCACTTCCAAATTCAGCACCTTCATTAATGTATTAGCCGACCACAATATCTTATTTATCGTGTAAGTAGTAATAAATCGATACCTGAGCGCATAATTGAAAAATCTATATCATTTCCGAATTCAGCGACTCAATTTACCTAAGAGCAGACCCAAATATCGTTTATATCGCGTAAGATATAAAAAATCGATACCTGAGCGCATAATCGAAAAATCGATATCACTTCCAAATTCAGCACCTTCATTAATGTATTAGCCGACCACAATATCTTATTTATCGTGTAAGTTGTAATAAATTGATACCTGAGCGCATAATTGAAAAATCGATATCATTTCCGAATTCAGCGACTCAATTAACCGAAGAGCAGACCCAAATATCGTTTATATCGCGTAAGATATAAAAAATCGATACCTGAGCGCATAATCGAAAAATCGATATCACTTCCAAATTCAGCACCTTCATTAATGTATTAGCCGACCACAATATCTTATTTATCGTGTAAGTAGTAATAAATCGATACCTGAGCGCATAATTGAAAAATCTATATCATTTCCGAATTCAGCGACTTAATTTACCTAAGAGCAGACCCAAATATCGTTTATATCGCGTAAGATATGAAAAATCGATACCTGAGCGCATAATCGAAAAATCGATATCACTTCCAAATTCAGCACCTTCATTAATGTATTAGCCGACCACAATATCTTATTTATCGTGTAAGTTGTAATAAATCGATACCTGAGCGCATAATTGAAAAATCGATATCATTTCCGAATTCAGCGACTCAATTAACCTAAGAGCAGACCCAAATATCGTTTATATCGCTTAAGATATAAAAAATCGATACCTGAGCGCATAATCGAAAAATCGATATCACTTTCAAATTCAGCACCTTCATTAATGTATTAGCCGACCACAATATCTTATTTATCGTGTAAGTAGTAATAAATCGATACCTGAGCGCATAATTGAAAAATCTATATCATTTCCGAATTCAGCGACTCAATTTACCTAAGAGCAGACCCAAATATCGTTTATATCGCGTAAGATATAAAAAATCGATACCTGAGCGCATAATCGAAAAATCGATATCACTTCCAAATTCAGCACCTTCATTAATGTATTAGCCGACCACAATATCTTATTTATCGTGTAAGTTGTAATAAATCGATACCTGAGCGTATAATTGAAAAATCTATATCATTTCCGAATTCAGCGACTCAATTAACCTAAGAGCAGACCCAAATATCGTTTATATTGCGTAAGATATAAAAAATCGATACCTGAGCGCATAATCGAAAAATCGATATCACTTCCAAATTCAGCACCTTCATTAATGTATTAGCCGACCACAATATCTTATTTATCGTGTAAGTTGTAATAAATCGATACCTGAGCGCATAATTGAAAAATCGATATCATTTCCGAATTCAGCGACTCAATTAACCTAAGAGCAGACCCAAATATCGTTTATATCGCGTAAGATATAAGAAATCGATACCTGAGGGCATAATCGAAAAATCGATATCATTTCCGAATTCAGCGACTTAATTTACCTAAGAGCAGACCCAAATATCGTTTATATCGCGTAAGATATAAAAAATCGATACCTGAGCGCATAATCGAAAAATCGATATCACTTCCAAATTCAGCACCTTCATTAATGTATTAGCCGACCACAATATCTTATTTATCGTGTAAGTTGTAATAAATTGATACCTGAGCGCATAATTGAAAAATCGATATCATTTCCGAATACAGCGACTCAATTAACCGAAGAGCAGACCCAAATATCGTTTATATCGCGTAAGATATAAAAAATCGATACCTGAGCGCATAATCGAAAAATCGATATCACTTCCAAATTCAGCACCTTCATTAATGTATTAGCCGACCACAATATCTTATTTATCGTGTAAGTTGTAATAAATCGATACCTGAGCGCATAATTGAAAAATCTATATCATTTCCGAATTCAGCGACTCAATTAACCTAAGAGCAGACCCAAATATCGTTTATATCGCGTAAGTTATAAAAAATCGATACCTGAGCGCATAATCGAAAAATAGATATCACTTCCAAATTCAGCACCTTCATTAATGTATTAGCCGACCACAATATCTTATTTATCGTGTAAGTGGTAATAAATCGATACCTGAGCGCATAATTGAAAAATCTATATCATTTCCGAATTCAGCGACTCAATTTACCTAAGAGCAGACCCAAATATCGTTTATATCGCGTAAGATATAAAAAATCGATACCTGAGCGCATAATCGAAAAATCGATATCACTTCCAAATTCAGCACCTTTATTAATGTATTAGCCGACCACTATATCTTATTTATCGTGTAAGTTGTAATAAATCGATACCTGAGCGTATAATTGAAAAATCGATATCATTTCCGAATTCAGCGACTCAATTAACCTAAGAGCAGACCCAAATATCGTTTATATCGCGTAAGATATAAAAAATCGATACCTGAGCGCATAATCGAAAAATCGATATCACTTTCAAATTCAGCACCTTCATTAATGTATTAGCCGACCACAATATCTTATTTATCGTGTAAGTTGTAATAAATCGATACCTGAGCGCATAATTGAAAAATCGATATCATTTCCGAATTCAGCGACTCAATTAACCTAAGAGCAGACCCCAATATCTTATTTATCGTGTAAGTTGTAATAAATCGATACCTGAGCGCATAATTGAAAAATCGATATCATTTCCGAATTCAGCGACTCAATTAACCTAAGAGTAGACCCAAATATCGTTTATATCGCGTAAGTTATAAAAAATCGATACCTGAGCGCATAATCGAAAAATCGATATCACTTCCAAATTCAGCACCTTCATTAATGTATTAGCCGACCACAATATCTTATTTATCGTGTAAGTTGTAATAAATCGATACCTGAGCGCATAATTGAAAAATCTATATCATTTCCGAATTCAGCGACTCAATTTACCTAAGAGCAGACCCAAATATCGTTTATATCGCGTATGATATAAAAAATCGATACCTGAGCGCATAATCGAAAAATCGATATCACTTCCAAATTCAGCACCTTCATTAATGTATTAGCTGACCACAATATCTTATTTATCGTGTAAGTTGTAATAAATCGATACCTGAGCGCATAATTGAAAAATCTATATCATTTCCGAATTCAGCGACTCAATTAACCTAAGAGCAGACCCAAATATCGTTTATATCGCGTAAGATATAAAAAATCGATACCTGAGCGCATAATCGAAAAATCGATATCACTTCCAAATTCAGCACCTTCATTAATGTATTAGCCGACCACAATATCTTATTTATCGTGTAAGTAGTAATAAATCGATACCTGAGCGCATAATTGAAAAATCTATATCATTTCCGAATTCAGCGACTTAATTTACCTAAGAGCAGACCCAAATATCGTTTATATCGCGTAAGATATGAAAAATCGATACCTGAGCGCATAATCGAAAAATCGATATCACTTCCAAATTCAGCACCTTCATTAATGTATTAGCCGACCACAATATCTTATTTATCGTGTAAGTTGTAATAAATCGATACCTGAGCGCATAATTGAAAAATTAATATCATTTCCGAATTCAGCGACTCAATTAACCTAAGAGCAGACCCCAATATCTTATTTATCGTGTAAGTTGTAATAAATCGATACCTGAGCGCATAATTGAAAAATCGATATCATTTCCGAATTCAGCGACTCAATTAACCTAAGAGTAGACCCAAATATCGTTTATATCACGTAAGTTATAAAAAATCGATACCTGAGCGCATAATCGAAAAATCGATATCACTTCCAAATTCAGCACCTTCATTAATGTATTAGCCGACCACAATATCTTATTTATCGTGTAAGTTGTAATAAATCGATACCTGAGCGCATAATTGAAAAATCTATATCATTTCCGAATTCAGCGACTCAATGAACCTAAGAGCAGACCCAAATATCGTTTATATCGCGTAAGATATAAAAAATCAATACCTGAGCGCATAATCGAAAAATCGATATCACTTCCAAATTCAGCACCTTCATTAATGTATTAGCCGACCACAATATCTTATTTATCGTGTAAGTAGTAATAAATCGATACCTGAGCGCATAATTGAAAAATCTATATCATTTCCGAATTCAGCGACTCAATTTACTTAAGAGCAGACCCAAATATCGTTTATATCGCGTAAGATATAAAAAATCGATACCTGAGCGCATAATCGAAAAATCGATATCACTTCCAAATTCAGCACCTTCATTAATGTATTAGCCGACCACAATATCTTATTTATCGTGTAAGTTGTAATAAATCGATACCTGAGCGCATAATTGAAAAATCTATATCATTTCCGAATTCAGCGACTCAATTAACCTAAGAGCAGACCCAAATATCGTTTATATCGCGTAAGATATAAAAAATCGATACCTGAGCGCATAATCGAAAAATCGATATCACTTCCAAATTCAGCACCTTCATTAATGTATTAGCCGACCACAATATCTTATTTATCGTGTAAGTAGTAATAAATCGATACCTGAGCGCATAATTGAAAAATCTATATCATTTCCGAATTCAGCGACTCAATTTACCTAAGAGCAGACCCAAATATCGTTTATATCGCGTAAGATATAAAAAATCGATACTTGAGCGCATAATCGAAAAATCGATATCACTTCCAAATTCAGCACCTTCATTAATGTATTAGCCGACCACAATATCTTATTTATCGTGTAAGTTGTAATAAATTGATACCTGAGCGCATAATTGAAAAATCGATATCATTTCCGAATTCAGCGACTCAATTAACCGAAGAGCAGACCCAAATATCGTTTATATCGCGTAAGATATAAAAAATCGATACCTGAGCGCATAATCGAAAAATCGATATCACTTCCAAATTCAACACCTTCATTAATGTATTAGCCGACCACAATATCTTATTTATCGTGTAAGTAGTAATAAATCGATACCTGAGCGCATAATTGAAAAATCTATATCATTTCCGAATTCAGCGACTTAATTTACCTAAGAGCAGACCCAAATATCGTTTATATCGCGTAAGATATGAAAAATCGATACCTGAGCGCATAATCGAAAAATCGATATCACTTCCAAATTCAGCACCTTCATTAATGTATTAGCCGACCACAATATCTTATTTATCGTGTAAGTTGTAATAAATCGATACCTGATCGCATAATTGAAAAATCTATATCATTTCCGAATTCAGCGACTCAATTAACCTAAGAGCAGACCCAAATATCGTTTATATCGTGTAAGATATAAGAAATCGATACCTGAGCGCATAATCGAAAAATCGATATCACTTCCAAATTCAGCACCTTCATTAATGTATTAGCCGACCACAATATCTTATTTATCGTGTAAGTTGTAATAAATCGATACGTGAGCGCATAATTGAAAAATCTATATCATTTCCGAATTCAGCGACTCAATTAACCTAAGAGCAGACCCAAATATCGTTTATATCGCGTAAGATATAAAAAATCGATACCTGAGCGCATAATCGAAAAATCGATATCACTTCCAAATTCAGCACCTTCATTAATGTATTAGCCGACCACAATATCTTATTTATCGTGTAAGTTGTAATAAATCGATACCTGAGCGCATAATTGAAAAATCTATATCATTTCCGAATTCAGCGACTCAATTAACCTAAGAGCAGACCCAAATATCGTTTATATCGCGTAAGATATAAAAAATCGATACCTGAGCGCATAATCGAGAAATCAATATCATTTCCAAATTCAGCACCTTCATTAATGTATTAGCCGACCACAATATCTTATTTATCGTGTAAGTTGTAATAAATCGATACCTGAGCGCATAATTGAAAAATCTATATCATTTCCGAATTCAGCGACTCAATTAACCTAAGAGTAGACCCAAATATCGTTTATATCGCTTAAGTTATAAAAAATCGATACCTGAGCGCATAATCGAAAAATCGATATCACTTCCAAATTCAGCACCTCAATTAACCTAAGAGCAGACCCTAATATCGTTTATATCGTGTAAGTTATAATAAATCGATACCTGAGCGCATAATTGAAAAATCGATATCATTTCCGAATTCAGCGACTCAATTAACCTAAGAGCTGACCCAAATATCGTGTATATCGCGTAAGTTATAAAGAATCGATACCTGAGCGCATAATCGAAAAATCGATATCACTTCCAAATTCAGCACCTTCATTAATGTATTAGCCGACCACAATATCTTATTTATCGTGTAAGTTGTAATAAATCGATACCTGAGCGCATAATTGAAAAATCTATATCATTTCCGAATTCAGCGACTCAATTAACCTAAGAGCAGACCCAAATATCGTTTATATCGCGTAAGATATAAAAAATCGATACCTGAGCGCATAATCAAAAAATCGATATCACTTCCAAATTCAGCACCTTCATTAATGTATTAGCCGACCACAATATCTTATTTATCGTGTAAGTAGTAATAAATCGATACCTGAGCGCATAATTGAAAAATCTATATCATTTCCGAATTCAGCGACTCAATTAACCGAAGAGCAGACCCAAATATCGTTTATATCTCGTAAGATATAAAAAATCGATACCTGAGCGCATAATCGAAAAATCGATATCACTTCCAAATTCAGCACCTTCATTAATGTATTAGCCGACCACAATATCTTATTTATCGTGTAAGTAGTAATAAATCGATACCTGAGCGCATAATTGAAAAATCTATATCATTTCCGAATTCAGCGACTTAATTTACCTAAGAGCAGACCCAAATATCGTTTATATCGCGTAAGATATGAAAAATCGATACCTGAGCGCATAATCGAAAAATCGATATCACTTCCAAATTTAGCACCTTCATTAATGTATTAGCCGACCACAATATCTTATTTATCGTGTAAGTTGTAATAAATCGATACCTGAGCGCATAATTGAAAAATCGATATCATTTCCGAATTCAGCGACTCAATTAACCTAAGAGCAGACCCAAATATCGTTTATATCGCTTAAGATATAAAAAATCGATACCTGAGCGCATAATCGAAAAATCGATATCACTTTCAAATTCAGCACCTTCATTAATGTATTAGCCGACCACAATATCTTATTTATCGTGTAAGTAGTAATAAATCGATACCTGAGCGCATAATTGAAAAATCTATATCATTTCCGAATTCAGCGACTCAATTTACCTAAGAGCAGACCCAAATATCGTTTATATCGCGTAAGATATAAAAAATCGATACCTGAGCGCATAATCGAAAAATCGATATCACTTCCAAATTCAGCACCTTCATTAATGTATTAGCCGACCACAATATCTTATTTATCGTGTAAGTTGTAATAAATCGATACCTGAGCGTATAATTGAAAAATCTATATCATTTCCGAATTCAGCGACTCAATTAACCTAAGAGCAGACCCAAATATCGTTTATATTGCGTAAGATATAAAAAATCGATACCTGAGCGCATAATCGAAAAATCGATATCACTTCCAAATTCAGCACCTTCATTAATGTATTAGCCGACCACAATATCTTATTTATCGTGTAAGTTGTAATAAATCGATACCTGAGCGCATAATTGAAAAATCGATATCATTTCCGAATTCAGCGACTCAATTAACCTAAGAGCAGACCCAAATATCGTTTATATCGCGTAAGATATAAGAAATCGATACCTGAGGGCATATTCGAAAAATCGATATCACTTCCAAATTCAGCACCTTCATTAATGTATTAGCCGACCACAATATCTTATTTATCGTGTAAGTTGTAATAAATCGATACCTGAGCGCATAATTGAAAAATCGATATCATTTCCGAATTCAGCGACTCAATTAACCTAAGAGCAGACCCAAATATCGTTTATATCGCGTAAGATATAAAAAATCGATACCTGAGCGCATAATCGAAAAATCGATATCACTTCCAAATTCAGCACCTTCATTAATGTATTAGCCGACCACAATATCTTATTTATCGTGTAAGTAGTAATAAATCGATACCTGAGCGCATAATTGAAAAATCTATATCATTTCCGAATTCAGCGACTTAATTTACCTAAGAGCAGACCCAAATATCGTTTATATCGCGTAAGATATGAAAAATCGATACCTGAGCGCATAATCGAAAAATCGATATCACTTCCAAATTTAGCACCTTCATTAATGTATTAGCCGACCACAATATCTTATTTATCGTGTAAGTTGTAATAAATCGATACCTGAGCGCATAATTGAAAAATCGATATCATTTCCGAATTCAGCGACTCAATTAACCTAAGAGCAGACCCAAATATCGTTTATATCGCTTAAGATATAAAAAATCGATACCTGAGCGCATAATCGAAAAATCGATATCACTTTCAAATTCAGCACCTTCATTAATGTATTAGCCGACCACAATATCTTATTTATCGTGTAAGTAGTAATAAATCGATACCTGAGCGCATAATTGAAAAATCTATATCATTTCCGAATTCAGCGACTCAATTTACCTAAGAGCAGACCCAAATATCGTTTATATCGCGTAAGATATAAAAAATCGATACCTGAGCGCATAATCGAAAAATCGATATCACTTCCAAATTCAGCACCTTCATTAATGTATTAGCCGACCACAATATCTTATTTATCGTGTAAGTTGTAATAAATCGATACCTGAGCGTATAATTGAAAAATCTATATCATTTCCGAATTCAGCGATTCAATTAACCTAAGAGCAGACCCAAATATCGTTTATATTGCGTAAGATATAAAAAATCGATACCTGAGCGCATAATCGAAAAATCGATATCACTTCCAAATTCAGCACCTTCATTAATGTATTAGCCGACCACAATATCTTATTTATCGTGTAAGTTGTAATAAATCGATACCTGAGCGCATAATTGAAAAATCGATATCATTTCCGAATTCAGCGACTCAATTAACCTAAGAGCAGACCCAAATATCGTTTATATCGCGTAAGATATAAGAAATCGATACCTGAGGGCATAATCGAAAAATCGATATCACTTCCAAATTCAGCACCTTCATTAATGTATTAGCCGACCACAATATCTTATTTATCGTGTAAGTTGTAATAAATCGATACCTGAGCGCATAATTGAAAAATCGATATCATTTCCGAATTCAGCGACTCAATTAACCTAAGAGCAGACCCAAATATCGTTTATATCGCGTAAGATATAAGAAATCGATACCTGAGCGCATAATCGAAAAATCGATATCACTTCCAAATTCAGCACCTTCATTAATGTATTAGCCGACCACAATATCTTATTTATCGTGTAAGTTGTAATAAATCGATACCTGAGCGCATAATTGAAAAATCGATATCATTTCCGAATTCAGCGACTCAATTAACCTAAGAGCAGACCCAAATATCGTTTATATCGTGTAAGATATAAGAAATCGATACCTGAGCGCATAATCGAAAAATCGATATCACTTCCAAATTCAGCACCTTCATTAATGTATTAGCCGACCACAATATCTTATTTATCGTGTAAGTTGTAATAAATCGATACCTGAGCGCATAATTGAAAAATCTATATCATTTCCGAATTCAGCGACTCAATTAACCTAAGAGCAGACCCAAATATCGTTTATATCGCGTAAGATATAAAAAATCGATACCTGAGCGCATAATCGAAAAATCGATATCACTTCCAAATTCAGCACCTTCATTAATGTATTAGCCGACCACAATATCTTATTTATCGTGTAAGTTGTAATAAATCGATACCTGAGCGCATAATTGAAAAATCTATATCATTTCCGAATTCAGCGACTCAATTAACCTAAGAGCAGACCCAAATATCGTTTATATCGCGTTAGATATAAAAAATCGATACCTGAGCGCATAATCGAGAAATCAATATCATTTCCAAATTCAGCACCTTCATTAATGTATTAGCCGACCACAATATCTTATTTATCGTGTAAGTTATAATAAATCGATACCTGTGCGTGTAATCGAAAAATCGATATCATATTCACAATCAGCGCCCTAAATAACCTACATGTCGACCTCAATATTGTAAATATCGGATAAGTTATAATCGATACCTGAGCGAGCCTGAGGTTTTATATCGATATTATTTTCATTATCAGCAGCCTTGATAATCTAATAATCGATTTTAAGATCGATATAAGGTCATTAATTATACCCTATAAGATAACGGTTAACCCAATAATGTACACCAATATGGAGAAATCCGAAAAAAAAGTTAATAAATTTATCCTTAATAATTAAAATCAAGCTTTGATTTTTATATTAGCTATCATTGGGATAAAGATCATATCAGGACTTTTATTTTCTGGCCCGAAATTTAAAAGTCATGATGTGATTTTTATTTATTTATTTGAAATATAAAAGTCCTGATTTGACTTTTATTCTCTTTCCGAGAAAATAAGAGTTTATTTCAAACCCTGCTTATTATACTTACAACCATTACAATTAACTTTGAGCTGAATAAAAATGTTTGTACAAAAATATATCTCTGAAAGGATTGTTACTATATTTTGAAGAACAAAAAAAAAGGCAAAATCGCTTAATGACACCATAAGGATGAGTAATGGACACCACAGTTACTGACACCCTTATATTATTACTTTATTTTTCCTTTCACTTACCTATATATGAAATATATAGTAAGGGAAAATATTGTGATCGTGAAAAATTTCAACTTCCGGTTTTCAATGGAAATACACATTTTGGGGTCCTCTGAGTCCAAATAACCAAGTCCCGCGAAATGCTGTGTGTGTGTGTGTGTGTGCGCACGTGCGTGTCTGAACAGACTACCTCAAAAACGATGAATCGTAGGCTCCTGAAATTGAGTATTTGATGTTTGTATATGCCCGCGATGTGACAGCAAAAATTTCATCAAAACTGATCAAACAGAGGGAACACTTTATTTCATAAATTTTGTCTTATTTTCAATTTTTTTTTTTTCTCAAAAATGACTAATCATTTCGATTAAACTTGTCATGTTTATTGAGAATCAAGTGTTATTTAATATCAGGTAGGTTTTATCATCATAGAAATGTTCTGAGGGAGCTTAAATGGCAAGATTATTAAAAATGTTTTTTTCCTAATAACTACAATTGATTTTATTTATATAGAGAAATTAAATGTCTCTCATTATGCCTAAAAATCAAAAAAGAATAAATATGTAGTATGAAAAAAAACATGAAACAAATACCGGAAAAAAAAATTAAAATGTTAAATCTGACAAATTTTAAAACAAGTTGAACCCCATGCGTGTGCAATACGCCTTTAATGACAGATTTAACTTATGGAGAATAACAAACAGTAGTGGAAAAATCTATTTTCTGAATTTGCTAAATGTTGTTTACACATTTATCAAAACATGTTGATTTCTACTCAAAGTAGGTGGGTAAGTAAAAGTTGTGTTGCATGCACTGCCCCTGATTTCTTTTTTTTTAAATAATTTAATGAACGGCATAAGAAGATATTTTATCAAAAATAATTATGTGGATATTCATGCGTGATGAAGACAGTTAATCGTAACTAATCGCATGTTCACTCTGTCTCGTGAGGAGGGGGGCAGGGGGGGGGCAAATGGCAGGGGCAAAGGGGGGCTGAGGCGGAAGACGGGTGCAGGAGTCTTCCTACCCTCATGTGGGAACATCAGGCTAAAGTGCCCCACTCACTGTCTGGTGTTCCCCGCTTGCCCGATCCCCTGCAACGCCTACTGTCACCTCCTTGTGGTGCCCCCTGGGGAGTTGTTTACAACTCGCGAACGACAGAGGCGCTGGCACGGGACCAGTTACTGGTGGTAAGCCCCCCCATCATGCCCTAAGTAGGAGCATCCTTGGGACAGGTTTAGTGGGAAACCGCCTGTCCGGCCCGCTATCCATTCGGGATTTAAGGCGGTGATGCCAAATGGTACCACAGGGATGACGCTCTCCCGGGCGTTATCATTGGGTGGTGCCAGAACCCCTAGGGGTGCCTGGTATGGACGTGGTGGTCATGGTTACTGAGACCACCAAGCGCCGACCTGTACAGGTCATGAGTGTTTGTTGGGGTCACAGGCTGGTTAGCAGGTTCTGTCCTCTTCCTCTCGTTCCGGCCTCTCATGGCATGGAGGTGGTCGGTGTAGGTCACTGGCCAGGTACGATCACCTTCGACCGTCTTGAGAGGGCAACAGCGCTCTGTCTCATGTAAGGAAAAAACTCATCATAATATTTTACTGTTAATTATATTTCATATAAATTGTAATAGAAGAAAATATCTTAATTGCTTCAACGATATTTTTTTTAAATTGTTAAAACCTTCATTACTTTTATTATTTAAAATGTATGTATATAACAATGTCATGGCCATATAAGATTGCTGGTCCGAAAATATTAAAACACCACAGACACATAAAAAAAAAATCTGGTGCGTGCGCGCAACACACAACTTTCACTTACCAACTTACTTAGATAAGAAATTAATGCGTTTTGTTAATGCCACTTCTCAAAGTTACACATTTTCCACATTCATTTCTTATTTCTGTTTTCATTAGTTCTATAAACCCCTCAGAACATTTTAATAATGATAACGCTTACCTGATATTAAATAACACTCAATTTTCATTAAACATGACGAATATGAAGAAAATCGTTAAAGCTGTTTTTGAGATAATCTAAAAATTAGAAAAAAAGTTATGAAATAAAGTGTCCCCTTCGGTTGATCAATCTTGATGAAATGTTAGCTATCACATTTTTGGCATATACATACATAAATACCCAGTTTGATCAAAATCGTGAAAGCCGTTTTTGAGTAAATTAAAAAAACACGTGAAATCGATACAAAATTTATTAAGTAAAGTCCCCCCTCCGGTTGATCAATTTTGATGAAATTTTTACAGTCATATCTCGGGCATATAAATAGATCAAATACTCAGTTTAATAAAAATCGTTAGAGCCGTTTTTGAGAAAATCGAAAAAAAACTTAAAAAGTTATTAAGTAAAGTACCCCCTCACTTTGAGCAATTTTGATGAAATGTTTGCTGTCACATCGCGGGCATATACATACACTAAATACCCAATCTCAGGTTCGCACGGTTTATAGTTTTTGAGCTAGTCTGTTCACACACACACACACAGACCATTTCGCGGGACTTGGTTAATTGGACTCAGGGGACCCCAAAACGTGTATTTCCGTTGAAAACTGGAAGTCGAAATTTTTCACGATCGCAATACTTCCACTTACTATATATTTCATATATAGGTAAGTGAAAGTAAAAAATAGATAAATAAAATTTCGCTGTTATTCACTAAAATCATCTGTGTCCTCAGTGTAATATAACAAACTTTATCATCACTTAAGGAAGATAGCAATAAATTATTATTAAATAATAAATACATATAGCTATAAATACTATAATCAATTAGCATTGAAATAAGTATGATTCAGTTGAAAATTTTGATTTTATTTGCCTATATTATTTTATGGCTACTGATCTGAGGTGGCTTACATTCATATTTGTGGTCTTTAAATGAGTACTTCTAGCTAATAAAATCAAAAACTTTCTTCAAATAAGACAATTTTGTGGCCCTCAGTTCCCGTACAACTAAATTTAATGACCATTAATTGTCACACTCTTAAAAAAATATTAGACTTGGTAATTACAGTTGGAAACATATACTAAAATGTTTATTAAGAACTCCTGATATACCATAAATCACTGAACATTTTTCTTAATGAAAACCGAAGGAAAGTCCTCCTAAATCACTTTGTTACTTAATGTTTTGTTACTGCTGCATTACCTTGTTTTTGTGTCTAAATTTTGAAAATCTTTCAACACAGCAGGCTTCCAGCGAATATTCCTCCCTTCATTCTGAAACTAAACATCTAATCAAAAGCCTACTTTTTTCAATTGAAGATTGGTATGTCAATAACCTCTTTGGTCTCAATAACTGTCTACTTTACCCTAGTTTAATTTAAAATTGCATTATTTTCCAGATCTCAAACTTTGAAAAAGCTTAGCATGTTATAAATTTATTTTTTTAATATTCAAGAAGCTTAATTAAGTAAATATTAATTTATAAAGGAAATTGGAAATTTGAAATCAACCATCGACTTGTTTTTATTTTAGACATGATTTATTTCTTGTAAAAAAAAAGAAAAAAAATATATATTTATTTACAACAGATTATATGTATCTTTAATTCTGTTTTGTTTATTATTTCTTAAAATTGAAATCATCTGATGTTGAAATTTTGAAATATCAGTTACTTTACCTAGATGTTTTAGCTGTATGAATTGAGGCTATTGAGTTACATTTTAATTTTAACTTTTTAAATAATTATTTTATTGATTTCTATTTATTCCAGATTAGACAGGAAACACTTGCTGAACTGGAAAAAAAATATAAGTTGGTCACTAAAGATGAAGCAGAACCTCATTGGAAAGAGCAATACGATTCATCTAGTACAGTCTGTTCTCACGCTTATTGGTAATTTTTAATCAGTTCCTTGTATAATTTAAAATTAGCATAGGTTTATCAGGAGTGTCAATCAATAAAGCTAGTTTTCCCTTTTTAAAATCAATGATTTCAAGACATCATTAAAACTAATATCCATTATCACCTTTATACATCTTTCATCTTCCAGGCTATTAGTGGTTCAGTGATTAAATTTTTCACTCCCTGGTTTTAATGTTCTGCTTAGAAAGGGAAAGGGTATATGCCATTAATCAAAGAGGTCATTTGAAGGTTTCTCTCTTATGCATTCTTGTCTAAAATGTTCTCCAATGAAATCATGGTTAGAGAAATGTTTGAGGTTGACTTAAGGCTCATTTATACTTGTCCCTTTGAATGTTAATCTTGAAGGATTCATCCTGGTGACTAGTATAATTTGCCTTTCATATTTGTTTCATCCAAAGTTTACACTAAACATGAACGATGAAACAAGTTAATACCCACCCTTCATGCTTTTAATTAAAGAGTCATTCCTCGAACTGATGATGTATCTACAATAAAGGCTCAGTGAAAAATATAAACAAAATATCCGTTTCCTCCGCTCAGTTCCCTATTGAATTGGTCCTCATACATTTTAAATCATTTTTGTATTCCTCAGCAGGGGCGGTCCCAAAAATTGGGGGAGTTTAGTCTGTTAAAAACATTCTACTGTAAGAAGACCAAACTTATTTTTCTGCAAAAATAATAGGAACTTTATTGAATTTATATACATAAATACTATTATACTAGAAATAAAAATAAATTATAAATTATAATAATAATTAATAAATCATACATTTTTAGCTTAAATGTATTTCAGTATCCAGCCTGGATGTTTGGTTCCATAAGCAGTCTGCATTTTGGAAACAAATATTGGCCCCCATGCAAAGCTGGATTCTGAGCACCCATAATATATGGGCCTTGACCATTTTGTCGTGTGCCCAAAATCTCATTAAATATAAAGTGCAAATGAAAAAAATAAACTCATGTTTGTACTAATGTTGTTATTAGGAATTTCTTGAAGACACAATGATTGAGATTATCATGCTAGTACTTTTGTGATTTCAAAACTTTTACTAGATAATACAGTTTTAATGGAAAGGTTTTTATTTAAAACCTTAAGAACTTCATTTATATACTGAAAGATATGGATAACATAGTTAAATTTAATTAGTGAATCCATTTCTATTCTGCTGCCCTATTTCTAGTGCTGTCCCTCCTCCTACCTGTTATTTATGGAATTAGGTTCAGTTTCAGGTGTCCTGAACCGGCACGAAGAACATCTTGAAGCACTCCACATTTTTGCTCTAATCAGACAATATTTAATATAAATTATAATTCATGAATTCCAAAAATTCTTGTTATGTTTATGAAGTATTTTGTACTCATAAATTTTCTGTATTAAATTTAATTATCTATTTTTATAATGATTTTTAAATAGTTTTATCATTTTTTCACATTTTTGCTAAGGATTTTCACACTGAATACATTTAATTTCAGGAGAGGAAATTGTAAAAGTGTTACACTAGGCATGGACTGTGAAGTAGGACTTCGAAGAAGAACTTATTATGTATTATCAGGCTCGGTACTTAGTGTCTGGGCCAGGATTGAGTCTGTTTTAGCTGCTAAAACAGGTCATAATTCTAAAATGCAAGTCATACGACTAAGGGCTGCTGAAGGTATTAAAATTGTTGGTAAGTATGAATATTGCAGCACTCATTCTTTTCTTTTTCAATATTTACATTTCCTCCTCCTGCATATGGTAAAAAAAGTAGAATTTCTAACAGGACCACTCAGTAAAATAAATATTCTCTCAGGATTATTTTTCACTCTTTAATTGTATTAATAATTATTGTCTAAGTATCAAACAGAACAACTGTTTGATACTTAGACAGTTAATTAAAGTTTATTCTTTGATTTAGGCCAAGCATTACTAGTTAATTAAGCATTGCTAGTTCGATGTTTATATTTACTACTTCATAAAATATTTATTGAGGATGGAGATTTATGATTTTCCAATAAATTCAGCTTTCTAAAATTATTGTCTTCCTTTTGAGCTGCATTGACCATGCACAGTATTTGTTTTATTTGTATAACATTTAAAATATCACTTGTTTTTATGATCTGTTAAAACATCTCATTAAACAAAAAACTATACTAAATCCATTTACGAAAGGAACCAGGGTTAGAGGAGTGGGAGAGGTGCGGAGTAGCTGTCGACTAATGTCAATCATAGAGGGTTGCCTACTAAGCCCATTAGTTCAGCTCTGACTTTGTTAATGTCAAATTGCTTTCTTAACCTTCTTAGTTTTAGATATTAAAATTTTCTCAGATTAATTTTATATATGTTTTATATTATATTATTATTAGTATTATATTATATTATAGATTAGTTTTATATTATATTAATAGTTAGTTTAGCTGTCAATTTATTACAATGTAGTATTACTTTACATAATACTATAAAAGAAGTGATAGTTAAAATCATAATACTTCATTTCAAATTATGAATTGAAGAATATATCGTGTATGTTGTAGTTTTTCTTTGTAATAATAAAATATTTTTGCATTAATTCACAAAACCAATACATTGCATTGGATTAAGAAATCATAAGACATGATGTTTATTTTTAAATTAGGTTTATTGACCTTTTTTAAATGTATAAGCACACATATAAATAATTATTGAATGTCTGTCATACAATCATACAAATATATTTTCATATCGTCTGAACTTAATCCTAAAGCCTACCTTACCTTGAAACAAGTTAAAGTAAGAAAAACGGTTGTAATGGTTGTAGATAACTTCAATATTCCCCCTTACATGCCAATATTATTATGTCAATATTGATATGGCTTCAATAATATTGACCATGTTAGGTTGGTTTAAGTCTTATCAAAGTAATACTGTTAGTTTAATGCATCACTATATAATTCGTTCTATACTTTATGTGTGTATGTTTCTGTAATAGACGTTATATTTTAAAAAAAAGAAAAGAAAAGAAAGAAATTTTAATTCTGGGACATCTAGTCCCCTAAGAATAACAAACAAGAACAGATCTAAAGCCATTCATCTGGCTAGTTAATAAAAAAATTGTGTAGAAAGATAAAAAATTAAAATTAACCTTAAAAAACGAAACATATGAAATTCTAAAAGGACATTTGAATATTGAATACAAATATTTGATTAGCTTCAAAACTTATGAGCTTGAAAAATGATAATAAAAATAAAATAAATGAATACCGTATTTAAATAAATATAAAGGATTTTGTAAAGGAGGTAGTTCTGTAGAAAGGGATGTATAGGTTAGAGGTTTGAGATCTGGTATTTAAAGAATGTATAGAGGAGCAGGGTGTGATTTCTATTTAACAAGTGTATTTTCTATTTTTATATCATTTCTTCTAAACAGATCTGTCTTCTTAATCTATTGTATCTTATGGAGTTAAATATAATTAAAAATAATGAGCAACTTTACTATTCTTATTGAACTAATCGTTCTTAATTTTAAGTTGTTTTTTAAAATTTTAAATCAATAAATAAGAATAAGTGGAGATTACTTAGCAAAAAGGGAACAACCTACTGTGTAGAAATACCATGACAGGTGCTGAAAGAAGGAGAAGGGGCTGCAGAGCTGGCATCACTACACCCCCTCCTCTTGGTTGACAAGTGCCTTCCGTAAATGGATTTAGTATAGATACATATATTTTTATGGTGGAAATCAATATATTTTTTTGGAAATTCCATCTAAGACATTGCGAGCTGAATTTGGAGTCTCAAAATAACTCAGTCCAATTATTATTTTTAATTAAAAATAACTTAATATGTGATATTGTGGTATATTAATGATTTCTTGCAGGTACATTAATTCCTAAAAGTTGTGTTGAAGCTCTTCAAGAAGCTCTTGCTAGTGATTCTGAAAAAGTGGATGAAGAAATATTTTAGCATTAAAAAGCATTGTAGATATCATTAATCTAGGGACTTTTTTATATACAAATTTTTTCTTAATTGTAGAATAATTTAATGATGACCATCAGAATGAATTATGTTCCTAAATTTCTAGGTTGTAATTTTAAAGTATTGTATAAATTAATCATCCTTTAGGATATCTTTAACAATAATTATTTTATTCAAAAATATGAAATGATAAATATTTTATCTTGTTAGAATTTCGATTGGCAAATTAAACCTCTGTGTTGTTTATTACTTATTTATTTAATTGCTTTTGTGTCATGGAGCCCTTTTCCTATCCTCTGAACATCATTATGTTATACACAAAAACGTAAACCTATTATGTGTATACAATTATTATGTATGCACATACACTATTTATATTGTTGTTAAACTATCGTTCTTACTATTTCTAACATTTGCCTTTATTATAGTTTCTTTAGCTCCTGTTGTGCCTTCACTTTATTATTATAACATAGTAAGTCTGGATCTCTTATGATCATGAACTTTGATGAACCAGCAACTGGATTATGAATAAATTTGAATGTAAAATAAACATGTTTATAAATTTGATTATTTATTTAACATTATTTATAATATCAAAAGTGAGATTTTATTTTTGTGTTATTAGTAGAAATTCCATATTAGAAGTTAAAAGAATCTAGTTGTTGATTAATGATCAGAAATGCCCCTGACTTGTTTTTTTATAATAAAATAATAATCTAAAATTACAACATGAGCTAAAGAAAGTAAAAAAAAAAGTAAAACTTAGCCAAAATAAGTACAATAGTTTTATGACAAGTGTTGGTACATACAATGTATTTGTAAACAAAAAAAAGTATGTCTAGTATCTTATGCACAAAATAATGATGTTCTGAGGATGGAAAGTGGAGTACCCTATATAAGATCAATAGGAAAAGGTAATGAAAAATCCACATGGAAGTTTAATTTGCCATCCACTAAAGAAAAATATTTTTTACGTTGTTTTTTTTTTAATTTAATTTGTTTCTATCATATATTAATATATTTTTTAAATATAGATCATGAAGTTCTTATCTCTTAACTTTCTTTAAGAGTTTATTAATCTTTAAGGCGATGTTAATAGTTAATAATATGAATGAATACCAATTTAGTGTCCTTTATAGAGAAATTGTTTAGTGCAGTTGTAGTGTGATACATGAACTAGTTAATAATTAATCAAAAACTATTTTTGTGATGTTATAATAAATATTTATTACACATAACTGGTAGATTTGGTGTTATGGGGTAAAAGGACTGCGGATTATGATCCATTTCAGAAAAATGTATTCTTTTTTTTTTTTTTTTTTTTTATCAAAAGGGATTTTTCATCATTATGTTTCAGCATCTTTGATTCAAGTAAATTATTTAGAAGTCAAATATTTGAGCTCAACTGTTGTTAAAAAGTGGTAGTTTTCTATTAATATTTACTTTCTAAAAAAACAAAAAAAAAAACAATGAAATAAAATATAAAAAAAAAAAACTAGGAAAAAATAAAAGAAAAAACAAGCTCCTATATTTTAATTAATCATATTATTTATGTTGGGCACAAATGAAATAAAGATAAATAGTAAGTTAATGACTAAAACTTATCCACCAGCAACTAATATAATTAAATGTTGAATGATCATTTCTTGTATAAAATCATAATTTTAATTTTTTGAGGGGGAGTGATAATATTGTATAATATATGAAATTTATTAATCTGTATTATATACTGCTTAACCTAGTAATGAAATTTATTAATTGTTTTCGATAATTATGCTATCAAAATTTATATTAAAACATTAAAATTACAACATAAACCAAAATCTAAAGTGGGCAAGTTGGGTTTTCTCTCACTCATTAATTCTTGAATTTTAATGCCCTTCAAAATAATTTTAAATTTTCTTTCATCCTTCTTTAGTTACTTTTGTGTTTTATAGAAGCATCTTTCCTCCATATTTCATACTTAAGCTTCAATCCTATAAGAATAGCAATTTTTGATTTAATGTATTTTTGGTTTTTATGAATTATCCAAAGATTGTAGTCGTTAAAGTTTTAGATGAATTTGTGTTTTTGTAAATATTTTATTGTTTAAAGTTTAAAAGTATGTCTTCATTGATATATTTAAATAGAAATTTTTCATTGTTATGAAATTCATTTTTGAATTTGTGCTCTAAATACTGATCAATAAAAAATAGAAATGCTCTGAATACGAATATACATTATTTATTCTACAGTATTCTAGATTCTAGATTACTCATCAATTTGAAAAAAATCTTTTCTGATCAACTTTTTTCTTCGTTGGATAAAGAATATTTCTAATAGCAACAATAATCTTCAGGCCATAATGATTAATATTTTTTTAATTGCATTCAAAATATTTGAAATAAAACGAAATTCATTGTGATAAAAGCTTAAAAATTGTTCAGCCAAGGTCATTTTATGCTGCCAAGTAAGATATAAAAAAATTATTATTTCTGATAATATTTTGAATTTATAATGTTGAAATTTTTTAAAATGGATGAGCACAATGATTTTTTCTGGCTGAACTGAATGCAACATGGAATTTTAAATATTATGAAACTTTTGGTTCAAGTATTTTTTGTATATCCATCATATTTATTAGATTAATCCTTTTTTTTTTATTATTATTATTTATTTAATCAATAAAAAGTGTTGATGATACAAAATCAATTTAATAGATTTTATAAATTAAAATTACTTTTAAACTTCTATCTTATTTAATTATTATAAAATATAATTCCTATGAAAAATTTATGTATGATTATCCGTTTATCCTTATAATGTAAGTGGCTTCTCAAAAAATGTGATTTATATTACCTTATGCAAATGATGAACTCATAAATTTATTGTAACCTATAGTTGAAAATGTTCAAATGAAAATTGTGATATACTTAGAATATTTATCATAGCATTTGGTATTCAATTAATCATTAATATTCTTTTCTTTTTTTTCCATTTGAACATTTTTTTTTCTCCATGAACAATGGAATCAATAGTCTTATTGATGGTTAACATTCAATGTTGGGTAAAATTTTTGTTTTGAAGCACTTTTGTTATTTTGTAGGTGTTTAAGTTTCAGTTTTTATTTTGTGATTTAAATTATCAGATGATAATTACTTTATTTATTTCTTTTGAGTGGAAATTGTATATAATGTAGTTTTATTAGAAATAATTAAGGGTTAGTGTGGTTTAGTTTTCATTTTCTTGAATTTAAAGTGCTTCAATTTTATGTATTATAATCATCCACTCTCTATATATAAAATTTTTGTGTAATGAGATATTTTTCAGCATAGTGTTTGATCTGTGTTGATCATAGAAAAAACAAAATCCTATTTCATAGTTTTTATATTAGTGGAATTTGAGCACATTGATTATTTATACATTAATTTCAACAAAACCATCTCTAACAGTGGAGGATTAACTTTTTAGTTATTGGATTTTTGCTGTTGATATAATCTTTAGACAGTCTATAACACAAATTATAATGCAAAAAATGTTGAAAGATGTGAAAAAAGGGGATGAATTTCATTAATTTATATGTATTATTGTTATTTAAGCATATACAACAAATGAGGACAAATTAAAAGTTTGATATTCGTTAATGATATTATAATTGGAAGTGTCATATTCATGGTCATTCAGTCATTAATCCATTTATTGGAAATGCTTACTAATATTTGGAAAGTTATAATGATTTTGGAGTAAGTGCACTTCACACTCATGGGTGAAATATTTAGGTTAAGTAAGGTATTTTGTTATAAGAATATTTTTGTGAACTTAATTCAGTTGAGCTGAGTTTTTTTGGTTCAACTGTTATAAAAGCTTATTAATATTTGTTTTTTTAAAGTTTATTTATTTTGAAATATTTTTTCTATGATTTTGTTTTTGTTGCTAGCATTTTTATTTATTTACTCTATAATTTTATGTAAATTCATGTTGTTACGATGGGTTTTATGGACGAGAAATATTTTATTTGCTTAATAGAATGGTAATGTTGGAAATTTGGAGGAACTGCAATGTAGTTTCTAAGTCAATTCTAAATCACAAAATAGCAGTTTCTATCCATTGAATAAAAATAAATTTGAAAGTATGAAATATATGAAAATAAATATATCTGCTGTGCCTGCGATACCTAATTGCTGAATTCAAATTTTTATATTATTTTATCAGTCATTAAGTGAAAAATCTTGAAATGCATTTTTGGGAATGGGAACAAATTTCACCTGTTTGTTTGCGTGTGTAACAATTGCATATAAAGAAAGAAAATGAAATTATAACATTTCAATATTTTTGTATCTTACAGTTCTTTTAGATTTAAGACACATTTTTCATTATAATTTGTTGATTATACGCATCACTTGTAAATAATTGTGGTAGTTAAGATAAAAGAAGTACAAATTCGCTATTGAAGTAAAATTTTAGTGTTTGCTAGGTTAATGTACATATGTATTTTCACATGTTTTGATGAGTATCTTATATATTAATTATCTTCTCATCATTGATATTGTTAAGTAAATTGTGCTTTTGATTAAATTTAGATGATTCTGAATGGATATTTGTTGAAATTTTATTTTTATTATGTAGATTTTTTCCTTTGTTGTTGCTTTTATTAATTTAACTATCTGCTATAAACCACATTATTCCTACTATTTAGGCAATTTAACTAGTTGTATGAAATAGTCTTAACAAAATATCCCAAAAAAAACTTAATTAAATTTTGATCACATGTGGTAAATTTATTTTTATAAATCAACTCTTGAATTTAAAGAAATCATGATATTGGTTCTATATTTTGCTCTCTCATTTTGTAGCATTTTTTAAAATGATTTATTTAAACTACACTTTAAATTACTAAATTAATCCGAATTTCCTAAATTCTTATATATTTATTTCTAGTATCCTGATCTTTCAGCAAGATTGGTGCTAAGTTATGGTTGTTCAAGCTTTAGCTATTAAAAAAATTAAGCCCCAACAACTAACCTAGTACAATCTTTTGTTTCCAATGGACAATTTTATTTTATTGTTTTGTGAATTCTTACAAGTAAGACAACTAAATAAGCTTGTATTGCTGAATATTGTTAAGGTTATGAAGTAGTAAAGGTTCCTTACTAAAATTATTGTTTTATTCTATTTAGTTTTAATGAAATATCATATACTTATTTCATTTTAAGTTACCTGTTTTTTTATGTAATAAGAAAATTCCTTAATTTAAAATGCATTATGATAGAATGTATCATTAAATTTAAAAATTAACTATTTCTCCAATTAAATAACTCATTAACCATTGTAAAACAAGTCTTGTTTTATGATCCAACCAGTGCTCATATATCAACTTTTATTACCTATTATTTTAAAAATATTGATTTTTACTTCATTAAATTTTTTAGTTGATATATGCTGTAGCTAATAAATACAATGGTAAGGAAAATCTTTCATACCAAATTATACAATTTGTTGGCTGATTTTTTTTTATAATATACTACAGCTTATTAAATTCATTTATCCCATTCCTGACCTTTCATTTAACTGATATTTTAAAAACACAATAATTGTTTAATCAAGATTTAATAAGTTAATGATACATCATATATAGTTATAATTAATACAAAAGTTGTATATTGCTGTAAATTAATCCATTCCACTTGTAAACTTTTAGGTAGGTGATATTAAAACCTATAGTTTTTTTTAAATATTATTATTATTTTATTTTATTTTTGGATAAATTGAGTTCGTTTTTCCCCACAAAATTAATAATTTTTGAAAAGCTCAGTTTTTATATATTTTTTTGTTAGGATAATTAGTGTTTAACTATTAGTGATTTTATAACGCCTTTGCTATTTCAAGACTAAAGAAACAATACATAATTTACACAAGGCCGTTTTTTAATTTATTCAGAGAAAATAAATACTGTGACTATAAATAATACAATTAGCTGACATAAAATAAATAATTAATAACTATATTTTTTAACTGTTTTGTAATTGTAATTTTGAGCTAAAGGCACTACCTGCTCATGCCGCTTTGAAGTAATAAAGATCTAGTAAAGAATATTTATTTTCATCTCCCCAAATATTTCTGATAATGGTAGGTAAACAGACAGTAATGCTTAATTTTTCTCAGTATTGGAAATTTTACTTCTGTTCGATAAAGAAGCAGCTAATTTACAATATATTTTCTCCCTCTCTCTCTCTCTCTCTCTATATATATATATATATATATATATATATATATATATATATATAATTTGTATTTTTAAAGGAATAAAGCATAAAGGGAGCATTTTTGCAATTACATAGATAGTAAACCTTAAGTGTAACTTAACTTTTAATTGTCTGGATTGGATTCCTTCCTAATGCAAGGAAATAATCTCATAAATAAATCTGGTGACAAAAGTGCTGTCAGGCAACAACAGTGAGTGCGAGTCAATTCCAATGCCATTATTTAACATTAATATTGTTTCATTACAAAAGACAAAAATAAATACAACTTTTGGCATTATTTATAAGATATTACTTACTTTGTATTTTTAAAAAAGGGGGATGACTTCTCTGCAGTGACCCCACCCCCACCCTCATCCCAATTTGGTGCTAAATCTGCCCAATGGTTTAAAGTAAATACATCCACTTGGGTTTCAGAGAAATAAGCATGACAAACTTTTTTTGACTATTTCATTTTGCATAAGCTACCTTTGTTTTTAAGAAATACTTTGAAATACAAAAATAAATTGAAAATGTGATTATTAGTTAACCTTTTTCAACCAATGCTGTAAAATTTATAAACTCACAAAGGCCACGACAAATGTCCTATATACACCATTGTGCTTTTGGGATCGCAATTTTTTTTTAAATATATTTATTTATACAGCTTAGTTCCTGTCCTATTTTCAAAATTCGTGTCTCATATTACTAACTACAAATTTATTATAATATATAACAATTGATAGGATGCAGTGGTGTCTATTGCACTGGATCACGTGATCCTCCAGCTTTACTAAACATAAATACTATTACCTATTAAGTAAGAAAAGGAAAATGTTTATTTGAGTAAACTAACCCAAAGGAAACAGCTTCATTCTGACAGGTATAAAGCAGAAGCATACTGTTGAATGCTCATGGTGAGCCTCCTGTTTGGGCCAAGATTTGTAACAGAGGAATTTGTCCTTTGATGGGGTGTTGCTTATTAGTTTCATTTCCACAACATGGCTATGCACAAGTCCTTGTTTTGGATATTTTTATCAACTTTGGGGCCAGTTTTCGTATTTTATGATTTCATTCTCATTATTTGTAGTGAAAGTTCACATAAATTGTAAATAATAACGCAGAAATTATTTTATTTAGCTTGCGTGTGTCAAAGTCGAAAATAGAAGTTTAGGGAACCTCATAGTACGAAAGTAGAGAAGTTTTTTTTCGCTTTTCCATCAATTTGAATTTGTCGGCATGCTCTAGGTTTTTCAAATTTATATGCCGTTCCTTTTCTTCTTTTTTTTTACCTGTAAATATTCCATTTCTTATTAAACGGAAATGAAATCGAAAATAATAAAAAACTAATAAAATTCGAGCTGTAAAACTAATAATAGCTTCAATAGAACTTCAAACTAAAAATAGAGGGGTGATGCAGACCTATCCTACCGAAACCTATCAGCGATGTCCTGTACCAACACATTGACCACCAAAGTATGCCATCGTAAATTACTTTTTTGCCAACATTGTTGAAGTTCCATTAAACGGGAATGAAATCGGAAATAGTAAAAAACTAATTTAATTCGGGCGGAATCAGCTTGTAAGGAAGATGCTCACTATTAGCGATATAAATTGGATTATCCAAAAATAGAGGGGTAGGTGCGTTTCAAAAATATAATTAATCTGATACAATAAAAATGTTCAAAACAATTGAATAATTTTACATTTTGAAGTTTATTAATTGTTTTAATTTAAAGCACCAAATAAATAATAAAAATTACGATTAATGTAAAGAGATTGTCAGGTACATATGGGTGATTATCATTCTACGGGAAAGTTTCTGGAATAAAACACAAAAAACAATTGTATTTGTGTATGGACCCAAGAGGTAACTAGGATCAAATCAAAATCATATACCAAGGATCAAAACTAGGGGGGGGCAAGCTATGGTCGTTCAGGTTGTAACATCTTACCGCGGAAAAGGTGAATGAAACCAAAATTATGTATAATTATAGCAGTGCTTTATCAACTAAGTTATTACAATTATTTGCTTGAAAAACATTATTCTATAACTGCTTCCCGCATTAAAAGCTTAAAAAATTATTGCACTCAGCCTTCTTGGGGCTGCACTAATTTTTCAAATTAGCTGCCCCCCCGCTGGGTACGCCCATGTATGGACCCATAAATAATCATTGCATGAAATCTTATGTAACTCAAACCAAAATTTCATTGACACTGCAATGATTTCAGTTATGTATTAATATTTGTATAGCTATAAAAATGCCTAAATTGCATCAATTGTTTAGTTTATTCCACATTTAACGCAGAATCAGATGATACCATACCATATTTTTTCATCAGGAAAAAAATTCTTAAACAAAATTTTTCAAAAAATAAAAAAGGGATAGAAAAATGTTAGGATTAATTATTTGAATATTTTTATTTAGTTTTTGTATTATTCCACCGGAAACACTTAACTGGCAACACTGATTAATTACCAGATATAACAGTTGGCGAGTAACAGTAGTCTGCCTCTCTAGTCCCCTCTTCCTTGCTTCGTATATTCTGTTCACGTTTTCTCATTAAACTGCGATATCTTTATTATGTGTGGTTTACTTTAACAACAAACCCAACATATTATTAATTAAAATACCTTAAGCAAAAATCTCTCTCCAATTTACCTAATTAATATATATATCGCTGAAAGGAGGATGAAATTCTCTATGCACAGTATGGTGCTATTTTCAAGGAGCAGAGATAATGCCAAGGGCGTACCCAGGATAAAAACTAGGGGGGGCAAGCTAAAAACTAGGGGGAGGGGCAGCTATGGTCGTTGTAACACCTTACCACGGCAAAGGAAAATGAAACCAAAATTATGTATAATTATAGCAGTGCTTTATCAACTAAGTTATTACAATTATTTGCTTGAAAAAAATGTATTCTATTATTGCCAGCTGCCCCCCGCTGGGTACGCCCATGGATAATGCCATAATTTAAGCACCATTATGTTTTATCTCCGACGATCTGAAACATGATGTGCCGTTCGTAATGTGCAGATATTAAATTTTTGTAAATTTATTTGAAAAGATTTTCAAAATGTGAATGAATGTCACAAGAGAACTTGCATCATGTCGAAGAATTTCAGAGATTGTAGAGAAAGAAAAAACGTCTTTTCCACAATATACTACACCTATATACAAACACAACTGTTGCCTCGAGAAACCGGAATGAACAGATTAGGAATTTTGTTTTAAACTGTTGGAAATTCAATTTTTTTTTAAAATATAAAATTGTTACAATTGTCTTTTAAATAGTCCGCATTCAAGTCTGGAAACCCGCATTAATTCTTTAACAGTGAAAAGTATCCGACTCTTTGATGAATCCTAAATCGTTTAATTATTTCATTAACAGATCCATATTTTCGTTTCCAATACACAAAAAGGCATCTATTTTTTTTTAAATCAGCATTATATTGAAAGGTTTAAACTGGCAAAACTAGAATAGCTTAGTTTGCTTTAGTTAAAGAGAAAAATTTTAAAAAATATTTTTACAACAATATTTTTTGTTTTTGCGGAAATGTTCATAATTTAAAAACTTTGTTATTTTCTTTCTGTATGTTGCCCCAAAATAGTCATTGTCATGGGTAAATAGTTGGCCAAGACAATGAAGAAACGGCATTTCATTTTTATTTTAAAATAAAGTCATCATAATACATATCTGCAATAACTGAAAATAAAAATAAACAACACCAACTGAATTACAAAACAAATATTTATTATTCACACCTTCATGAAACTTCAGCTTTAACTTCGTCTTAGAAGTGAGATTCAAAATCTGCAGTTCACCAAGATTAAAGCATTTGGGGGAGGGGGGGGGGGGTTGAAAATAGAAGGGGGTCTACAAATTAATAATATACTTGTTTTTTTCTTTTATCCGATTATTAAATCCTTTCATGTTTTATATTTAGTCATTTCTTCTTGCCAAGGACAGTATGGGACTATTAATTAATCCAAATAAACAAAATTAAATGTACTTTATAGGCGGGCGCAATCGACTATAGGGTGCGCTAGTAGCATTTTCAAAATGTCGGAAAGAACGGGAATAGACTTAGTTGATGTAATAGAGATAGTTGGTAATTTTAAGAGACCATTAATTGAAGGGCAGGCTATTCTTGATGAAAACCACATATAACATGTGGAATAATATCTAGAAGTAAAAAAACAGTTATTTTACAAGCCTTGTGCCTTCAAACTAGCAATTTTAAAGGACTGCCCCATCAAATAAAAGTGGAAATCAAATTTATTAATAATAATAAGCAATTTTCTTGTCATTGTAAGTGTAAAGCTGGTAGTTCTGGTAAATGCAAACACATCATTGTAACTTTACTCTACGTTTTTCGGTTAGTAATAACATTAATTATCTATTCATACAATCATTGTTATGACAGCTTAGATTCTTTGTCATATTATTTATTTATTTGTCAAAACTTTCAGGCTTCGCATTGAAAACTTGGAACAATTAAGCACAACGGATGTAAGACAAAAATGGGGAACATTAAAAGAGAAAAACAAATATGACACCATGGTCCCAATGTTATTTGCTTAAAACCAACATTTTGGAATAATAAAATGTCAAATACTAATATTTACCTGGATAAACATAGTCACTTTCTTTAAAATGAAGACTAAATATCGTCATATGTTTCGAAACAGGCTTATCTATTCTTAATTTTACAATCCACTCTTTAAGAAGCTTTTTATTTTTTGGAAACAAATGGAATGACACATCTTTAGATTTTTTTGAAGAACACTGAGGGACCGAGCAATACCTATTAGACATTTTTCCAATAATTTTTTGCTCAATCGGGTTTTAATTATGGAAAAATAAATTAAAAACGGCAAAAAACCCTATGAATCCCAGGTAATCGCACGGCTTCTATCCCCGTTTCTCTAGTTCCTCAAAGAAGCAGCACCGTCGCTTGCGCTCGCCTATAGGAAGAATTTATATAAAGTATAACTTTTTTTTTTTTTTTTTTTTTACTTTCACTTACCTATATATGAAATATATAGTAAGTGGAAGTATTGCGATCGTGAAAATTTTCGACTTCCGGTTTTAACGGAAATACACGTTTTGGGACCCCCTGAGTCGAAATAACCAAGTCCCGCGAAATGGTCTGTGTGTGTGTGTGTGTGTGTGTATGTGAACAGACTAGCTCAAAAACTATAAACCGTGGGAACCTGAAATTGGGTATTTAGTGTAGGTATATGCCCGCGATGTGACAGCAAAAATTTCATCAAAATTGCTCAAAGGGAGGGGGTACTTTATTTAATAACTTTTTACGTTTTTTTCGATTTTCTCAAAAACGGCTCTAACGATTTTGATTAAACTGAGTATTTGATCGATTTATATGCCCGAAATATGACTGTAAAATTTTCATCAAAATTGATTAACCGGAGGGGGGACTTTACTTAATAAATTTTGTATCATTTTCACGTGTTTTTTTTATTTACTCAAAAACGGTTTTTACGATTTTGATCAAACTTGGTATTTGATGTATTTATATGCCCGAGATGTGACTGTAAAAATTTCATCAAAATTGATCTACGGGAGGGGGGACTTTACTTAATAAATTTTGTACCATTTTCACATGTTTTTTTTATTTACTCAAAAACGGTTTTAACGATTTTGATCCAACTTGGTATTTGATGTATTTATATGCCCGAGATATGACTGTAAAAATTTCATCAAAATTGATCTACGGGAGGGGGGACTTTACTTAATAAATTTTGTATCATTTTCACGGGTTTTTTTATTTACTCAAAAACGGCTTTAACGATTAACAAAAATAAGATATGAATGTAGAAAAATGTGTGACTTTGGGAAATGATAATTAGCAAAACACGTCAATTTCTAATCTAAGTTGGTAAGTGAAAGTTGTGTGTTGCGCGCACGCACCAGATTTTTTTTTTTATACTTTATAGAAAAAAATTTTCTTTAGCCATTTAAGCACTATCAGATCGTTCCTAAGATGATAAAACTTAGCTCATATCAAATAATACTTCATTATCATTAAATATGTAAAATTTACTCAAAATCGTTAAAGCCGTTTTTCAGAAATCGTAAAGAGAAAAAATGACGTTGAGATGAAGTGCCCCTTATGTGCCCAAACGACAAAATCTTTGCTGTCACCTAACAGGCATATATCTACCTGACCTAGGTACACGCACCATTTTGTGGGAATTGGTTATTTGGACTCGGGGGAATAATTAGGTCCTTGGAAAGAATAATATTTGGTGTATTAATTGAAATAAGTTAGTTGATGTGGTCGAAAAAATTATAATTTTTACTTTTTAGTAACTATTCTTACCTCCCTTTTCTTAACTAACGGTATCTACTCTTTTTGGCATCCTGCAAATAAATTTGTGTATGTTGAGGAACCTGGTCGCTCGTACAAGCTCTACCTCTGGCTACTGGAAGTCATTTGGATGGTTTCATCGTTGACGGATGGACGTCCATAAGATGGTAAAAGGGATTGAAGTTCGGGCTGCGAGCTGGCTATACTTGAAAACCAACTTGCATCCGTACAAATTCAATTAGCCAATCTAATGAGATTAATTTTTAAACTCAGGTCCACAGAAACTAATAGTTTTAACTTCAATTAATTGAACAACTTCGATAAGTTTAATCAGTGTCTGAAATTAGGCTCTAATCTCAATTAAAGACCAATGTAGGTAATCTTCTTATTTATATTTTGTTTAGATTTAATTTCTGTTTGGAAAATAAGTTTTGTTTCGGCTAACTGATGATGTTTCTTTATTTTTCCCTAAAATCCAACGTATTCTGTGGAATTCCGGGATATTTTTTGGCTATAACTCTGTCAAACATTATTTTCCACCCCCCCCCCCCCCATAGGAGGGGCACATTTCCTATTAAACTCCACAGTAAAAAAATTTATTTCCAAAGATCCCATATCCCTGTAAAGGTAAGCACCGTAACAATTGCAACTACGCTTATAAAATTGTTTGGTTTAGGCCTTTTCCCGCTTATCATATCGTTTTATTCTTAAGTTGAGTGCTCCATGTCCTCATTTCGACCCTGCTCCGTCGTTTTTGATTGTTTCATCTTGTTTTTAACACTTGGATTTCTTTTTGGTAAAAGCCAAAAGCAAGCATCTTACTTTTCACTACCTAATTTCAGCGTTTTTGTTATCTGTAGCAAAAACCACAAATAATTATGAATTACAACACACTTTGGACCAAATATATAAATTATTTGGACTCAGAGGATCCCTAAACGTGTATTTCCGTTGGAAACCAGAAGTCGATTTTTTTTAAGATCGCAATACTTTCCCAAACTATATTGCATACATAGGTAGGTGAAAGTAAAAATTCATTGTGATGAAAAAAACGGCCAATACGAATATTTTATAATCGGATTAATATATTTTTTCTAAATTTGTACATCATTCCGAATCACAATAAAATAATAAAGATATGTATTTTGCGAGAACTATACATGATGGAATCGGCCTTACCAGTTGCTGATGCCCTGACTCTGACGAATACAGAATATCAAGATTCCCATTTGTCCTGATGCACATCTAACAAATGAAGAATGACGATAAACATTTAATGAAGAGCCATTTTGTTTAAAACACAGAGAATTAATATGTATCTAATGATGTAAACGTATGATTAATGTAAACGCCAAGGCCAACTTCTTTTCTCTTCTTATTATATATATATATATATATATATATATATATATATATATATATATATATATATGACTTATGGCTGCCCCAATTTTTGGCTAAAATTTTCCAGGCCAATTTTTTCTCTTCTTATATAAAATATTTAAAAATGATAATAATAAATTCCATGTTATCATGACAGAGAAATAATTGAATTAATAATGTGTACATAGTTTATCTGTCAATTTATTTTACACTAGCTGTATATACCGGTTTCACCCGAGGATTTTCATTTTTTAAATCTATAAAATGAGACTTTATTCGACTCAAACGGTCGAATTCGTAAAAACAAATGTAAGCGAGATCATAACGATTTTTATAACAATAAAGAATTTACCCAGAGATTGGCTGAGGTTATGCAATTTTAATATGGACAGGTGTTCGCACCTGGTATCAAAGAACCACTGAGCGAAATTTGGAGAATTTAGGACAAATGGTATGGATTTCTATTAAGAACAAACAAACAAACAGAATTTCATCTTTTTTTTTTTTTTTTTTTACACGAAACGGCCACTTTGAGGACCACGCGATATCAGTGAAGAATCTTCCTTCTTCCTCCTTCTCACTTCCCAGCGCAGCTTCATCATTCTCGACTGCTCCTCTCTTCTCTCCTTTGACCACCCAAAACCCTTCACCCTCTTCTTAAATCAAACTTCATTGTTAATTATTTTCTTGAAAAGATCCCGGTCATGACAAAGTTCTTTTGATACCCTCAAGTTTCCAATTCTTCTTTAATTTGCCTAGGATATCCCACTAAAATTTTACTGAAAATTTCTTTACATAATCTTTTTTCACTTATTCTCTCCATGTGCCCAAAGAACCTTAACCTCCTAATTCTCATATCAGTTTCTAAATCATTAATTTGCCTGTAAATTTCCTCATTAGACCTCCTTCCGAATCCTTCTGATGTTTTCTTTCGTCCATAAATCTTCCTCAAAATTTTCCTTTCTATTTTTTTCAACTTATCTAAACTGGGAAAACAAGCCGTTTCTACTCCATAAAGAACCACAGGTTTTACCACAGTATTATAATGCCTTAATTTTGCCTTTATCGAAAGATTTTTCCCACTTGAAAGCAAAAATCCTTTTTTAAATTTTTATTTATTTAATTATAAATAAAGAATTTCATCTTTATTTATGTAGATTAGTAGTTTTTCTATTTATTCAACTATTAAATCTTTTATAATAGCGCATTTCGTGCGGTACGTACAATTAATGTTCTTTCTTGATGGTTTGTCGTGAAATGTACGATTATAATTAGCTTCCTTTTTTATCCAGGTATATAGCCAAACTGATTCATGGATTTACCTTCAACAAATTTTTATTTTTGGTTTAAAATACTTTGTAGAATAAAGGTTTTCCTAACCTTAATTAAGAATATATGTGCCCATATTTATAGTATTGCTAAATTTATAATTTACAGGGGAAAACCTTGCTGTAGAAGGTGATTTCGGTCAAATCGACCCCTTGCACAAACTCTGAGACCAATAAGCGGAACTTCCTTTCCAAGTGTCGGAACTCACGTGGTTCTAGTGGTGTAATTTTTTTTTTTAAGTAAGTAAATGTTTTTATTATAATGAATGCAGGTTTGTTTTGAGCATTGGTCAATGTTTGCTGTGGCTTATAATGCTTTAATCGCTGTTACCCTCATCATAGGCAAGACATTGTTTTTCTTTTTCTTTTACTGGGGGATGGTGGCGATACTGTTAGCGGGTAGGGATGGGAAGGAGTGGCGGGGGAAAGGTGAGGAGGGTTTAAGGAACCCTGAGACCACAGTCCCGGTCTGCCTTCTGACTAGTGTTCATCGTGCCGTCAAATGTGAATACTTTCATCGATAACTATTCTCCATAAAAAAAAATACAGCATGCCGTCCCACCCAACGTGGTAAGTCCTGATTTTTTTAAAGATAACTTATTACTTTTCAAGTATTTTTGGACTTTAACCCATGAGGTATGTTCTGTCATCGTGTCAAGGACCTTTTGAAGTCTGCTATCCAAATTCTTTGTTTATTACTGTCATTCTTCATAGATCCGCCTTCCTTCATATACCTATCCTCATATCACAACCATATACGCCAATATTTTTTTTTGTTGAATGAAAATCATACCGAACGCTATAATAGAAAAAGAATATATTTTTAAGCAACTAAATAAATAATTCTTTGTTTAATACAATTTAAATTCCAATTGTGAATTAAGATCACATAAAAAGAGGCTAGGCGCGCCCGAAACGTCATAAATGTTACTATGCGTGTCTATCACTCAGAAACCAATATTAATGTTTATCAGTATATATATATATATATATATATATATATATATATATTATAAAATGCTCCTGCATAGAAAAATGTAATTTTTTAATAACTTTCAAATCCCTTCACAATATAATGTAATATTCTCCAATGACATATGATATGAAAACTGAAAAACCCCGTAAAATACACACTTACTTTCAAATATCCGCTTTTTGTTACTAGTTGTAAATGTAAACGATTTGACTTGTCAAACTGAAAAGTATGTTAGTAAACAGAGAAGGACACCGATGGTTTTATACAAGCGTCAGTAACTTTTATACAGCTCACTGGTTTGTATTTATGAAATTTTATTTTGAAAACTAAGCTAAAAAATCGGCTTCTCCAAGATTAGATTCCTTTCGGTGAATCTTGGAGTCAAGGAAATTGTGTCTAAATGCCATTTGAAAGGCATGCATACCTGAGGGCACAAGTATTTTTAGCATACTCTTACACCGACTCTTCCAGCATCCTCTTCTAATCTGCTACAACGCTCTGAGGAATTATTTCCGTTATTTTCGCAGCTTCTGTCCGAAATAGAAAGAGAATATGCCGAGGGTAAACATTTTTTCCTATAATATTGTTTTCATTTATTTATTTTTTGTTTTTTTTCCCTTGTACGATGAATATCCCTTCTAATTAATATGGTACGTCTTATTCTTTATATATTCTAAAAGTAAAGTTAAAGAAGTCGATGACATACCAGCTAAACTGGAATCAGAATTATAATGAAAGTTTCGTTTTTTGATTGTTTGCAATATTAATGTATAGGCCTTCAGTTCTTAATGATCTGCAAGTTTCGCTTTATCTGCTGATCATACGAAGAGGAATATCAGGCTGTTGTGTGGCATGAAGCTCTAGTACGTTGAGTCACCTACTGTTGCACGTTACTACGACTTGAAATTTTGAAGGAAGAGATTTAACAAAACCTAGAACTGATCAACAACTTCTTCTTTGTCTCCCGGGAAAAAATCCATTTAAGCTGATATTCAATACAAGGATATATATTTTTTGAAAGTTGAAATCATCTACGCTATAAACCTATCCCGGCTAAAGGGTTGCGATAAGTATGGTGATACAAGTTTTTATAATTTTGACAATTACACACTTAGTGTAAATAAGTGAATATTGTGGATCTTTGAAGATGGGGTATAGCCCGAAACGTCAGATGAAAGAAAGAAAGTTAATTCAATATAAGGGTTGTGTTGCTTCAAACCAACAGTTTATAAGGGTTGCAGTAACCTTAATATGAGGATAGACCTCAACGATCCTAAGAAGTTCTGTGTGCTTTGCGTTCGATTCAACGAAGGCTGTCAAAAGTAACAATGATTCTCTTTAAGTATCGAGATTAAGAAACCAGCATTCCTATTCTGTCCATTTGGTCTACTTAAACATTACTTCTTTCGTTCGAAACCTTTCAATTAGAATTTAATTTGGTGAAACTTTGGTTCGAAAATATTGGTTTCAACTCAATGCAATGCTTTAGTTCTAGATTACGGCACCAAATGAGCATTGATCGAAAATCTAAGAATTCCATTAACCATACCATCTTCTTCAGATGTGTCTATTTTGGAATTAGCAAATGTTTTTAAGCAAACTGCTGTTTTTATTTTATGATTAGGTGACTCAAAAGTTAAATAAACGATTAATTGATTATAAATTTTAGTTTTGAAATCTTTCTCGAAATTATATTTATTGGTTAAAACATCACGTATTTTATTGAATGAAGAGGATTTTTCTCTCTTAAAAATTGCTGAAGGAAGTGCATAGTTATCGCTATTATTGTTTAAATGGCATTTTATAAACTTCGGCTATAAATATCTCATACCTATTTTGATTCAAGTTCGTTTTTATAAACGTTTGATGAAAAAATCTGCAACACTAATGTCTATTAATTTGTTAACATGCTAAAATGGTGCATCAAAACTTATGATTTGAAACATCAATTTCAACCTTCATTTAATTTTTCATTTTACATTATGTTCCGAAAATATAAAGTTACTTTATATTTAAGTTACTCCAGAATATTTTTATAAATAAATGTAGAAACCCGGAACAGTTAGATGTGTATCGAAAGTCAAATGTTCCGCAACTTCTTCGTGCGATAAGGCTTCATTGGTCTTGCCTTAACCTGGGTTCGATTCCCGGCCGTGGTCGAATCTTTTATCTTCTAATAAAATAATATAAAGTTATATATTATATATTTTCTTGCATCAGGATGGACTGCGATTTAAACAACAAAAAGTGTTACGTTTATAGTTTAGTAGCCATGAAATTGCATTATTCCTTTAAAAATGCATATAGCTTAAACATTTAAGGGGGTCTTGACCCCTGTCACCCACCTCCCCTCGTCCTTGCTAGATTCCTTTCTTCAACTTTAAAACGCTCTTGTAAGGCCGAGCTACATCTGTATTTTTTTTTAATGTGATAATACTAAATAAATATGTCTTGAAAAAACATGAAGAGAAGCTACCCTTTGGTAGCTCTCAACTGATACACTTAACATAAAAGGTCCCGAGGCCATCTTCTTTTCAGAAGCCTAGGAGGATTGTCTGGAATAGAGGAGGAAGCGAGGTTGGAAACAAGAGGGTTCGAGTGGGTAAGGAATTTATTATGAAATGATTTTTATCTGCATCGGGCCAAATCGGCAACATATGAGACATTAAGGTCTTTATGGATGAGTTTATTTGTGACGAAATAAGGAACCTTAAGGATTTTACGAAGGGTTTTGGATTGCAAGGATTGGATTCGAGAGGAGTTTGATGGTTTGGTGGAGCCCCAAAGCTCTTCGTCTTGTCATGTAAATTAGCCTTTTATAATTAATTAGTAGTTTCGAGCGTTTGTCAAGTAAGTGTTGAAGTAGTCGGAAGCGACGAGCAGTTTCTTGCCGTTTCAGTCTTGTATGGGGATTCCAAGTAAGGCGTTTGTCCAAGTGAAGTCCTAAGTAACGGATCTCTTCGACAGGGATAAGTGGAGTGTTATTAAAGGATACCGTAGGACAGGAGGTCTTAGGTTTACGACGAAGTGTGAATGTGATTTGGTGGGATTGATTTTGATTCTCCAGTTTTGACACCATTCTTCGAGGATTTGTGATGTGGGATTGGAGAGTTTGGGATGAAAGGTCTGGGTCATTATTCATCTGTATTTAGGTAGTTCATTGTGAAAATAAAGACTTCACAAATTAGAACCAAGGGATAAGCTTAAAGATATTTTTTTATTATTTTTAAATCGAAACCGCTATGAATTCTAATGAATAGTCTAAAATTTTAACAGTTATTTTTGCGCTGATGGGTTTGCCTCCTTGTCCGAAGTACTAATTCAAATTTACTGTCAAAATTTTTGAAGCGTTTTGACACAGATGCTACGGTCGGAACAGGTACACCTATTAAGGTATATATTGGCTGTAAGGTTCAGCCTTCCAACCGAAACGGTCATAAAACTTTTACGTCAAGGAAAATATAGCCTATAGAGCTGCATGAAAACTCCTATAATATGGGGTTTCATACTTAACTGTTCACCTTTCTTAGTAATTACACAGTTTTATAATGAATTGTATAATAATAATGGTTTGGTTTATGATTTATATTAATATATCCTTGTAAATTTTAGATTATAGAAATCGTTAAAATGCTTTTAGATCGATATTCCTCAATTGCATTAACTTACCCCATCGAGTACACCCGTTATAGACTCATCCCTTATATTGACTTGGGGAAATTGATACCTAATAAAATTATGTATATTGCGCCCATGTCCGAAGGGGCTTTCGAAACTTGTCGAATAATTTTAAAATATCTGTATTACATACATTGGTTTTTTTTTCTCTTAATGTTTTACTCAACCGGCAGTATATAACGCACATAAAAAGCCTATTTGCTAACAGTAGGTGCAAAAAAAAAAAAAATTCATATTTAGGAAATACTCGTACAGGAAAGAACGATATTTAAATAATACCAGAGGTTGATTTTTCGTTTCTTAAATAATAGAATTCGCAAAAGATCAAGATCAGCTATTTTTTCACCAATATCTTTGAAGAATTTATTTCTTTTAATGTGTTATCTGAAATTATCTTTAAAAAACGTACTCTAACCAAATATGATACAGTTTCAAATCTTAGAGGACCAGTTTTGTATAAAAAATTAACATTATGTAGAAAATATTCAGAATTAATTACATTCAATTTAACAGCTTTGAAGTTTCGTGAATGTCTATTATTTCTTATTTTTTTTGTTTATTTCATACCATCCTTGCGACTTTCTCTACAATTAAGTTACATGAATGATCTCCATAAAACTTAAGTTTAAAGTGGTAAGTGGCATTAATATTTCAATAAAAACTTCCTTAAAATCGAATCTCAATCGACTTTTTCAATTTAGTGAGTTCAATGATATTTAGTTGTTCTTTGGAATTACTATTCTACTTTTTTTTTATTATATATATTTTTTTTTTATAGAACAGCTTACAATTTTATTATTGGTTTATATTGTCACTTTTAATAATATCTGATTGTATTATGTATATTACTATTTACTACTTTAGTCTTAAATTATGGGGAAAAAAACAATCCTTATTTTATTCCAAATCGACGTGTTAAGTTTGGCATTTCGGAACTACATACTTCATTTCGTAATCACGTCGCAACGACTTTCACTTAAGTCGTAACATTAAAAGGTCCTTTTAGTCTGTCATCACCCAATGTTATTTTTGTATCACATATTATTGATATTAATATCAAAGTTGAATTATATTGGTATGGCGAGCTACGCGTTTGTATGGGTGGTCTTGTATTGGTGCAGTACACAGGATAATGCGTGGGAACCGCGTTTTTTCTTAAGTGAAGTTAGATTGGGGACTCATTCTGGTATATTATTATTTACAGTAATATACTGGGTGTTTTGAAATTACACAGGACAAAAAAAAAAAGGAGTAACAGATATAAAAATATGTCATAAATATAAGATAAGTCTGGTGGTGGCGGTCAAAAAACTACAAATAGCATTAAACTAATTTTTTGGCTGCAATAAAATAGTTTAATACTATTTGTAGTTTTTGACTGCCGCCCCAGACTAGCTTATATTTATTAAACAACCATAATTTGTCCAATAAAAATATGTCCTATAAATCATTTATTGCACGGATAACGTCATTAAAGCACTTCATGATTATTCACTTAAAATAAAAATATTAACACATGTTTTAAATACGTAGGTAGTTTTTGATTCCCTTGTTTTTTTTTTTGTTTTTTTTTTTTTCATATCGATACTTTGAACTAATTTAGTTTTAATACAGATATTAATTATTGGTGCCAGTGCAACTTTTGAAATATTCATAAATGTTTTGTAATAGGTGATGCCAGACATATATGGTTTTAGTTTATGAGGAAATTTCATCAAAATTCTGTCAAAGTTATGTGCAGTAACAGGCTTCATTTACGTTCTTAAATAATAATAACCGATCTGTTGATGTAAAAGTAAATTAATAAAATAATGGTAAAAATTATCGTATTACAGTTACTTAATACTGTTTTTAATTATTTAATAAAATTGAATTAAATAACCAGTTATTTTTAATCACTATAGTGATCGCTAATGAATGTCATATGATAATATGAGACACATATATCGGTTATTAAAGCAATATATTTATTATAATAACAATGGAATTCTATATTTTGTAATACATACATATATTTTGTTTATAAATATCAACATACAAAATTTGAGAAAATATTTTGGGACGCCCAGATCCATCCTTATCGGCCTATCTATTTTCTTTTTGATATCGATTAATAATAAAATGTACAGTAGAAATTGGTAACAAAGTCTCTATCTCTAATATTTTCGTATTTATGTCCCTTTTCTCTAAAAAAAAAAAATAACTTTTAATCTCTCTTCTAAAGAGGTGTTTCGTTTTTTAAAAACCATTATAGTGCAGATAACAGGACAACTTTTAAATTTTGAATGCTAGAGGTCAATGAGAACTTTAATGATGATACTATTGGAGAAGAATTATAATTGATAGGCCAGATTTAAGAAAATACAACAATAAATATTTGTTTATTTACATGGAATCTGTAAAGTATGAAAACTTTTGCTGGAAGAAAATTTTAATAATATTTGATTAATTAAAAAATTAGTTGTGCACACTTTTTCAAAATTATTTTCCATCGTCTAACTAATTAACACGTTAGGTGCGGCATCGGTCCCCGGGGTCCTGCCTTCTTGAAAGCAGATTTTGACATGAAAATGTCTTAAAGTCCGAACACTTGAAACACTCAATTTAGTCGATTTGTAATGATATTATGTGCAGAAAATGTTGCTAACAGCTGAAATTCTGTTGTTTTTCAGAATCGGACTCCGAGGTCCTATTTTCAATAAAGAATGGCGTAAATCCTGTATCGGCCTGTCCTGCCCCTATTATGTCTAGTTCCAATCCTTACCAATAGATAATGCCCTTGAGACGCTCATTTAATTTCCTTTTAATCAAAAGATAATGCTTTCGTCAAAGTATTCCTATCGGACCCCGACGCCCGATATTGTCTGTGGCTTATACTAGCAGTCGGATCCCGGGGACCGATATCCGATCCAGGATACCCCTAAAATACGCCGCCGCACCTAACGTGTTTAGAACATTACTTGGATAATTTTTTAATTACGTTAAAAAAATTTATGTAAAAATTATACTAACTCAATCCTAAGTTTTTAAGGGCATAAGTATGAAAACTTATACTGTTCACTATGATTACAGCACTGCTGTGCACATTTTCTCTCAACATTCCTTTACTCGTTAAATAGTCTCTGGAACTTGGAAATTATCTAAAAAAAAAGTCTTTAGATCTGTATAAACAGATGAATATTAATTGATTAAAATAGTTAGTTTTTAACTAGTAAAAGCAACTGGCGTATCTAAAGCACAAAAGGCCCCTTCCCCACACCCTGTTGGTGCAGCAACTTAAATCCTAGCTGATTCGTAGATGAGCAAGTTCCAATAATTATTTTACGAAGTGATAAAAAACAGCTTAATTTTTTTTCCCCCTTTTCATACAATATAACAAAAAATATTATCCTTTCAACATTACAAAAGTAAATTTCATGTCATTGCACAGTAATCCACGAATATTATTCGTTTAATTAATCAGGTATTCTATTTGTTTTATTAGATCTAAACTACTAGGTAGGAGAAATAACCAGGACAACTCATTTTTTCTTAATTTCATTTATTTAAATGTCAACGTTTCGGGCACACGGGCATCGTCTAGTCTCAATCTGTCTATGCTAGTAATTCGTCATTCTTATTTATTCAGCAATGTTATACACTAGGTATGGCTTCGTTTAAATTTTTAAAAAATAAAAGGTTACACCATTTTATGGTTTAAAAGTTTTTAACGGCTTAACTGAAAGAGTCCAACATTCAACTACTCCGGACATACATAGGCCCTTGGGCGTCACCACCGGGGGGGGAAAGGGGGTACGCGTCCCCCCCCAATATTTTGGCAGGAGAGGACTCAATGTAAAAAATTAAATAAAAATACGAATTTATCTGAGTTTATCCAATAAAATAAAAATATAAAATATTAGTTAATTTCAGCACACTCTATTGTTAAAAGCTATTCAGGCGTATAGTATATTTGATGAATTATATATTTTTTATTTCGACTCGAACTGTTTTGTTTTATTGCTCTACATTTCTTTTTTAAACCAATCAGCTTGATCCTACTTTCCATCAATTTGATAAAGACTATAGAAGTTAATGGAAAGCAATGAAATTAGTGGGATCAGAATCAGAAGAAAAACTCAATAAAATATTAAATCAAGAAATTTTGGCCCACATCCTTCAATATAAAGCCTTAACAATTCCCTACTTTAATGTATAAATGAGGCATAAATTGACAAGTTTTATGAGGCTATAAATACCTTCAGAATACAGCATTGGAGGATGAATTTAAATGCCAATGTTATTATTTCAACTTTTAGCCCCTCGAATTTCCACCTACCCTATCTAGGAAAATATTAAGCCCCCCAATAATTTGGTGCTGGTGACGGCCATGCTCAAATCCTTTATTATTTTTTCCTGTTTATAGTTTTACATTGTGATTTAATTGGATTCTAAATAAAATTTAAATTAAAAAAAAATATACGTATAACTACACTGTTGGACTCTTTCTGTTAGGTTGTTAAAAACTTTTTGACAATAATATAAAATGATAAAACCTTTTCTTCTTTAAAAATTTTAACGAAGCAATAGTGTATACCATTGCTGAATAAATAAGAATGACAAATTACTTGAATAGGCATTGATTGATTATACCCAATTTCTCCATCTGATACTTTATTTTCACAAATTTACGCCTTGTTTTTTTAAAGGCATCTTGAGGTGCATATACAAAATAATTATATATTTGATGAATTATATTATTTTTATTTCAGCTTTAACTGTATTGTTTCATGAATTCTTTAACATAGTTGGATCTCCAGAATTGGTCTCCATTTCTTTTTTAAACCAAGCAGCTTGATACTACTTTCCATCAACTCGATGAAGAAGAAGAAAGAAAGTATTTTTATTCTGGGACATCTTGTCCCCTAAGAATAACCGTATATGTACAGATCCAGAGTCCTTTGTCTGGCTAGTTTAGAACAAAGTTGGTATAGAAATTAAAGAACTAAAATAAAATAAACAAGCCTCATAAATAAAACAAACATCAAAAAAGAGATAAGAATTTGACTGGTTTCCAACCCTTTGAACGTAAAACAATAAAAGAAAAACAGAATTTTATATCCACAAACACAGATAAGTATTATAAATTATAACAGAAAAATGTGTTGAGGCAAGACGAACTGGTAGGGCTGCTGAATGCTGGTGATTGGAACGCTTTGTTTTTCTATCATTGTAATGCGTATAAATACAGAACATTTTTAGTTGAGCAATAAAATTCATAATATAGGAAATTACCTAAATTACTATTATGTATTGCTCTGTTATTATTATTAATTAGGATTAGATTATTAATCAATTTAAGTTAATAATTTTTAACTAGTTTTATTTTTTAATGGTGCTCATATTGAAACGTTGATGTTGAGTTTTGTATAATTTTATGTATCTAAATAATTTTTTCTCCTATTTTGTTTATTTATTTTATCTATTATGTAGGTATTGTATAGTTTTGTTTATTTTCATTATTATTCACACACGGCATATAATTGTATGAATCGATATATGTTAATAAGGATGTTTATTTATTTTTTTTATTTTTTTTTTTATTCATTATGAACATTGAAAAAGACTTTTTATTTTATCGAGACAGCTCTTGGCAGACGGTGTTTAACCATGCCAATGCAGGCTTATATTTTTCTTTATAATGTTGTAAATATATATTAATTGAAAATAAAGCTGTTTATCTATCTATCTATCTACCATAGTTAGTTAAACATATAAATAAGCGGTTCAGGCAGTGATATAAGGGTACGCCATCCAATGGAGGTGGATCGCTTTAAAAAAAGAAGCAATCAGAACAAAGGCTCGACCTCGATGGCTGGATGACCCACATATCTCAATAGGCGCCTTTCTATCTGCGGTCTTATGGCATCGGTGACAATATGATCAGAGGTTTAGTGGAAAACATTTATTAAAATCTGCCTCTCCTTCTTAGATATTTTTGAGGATCGATCGAGCAAAGAGGGAGAAGCCAGTTAAATCCGTTAGAAAGAAGCTTGGAGGGCGACTTGGTGGGCGTAATAATCCTGAACCAGAACAGTGAGCTAAGTTGCTGAGTGCGCTTTGAGTCCCATCACAATCCCATCCGTTCCGAGATGCAAGGAGCAAAGAGAGAGGATAGCTGGTGATCGGGGACAGCGGGATTACGTCACCAGCCGCTCCTACACTTCGCTGGATAGAATTCCTCTCTCCCCTCCTTCCATCTTCCAACTCCCCGTTTTATCATCCTCCGCTTTAAATCTCTTAGAACAAATAACAAAAATAAATAGATAAAAACTAAAGCTGCACCAAACCATTCCTCGACAGCTCCAGATAAAAAAAACCCGTTTTTTGAAAATTATGACAGCATTAAAATCACCTATGAAAATGGGATTTGAATTTTATATACTGATATTGATTGATTATAAAAACTTGCCATTTTATTCTGAATATAATCAATTAAAAAAAACAAATAAAATATTTTTGAATGTTTTAAATGCTCGATTAAAACAATAAATAAATGGTGTCTAATAAGGACTCAAGCTGAAGTGCTCTCACCCAGTCTCCACTGGTTTTATAACAGTGATGCTGCTGGGAAAGAAGCACCGGGATCTCCCAGAGTCTTGCTTTGCCTTCCATAAGTGGGAGGCAAAGCAGGAGTCAGAGATCCCTAGGCTGAATGTATATATTTGATATAAGAAGAATGCGTGTATGTATTTTTATTTTCTATTTTTATTTCAATGGATGGTTGCATATATTTTAGTTTCTATTTTGGTTGTATATATTTATTTTATATATATAAATATATAAATATATATATATATATATATATTTATTTTTGGTTGTATACATTTTAGTTTCTATTTTTCGTTTCTAATTATTATCTTGTGTGAATGTATCTTTTGAGCACTAATATTAAATGCCCTTAAGTGTGGCACATTATATTATTTCTTTATAAATAAAAAAAAAAAAAAAATAAGGATGAATATATCATAGTTTTCGTTACAAAGTAATAAATTTATAGAAAGTTACATCATATTTTACAAAAGGAACAAATCTGAATTGAAATCTAAATAAAATGCTGTCTGTAAAGAAATGAATATAGCTCTGCTTAATATTTTCTTCTTCTAATTTTTATCTTGTGTGAATGTACAGTGCCAGTCAAAAGCTTAGACTCACTTGTATTTAATTCACAATCTTCAAGTTTAAAAAAATAATTGTAACTCAAGAGATAAAATTTCAAAAATTATAGGATTGTTTCGAATACAATCTATATAAATAAAGATGAAATTCTGTTTGTTCTTTATAGAAATACATACCGTTTGTCCTAAATTCTCTGAAATTCGCTTAGTGATTCTTTCATACCAGGTGCGAACACCTGTCCATATTAAAATTGCATAACAGCCAATCTCTGGATCTATTCTTTATTGTTATGAAAATAGTTATGATCTCGTTTTAAATTACATTTTTACGAAATCAACCGTTGGAGAAAAAAAAAATCTCATTTCTGTCCTAACGAACTTTTCTTGACCCACGGCTTATCTCATTGTTTTCCAAATTCCCTGGGTGAAACCGGGATACACAGCTGGTTATAAATAAATTAAAAATAAAGTTATAGTTGTTGTGTTGTTCAATAAATAAAATGTTGTTAATTATTTATTTTACCAAATCTAAGGGTGAGTCTAAACTTTTGACTGGTACTGTTTCTTTTGAGCATTAATATTAAATGCCCTTAAGTGTGGCAGATTTTATTATTTCTTTATAAAAAAAAAAAAAAAAAAAAAAAAAAAAAAAAAAAAAAAAAAAAAAAAAAAAAAAAAAAAAGACTCAAGATGAATATACCATAGTTTTCGTTACAAAGTAATAAATTTATAGAAAATTACATCATCTTTTACAAAAGAAAGAAATCTGAAATGAAATCTAAATAAAATGTTGTATATAAAGAAATGAATATAGCTCTGCTTAATATTTTCTCATGGAAACAATTGTGGAATTAACCGGATAGGTAAGGTGTCAGCTATACATTTCATTTGAAAATATGAAATATGTGAATTTGCTTCGTTGCTGAAGCATTAAGGTGCCGTTGCACTGTACGAACTTCACCCTCGAACACGGCAAATCTAAAAAAGACACGAACAGGTACATTATACGTTCGCCTGCGTGTTCGGGGATAGCGCTGGTGTCGGGTTCGTGTTGGTTAAGATAAGCTTCTAGACCTTTTAGCATTTTTCTGACGTTGCTTTTATCCATAATAAGTTAGAGCAAAAGCCATAACAGGAGCTGGTCCCAAATCAGCCGTCTTTGTGATGAAAATTGTTATTGTTTTAAGGTACATAGGTGCGGTCATACATCACCGCTCGACTTCACGTTTCATTGTAAATAGCTGTACGTTGGTATAGCAAGTTTCAGGGGATTACCTTTTCTAGGTAAAGGCACCTTTAGAAAAGAAAACTAGTTGGGGAATCGACTCAAAATCTAATTTTCCGGCTCATGCTCATGAAGAACTTACCTGCACTTTTTGTTAACTTTTGTTGTTTGTAACATTTTCCCTATATTGTTTATCATGATTTATTGCAAATCCAAAATAAAATCAATATGAACGTTTTAGAAATAATGTAGCTGATCTAGATCCGTTATTTTTTTTCCGGTACTCTAAATTATTTATTTCGTAGTAAGGAATTTGATAAAATTTCTATATCAAATGTGCCAAAGTTTCGACCCAAACCACGTGGTTAATTTTCAGGGCTAGCTAAGTTCTGGAAGAGTTTCACAAAGACTTAAAATATATCTCTATGATTTCAAGTATATCTATTTAATAAAATTTATTGTTTTGAGTAAATCATTCAGATTATGAGAGGGCTGTCCCTTTGTCTGACCATCCTGAAATTTTAAGGTTGTGTAAACTTGTGGGACATAGAAGAAAACTTTTCAGGATTGACTCAAACTATTCTTATTACCCTGTGGAAGGGAAGGTGTGTTCCAGTGACCCTGAAGATATCAGCTGTGGGAGAGAGAGAGAGAGAGAGACGACCCCCTCCCCCCTCCTTCTACACCACTATACAAAAAGAAAACAAACAGAACGAATGGAGCAACAAAAAAACTTCCTAGGCTCTCTACCTGTTCCTCTAGTCCGTTCACACTTTGCCCGTCTCTCCTTCATCTTTCCCCCGTCAACGGGTCATTGCATTGCCAGTTGAATCTAGACCGCTAACTATTTTAATTTTAAGGTTGTGCATAACGGTAAATATCGTATTGCTTATTCGGATATTCCAATTTATTGTAAAAAAAAATTGTATGTGTCGGTTGGATAATTTATAAGCCGAAATTGCTGAAAGGGGCGAAAAATGAATCACCAACCGAAGACAAAAACCTAGACTGTTTTATTTATTTATAAGTGCAGTTAAATTATATATTGAGGTTCTAGTCTGACCAGAATTTGCTTTAATATATTGTTAGAGCTGCGTGATACAAAAACAATGCCATTCAATTGGGCAACAGAACTGGGGGACCTTTTATGTATAATCGGAGCAGATAATGTATGGTTGGGTCAAAATCTAGATTTGATTATAAATAGTAAGATGGACATAGAGGAGGCAATGAGGAATCATCTTCTTAGCCTAGATATAGAGAGAGCGACGAAATCCACATTTAATTTATATGCCCACATCAATAAATTAAAAATTCTTGCACAGTTGCGTTTGGCAAATAAAAAGGGTACACGCATTAACATTGATGGAAAAACAATAAGATTGATTCTCAACTATCATGCAAATATTGTAATTTAGATTTAAGCGATAATATCTATCATTACATAATTAGAGTGTAAGACATTTGAAGATCATAGACTGTCTATTTTAAACAATTATATACAAATAGAAGCATATGGAGATCCTATTATTTCATTATTTGATGTTAAGAACATTAAGCATTTAAACAGCATTTTTCTTTTCGTTCGTAATACTGTAGGTAAGGAGTTTAATACCCTTTAAGTAAAATATTTGATATGTATATATTTTTATGTAGTGTAAAAGGTAATTACTTATTTTACTTTTAATCTTATGGAATTGTTATTATTTTGTTAAAAAACCTGATGATCTTTTGTTGTGATGATGAAATAATTAGGTATTGTTTTGTAGGTACTATATATAATATTATTTTTTGTATATTCAGAGCCAGATCTCCTGTAATTGTAAATTTACAAAATACAGTATTTATCCATCCATATTGAGGTTGATAAATAGTCAGGATTTTCAGTCATTATTAAATGTGCCAACGTTTCGACCCAAATATGTGTGGGTCATCTTAAGGACAGATAATTCTGAAAGGGTTAAAAAATTACTGCGAAATTTTTAAATGTTGTCAGCCTGAAGTATATATATATATATATATATATATATATATATATATATATATATATGTTTTTAAATATCATCAGTTAATAGCTTTGTTTATAAAATTAACGAGCATGTTTTAGTATTCATAAAAATTTTTTTCTCCCACAAATTTGGTTCAGATCTAAAGACAATAAAAAAAACCACCCAATAACTCGTTTGATGCTTTACGTTAACAACAGATAAGTTCCTTTTTTTTTTTTTTTTTTTAATTTAAGGCGCCTTTATTATTTATTATTTAGTAGAAAAGGAAAAAAGAAGTTAGGAAGTAAGGTATTAAAAGCTTCATTAGCATTGCATGGTGATGTTATCTTCCAACAGCGTTTAGCAATGGCCAAGCCCAATTAGGCAAAGAAATGAATGGGATGTAAACAGTGCATGCAATTAACATATATAAGAATGGAATCACCATTAATAAATTGGCGGGGCATGAAATGATTTTTTTTTTTTTTCTTAAATCTTGAAATCTGTCATCAGTTTTGGAAATGATTGTTTAGCCTAATAAATTTAATAAAAAATAAAAATTGCATATCGTTTTCTTTATGATGAAGTTGTTGTCATGGCTGCAACTCTACTACAGTATATTTGATATAAAATCATTAGTTTGAGAGGTGCTGTTTAACATGATAGTTGGCATTACCTGCCTCGGCAATGACAGTTGTTATTGTCAAGTAAACAAACATTAAAGATTGGAGCATATTATGGGGGCTTAATTTGTAAATTTTCGTTTTTCTTACTTTCAGTACTTTTTTATTATTATTTTACGTTTAGTTTTTTGTTAATCAAAATCTCTTATGGGCTTTTGTTTTCTGCGTGCAAGCAGCTAAATAATTTTTTGAAGATTTATAAAGTTACAATAAATATTTTCTCTACTTTTACAAAATATTTTGCTTCCTTTAAAATTTCTTAGATTTTCTTTGTGGTATCCGTTTCGTTATTTTCCGTACCCAATGAAAATCTGCATTGTTAATCTTCTTCTTCTTTCCTCGTCCCAACCATTCAAGCTCCCCTCCATTTCCTTTCTTGGAACCATTGGAGGAAATCATTCTAACATTTTCTTTAGTGTCTTCATCTGTTCCTTGTGCCACTAACCTTGGTCTCGAAAACCAACATCGCTCTCTCTTTTTCTTCCATTGGTTGTAGATGGCACTCCCACGGGGCTGATTCTAGGCAATACAGGCTAGGGAAGGTTCCTGACCTAGGTTTTTTTTCTAATCTTCTTAAAGTCTTGTTTTCAGCCCATTTCCTCTCGATGCCATGATGTTAGCATCTTTGCGTTTAATACTAAATTTATACAGTAAACTTTCATATATAACTTTTCACAGTAATTTGAAATAATTACTATGCGGATCAAGGGGAGATTAAAACAGAAATTCTAATAAACTATTACTATAAAAAAGAATCCTCATATTTAATAATACTTTTTGTCCTTGATTGGAAAATTGGTTCTATCAAAACATTTAATTGTGATTTATACATTTTGTGATGGTAATCGTGTATCAACTGGAATCCTTCGATGATTCATCTCCTGATCGCACCATAGTGAGAAAGCAAATTTATTTGAAAAATTAGATGCTATATGATCTATATCCCTGCATAGAATAAAAACACCTATCATCGTTCTATAGGGATTTCAACCTTTTAAAGGAAAAAAAAGGTATCTCCCCTCAGACGATTTTCGGACCCGGCAGTGATAATTGATCATGAAAATACGTTCTACAACATGACATAAAAGAAACCATTACAAATATGCAAAATCGATAATTTAAGTGTTGCCTTAATTGGAATTAGACTGTGGTGTCAGAAAAATTAGTGCCGTAGCCGTGAAGTTCAGGTATTTTCTGTTCTATTTTTTTTTAATTATTGTGTATTTTTTTTAATTAAAGCTATAAAATATTTTCGGTTCATCCAGCATTTAAAATAAATTTTGTAAGATTCTTCAATAATTGAACTCTGGAGATCTCAATTTCTACTACTGATACGTTATGACTTTGTGAAAAGGTTTTTCTACATTTTGTCTATTTGTGCTCTTCTGATATATCGTTGGAGAGAGAATCGATGCCTCAAGTATATTTAACCTTTAAAAACAACTTGACATTCCTATGAACTATCTCACGGACCCGGCTGTCTTCAGATGTAACTTCGTGCTGGTGTAATTACTCACGGACCCTTCATTTTGACTTCTTTAGAGGATCCCTTTTCTTTCTTCTTCCCTTTCCATTTCTCAGTTCTCCAGAATGGTAGCCGCCAGGTACTTTATATTTCTTATAATTCCTTAATGTTATAATTAAAACGTCAGATTTAATAAAACGATAAAAAGTATAAATTCACATACTTTACGCCTACGCGGAAGTGTGATCATTTCTGAGAAAAAAATAATACAAATTAATTGAAGGTTTTAATTATGGTAGGCTTTAAGCAGGTGAAAACTTAGTAGAATTTTGAGACGAATAAACAGAAACCTTAACTCCAAAGTAGTGTTTTTGTTGGACGCGGCTTCGATATTACACACTCTCAAGGCAAAATAGATAACCGGGCTTCACATTCTTGCAGGAGAAGTTGAAAAACTCCAACTCGACATCGAATTAGTACGTCAATGTATACCGTGGCATTGCGGGCTGCTCGGAAATGCATTCTTTCAAGTGAATTCCTTGTAGGCATACCCAGGTCATGACCCTAGAGACGCCTACTATAAAATGAGTAGAAAGGAACATGTCTTCAGGCTTAGACCGGAACTAACAGCTCATCTTTATAAAAAATTCAATCAGTCGTTAGACCTTAAGATTGAGCCATCCTTACACGGATTACCATGGAGAGATATGACAGCGCCTGGGAACCTAGAACAGAAGCTTCTTCCATTGACTGGTCTGAGTTTTGAACATCATTAAAAGAAACAAAAATATTCGTAAAGGAGTAGGAATATATCCAAGTCTCCATTGATATAATGCATAGGGTGGCAAAAAGGACCAACCTACCCGACTTTTGTTCTGACAAAGACTGCCAGGCTTTGCCCCACTCTTCTAGCAGGAGCAGAACAAGTGTGTTCGAAAAAGTTCCAGACATGTTTATCTCAGTGTACGTAAATGTTTCTTTAAATGCCGTTATTCATAAGATTAATTTTCGAGGCTTTATCGCATCTTTCAATGATATTCTGAGCTAGGATGGCTTAATCTCAATTCCTAACCAATCCTTAAGGACCGAAAAAAAACGTCCTCTCCGACGCCCGAGAAGATCTTTCCCAGAAGACTGCATCTAAGCGAGGCGAATCGGTCGCATTCCGATGTATAGTGCATGGCAGTTTCCGATGCTTTCCTTTGGAATATAGCAATGTCAGCGGCTCTGTGCGATTTTCCTTAAATAAGATTCTCGTCTTAAATTAATGTACCGTCGTCCTTCATCTTCCTTTTCGGTTTGGCCTTGACGACATTCACTTAGGTTGTTATAATTATTAGGACCTAGAATTTTATGTTTTAAGCAATCGCCAAATTCAAAGCTAAAACGAAAAGGTACCGCGGAAACTTGACACTAAAACATCTGTAGTAAGCGAACCATAAATTATTGGAATTGTTACTTATTTTGCAGAAGCAAAAGAGTGAAATTTCGAAAAATAACATAGAAATAACTTCGCAGATACTGTAGAAATGTCTATGGTAAAGTCTTTCTTTCATTGATGCGACTAAGTACATTTGTTTTACACGACTTTCTCAGTCTGCTATCTTATTCACTACCATAGAGTAATATTTTCGGTGAACTAAACGTTATCCAAATATGGTACATATATATATATATAATCTGGTAGATATTTCTGTTATGATGGACGATTATAAGAAACATATTTTCTTAAGAAGGGTTGAGAAAACTTGGGGTTTTCAAGGCAAAAGCGAAAAAATTTAAATATGTTTTGTTTTCTATCTAAATATCTAAAAGGAACAATGTTATATTTAATGGAACAATGTTATAAACAAGGTATAATGTTATATTTGAAACGAGTTTCAATACATTATAAAAGTTTACTACATTAGTTTCCTCTTATAATTGTTTTTTTTTTTTTTAAATCTTGAGTTTGTGAAGAGCGCTGAGAATACATTGAGCTGGTCTAAATACATGAGCATCTCTCGAAAATATAGAAATACATTAAACAAAATAACAAAACAAAAAAAAAAATGCATCAATACAGTCCAGTTTGAATTTTTTTTTTTTTTTGTGCTTATTTAAAATTCCAATAATTACTGTTTTCACTTGTTTTTAATATAACTGTTCAATATTTTAATGTGGATTATAATGAAATTATTATGTAATATATTATAATGGCATAAATAAACTTACCGAAAGCTAAAGCACCGATAGAGTGAGTGGAAGGAATTTAAAACTATGTTTGCCTTTCCACTTTATGAGTTATACTTCTTTAGCTTTGGTATAATCTGTTAAAATACATTCACTTGAATTTGAATTTTAGAATTAATTTTCTTTTTATAATATTTTTTTACCTCAAAATCTCTTTATTTTATATATATATATATATATATATATATATATATATATATATATATATATATATATATATTTGCTTTAATAATGTGGAACTAAGACATTCCACCAATATATTGCCGTATTATTTTAGTTATGAAAAAAATTTTGGATGGAAAAATTTCCATCTAGGAGAGTGTAACTGTTGGAAGCCATATTTAAATTTTTAAGTTTTCGGTTATATGTGTGGGCACTTGAGTACGGCCGGCCATGTTGCCGAATTGTGCAGCCGTATCTAGTTACCTGTTCATTTCACCCTCACAATCTGTAGGTGACCTTAAAATTTTATAATATAAATATTCCAAACAGAATTATAAAAAAATGGCTTTTTTTTAATGATCGTTATGACAGCTAGACAGCAACCTATTTAGAAATTAATTTTTTACTCATTTAATTTCATATTCCACGCAAAGTTGGAAATAAATCTATCTTTATGACAGTCCTTTTTTCTAGTTCAAAGAGTTTTTGAAATAAGTTTATTATGATGAGGCGAATTGTAAATAAATCTATTATAAAGTATTCTATTGGCAGCGTTTAACTCAAATTACATATTATTACAAATAGAAATAATCATTATACCTCACATTTTACAACAAATAATAAAATAAATACACTTTATGATGAGGTTTATAAAATTATTCGCTTCCCGAAAATGCTATCCACTTTAAGATAAAATAGATTTATAGTTTCTAAATACTTTAGATGCCCCAGGTGAATGAATTGCATTCTATTATAAAAGCAATCGCAACACTTTAGTTGATCTGTTTTGGATATCTGGAAACAGAATTCTGTAAAGAAAACTTGCTGTGCTATGGGTGGTGGGGGGGGGATTCAAAAGAACACTTTTTTATCAGGTGTAAAGAGCTAACAGATTTTTAAAAAATGTATTATGGTTTTTAGAGGAATGTGAGTATAATAAAAAATAACTTTAATTTGTGATATTAATTTAACCATTAATGTGGAGTAACCACCTATTTTTTAAATTATTTAATTTGTGATAGTTTTGACGAATTTGGCAACAGCTTCATGGTACTGTCACGCGAATGTCTAATTGACCTTTGAATTTGAATTAGAACCTAATAGATTAAATAGATACTTTATTTCTCTTATAAACGATTAGCAATGACTAAGGCCAGGCTATATAAAAGTTTTTTTTTTTTTTAATTTTACTTACTTCGTATGCTAACTTGCCTGAATGATTGAAAATATTTATATTCGTTTAATATTTTGACAGTACAGTCGGAGATAAGCGTTTCGGATCATTAATAGGCCATAAGTGTCCCCAAACATGAAAATAGTCTAAACAATAAGTTAGATGAGAAAATTTGATATCAGTGATATTGATGGTTAAAGCGTTTAATTCGATTTATTCGTAGACGATGCTTCTCCCGCCAAAAATATCTGCTGGCATGTGATGAAAATTACGCCAGTGATGCTTGAAGAGTAAACCATCGAATCGCGTAACGTTTGAACACAAATTAACATTATTATGAGCGATTATCGAAGCTATCAATCTCACAGCCGCTGACTTTTATATGAACTTTATTTTGTCTGTTCCCTGAAATTTTCATGTTTAGGGATGGAGTTCAGAAATCGTCTTTGGAATCAATGAAGATGTTTTAAGACTCATATATAGGTTACTTTGACTGTATATGTCGTTTACTCATATACCGGAGTTAGGGTTTACTGAAGACAATTTTTTCAATACCTGTGTCAGAACATAAACCTCAATAACCCAACTGAATTCATGACCTTATATATTTTAACTTTTTAAAATAAGAAACAAATTATCAATTCATTATTAATGGCTATTAGGTATCTGATGCGAAAAAACGACCTTACAATGAAGTGTGCGGAAATTTGTTATGTTTTGGGAACAGCATGTATTAATATCATTTTTATTTATGAATATGCTTTGCACACATATCCATTAGTTATGCTTAAAATGCCGCAACAGTCTGGTTATTGACATGTGATGAAAATGATGCTTGAGGAGTAAAGTATTGAATAGTGTAGCGTTTGAAGACAAATTTACATTACCGAAGTTATTAATCTCACAGCCGCTGACTTTCATATGATTTTTTTTTTTTTTTTTTTTTTGTGTGTTCCATGAAATTTTCATGTTTAGGGATGGCGTTCAAAATTCATCTTTGGAAATCAATGATGTTTTAAGTCTCATATATAGATAACATTGACTTTCGATGTTCTAAATATATACACAGAGACAACCATATCGTTTACTCTTATACCGGAGTTAGGGTTTACTGAAGAAAATACTTCCTGTATGTGTGTCAGAACTTAAACATCAATTACCCAACTGAATTCTTGAACTCTTTAACATAAGAAACAAAATGTCAATTCACTATTAGATATCTGAGACGAAAAACGATCTGACATTTAAGTGTGCGGATATTTGTTATGTTTTGGAAAGTATGTCTTAATATCATTTTATTTATGAATTTGAACTCTTTAATATAAGAAACAAAATGTCAATTCACTATTAGATATCTGAGACGAAAAACGATCTGACATTTAAGTGTGCGGATATTTGTTATGTTTTGGAAAGTATGTCTTAATATCATTTTATTTATGAATTTGAACACTTATCCATCATTTAAGATTAAAATACCGCTAACAGTCAGGTTATTAACTCTGTCATTACTTCAGCTTAAACAAATTTAAGGGTAAGTACCATAGTGATTTCGTTTTAGGTACTTGCTCTAGGAGGACAATCTGTAAAGGTGTTCGTGTTCAGGAAGAGGACAAGCGGGGCCCAGAAAGTCGAGGGCGAGATAGGAGATGATGTAGGAGTGGGTCCGTGGTCGTTCACCTCAGCCGAGGCCATTTTACCTAACGCTGGAGACTCCAGACTAGAGGTGGCAAACAAACGTGGATTATTTTTCAAACAAGCATGTTTGTGTAAATATCGTCCGTGCTTTCAGAGCGACATTATTCTCTATCGATGTTTATTAAACAACCATCGATGCTCTGTCTGGCTTCAAGAAATCCTTTTTTTTTTTTTTTCCTATGATCCTATTTTCTCGATCATCAGCATTTCAAATCAGACTCACGCATTTGAGCATAATAACAACATATTTTTACGATTTGTCTACGGTTCATAAAGGCACTATTATTTGTCTCATTCTTATTGAACAAGTTGAAGTAACTCATCTTCTTTAGAGTAGAGAATACTTCCTCGGATCTTACATATAGCAAACTACCTAGTTCCATTGCCCCTCCTTTATCTACATTCATATGATTCGTCCTGTGACCGGAAACAAGATCCTATCTTTATGACACCTGTGTCCCTCTCTAAGTAACTAATTTCCGTTTAATATCCGCCTTGCTTCTTTTTTACCCTCAACGTCAACTTTTACATCTTCTTACATTCTTCTAAACTGACCCTCTCTAATGTAAACATCATTCTCCATTAAATTGGAAGTGATTCTTTTAAGAGGTTTTTTGTGTTTTAAGTATTACATTTTGAAAGGTATACATTATTTTTAACGACTCTGTCATAGAAGAAATGACAAAAGAACTATGCGAAAAGCTATGATGAGATGATAAAAACACGTTAATCCTGCAATGATGTGCTTGCACTGTTCTTTTGACAAAAGAAAAGTGTGACAATGGATGTAGTTCCACAACCATAAATAGATGTGTTAAATGTTATTTATATTGATCAATGACAAGTGTTTATTACATGAAAAGTTTGACAAAACTGATGGTTGTTGATTGTTTAATTGGAAGATGGGCCAGAAAATAATTTTAAATAAAATAATTAAAGAACAAAAATGAAAGTTATTCCTTCTCTTTTTTTAACAAAAACTTAACTAACACAACGTCATCAATAATATTTATAACTTTCTGAAAATTTGTTTATAGTACGATACATACTTCCTTTTACTCCTATGGGTCCAACGAGAGGAGCTAGCTGGGATGAAACTTTGATTATTCCGCAGAAGTTCAGTAAATAAGGCACTGAAAATAGAAAGATAGACTAATTGTCTTTTAATGAGAACTGCATAATTCATATAGCAATGCTCTAACTCAGCATTAAAACGGGCAATCTTCTACCAAGCCTTTGAATAATAAAAAGGTACAAAGTTTATACCGACTGAAAACAGATAATCTCCTACGCGAGGTACGAATTCGGACGGCCTAAATTGCAATAGAAAGTACCAAAATAAGTGAAATAACGTGTATTTCACTTATTTTGGTACTTCACCGTATTTTAAAAAGAATATATGAATGGTATATAGATGTTCGGCTTCTTACTTTAAAGCAATGTAAATCTTCTTTAGTATGAAATATGCACTCTCTTTCCAATTTTTTCCCCTTTGAAAATCCATGATGTTTATTTATTCCATGTTTTTTATTTAGTCGGGATCAGTGATACACAAAGTTTAGGGGGTGCAGGCATAGACGTGCCATTTTCAATTGAGGAGGTGGGAAATGGAGTCAGTGAAAAGAATGGATTGACTTGACCGGGATATGTGCTTGGTGGCGCAAATGGCAAGCGCGCCGTAATAGTGATACAGAAATCAGGGTTCAAATCCCGGCCAAGGCTAATCGTTTCTCTTGTTAAACATTTTGTTAAAACCCAAAATGTTAACAACTGCTAACCGTGCGGAGTCACTAACACAATTTGAAAAAAATCTGGTGCGTGCGCGCAACACACAACTTTCACTTACCAACTTACTTAGATTAGAAATTGACGTGTTTTGCTAAATATCATTTCCCAAAGTCACACATTTTTCTACATTCATATCCTATTTTTGTTAATCGTTAAAGCCGTTTTTGAGTAAATAAAAAAAACCCGTGAAAATGATACAAAATTTATTAAGTAAAGTCCCCCCTCCCGTAGATCAATTTTGATGAAATTTTTACAGTCATATCTCGGGCATATAAATACATCAAATACCAAGTTTGATCAAAATCGTTAAAACCGTTTTTGAGTAAATAAAAAAAACACGTGAAAATGATACAAAATTTATTAAGCAAAGTCCCCCCTCCGGTTGATCAATTCTGATGGAATGTTGGTTATCACATCTTTGGCATATAAATTAGCATAAAATCTGGTGCGTGCGCGCAACACACAACTTTCACTTACCAACTTACTTAGATTAGAAATTGACGTGTTTTGCTAAATATCATTTCCCAAAGTCACACATTTTTCTACATTCATATCCTATTTTTGTTAATCGTTAAAGCCGTTTTTGAGTAAATAAAAAAAACCCGTGAAAATGATACAAAATTTATTAAGTAAAGTCCCCCCTCCCGTAGATCAATTTTGATGAAATTTTTACAGTCATATCTCGGGCATATAAATACATCAAATACCAAGTTTGATCAAAATCGTTAAAACCGTTTTTGAGTAAATAAAAAAAACACGTGAAAATGATACAAAATTTATTAAGCAAAGTCCCCCCTCCGGTTGATCAATTCTGATGGAATGTTGGTTATCACATCTTTGGCATATAAATACATCAAATACCAAGTTTGATTAAAATCGTTAAAACCGTTTTTGAGTAAATAAAAAAAACATGTGAAAATGATACAAAATTTATGCCGTTTTTGAGAAAATCGAAAAAAACTTAAAAAGTTATTAAATAAAGTACCCCCTCCCTTTGAGCAAATTTGATTAAATTTTTGCTGTCACATCGCGGGCTTATACATACTCTAAATACCAAATTTCAGGTTCGCACGGTTTATAGTTTTTGAGCTAGTCTGTTCACACACACACACACACACACACACAGACCATTTCGCGGGACTTGGTTATTTTGACTCAGGGGACCCCAAAATGTGTATTTCCGTTGAAAACCGGAAGTCGAAAATTTTCACGATCGCAATACTTCCACTTACTATATATTTCATATATAGGTAAGTGAAAGTAATTGCAAAACTGCAGGAATAATTTATATTATTGTACCCTTTCCTACAATTATTGGGGCAACTCAAAAGTTTTAAAAAACGAGATGCCCTACTTCTCCCATATAATACTCGTTTTCAGAGGTTATTTTAACATGAGCTGTTTCATCTCTTCTCTCGAATACCTTCTATTTGATGTATATACATTAGTAATTGTTAAAAAGGCGACGCGTAGGGTGGGAGAACGAGTAAGAACGTCGGAAGAGTTGAGAGGATGGTGTCGCTGGGTTCTACGCTTTGAGGCTAGGAGGTGAACAATCCTAGCACCTCTGTATAGAATTGAAAAGCTTTTCATTGCATAGACAGCCTCTTAACCGGACAAAGTCTTTTCATCTCCTTTCTGTCTCCTCAACATACCTCTTCTGCCACCACTTTCTGACTGGTCAAAATAGGTGTTTTCATCTCTTACGATGCAAATGTGAAAATTATATTATGATGAGTGCTCAATCTTGATTTGAGTGTTTTTCTTGATTTGACTATTTGTTTTAATTTGTCCAATTTGAGATAAATAAGACGATGCGATAAATAAATAAGAAAACGGTAAGCATTTTCACTTGTATTCTTTTTTTTTTAACTGGGAATTACAAAAACCAAAAATTTATGATAAATAAGTCATGACAGACAAAAAAAAAAATTACTTGCGTGCAACCCTTATTCACGTATATGAAACCTTTTAACAGTGTTCAGAGAAGGCGTGTGAGTCGAGAAACTTATCTAACATTTGTGTTGTCTACAAGCTCACACGACTTTATCACGGTCGACACACAGCGTGCTACTTTCGTAAACATCCTGGATAAGGTTTTCTTTCCATGTTTACTACTTTTGTTTTAAATCAGATGGCTGATGTCCACGTAAAGAATCTAGAAGTAAAACGGATAACAAATGGCGGAAAGAGTACGATTTTCAAAGTGTGTATTTTTTCAATTCCTTATAAATTTAGGGTTGTCACATTTTTCGTTATAATCTGTTTTTTGTTGTTTACCCAAGAATAATGTGAAATTTTGATCAGGTTAGGACATTGATGATTTGTTACAAGTTGCATCAATATCCAAATAAGTCTGCATTAGTCCATTTTAAAACGCCAAAAGAATAAGATGCCAGAATCGCTCACGTATTTAAAGCTTTTATAATAAGAAAGGTATGTTCGCTGAATCATTTTAACACGCTTTTTAAACTTACCTTCAAATTGCTTGTTTAATATTCTTCTTAATTCCAATAGCTGATGAATACCCAGATATTTTTAGGAATCGTATCTACCCAAGCTGTTAATAACTACTTTATTAGAGAGCTCCATATTAGATGTATTTTCAGGCTTTCCTTTTTTAACATGAAGTACTGCACATTTATCCAAAACCCATCTTCATCTGAATGCCTGCACTAAAGATCCGTACTATTTCCAGAAGGCTTTGCAGATCATTTTCATTCTTCGAATATAACTTGATATCGTCCATGTAGAAAGAATGATAGACGATTGTTTCTGCTTCAAGATGATATCCTCTACCTGATGAGTTCAACAAAGTCCTTAATGGATTGATCGCCAGACAAAACCATAATGGGCTCATAATTATTATTGTTATTATAAACAGTTTCTTGTCTTTAAAGTCTTTTAGCGAGTCCATAGTCACCTGCGTAAACCAGAAGCTAAAGAATAATTTAAAGAATTTAAAGATAATTTTTTTTGAGGGAATATGTTTTAAGTTTACAAATTTTTCTCCTAATCATGTATCAACTAATCATTGATTAGCCAAGTTGTTCTTATCTCCCGATCAACCGCAAAACGTTCCTCTTCCTGAACTTAAATAAAATTATAGTAAGCATATCTAGATTATGGCCTCCTGACATTTAGAGGGAATTTATTGCAGCTCTACTCGCGTATAGTTTCTCCAGTCGCCATTTTCTAGTTGTATCACCCAGTCTTATATTTTTATATCATTATTACATTTATTTATTAAAAAATGCGTTGTAGCTATATTTTAAAATTGTCCAATTAAAATAAAAATCTATTTTTTAAAATGTTTTTTTTTTTTATTATTTTTTTATCTCTGTTGTAATAATTTTGATAGGAATTATAATCCCTAACTAATTAATTTGATGACCGTTACTTGCTTCTGTACGTATGTATCAATTGATTATTAACATAACCAGTTCCTAAATGACCTGGATTAAATTCTGAGCTATTTGTTGTCAATCGTTTATTTATGAATGGTTCCAGCTGCCGAATAACTCATTCAAATTTGCCCTGTCATTTCCTGCTTCTGTCCATTCGAGGGACAGTCCTTGACTACTTTGTGCTCTGACCATACCATTTTCGACACTCCATTCCCTACATATACAGAGGTAACATGTGTTTATGCCAGAGTGTAAATTATTTTTGCTCCATTTTCTCCTTTTTATTTTAGAATTCAATCGATTGATTTATTAATAAACTTGCAAAAAAACACACTGTTTGTGGCATTTAATGTTTAGTGCCCTCATGGTATTTAAAACAGTTACTAAAGAATGACAAAAGTTAAGAAATGATTAATGAATGCTGAGATCAGTAGCCCAACCATGGTTACTATCAACGGGGGGGGGGGATTTTATAAAAATTTATCGCACTATATCTGTCAAGTACAAAGTTATTATTTATTTGACAATTAAGTTAATGGAAAAATGCTACTTAAAATTTTAATTTAATTGAATATGTGATTGTAGTGAGAAAAAAAATTTCTGTTGTCTGGAGGGGGCTTCCGCCTCTTTTTGGTTGCGCCTGAGTGGCTGAGATGGTTAAAGCAAATAAAAATAAATAATCTCGGCGTTCTACAGCAGAAAAGCCCTGATGATGACCTAAAATTTGGGTCGAAACGTCGGCAACAAGAAAATATGTAAATATCACATATTTGTGCTTATTATTTTGACCGCACCCCCGACCAATTCCTGTTCAAGAATAAATAATATTCGGCGTTTCATAACACCCATTGATAGTTTGAAATATTCGCGATGAAAGGAGATTTAATAATAGTTAGGATGCATCAGCGATTTTCTAGTCCTATCAGCCTGCCGACGTGCCCAACTTCAGTTTTAGCTAGTTGTCTTCAGCGGTGCTGGCTTGATTTTAATGCAAATTATTTGTTTTATTAATATAAACATTTTCAAGAGCAAGAATCCTGCAAGAATAAACATTTTTTCTCGCAAAATTTTTCTCGCCCAACATTGTAGTTTAGTTGTTTTACTGACGGTACGCATTCTTCAAATTTTCGACCCATTTAAATCGTTATTAATGGCCAAGCTGGAAAGATACGTTTGAATAACCAAACATTGATACATAAGTAAATCTATAACACTTTCAGCTTCAGAAAGGTCTAAGTTTACTTTTATGTCTTTTTCATTGCCTATATAAAATGTATAACAAATATTTATGCCTTCTGGCCACGAACTTGGATAAGAGCCAAATACCAGACAACTGTCTATCTCCTCTTAAACTATGGTAGAACAGAATTCGGAACACAGATGGTTATTCCTATTATTATTTTTTTCCCTCTGTTATGAGGAAGTTTACTGCATGGCACCTATGTATTAATTTTCAAACGGAAATTCGATATTTGTTGTAATTAGATTTTGTACTTTTGATGTATTTGTGCTATAAAATCGTTATTTTATAGGTTTTGCTGAATATTTAACTAAATCCGGTAGTTTATTTATAATTTATATTTTATAAATTATAAAACTGTCTGTTGAAAAAAAAAATAGCCTCAAGATTAGATGAGGAAGCTATAAAACGCTGAGCTGAGGACAAACGAGAAACGGGACTTACAGTTACTTTAATTACACTCTATTTATTTCCTCCATTTTTTTTTGCAATTAAGATTTTTATGATGTTTTATTTTAATTCAATTAGGTCACTGACTGGCTTGGTCTCTAATTGATTTTTTTTTTTTTTTTTTGTAATCAATAGAGAGCATAAAAATGCTCTCGACTCTATTCAACTTAATTTATTTAATCAATTGATTTAACCTTTGTAATTACAATACTTGTTCACTTTTATAAAATAATAATTGTTGTATATAATTACTGTATAACCTATTAATGTATAATTATACATAATTTTAACCTATATTAATGTATAATTATACATAATTTTGGTTTTATTCACCTTTTCCGCGGTAAAGTGTTACAACCTGAACGACCATAGCTTGCCCCCCCCCCTAGTTTTTAGCTTGCCCCCCCCTAGTTTTGATCCTGGGTACGCCCTTGCTATGTACTTCATAAATAGGTAAGTGAAAGTAAAAATATTAGTGAAGCTCAGCGTTACCTGCATAGGTGGGGAAATACCTCAAGGTTATCCTAGACAAGTGTATAAGGCGATTCGTTATTCTACTTCTTGCCTAGCTGGGGAAAACCAAAAAACTTCACTGAGTCAGTCATTTATTATTCAGACAAAGGAACGTTTATTTAGTGAGAATTTTGAGTGTTTCATTATATCCTTCATTAATATCTACACCGAAATATTCATCGGTATTTCATCGGATCATTCGTAGTGTTGGTTCAAGACTAAAATAAAATTCAAATAATTTCCAAATCTTGCTTACCTATTAATACAAAGACAAGTTTTCACTTCCTCATCAACAAATATGTTTTCCTGAACACTTACACTTCAGCCAAGAAGAACAAAAAGTATAACAGAAAAAGATATTCGAACGCAATGGTTTGCAATAAGAAGTACCGGAAATTCGGGAGGACTATGTTTTATGTGCATTAATTTACCGATATGAGCATTAATTAGTTCAATTAGATGTGTTGAGGTAGTTTGTGATATGATATTTGGTCACACCTGTCTGTTTCTGTAAAAATATTAATTGCACCAGATACAAATCACACTGAAACAAGAACCAGAAAATGAAAAGTTTATCGATGCTATAGGATGGAATAAACCATACTTGTATAAGAATGGAAACAAAGCATGTTATAGGGTAAACCGTAAAGTTATTGGCAAACTAAATTTCAGTGGTGACATTAAAAAAAATACTTCTTATGAAGGGACCTAATTGAAACTTCCTATAAATCCTCTTTATCTATCTTTATAAAGGCTCAAGAGGTTTTTTTGAGTCCAAAGTTCAACAGTTTTACAATATGGCAATATTTATTGTTAAAAGTGCCAAATCTAGTTATTGGCACCCTGAGGATTTAATTGTGAAATCTTCCATATGGTTAGTTTGTTAAAGTCTTACTTTATAGATGACTTACAGGACCCTTCAAGCATTAGACTCATCTATATCTTGTAATAAAATTAGGACTTGTTTCCCTATTTTTTTGAGTTAAAGTTGGGGTACCAATAACTGTACTGAGTGCCAATAACTGTATGGTTTACCCAATAACTACTTTTGTTTTATATTTGAAATTTTTATTATTAAAAGTAAATATACAACATGCCTTTTTTTTTTTTCATTTTTATACGCGTGCTCAATGTAAGTTCAAAATTTGATATTTTTTGTACATCAACTTTTGAAGTTTTTGTGACATCGTGCGTAGACAACTTCTACTTAAAATTTTGTGAAATATCAATAATACCGAACACAAAATTTCATAAAATAATGCGGAAATCTTTACCTGATCTTTTACTCTCATGTATTGAATTTAAAATAGACATGTATTTTTGTAAGTAGGGTATTGGAAAGACTTAATGAGGTGAGCGTATTTTTTTTTTTTTACACTGTTGTTCTGTTTGTCCCTTACCAAGCGTTGGCTTCCATGTTCTTTGGCTTGGAACGTCGTTTGCGGTTTTCCTTCGTAACTAATTACATCTTAATGAACGTTTTCTTACACAAAGAGAGTGTGATGGAATGGGGTTGTTTGTCTTGTTTTATAAACCTATCAACACCTCACCTACTGCATCAAAAACACGATCCCTCATGATTGATATATATTACAATTATTTTAAATAATTTATTTTTGAAGAGAATAGATTTGGCTCCGCCGGGAATCGAACCCGGGTCTTCCGCGTGACATGCGCGGTATGCTAACCAATGCACCACGGAGCACGCTTCCAAACGGTGCCAAATCCTACCTCTTCACTGACGGGTTCGATTCCCGGCGGAGCCAATTCTTTTCTCTTCAAAAATAAATTATTTAAAATAATTTAAAAACATGGTGATTATCCACAATAATGAGTAAATTAATATAAAATATATTAAAATTAGTATGTCATTCCATTAGATCTTACCGATAATCCTAACGAATACATAACTGCATTATCACGAATACATAACTGCACTTACCTGTGCAATAAATACTAATTTTCTCATATTTCTTTTATTCCTTTTGACTAATTAAAATAATAATAATAATAATAATATTTATTTGTTCTATGGGGCTTTCCCCCTTACAAATGCATTGTGTACATAATATATAACATTAAAATATGACATTATATATAACATTAAAAACTGCTGTATATACAGGTTTCACCCGGAGAATTTCATTTTTTAAATCTATAAAATGAGACTTTTATCGACTCAAACGGTCGATTTCGTAAAAACCAATGTAAAGCGAGATCAAAACGATTTTTATAACAATAAAGAATATACCCAGAGATTGGCTGAAGTTATGCAATTTTAATATGGACAGGTGTTCGCACCTGGTATCAAAGAACCACTGAGCGAAATTTGGAGAATTTAGGACAAACGGTATGGATTTCTATAAAGAACAAAAAGAATTTCATCTTTAAATACATAGATTGTAGCTGTATATATCAGTTTTACCCGGGGTATTTCATTTTTATAATGAAACGGTCGATTTCGTAAAAAAAACATTGTAAAGCGAGATCATAAAAATAACGATTTTTATAACAACAAAAAATATCAGCTGAAGTTATGCAATTTTAAGATGGACAGGTGTTCGCACCTGATATGAAAGAACCACTGAGCAAAATTAGAGTTTACAATTTTAGTTTCTTCTCATGCCCTTTTTTATCAGTGCTTTATTTATGTGCTTTGTATTTCAGTAACAATTATATTTCTGTATATCAACATGAGAAAACTATAAAATAATAACATTAAATTATATAAAATACAATATCCCATCAATATTAAGCTAAAAATTGCTAAATAAAAACCAAACTAGAAGAAACACCGATTGCAAAAATAAAAACATGCTAGAAGAAATAAAGTTAAAATCAAATGACCAGATCCACATTGCTCAACCTTCGTCTTTTACAATTTTCTTAAGTTCAAGCATCTTACTGTGAACTGCACCATTGCATTAATTGTGGAATCTTCAGTGAACTTTAATTTTTCGAAAAACTGTTGGGTTGACATGTTACAGAAATCTGGTAGGAAGTGTGTCCTATATGCTTAGTATATTGGGCATGAACAGTAGAGATGGTGGATAGTTTAATTTTCTTTCCTATTACAGATGGTGCAAGATTCTGGTGGGTTTAACTGATGAGTGGAAGTGCGGGTAGATAGTTTAATAAATTTTATGTTTGCTGGTTTATTTGGAGGTGATATTGAGAAGTGACAGATGGGTTGTACAATAACGGGTAATTAAACTAACTGGATTAATTAAAATAGTTTGGAAACTTCTCAAGGGACATATTCACTAACTGGAAATTTGGATCATCAAGAGAAAGATCTCTGAAAGAATTGCATCTTTGAATGAAGAACATTATGCAATGCCTTTTGACAAATGTAATGGAACTCCATAGCGAAACCTGTCCAACCGGTGCTGATAAAGTCCCGTTAATTCAATGAGGACATTTTCCGAATGGGGAAGAATGTGACAGCAGCCTCTGGGTGAAATTTTTTATCCTTTTTGCCCATACAGCTAATTAAAAATTAAATTAAAGTTATGCCGGATTAATTATTTATTATAATATGGTATTTAGTAAGATGGAGCAATTATTTTTAAGACACACTGAGAACGACCCTGGATGTCGAAACGTATGTAATATAGAAAATAAAATAAATAGCAGCAGATACTATGATCCAAATCGATGTTTCTTTGTTTTTTGTTTTTTTTTCCTTTTTTTTTTTTTTTAACTTCTCTGCCCCAAAAATCGAACTTTGAAGATTTTCAATAAACACATAATTTTATAAAATCAATTTTAATGAAACGTTATGGATGGGAGAGATTTGATTTCGGTAATGCTATAATAGCAGTAGAGTTCGAATCTGACATGGCTTATGATATCTTTATTATTCGCCACAGTTCGTCTCGTGGGCCGAGAGACCCTCCTGGGGCAAACCCAGCCTCTATAAAGTGGGTACCCTTAATTGAAACATTAAGGGGAAAGAACCTGGCGGTTGAGCGTGATCACGGTCAAATCACCTCCTTGCACGACCGCTGACCAAGAAACAGTACTCTTCCTTACATAGTACTGCACCCAAGACCCTTTATGGGTTGTAGTGGTACAGGTTTTTTTTTTTATAATAGCAGTGCCTCAGGGATATTGCCCCAACAGAATTTTAAGTGGTTGAGCTGGTAAGAACGATTAGTCATCTGTTAGGTGTGTATCATTTTTATGTAAAAATATAATATAGTTAATGCAATGAAAATAAAAAAGAAAGAACGAAAATAAAATGCTAATGGTTTACATAAACGTTCTATTATTGAAAAGAAAACTTAAAATGGTTAAAAATGAAATAGTTATCATTATTATTATGGCTTGTTTTCTGTTCATGTTTCTTATTTCTCCTCCATTTTGTATGTATATTATAAAATATCATGTATGATAAAAAAGTAAGAAACAAAAGAAAAAGGGGTAGTGGTTTAAAAAACCCACGATAAATAAACAAGACAACTTACCATAATTAAAAAATCAAATGATATTATTATTATTAATTTTTTTTATGAGTCTATTTTATACGTGTATTGATTTTTTTTCATCAGATCTATGCCAGATCTGCATATTTGTCAAAAACCAAGGTTAATATATATATATATATATATATATATATATATATATATATATATATATATATAGAGAGAGAGAGAGAGAGAGAGAGAGAGAGAGAGAGAGAGAGAGGGGTTTATGGTGAATGTCAATTTTTATATCGCTCTACACGTCTTATCTTCACATGACACTTTCTGCTTGCCTGATTTCGTAAAACTTACTAATTTGGAATGTTGGAAGAAATAAAAACCAATACATTTAAGGATTCATTTGGCTCAGGCTTTTTCAGCTATAATGAACTTCCTTGAAATTTGTAATCAAGATTATCAGGCATTGGTGACTTAGAGACTGGCGATGGGGGCGTAACTTAATTTTGGGGAATTGATAATAATTAGTACTATTATAATAATAGTTAATACGATAATTTAAGTGAAAATGAAAAAATACACTTAATCTGATCAATATCACTAACGAAAAAAAAATGGATAAAAAGATTATTTCGCTCTGGTGAGCTCGGAAAAGCAGTTAATACAATGATATGAACTGTAAAATAAAAAAAATGAAATAAATCTTTAATAAGACTTACCAAGCTTGCGCTGTACGCTGAATTTGAATTTCGGGCAAGGGTGAAAGAAGGAGAATAATCGGGTAAAAGGCATTGAAAGGAGATTCTAGGATAAAGGGAATTTCACCTATTGCTCGTCCTTCTTGAATTTTGCGGCCAGCGGCAAACAATGATGATTGAAGAGAAAACTTCAAAACAATTATGAATTTCATACCCAGGAGGCAGAAAATCGAAATAAATTGACACCCAAGAGGTACCGAAAAGACCATCGGCGGCGGACTCTAAATGAGAAACACACACACAACGATGATGTGTAAAAAAAAAAAATGGCTAAGCCCGGAACCAATCGTTGGCCCAGCGATTGCTATCTCTGTGACAGTTAAGGTGGCAAATTCAATTTGAAAAATAAAAAAGGATTATGTATTATGAAACAAAAATAAAAATACCGAACAATTAGAGCTCGGATTCCCGTGCAATTGCATCTTTTTATTGGAAAGTCAGAATAGAGCGAACTCAAGTTACTTATCCGAATGGGATGTTTTAATGAAGTGTTATACTGCACGAAATTGCACGTTTTGGGGTTTACTGCACGAAATTGCATTATTTGATGTTTTAAAGGAAAAAAAAATTACAAATTGTAATTTTCTTTAATACACATCAAAACAATAGTGGAAAAATAAATGTGAATATCATAGGAAAAGAAATAAAGGGAACTTGGGAGATGTAAACCAACGCAAACCTCCAATTTCCCAGAACTGACGGTTCAGTGGTTCCTGGATGTTTATATTTTGTTTCTCAATTCTCATCGTTCTGCCAGTATAAAACTAGGTTCTGTCGAGTATATTACCACTAAAAAAGCCTAAAATTGGAGCAAGTGTGTCTTCGAAAACTGCGGGATGGATTGAAAAATATCATGAACTCAATAGGGGTTGTGTGATGTTCTGTAAATCTTGTGATAAAAAAATTGGATGTGAGAGGAAAACACAAATTGATACCCGCTGTAGCGCAAGTAAGTACCAATTTTTGTTTAATGCTAGAACGGTAACAGTGGTAGTGCGTGTCATCAGAGTGATTTAAAAATAAGCCTAGTGGTTCCATAATTTAAGTAGTATTTTTCCTATTTTAAGATCTTCCTATTTCCAATATATGTAATTACAGCTCATATGCCATTATTTTACTCTGTATTCCACATCTTGCTGTTACTATTTTAAGTAAATATTTTATGTTCCGTTTTTTTACTGGAATTTTTTTCAAAAATATATCAATAGTATTATACAATAGATCCAAAATTCAGTGATTTTACCAAAATCTATACCAAAACCAATATTATAAAAATAATCTGTAAAAATAAGTTTCTATTTCATCATCAGATTTAATCTTCGCTAATTATTTTTTTCTAAAGTAGCTATTTTTTGTTCACAAAAATAATTGTGTGCCTGATTTTCAAGCAATACATTTTTATTGCACGTTTTGAAGTTTTTAATGCACGTTTTGGAGTTTTTATTGCACTTTTTCTAATTTTTACAGCACGGAATTCCGAGCTTTAATGATAATAAATATTAGCTTATATATAAAGCAACAGCATTAATCAGCCACATATTGAATAAAATATAAGGTAATTTTCAATAGATTGAAAATTAATTTTTTGGTGGTGGGGAGGGGTTCCAAAATCGTCTTGGCCCGAGGGCGCCAAATGTTTAAGACAGGCACCGTTATCGGGTTCTAGTTCCCATGGCTGGACCGTACATTGATATCACCACCTCTAAACTGGTTCTCTTCAAGTTCCTTTGTCGATGGAAATCTCTTCCTTAAGCTCTCTGGATGTTTATGTAAACACATACACACATATATGCATAAATTAAAATGAATATCCCAAGTCATTTTATTTTATTTTTCTGGATTGGAAGGAACTATTTTTAGAAATACGCGTAATGCACAACAGATAGTTGGTTAAGGTTCATAGATCTTCGGCCGGTTAAACGTTTTTAGCTCTGCAGTATCAAAGTTGATTCTCTTTAGAATTTTGCCCCTTTGGTTGGCAAGTAAGTAATTGCGGATTTTCATGGAAAATAAAACAATAATTCATAAATCATCATTAATTTATTAGGCATTGTCTATTATTTTGATTGACTTTTTGCCATCTTTCAGGCATAATCGTGATTCCATGTTCATGAAACATTTGATTTATCATCATTAATAAATTGTTTACCATTTAAAAAGTTTATCAGTGAACGAAAAAATTGATAATCTGAAGATGGGAGGTTTGGGAGATATATTTCTATCATGCTTAATATTGTATTTTCAACATTACAAGTTTTAGAGATAAATAGTTTCTGGGGTAGTGTGTTATCTCATAACTGACCTTATAGTCAGTAGCAAGTTGAATTTTGTCTTTAAATAAAAAAAAATTATACAAAAGGGAGGAGGGACAATCGTAGCTTGTCAGCGCAAATGAGCCTTAGAGGTTTAACACTGTAAGAATGGCAGCATCTCATTGGCCAATGTATGTCAATTTTTCATGAAGGGAAGCTTACACGTTCACTCAGTTTAAGGCAGTTACTGCCATCAAAATTAATTTTCCTTTCTGTACATTATTGGACAATATCTTCTATATTGTCCAGTCTATATAGAAGTTCTTTTCTTTTGTTAGAGGAGTCTAAATGGATAAGTTGGAGGAAAAGTTGGTGTTTTTTTAAAAATGGTATAATGTGCATTGATTGAATAAATGAGAGTTCCCTTGAATTTCGTTACTTCTGAGGTCGTAGATTAAGCTAGTTTAAGAAATCTAAAAATGTATATCACATATGTATAAAGAATATATGAGTTGACTTCCGAAAACTATTCCAACATGTTTTTAAATTTTATTTAAATTTAAGCTTTTCAGTTGGCTGAGTAACTCCTATTTTAACATTTAGCAGAATAATATTTTTCTTTCGAATATTCGTACCTTTTGTCTTTGTAAGTATATTTTAGTAAAATGGGATGTTTTAATATTTCTTGTAAAAGTATGAACTAAATAATAAAAGGTAAACATTTTCTAGAAAGAAATATTCTTGAAAGTTCTTTCCTTGAAAAGTTTTAAAATTGAATTTAGTCATTCTGTTAACTGATAGTCTGATATATATAAATTAAGAAGGGACCATCTTTATTTTTGATCTAGGGGAGCGGTAATAAAAACTTGGTTTCTCAATCATACAAATATATCCCATCATCTTGGGTTGTTGTTCAAATACTACCGCCACTGCTGTGGATGGGATATCGAAAGCTCAATATCGATATTGTCAAAGATAAAAATGCATGTCCATAACTACCGATACCATCAGAATATCGATAATTTTGTAATTTTGATCGTTGTAATTGACATGTTTGAAAAACCTGTAATTTTAAATAATTTAAATAAAGCCATTCCATTTCAAATCAACCAACAATCTAAAAAAAATTTGAAACTATTCATGAAACATAAATTTCGGTTATGCATTACATTTTTTTTTCTTTACACTCATTAATGTGAAAAAAAAAAAAAAACGAATTTCAGATTTTTTTTTCTGAACATATATTTTTCGAAAAACTTCTTTTTGTTATTTTCAAAAAATAAACCTTTTAATAAAAAAAACTATGTTATTCTAGCACATATATCTGAAATCTATATCCTAACATCGTTTCTTCTTGCTTTTTTTTATTTATTTATTTTTTTTTTTTTGCATTAAAATAATTTATTTTTTGGATGGATGCTGAGGGTATTTTAACCCTTTGCACTCGGCACCGTTTCGGACGTTACCTACCGGCAATTCGACGCAAATTATTCGCGAAAACGTACACCCTGAAAACGTAATATTATGCAGTAAAATTATAGAACCAAGTAAGGAATTGTAATGAAATTTAGGTTATTTGTATTTGTGAAGCTTCACAAATACAACACATAGTTACAAAAAAAATTAATTTTTATATATTTTTTTTATAATTTTATTATAATTTCAAAAAAAAAATTTTTTTTAATTTTATGATTATTATTATTATCATTATTAAATATAAAAGCATAAAAAATCTAATTGGAGAACAGTTAAAAAATTACGAGATGGGACCTTTTTAGTTGAAGTTTTCTCAGTTCAGATATCCAATCAGAAAAGCTCCTAAAATGTGAAAATCTACTTAATAACTTTCCGGTTAAAGTAGAAGCACATGGGCAACTTAATCAAAGTAAAAGGATTATTTGGTGCCCCGAACTAAATTATTGTACAGTTGAGGTAATAAAAGATGAATTAAAACGACAAAATATAGCCGATGTTAAAAGATTAACGTACTATAAAAATAATGAAAAACACCGCGAGCCGCGACCGTCATTTATCACCAAAAGCGAAATATCCTATAAATAGTTTTTACTATTTGTTTATGTGCTTGTATGTTAAAAACTGAAAATTATTTGCATTGTCTCCGTAGCGGAACCCTCGAGTTTGAAGACAAATTTTTAATGGCTCCGCTCCGGAGACCTCGAGTGCAAAGGGTTAATATTGTTGTAACTAATTATATAGCTGAATATCACATTTATATTAAATTTCGATGATATGAATTATTCGTACAAGAAGAACTTTTCTTTTCTTTACCAGCTTTTATGTATGAAAACTATGAGGTCAGCATTTGTATACTCTACCATCAGATTGATAACGGCCTAAACCATTAAATGGCCCCGCAACCCAATAAAGCATTAGATCCAATTTTTAGCGTTTCTAAAAAAGCAACATTCTCAATTCTAGTTAATGGTAATAATAATAATGAAGGCTTAAAGAACCCGAAGGTTCGATGCCGACACCACAACTCGCTCCCCGCACACTTCCATCCACCGATAGCCATCCAGACCCAACTTCGACAGATCTGCCTTCACGCAATCCTCCCACCTCCGTCTCGGCCTACCCCTCGGACGTTTCCCATTCGGCACCGCGCTTATCTTTTCCAAATTCGTTCACTAATAAGTTTCGCAATTTTACAAGCCCATTTTATTCGTCTCACTACTATCACTTCAATTATGTTTACCGGGTTTTAGTTAATGTTAAACTTATATATCTGTCTATAATGAAAGGTATTTTAGGAAAAGGAATAAGATAGACGAACAGGTGACTGAATAATATATTACTGTATATACAATATATATATATAACAAGCTTTTAGGAAGTGACTATTGAATTATAGATATAGGATACAAGGCCTCAAAGTCTCGTATAATTTCAATAATTCACTTAATCATGCAGGTTACATGCCAAATTTTCGCCTATTCAGGCATCTTCAGGGCTACAACAGTTTCACATGCAAGCTAGAAACAGACTGAAACCTTCCCATATGGAAGGAGGGCTAACAGGGAAATATACAGTGTTGCCAACATTCAAACAAATTTAGATAACAGAGATAATAACTGAATGAGGTCTATAGAAAATTAAACACAATATTAAAGTTGAAGAAGGTTCAAATAAAGTAATTTTAATATTACATCTACACATATATACATACACACTCACACCCATTACACACATAACATCATGCACTAGAATTATAAATATATATAAAAAACATATGAAAAGCAAAGGCAAATCTAGAATAAATAATTCACTGTTGGTTTAAAATGTTAATAGTTTCAGCAAAAAAGTTGTTAAGATTTCTTGCATCAGTTTTAAAAATAACAAAACCTTAATTTAACACGTTGAGCGCCAAGCGGTACGATCGTACCGCTGTTGGACTATTGGCTGGGGCCGAGGCGGTCCCCAGGTACCGCCCGCTCCCGCCAGCTAAAAGATTGTTCTGGGCCAAGGGACCGCCTGCCGAGCGTGATTTCAAGGCATATTGGACCGCTTCGGCCCCGAACAATTCGCCAATGCAATTGGCCCAAATGGTTTTTTTTTTTTTTTTTTTTTTTTTTTTTTTTTTTTTTTTTTTTTTTTTTTTTTAATTTGAGGGGTATAAATAAATAAATAAATAAAATAAATTAATTTTATTTATTTTTTTACAAAACAAAATATCTTATTTATTAAAATAACATATTTTAAGGGGACAAGGGTTGACGTCGCGGTCATAACCGGGCAGCCCCCGTACTACTATAGGTAGCGGGCTTTACCCTGGGGCCGGGCGGTACATACGTACCGCTCACAAAATTATTGTTTAATTGGCAAAATTAAACTTTTTATTTATTTCTTTTGCAATTTTTGTATCATTCTAATCATATTAAAGTTATAAATTAGGAAAAATTGCTTTGGCCCCAGGCAAAAGTACATCATCTTTTCCCTGGCGCTCAACGTGTTAATAAGGTTGTCTATTAACATTTTAAACCAACAGTGAATTATTTATTCTAGATTTGCCTTTGCTTTTCATATGTTTTTTATATATATTTATAATTCTAGTGCATGATGTTATGTGTGTAATGGGTGTGAGTGTGTAAGTATATATGTGTAGATGTAATATTAAAATTACTTTATTTGAACCTTCTTCAACTTTAATATTGTGTTTAATTTTCTATAGACCTCATTCAGTTATTATCTCTGTTATCTAAATTTGTTTGAATGTTGGCAACACTGTATATTTCCCTGTTAGCCCTCCTTCCATATGGGAAGGCTTCAGTCTGTTTCTAGCTTGCATGTGAAACTGTTGTAGCCCTGAAGATGCCTGAATAGGCGAAAATTTGGCATGTAACCTGCATGATTAAGTGAATTATTGAAATTATACGAGACTTTGAGGCCTTGTATCCTATATATATATATATATATATATATATATATATATATATATATATATATATATATTTTTTTTTTTTTTTATTAATGATTTCTTCATGTTTGAAGTTTTCCTCAACCAAACTCTTCTTCCTGTCTCTTCGTTTCCTCTTCTCTCAATCCATGACCGGCCATACTTTCCTTTACTTTATTTATCCACTGTATACGTGGTCTTTCCCTCTTCTTCCTTCTGCCCCCATTCCATTATTATTCTTGGTATTTTATTGAAACCCATTCTTTTCACGTGGCCATACCATTTTAATTTTCTTTTTTCTATTGCTTCAAGTATATTTCCTTTAACGTTCATTTTTTCTCTTATCTGGCTGTTTTTTATATGGTTTATCCTTGAAATCCTGGCCGACCTTCTCCAAAAATCCATTTCTACCGTTAAAACTCTTTTTTCCTGTTTTCTGTTAAGAGTCCACGTCTCGGAGCCATACAGGATGATACTCTAAACCAGTGCACTATATATTATTTTTTTGGTTTTGCCAAGAATATTACTGCTCCATAGAAGAGAATTCTGCATTCCAATGACTTTTCGGCCACTGATTATTCTTTTATTCACCTCCGAGTCTGTAGAGCCATTACTTTCTAATATGGATCCAAGGTATCTTAAGTGCTCCACTTTTTCCAGATTTGATATGACAGAGTCGTTTGCTTCACCCACCTCTGTGCACATGTATTTTGTCTTCTTCTCATTCACTTTCAATCCCCATTCTTTGTACTGTTCCATTATTTTCCTAAATAAGTAGCTTGCATCATCTTCATCTTGTAAAATGATTACCTGATCATCAGCGAATAATAGATGGTGTAAGCGAATAATAGATCAATATATTGCTGTATACATAATTAAATATTTCTCGAATCTATTTGCTTTATTAATAGTTTAAGAGTAATTAATTATGCTTTATGTTGCCGACCATGTGTTTTTTTTTTTTTTACCATCAATTGAAATAATAATTAATAATAATAGATCAATATTGTCACAAGGAATACGGCTTCTTGTTATCTTCCTCTACTAATCTATTCCATCCTACCTTTTAGCCTGTTGTTGGTTTCCTAGGGTCTATTTATCCAGGGAAGAGCGGGCTAAATACAGAGAGACGTGCCGAGCCGTGGACGTGAATAAAGTCTCATTTGCTCGCTATTGCCGCTACCGACGCCTAAGAACCGGTCCATCGCCCAGCCCTCGCCAAATAACTACTTTCTAGGATCACCTCATCGCTCCTATCTCGGAACCAACCAGATCTCCAATTCCCTCTTAAGTCCTCCCTCTCCTAAGAATTAGGGATAGGATTAGCAGTGTTTAATGAAGAATGTTTTTGTTTTTTTTAAATTACTTTTCATGATAAGTTTGATATGAAATTCAAGCGATTTTGGGTCGAACAGATTCCTCACGATCAGATACATGGGTACCTCATACATTAACCGCAAAAACATGAAGTTTGAACTGCACTTGCCAAACAGGAACGAACCTTTTCTAGACGGAATTGTCACTTATGATGAAAAGTCGATTCTCTACGAAAATTCTGAACAGTGGCTCAAGAAAGGAGAAGCACTAGATTTTCCAAAGCCCCAAATCATCAAAAGAAGGTAGCGGTTATTGTTAGGTGTGCTGATTCACTACAGCATCTTGAATCCTGGTTAAAACTATCCGTGTCGAAATCTATTGTTCTCAAATTGATGATATGCACCAGAAATTTTTTTAATTTAGCCAGCTTTGGCCATTCGTAAAGGCCCTATTCTGTTAAACAATTCTCAACTCCATACCTCATTTATGACTTCGCGAAAATTGTTTGAACTTGGTCATGAGACTTTCTCATTTGGTAATTCCAAGGACTTCAAATAGTTATCGGGATGTCTAGAAAAGTTATTAGCCCATTTCTCTCAAAGGATAGAAATAATATGAAATTATTTTGAGAAACGCACCTCTGGGACATTAAGAGGTCACAAGTAAAGAAAAACAAATAAGCCTAAACATTTAATTTTTATTATTATTGAATTCCGTTAATCAATATTAAACATAAAAAACATTTTTAAAGCTGTTAATTTTTGTTTTTATTCTTGAAACAGGAATAATTTATTGTGAATTTTCACATTTTTAATTTATGAATTGTGGATATTTCAAATTCACAAAAAACTTGCTTTAAAAAAATTTAAACTGTCTTTGACGTTTTTAAAAAACATTTTAAAAGCTTTTACATTTCTTGAAAACAGAAATAAAAACAAAAATCTTATAATAACATGCTGAAAAAATATTAATAAGTGATGCGTAAACTCATCACTGGGGCGAAATGGGTTTATAGCTGTCTGTGTCTCGAAATTCTGAGGAATTTAGTAAAAATATAAAGATTAGTAGTTGTTTAGTGAGCTTCGCCTGGAACTTAATCCGCATAAATTTGATGTTGATATTTGTTGAATTGTTTTACAATTCCATCCAGGATTAATAATGGTAAGGAATTCTAGTCTTTCACATTTTCATTAAAACTGGCCACGTTTCGACCCAAGAATGTAGATCATCGTTAGAGCTAGGTGATTCTTGAATACCCGACCTCATGTAAAAGAAAACGAAATGGAAATTAGAAAATCTAAGGATTAAGCGGTAAGCAGAATCATCATCCGCCACCTTCTGAAAATATATCTTCTTCTTCTTAATCGATTCTTGTTCTAGCGTTTCTTAGTGTTGAGGATCCTTCTTAAGGTGCCTTTACACTCAACGAATCTCACCCTCGAACAGGTTTTGCCCCAAACCTTGCCGTACCGGCGTTCCAAGAACAAGCATTTTTAGATGGCATACACTCAATGTGGCGTTGAGCGAATAAATATGGCTTACGCCTCCAACGCTAGCTTCTGATAATGAAAAAATCTCCATTATCAACATATTTTATTTTATGGGAAAAATAAAAAAATAGAAGACAAATTACAAACGGCGCACTAGTATCACATACAACTCCTGTCACTTGGGAAAAACCAAAATCAAAAGTGACACTAGCGCTACTACCGGACACAGGCGAACAGATGAAGTACCTAGAATACCCGAACAGTCTTCGGGAAGGTTGTTCGAGGGTAAAGTTCGTACAGTGTAAAGGCACCTTTATAGAGATAGAGCCCGATCCAGGCATTCCTGTCCAGCACCAGCCGGTTACGCCTTTTCCAGTCCAGACCTCAACGGTAGAAGGCTTCTTTGACCGCGTTTTCCCATGTCTTTCTGTGCCTTACTCTTGGCCTCCTTCCTTCCGCTTTTATTTCAAAACTAATTTTGGCCTTTCTTCCCTCTTACATTCTCTTGACGTGGCCAATCCTATTATATTTTCGGCTGGTTTTCCCTCCAAATTGGTTCTTTTGCTAGTGTTTCTGATTTCATCTCTCCTAGTTTTTCCCTCTATTCTCCTCAGATATTTCCATAGCTTGAAGTTGGCTGTTATGCTTCGAAGGCATACTGTTTTCTTTACCTTTTTTTGATACTTCTCTTTACCCTAAGAAGCCTGCTTCAAGTGAATGGAAGCATGAGACAAATTCACCGATATGTAATTTGACAGTGCTATTCAGTAAATGGTACTATTGTATAATATAAGAGAAATATATATTTTCAAGGTATAGATAGGTTCAAATACCTTGATATTAAATACCGTTAAAGGATCAACACCTGACCCTGACGATATCCATTGTGACATGACAATATCCTTTGAGCTGACAATGATATGGCTACCTGAGCATTACAAGGCTTGGTCTATTGGCCACTTCCCCAGTACTCTATTGAGGCCAGAATTCTAAAAAACGTAAAGGGTGTGAACTTGCTAACTTGCGTTTTACATCCTCACGAGCTCCAAAAGTTAAATTATTGATCATAGTATTTATAAAATACTTATGTCGATAAAAAAAAACAATTATCTTATTTCAACAATATCAGTTGAAAAAAAACACAAGGAGCGCTGTCTTCACCCGTAAAACTCCGGTAACCCAGTTAACATTTTTATGGAGGTCACCTTAAAAATGTTTATCCTAGGCTTCTGTATAAATCGCAACTTGGTATAGTATTTTATTTCTGTCCCGATACTTCTTGTAGTAATCCATCATAAAATCTTATTTCAACCTTTTTAGTTTTATAAAATCCATTGTGTGCTTATGTATCAAGAGATTTTTTGGTTTATGAAAATAACTTTGCTAAAAGTTACAAAACATTCAAAAGTTTGGACATGACAACATTCGATACATGCAAATAGCGTGAACGGATCACTTTCATCTGTAACTGTCTATAAATAGAAATGATGAATAAAGCAAAGCATGCACGGAATGCTTCTAGGCACTCTGTGTGCTGATAAGTACATAAAACCCGGCGCAGCTTGAATGTATGTTTTGACTACGCCACAGAGTGCATCGAAATAGTGAATAAAAATAATAAATTTAATAAAAATTGTATCTTGTATCAAACATTTGCTAAAAAATATTAATATAAAATATTATTATATTAATGAAGTGTAGACGAGGTGATAACAAAAAATAAAAATTTATATTAATATGTAGGTAAGAACCCTTTTTAATAACATTTAAGTGACAGTTAAATGAAAACTGTAATATGCACTTACATGAAATTAATAATAATTTTAAAAATAAATTAAACTGAATGTTGCCGTTTATATTTCACGAGATATTTAACTAAAATACAATTTATCAGTGGCGGTCCCAGGGGGGGGGGATATTGGGGATCAATCCCCCCCCGAAACTTCGACGAAAAAAAAATTTGTGGAATGAATTAAAAAAATTAATTACGCATCTAACTTTTACGAGTTTCCTCGGGAAGTTTAGTTAATTTTGACTAGAATTTTTGACACAGAATTTTGTATATGAACTTAATGTATAAGCATAAGCAAATAAAGTGTGCTATTTTTACGTTGTTTTTTTTTTACCGACCAATCCCACACCGAATATTTTTTCTGGAACCGCGCCTGCAATTTATTAATTTCCTTTTCCTTCACTATCTTGCCCTTCTCCTTCACTAAAACTCCACTATCGGAAAGGTTCCATTTCTAAGCGAAAACAAGAATTCTGCTTCATCTTCTTGTAAATAAGTTAGTCTTGTTGATTCATCCATATCCTTGAGTTCTTTAGACGGTAAATTCTGTTTAATTGACAGAAATGAGTCAGAACATCCCAACAGAAAATTATCATTATTGCGGTTAGGGTAGGATCGAGTAGGATCGGATTTATACGAAAATAGTTTCCTAGCTGGGCATAGTTTACAATGACTAAAATCTCGGGGACTATTTTTGACATTTTTGAAAAATGCCTAGGGTCTTTTTTACTTTACCCACGCCAGTTACTTATTTCTAAAAGTGTGATTTATCTTAATATTAAATTAGAACAGATGATTAAAGTAATGTATTTAAAAAGATTAAAATGTAAACAAAAAATATAGTTTAATATACTGCTTCTATAACTTCTCAAACTGCATTTAAATACTAGAGATCTTTGGTGAAAAGCAAGCTTCATGAAGTATTATCCTCTTCTGCATTTCCGTTTTTTATGCAATATTCCAAGCCTTTGAAATGTTTTAAATGCCTCTTCTTCCGATTTAACAACACGAATCAGTTGTACCAGATTAATTATTAACAAAAAAATCTGGTGCGTGCTCGCAACACACAACTTTCACTAACCAACTTACTTAGATTAGAAATTAATGCGCTTTGTTAATTGCCACTTCTCAAATGAACAGAACGGCTTTAATTATAAACAATGGTCTGTCATTAAAGGCGTACTCCGCATGCGTGGGCTCAACGAGTTTTATGAGTTGACTGAATATTTTTCTTTTTTTCTCCTCTTTATGTTTTCTTTATTTTTATCATATCTCATATTTAGCCATTTCTTATTTTTAGGCGTAACGAGAGACAGTTAATTTCTCCATGTAAACAAAAACAAAGGTACTTTATCAGAAAGAAACAAACAAACAAAAAAGGCCCCCCCCACCAAAAAAAGCCCCCTCAGAACATTTTAATAATGATAAAGCTTACCTGATATTAAAGAAAACCTAATTTTCATTAAACATGACGAATTTGATAAAAATCGTTAAAGCCGTTTTTGAGATAATCGAAAAAAAGTTAAAAATTGGAAAAAAAGTCATGAAATAAAGTGCCCCCTCAGTTTGACCAATTTTGATGAAATGTTGGCTTTTACATATTTGGTATATACATACATCAAATACTCAGTTTCTTCAAAATCGTTAAAGCCGTTTTTGAGTAAATAAAAAATATGTACAGGTGAAATTGGTACAAAATTTATTAAGTAAAGTCCCCCCTCCGGTTGATCAATTTTTATGAAATTTTTACAGTCGTATCTCGGGCATATACATACATCATATACCCAGTTTGATCAAAATCGTTAAAACCGTTTTTGAGTAAATAAAATAAACACGTGAAAATGATACAAAATTTATTAAGCAAAGTCCCCCCTCCGGTTAATCAATTTTGATGAAATTTTTACAGTCATATCTCGGGCATATAAATAGATCAAATACTCAGTTTAATCAAAATCGTTAGAGCAGTTTTTGAGAAAATCGAAAAAAACGTAAAAAAATATTAAATAAAGTACCCCCTCCCTTTGAGCAATTTTGATGAAATTTTTGCTGTCACATCGCGGGCATATACCTACACTAAATACCCAATTTCAGGTTCCCTCGGTTTATAGTTTTTGAGCTAGTCTGTTCACACACACACACACACACACACACACACACACACACACACACACACACACACACACACACACACACACACACACACACACACACACACACACACACACACACACACACACACACACACACACACACACACACACACACACACACACACACACACACACACACACAGACCATTTCGCGGGACTTGGTTATTTTGACTCAGGGGGTCCCAAAACGTGTATTTCCGTTGAAAACCGGAAGTCGAAATTTTTCACGATCGCAATACTTCCACTTACTATATATTTCATATATAGGTAAGTGAAAGTAAAAAACTTCAGCGTTTCTTAAAATCTAGGAGGTATTAGGTAGGTAACCTCCTTCATATATATTTTTTTCTCTTAAAATAGACATATGTTATTAAATAAAGTTATAACGTATGTTATTAAATAACGTTAAATAAATCACTAATGATATCAAAAAGTTACTGGTGTGGGTAATGTAAAAAAAAAACCCAATTCCTATCCAAAGATAAAATTTATAGTTAAAATTTGAGTCCAGATTCTTTCTTTTACCAAGTGGTATTTTTAATAAAGAAAATGCAGATTATACTTCTTAAAGGAGTCCATTTCAGGAAAACAAAAACATGCGACTAATGGTTTCAGTGGGACCGACCGTTATCTCAAACCCTCCCAACTCCCATTTGATTCAAAATCCTTTTTAGAGAACATTTGCCCTGGCAGGCTTTTACAGTCCTCTTCCAATTGACATAAATTTTTGGGTTGTTTGATACAAATTTTTTTTCAAATTTTGTCCATTTTTAAGCTGGATGGGCGCAAAGTGCACCCCTCCCCAATATAAAGGTATTTTAATATTTTGTATTATTTATAAGTAAAGAAAATTTAATATTTATATGGGAAAGAATTGTACATTTTATTATTTAAAATACACTCAACTGTGGGGGGGGGGGGCTTATGTTATTCTCAACATGTAGAATAATTAATCGTATTATTTTTTAATTACTCACGAAATAGATCGCTATGTCACAAATATTTGTACCATTTGTTCAATGGTATTTACACAATTGTTTTAGAGTAATGTCCGAAGTGTTTTGCTATACTTGACGGAAATCTGGAGTAGTTGCTATTCTAAACCTCTAGAAAGTGGTCAAATGAATGTTTTTAAATACGCATTAAACTTACGAAGAAACGCTTCAAATTATTTTATCAGAATTAAAACCGGCCGAATACGCGGGTAATTTTTTTCAAAAAATGATTAAATGGTGGATTAAAAACTTAAATATGGCTGAAGAATCGCTACCTAGACTTTTAATAGGCTCTTGGAACTTAGTGACCCAAAAACTATTCCATTTAAATGGGCAACAGAATTTGGGAACCTGTTTTCTTTTATTGGGTCTTACAATGTATGGACTGGGCAAAATTTAGAGTTTACCAAATGTAGGAAATTAGAGGAAGCAACGAGAAATCATCTTCTCAGCCTCGATATTAATCAAGTGACAAATTCAATTTTTAATTTATACTGTAGGAATATTTGTTACTTTGGATCTCTCTGCAACCGCATAAATAAATTAAGAGCACTTGCTCAACTCCGGATGGCAAGTAAAAGAGTTACACGCATTAGCCTTAATGAAAAAAACATTAAATTTGATTCTGAAGCCCAGTGTAAATATTGTGAAATAGGATGCAATGAAAATATTACTAATTTTCTATTGAGCTGTAAAATATTTGAACATTTGGATATTTGAAACAGACAATATTGAACATCGAATTAGTAAATTATTAGATATTAATGACACAGAACACTTGAATATGATAATATTCAACTAAAAACTATTGATAATGAAAAGGTATAGTCCGGGAGCTGAGGGCCAAAAAGGTGCCTGAGGCGTTGGAACACGTTGGAACGTTCCACCAAAATCGTAAAAATTACAGATTTTTGATATACCGAACCAGACTAAACCACTAAGCCGATTTATACTTCAAATATATCATTCTATTTGCAATAGCTTAGACTCTTATAGTAAGAAGAAAGCAATAATGTGTGATCTGTATTTACCGAATTATATGCGAGAAACTAAAAAAAAAAATCCCAAAAAATTTCACGGATTTTAGACCACAAGGCGCTAAATACGTTCACGTTTTAATTACTTTTTCTCCACAGGAGTTGGCTAATTTTAAAATCAATGAGATCGTTTTACACAGGATTCGATATTCTACAACTATTATTGGTAACATTTTTATTTGGAGTAACCCTCTTTAAATTGCAGGCTTTGGAACATGAGCGTAATTCATTTTTCCGCTGAAGTGGCTAAATTGACAATCGGTTGTGGCGAAAAGACTTTCCCGATTTTAACTGTGAGGACCTCGGTCGACGCGAAATTTAATGCCCTTTTATTTTAGAAAGAACACAATTTCTTCTGCGATAAATCGTTTTCCAGTTATTAGCGAAAAATTGAAAAAAGTTCGAAAATGTCGATTTTGTTCGCCTATAAAATTTGATGGCAACCGATCTGAGATGGCAGACGTTCAAATTTGTTGTATATGAAATGAGTACTTTCAGCCTGTATGATCTAAAATTTTCTTCAAATAACTCACCTTTTTGGCCCTCAGCTCCAGGACTAGTAGATACACCTTTTCATTATCAATAGTTTTTTTCAAAGAGCTTAGGAAATACTGAATAAAAACTGTGAAGGGTATATCTTGTGTTAATATAAATATATATATATATATATATATATATATATATATATATATATATATATATTATACGTTCTGCTTTGTATTACTGTACTATTTTATATAATTTATAAATTATTGTTCACTTCTCCTACTCTTAATTGCTTTTAATTTTGCCTTATTATTGAACCTAATTTATTTATGCATTGAAATGTACAACATAATTTGATCTGTAAATTATTTTATTTATATAATACACTTAATATAATACACTTTATATAATACACGTAATATAATACAATTTATATAATACACTTAATATAATACACACTTAATATAATTTATATAATACACTTAACATAATTTGATCTGTAAATTATTTTATTTATATAATATGTCGAGCCAGACCCCCTGTGATTGTTAATTTTACAAAATAAACTATTAAAAAAAATTTTTTTTAGAGTGTTCCAACTAGCGTTTTTGGCCCTAGACTAGACACTAATGGGTTTAAATCTTACAGCTAGTAGGGATAAATCCAACCCCACCAGTTGTTTCATGGTGGTACGGGTTAAAATTAGTATCGGCAACTGCAGCATGATCATCTGAATGATTCTCGATTCGATGCCCTTGTGTTAGGTTGAAAATTTGAGTTCCGTTACAATCGCCAGCTAAGCATTTACAAAGGACCAGAGAAGGAAGGGGCATTGCGAACCAATTTTTTATTGTGCTTAGCCATGGTCAATGACAAGGTTAGGGATGTCTTGCTTGCCGGTTCTTTTATCTGCAACCTTTTGTAAAGAAACTGTTTCCCACTTTATCTACAATGTTTCTGCAATACCAGCTATTCTAAAACGATAATAACTTCAAAATAAAATAACTTCCAGAACGTATTAAAAATTTACCCACATACTATCAATGTAAAAAGGAATTTTTTTTTTTTATTGAAAGAATTAATACATTCTGCTACAATCAAGGGCATTAATATTAGGGCTTTATGGACACATTCACTCAATAACTATATACGAATGTACATAAAAAAAAAGAGAAAGTAATAATAATAAATAAAGTGTAAATCTTGAAATAAAAAAGAAAGAAAAATAGTAATAAATAAAATAACAAACATCTAAATTAAATAACATACATTCATACCTATATACAATATATACATACACAGCCTGGGAAACTCCGATTCACGCTTTGCAGCCCACTTATGGAAGGCAAAGCAAGACTCTGGAGGATCCCAGTGCTTCTCTCCCAGCCGCATCACTGATAAAAAACCAGTGGAGACTGGGTGAGAGCACTTAGCTACAATCAGGCAGGACTTGAGTGGAGAAGCTGGCCATTGCCTGGACTCCGATAGTAATTACAAGAGGTCTCTTGGCCACTGCCGTTTCAACCTCCTGGGAGGATTGTAGGGATGGTTGGGGCAGGATAGGGATTGAGCTGAAGGATTAGGATGAAAGGATGACTTTGGACTGGAAGGATTGGATACGTCTGATGTTCGGAGGTTTTGCCGTTCCCCACAGTTCGATGCCGTAGGTCCAGATGGGTTTTAATATGGTCTTGTAAATTAATAATTTGTTGTCAGTTGAAAGTTGAGATGTTTTGTTTAGTAGTCTATATAATTGTCCAAATTATAATCTTCGATTGAGTTCTTGTCTTTTAAGTCTAGTATGTGGGTTCCATGTTAGTCTTTTGTCTAAAATGAATCCCAGACAAAAGTTTTTTATTAGGAGAGGCTACGTTTCGATCTAAACATGTGCATCTTCATCAGGGCTAAAATGAAGACAAATATATGAGCGTCATGTAAAGTATCAATGCTAGAAGATGAGATTCATTACAGATAGCAACAATAAGAAGTCCAGCAGACGGATTATCTTTTATTCTTATTTACTTGTTAGTTCTTATTGTTACTATCTGAAGATGAGATTAATTACAGATAGTTTTAGCCCTGATGAAGATTCATATGTTTGGATCGAAACGTTAGATCCCCAAATAAAAAACTTTTGGCTGAAAATTTATCAACCTATCTAAAAAAAAATTGACTATATACTTTATTGTAGTTAGTAAAAACATTGAAAAGAAGAATTAAGGATGTCATTGGAATGCTAAAAATGGTTAGGTTCTCTTAAAGCTTATTTATGTCATAATTTCTGTTTTCTACTCACATTTACTGTTTTTTTTTTTTTTTTTTGTAATTTCATTGAATTAAAAAAATATATACATTTTTGGATTGTTCGATTTTGTTTTTCAGCCCGCATTATATTTAATTCTATACACTTCAAACTAGTTCTGAGGCAAAAATGCTGAGCCTAGTGACATCTTTAATGACCGCCTTGCCGCGAACAATAAGAAAGGGCAGGAAAGGCAATATTACGCACCTGTCCTCGCACTCCCAACGGTCCAATGCGCTTGTAACAGAGTCGAACAAAAAAAGGTTCCGGCACGAAAAATTAGTTTTGTGTTTCAAAAAAACACTTCAGGACAAATTATTAAGGATTAAACGTTAAATCAAACTATAAACAGGCTTCCCTGAATTTTTTTATTTTTACATCCCTTAATGTAAACAAACGTTCGTAAGAACACATAAAAACCATGTGAGTGTGTCCGTTACAACATTGTGAATTTTTTTTTTTTTTTTGTCTGATAGGTTTAGTTCCTTTTACAGTACTGAGATTAAAAGATATATAATATAGATTAAAAAAATATATACTTAAACTACTTTCAAAAAGTCGCATGCTAACAAACAATGTTACGAGGGTCATTCAATAAGTAAAGAGACAAACTCTATAATTTTAAAACTATTCAATGAATGTGTACAATCTTTTCAGGGGTGTTAGTTGACAACCTTGGGATGTGCTGTGATCAGCTGTTTTATCATTTTATGTCAACATAACCTCAAAATTTTCAATTCACCATGGCCAGTCCGCTAGAAGATTGCACCTTAGAAGAGCCGCGCTCAGTCATTAGATTTTTAGTCGCAGTAGGTGACCAGTGACCAGAGGTCTGGATCCATCACTACGACCCTGAGAGGCAGAGTATAGAGTGGAAACACACTAGCTCTCCAAGTTTTCATTCTCCAGTTCGCAAAAAATTCAAGGTTCAACCTTCCGCCGGTAAAGTGATGCTGACCATTTTTTGGGACTCACAGGGTCCAGTCTATTGCGATTTCCTTGAAGATCAGCCATTTCTACTGTGAGATGCTAGAACATAAAGTTAGACCAGCTAACAGAAGCGAACGCGGTGGACTCTTGTCAAAAGGAGTCATTCTTCAGCACAATAACGCCCGCTCTCATACAGCCCAGCTGACCCGTGATAAGCTGCAAGAATTGGGTTGGGGGGTCTTACCTCATCCTGCCTACAGCACCGACGTCGCCCTATCTGATTTTTACCTGTTTGGACCACTCAAAGACGCCCTATGTGGAAAAAGGTTTGCTAACAATGAGGAAGTTAAGGAAGCGGTGCAAAAGTGGCTTCGGGGTAAATCGAAAGAATTCTTCGCCAAGGGAATTAGGAAGCTACAAGAAAGATGGGACAAGTGCATAACTGTGGGGGGTGATTATCTTGAAAAAATGCCTTAATTTTGAAAGATTGAAATAAACCGTTTTTGAGCTATAGCCATTTATTTGTCTCTTTACTTATTGAATGACCCTCGTATAATATACATGGATTATTTTTACATCCATCAATGTAAACAATTGTTTGCTAGAAAACATAAAAACCATGCGAGGAGCTCCTTTAGAACAGTGTGAAAAAAAGATTTTTTTTTTTTTTTTTTTTTTTTTGTCTGATAGGTTTAGTTCCTTTTACAGTACTGAGGATCTTAGATTAAAATAATATATAAACTACTTGAAAAAGTCCCTCTCTAACAAACCACGTTATGATATATTTACAGTTCATGGTATACAATAAAATAAATAATATTAACCCTATGCACCCAAATGGCGCGCTGAGAAGCGCCATTACCATTTATGATATTTTACCTTTTATTGTGCACGCGTTGTAATTTTTTTTACTAGGTTTTAGATCCGGTATATATCAGATGGTGAACACTTAGATCCTCCAGGGAAGAAAATAAATTTTGAAATTAATATAAAATTATAAAAAAAAATATAAAATAAAAAAAATTATTTTTTGAAATTAAAATAGAATTATAAAAATATATATATAAAATTAAAACAAATAAATTTTGAAATTAATATAAAGTTATAAACAAAATTTAAAATTTAAAAAAAAAATGTTGAAATTTCATTGCAATTCCTTACTTGGTTCTAAAATTTTACCATATAATATTACGTTTTCAGGGTGTATGTTTTCGCGAATAAGTTGCGTCGAGTTGCCGGTAGGTATCGTCCGAAACGGTGCCGAGTGCAAGGGGTTAAGGTCCCTCCCTAAAAAGGATTTTAAAAACTACAATTCCAAATACACTAAAGCTCTCTTAATTAATAATTTCATTTACATATACTTTCATCACTTGTGGAAAAAAAAGTCTATGAAGTGGTGAATACAAATTCTTGCACATCCGCCGACCAGAAAACATAATATTTCACAATCATAATTACTGAATCCATGATTCTCCTTTGATCGAAGGAGTACCTACATGTTTTTTTGAATAAACAAACCTCATGGAATTAGTTACAAAGACAGACCTGGTAATGTAAATTTTAGTATAAAGTACCTTTTACATATAGACGGACAAGAATAGTGACACAAGTCAGAATGGTCAACATTAAAATTTATCTAAAGAAAAATTTAAATTTTCATTGTACAAATATTTATTTATATATAGTAAACTGTAAAGAGGTAGTGGAAAGCATTGTTAAATTAATGACACTTTCCTTGTTTAATATTTACATTTCAGTTATATTGACGTTTAAACGAAAAAAATTAAATGAAGTTTGAGTTGTATATACTATTCCACTAATATGTTTGTTACACATTCAGTTAAAATTATTGCTATTATGAATAAAAATGAGCAACATCAATAATTTCTTTTTACCTAGCTACTAGATTGCATTTTGTGAATAGGCTCAAGGGCGACCGCAGGATATCGCCTACGGTGGGTGGGGGGGGGGGGCAGGCTGATAAAATTATTATACCTGGGGGAAGGTTTTGAGGTATTCTAACCCTGTAAAGGTGCCTTTACACTCTACGAACCTTACCTTCGAACACCACCCTCGAACAACCTTCGTGAAGCCTTCACGTCGACTGTTCGGGTGTTCTAGGTACTTCATCTGTTCGCCTGGGTTCGGGGGTAGCGCTAGTGTCACTTTTGATTTGGGTTTTTTTTAAGTGACAGGAGTTGTTTGTGATACTAGTGTAATTTGTGATACGTTGTAATTCGTCTCCTATTTTTTTTTATAATATAATTTATAATTTTCTGATAATATAGAATATATTGATAATGGAGATTTTTTCTTTATCATAAGCTAGCGTTGGGTGCGTCAGCCATATTGGTTCACTTAACGTCACATTAAGTATAAATGGCTGTTCGTGTAATGCAGGTACGGCAAGGTTCGGGGGAGAACCTGTTCGAAGGTGAGGTTCGTAGAGTGTAAAGGCACCTTAAGGTTCATTAAATGTTTCGAATAAAACTTGATATTTAAAAGTTTAAATATTTTTTTATATAACGCCTAATAAATATAGTAGTTTTGTTTCTCAAAATTTATAGGGGGGCAGCTGCCCCCTGCCCCCCCCCCTACGGATGCCCAGAAATGGGCTACTCATGTATTTTACACCATTTGTGACTATGACTCAAAATAAAACCTTTTTTATTTATACGAAAATTAAAATAAATAACAATTATTTTAGATTGTCTCCTGAAAGGTAACAGCTTTATAGTTAACCCCCCCCCCCCCCCGCCACCTTACATGGTGTTTATAAAAATTAAAAATTTTACAATAATCATTTTTCTTTTTCTTATTCTGTTCTATCTATAAATTCGAAGATCGAAATCCTTTGATTAAAACCTAGGATGCTAGTGTTTAAAAATACATTAATGTTTAAAAACATAAGAGCTCAAACGCCCATGTTACTTTAACGATAGCATAACATCTACTTTTTCCCATCGCTAGTTAATAGTTAAAGTCTAACACGGAAAAATCTTTTTGTTTTCTTAAAAATATATTAATAATTTTTATAATATAAATCGATTTTTTTTTGTTTGGGGGGGGGTGGAATATCACAGTTTCCCTGTTTTTAAAACATGACATGAATAAGGATTGAATTATTATTATATGTATCATTTCTTATAATAAATTAACTATACTGAGATTCTTCGTAGATGTATATATAAATAAAAGGTTGCTGAGTACAAGAAGACTTATAACTACCAGAAGAAACCTTTAAGTTAGCAGTTAACATTCTTAACCTAGATACCCATATAAACCCTTACAGTATCAAATGTAAGGGGGTTAAAGGGTATTAAATTCATATTTATGTATAATTTCTTCTGTCAAAAAAAAAAAAAATTAATTGATCTCATCCAGATTAACGATGAATTTCTTACATCAGTGGTAATCAAAATAACGATAACTTCGACAATTGTTTTTAAGTTCGAAATAATTTTAATACAAATAAAGTTGTCAAATAGGTTTCCTGAATAGATATTCAAAACCTTATGGCGTATAACAACATTCTCTACTCAAGTTATCTTCAAAAATATGTTTAAATTGCTAGATAATATGTTCCTTAACCCTGCAAGGGTGACGTGTTTACATTTTCTGGAATGTGAATATTAATTGTTACAAATAAAATCGGTTGTTTTCATGTGTCTAGAAAAAGGTGTCACAGTTTGAATTTTGATTTATATACTAGCTGTATATCCTGGTTTCACCCAGGGAATTTGGAAAACAATGAGAAAAGCCGTGGGTCGAGAAAAGTTCTTTAGGACAGAAATGAGATTTTTTTCGACTCCAACGGTTGATTTCGTAAACATCTAATGTAAAGCGAGATCATAACGATTTTTATAACAATAAAGAATGTACCCAGAAATTGGTTTAAGTTATGCAATTTTAATATGGACAGGTGTTCGCACCTGGTATGAAAGAACCACTAATCGAAATTTGGAGAATTGAGGACAAAAGGTATGGATTTCTATAAAGAACAAACAAACAAACAGAATTTCATCTTTATTTATATAGATTTAAAAAAGTCAAAAATTAAGTAGTTGAAATTTATAGTTTATATTAATTTTAACCAATTTCTTTTTATTATGTCAAGCAAATCTTGCAACTTAATTTCGGTAAAAGTGTCGTTTTAATCTAAGCATATTTGATTATCTACAAAATGCTGTAGCAAAGAAATAATTTCTTCCTAATAGATCTCACCACTTCATTATGTTCTCGATTTATCGATGCTTCAATATACTTAAATTATTCTTCTAATGAGGATGGTTTTTGTTTTTCCTGCTAGATGAAATTTCTAAAATGGCTTTCTGTATTTTACTGTTCAAGAAGGAACTTTTGTTAAATACTGGAGTACATGGAAGCATGAGCGAATCCAGCCGGTTGTAAAAGAGGGGAACTGCGTGTCGTCACGGGAGATCTGGGGTCGTATTGTCTCCCACATCCTGGATCCGCCCATGTATGGGACGCATGAATATGGTTTATATCTCTCGATTTAGTTGTAGCATATTTTGGCATGTCAGTGCTTATTAATAACCTAATGTTTTCGATTTTCAAACTCTTGCTTCTTTCATATGAATTCATAAAGGGCCGTCCCCTGAGGACAGCAATAAACTATTACTATTTATACATCAGAAGCATTATATTTCGTCATTTTTTAAGTTATTAAATGGCAAAGGGATTGTATTTAAGCTTTTTAATAATAATTTACAAAGTAACTATGAGCTAATATTTATTTTATTACATAATTAGGCTAAGGGCGCCTCCCCCTTTCTAGAAATCTAGAAAATTTCTATCAGTTCATCCCATAAGTAATATCGGTTTTTAATTTCTGTTTGTTTATGTTTAGATTACTAATCCCTCCATTTCAATTTATTTTTGTTTACATTTCGTTTATTATAGCATTAAATACACTTCTATTTATGATGTTTTAGTTGGTGAAACTTATTTATTCTGTGGTGAAATTTCATTTGAAATGGATCTCCCAAGAACCCACTTACGCCATGTTATTCTTTGGGAATTCGATAAAGGAGAAAATGATGCTTCAACTTATCGGGAACTGCAGAAATATCTGTATCGGAATGTTAGACGGTCGCAGTGGTTAGGACCTGGAGAAACACCTTGGACAGAAGCGAGAGAAGGACATCCGAAAAAAGTGATGACGTCTGTATGATGGGATATGGAAGGAATCCATCATCATGAATTCCTTGATCTTAACCAAACTATCACTAAAGATCTGCACTGTGATTACCTGGACCGATTGAAGCGAGCAGTTGAGGAGAAACGTCCATCACTCATCCAAAGACGAGGAATTTTCTTCCATCATGACAACGCGAGGCCCCATGTTGCAAAACAAACATTGCAAAAATTAAAGTACTTTGGATGGAAAATTATTCCTCAACCACCGTATTCCCCAGACTTGGCGCCTTCGGTTTATCACCTTTTCCGCAGTCTCCAAAACTCATTAAGCGACAAGAACATTAATTCAGTCGATGAAGTTAAAAATGAGTTTTTAGCTTTCTTTAATTCAAAACCAAAGGATTTTTTTCAGAACAGGCATTCAAAATTTGGTTTTAAGATGGCAAACTGTTATACAACAAGATGGTTAATAGATTTTAGATTGAACGCGTTTCATTGATTTTATCCTATACCTAATAGCACGCCATTAAAAACCGACATTACTTATGGGATGACCTGATAGATCCGCTACTGTCAGAGCATCCTTATCTTGTAGGAAAATTGTTTGAACTGTTACTAACAATTGTTTCTTTTCGCTAATCGTTGCTGAACTTTCCAAAAACGTCTCTTTTCCTTGATGCAGTAACCAACTTTTTTTTAATTGTTTTGACTTGAAATTAATAATATCTTCCAGAAGGTGTCAAACTATAAATAAATATAAATTTTAAAAAATCATGAATTTTTTAGCGTTTAATAAAATTGACTTGACAGAAATAAAATATTCTAAGCCTCCCATCTGCAGGGATTCGCAGGATTTGTTTCTTGAAACTTAATCTTAGGTACCATAAAACGAGGTGACTTTGTGACTAATGGGGTGACTGTGTGACAAGCCTATTTTTCTACAGTTTTTTAATTTCCCTCCTTAAAAAGAATCAGGTTAGGCAATTCAGTGTACTTGTTCGTTGGTCAGTAATCTGCTGCAACTACTGGCCACATATGGACCTCTATAACTTCTTTCATTCCATTTATCTTTAGCTTTAGCTTTATTTCAAATTTTCAAATAAATGAAAACAATCAAGCATATATGAAATAAAGCACCATGGTAAGTGGAATAAAAGAAGTTATATGTGGCCAGTAGGTTGCAGCACATTACTGACCAACTGACAAATACACTGAATTGCCTAACCTGATTCTTTTTAAGGAGGGAAATTCAAAAACTGTAGAAAAATAGGCTTGTCACAAAGTCACCCCATTAGTCACAAAGTCACCTCGTTCACGGTATGTATTTTTTATGATACAGACTATTTTGTAATCCACAAATGACCATAAGTATGACTTTTTAACCAAATAATCTAATATTAGCCATAAAAATTTACCATGGAAAACCCAGGACAAAATTGACACTCACTGCATTTAATAATAAAAAGAAAAAATTATAAGCGTATGGATAACAAGTACAGACTCTAATTACCATTGATATGCTAAAGTCACCACTTTAGGACAAAATTTAAAATATTGGTGAGATCAATATTTATCAGCAAAGAATATTTGAGGTCGAGGCATAGCTTGGATTAGTTAGCAACCTGTATAAGGTGCCAGAGGATGAAACATTATTTATGTTTAGTTTTGATTGAGTTTTTTCATCGAAACACTAAATTTATATCATAGGAATAAAATGATATTCACTTAAAGAAAAAAATAAATTTAATATATTATATATTATAACATTTTTATAATACTAAATTTATTATTAGGTACAAACCAAAGCCATAATACTAAATTTAATATTAGGCTTAAACATGGTCTTACTATTACATGTATACTCTAAGGTATACAATTTACTATTTCTTTACTATTTACTGTTTATTACTAAAGAACAAAAAACAAGTCGTACTACAACCCATGGTTCTTTACTTTGAAAGGGAGGGTTAGTCAAAGGTTATGCAACGCGTTAATCTGATCGAGATCACTCTCAAGCGCCAGATGTTTCCTCTTTATCAATTAATCATTTATCATCACATTTAATTAAGATTAACCTCTAAAAGAGGCTGGGTGAGCCACAAGAATAGTCTTGGGCCCGTAGGCTCGATCCACTACTGTTGAAATTACAGATCATACTAAATTAAACATATATTAAACACTAGCTGTATATACCGGTTTCACCCGGAGAATTTCATTTTTTAAATCTATAAAATCTATTAAGTGAGACTTTTATCGACTCAAACGGTCGATTTCGTAAAAACCAATGTAAAGTTAACCAATTTAAGTTATGCAATATTAATGTGGACAGGTGTTCGTACCTGGTATCGAAGAACCACTGAAATTTGGAGAATTTAGAACAAACGGTAGGGATTTTTATAAAGAACAAACAGAATTTCATCTTTATTTCTCGGTTTCACCCGGGGAATTTCATTTTTCTAATGTAAAAAACCAATGTATATCGAGATCTTTACTATTTTTATAACTATAAAGAATATCAGCTGAAGATCGGCTGAGGTTATGCAATTTTAATATGGACAGATGTTCGCACCTGGTATGGATTTCTATAAAGGACAAACGGAATTTCATCTTTATTTACATAGAATATAGCTGCATATTCCGGTTTCACCCGGGGAATTTCATTTTTCTTATGAAACGGTCGATTTCGTAAAGAACCACTGAGCGAAATTTGGAGAATTTAGGACAAACGGTATGGATTTCTATAAAGAACAAACAAACAAACAAACAGAATTTCATCTTTATTTATATAGATTATACACACATTAATTTTTAATGAGATATTTTACAATTACTGTAATCTTTTTGTTTCAGGCATTCAAAGTTCTCTTGAATAAGAAGCATGTTGTTCCAACTGAATTATGGTAAGTTTTTTATTGTTTTTGTTTTATTTTTCATTCTCAAAAACTAGATTGAAACGTTGAAATGTTTGATTATGAATATAATTATTCATTAATTTCCTTTCATCGATATAAGCTGTTTATATTTCTCCTCGATGCAGGATGTCTTTATTGTGAGATAGCATATTATGCAACGCATATAATGGCTAATCACCAAGCTTTGTGTTCACATTTTCTTTGTTCTCTAATACGAGATTAGAAACAAAGAAATGTAACATTGTATGTGTGTATTTGTGTGCTTTAATGCTCTCATAGATATGTTTTCTCCCTTTATAAAATATCACAAACTTCAGGTTTTTTTTATATATTATCAACGTATAAGTAACAAACATTGGATTTTTTACTTTCACTTACCTATATATGAAATGTATAGTAAGTGTGGAAGTATTGCGATCGTGAAAAATTTCGACTTCCGGTTTTCATTGGAAATACACGTTTTGGGGTCCCCTAAGTCCAAATAACCAAGTCCCGCGAAATGGTCTGTTTGTGTGTGGATGTGAACAGACTAGCTCAAATACTATAATACGAACCTGAAATTGGGTATTTAGTGTATGTATATAACCGCGATGTGAGAGCAAAAAAATCATCAAGATTGGTCAAACGGAGGGGTACTTTATTTAATAACTTTTTTAAGTTTTTTTCGATTTTCTCAAAAACGGCTCTAACGATTTTGATTAAACTGAGTATTTGATGTACTAATATGCTCGAGATATGACTGTAAAAATTTCATCAAAATTGATCAACCGGAGGGAGGACTTTACTTAATAAATTTTGTATCATTTTCACGTGTTTTTTTTTATTTACTCAAAAAAGGCTTTAACGATTTTGATCAAACTGGGTATTTGATGTATGTATATGCCAAAGATGTGATAGCCAACATTTCATCAAAATTGATCAACCGGAGGGGGGACTTTATTTAGTATTTTTTTTCCAATTTTTAACTTTTTTTCGATGATCTTAAAAACGGCTTTAACGATTTTTATCAAATTCGTCATGTTTAAAGAAAATTAGGCGTTCTTTAATATCAGGTAAGCTTTATCATTATCAAAATGTTCTGAGAGGGCTTAAATGGGATAGGGGCCTTTTTTGTTTCCTATAAAGTACCTTTGTTTTGGTTATATGGAGAAATTAACTGTCTCTCGTTACGTCTAAAAATAAGAAATGGCTATATATGAGATATGATAAAAATAAAGAAAACATATAGAGGAGAAAAAAAGAAAAATATTCAGTCAACTCATAAAACTCGTTGAGCCAACGCATGCGGAGAACGCATTTAATGACAGACGATTGTTCATAATTAAAGCCGTTCTGTCCATTTGAGAAGTGGAAATTAACAAACCTTATTAATTTCTAATCTAAGTAAGTTGGTAAGTGAAAGTTGTGTGTTGCGGGCACGTACCAGATTTTTAAATTAACCTCTAGAACTTTTAAATTTTAATGTTGAATACTGCACTGTTTCCGAGTCTGAGATAATGCCATATAACGGAGTCAGAATGGTTCCATCAACGGTATAAAGATAAATTTAGCCAAGGTCTCAGTAAATTTAGATCCACAATAGGGCAAAATTGCATTTATAAATTATTAATATTCTGATTTCCATTTGAATGTGAATACCATTTTATTCATTATTTATTATTTACATTGTAACGAAAAATAAATAAACAAAAAAAAAATTTTTTTTTATTTAATAAAACTCATTAAGTAATAATCGAAGAGGGCTTAATATATTTTTGTATATAATTAAAATATGTGTTGTTTTAAAAACTTTGTATTAGTTTTTTTATTGATATAATATTTTTTTATTTAGCTATAAAAATAATTATGTTTTATTTTAAAAGAAGAGACGGGACCGAAGTAATTAATTGAAAAACAGCTGTTATTAAGGCATTTGTTTTTTTTTTTTTAAAAAACAACGAAGGAAAATACAGCAGATGTTCGCTAGCGTTCCACGAGTGATGATAAAATGAGACTGTTTTAGTGATTAACGTAGTTGTGGTCTATATCGCTAAATATCAGAGAATTGAAGAATAGTGGCGTTCACGGAAGAGATTCCGGTGACGAGAATCGCCAAGCCGAGTGGCTACTGGCAACAAAGCTACGAGAAGACAGGCGAGTTAAGAGAACAGACTGGAGATATTTTTTTTTTAATTTCTTTGTTAAACCTTGCTTTTTTTTTATTGTATAGTTGTTATAAGTTTAAATTGTTTCTAGTTGTGTGAATAGAGTTAGATTTTGATCAGGCCTGACTACAGAAATTGTGAGTAAATTTTATTTTTAATATCGTAGTGTAAATATAGTGTTAATTAAAAGTTTTTTTTTATTTGAGTTTAATTTGTTTTGTTCAATTTCTTTTTAACTTACCATTAAGTAGTTCATAAGTGTAAATTGCAAATTGTATTTTATGTACAGCCCTCTCCGAGATTTTAAGGTAATCTTCACTTATTAAATTTAAATTATTTTTTTTTATTCAGATTGCTTTAGGTTTTCGCTATTTCCTTAAAATAAATAGCGTGGCGCCCCTTAATTTATTTCAATTTTTTTAATCACTAGTCATTTAAGAACCCGCTCGTCTCCACTGAGCTACCACCTTTTTTGTTACGATTGTTTTATTTATTTATAACCAATTAATATTTTTTTTAACGTAACAAAATGGCGCCCAAATAGGGACTATAAGTGATTAGATAGATGCTTAATTTAATATTGATTTAGTGATTTTTAAATAAAATTATTTTTTTTGTCCTAATGTTGAATTTTTTTATTTTATCTGCTAAGAAAAAGTAGTATAATTTTTATTTGGTTCTTTTGAAATCATAAAGATGAAGGTCGATAGGTTGTTAAAGGACGAGCTTGAATTCGAATTAAGGATTCGGGGGATAGTTGGAATATCTACTGTAGAAGATATGAGGAAAAGACTTCGGACCGTCTTTAAACTAGAGATTGCAGGAAAATATGTTGCTCCGGTAGTTGACCTTTCTCCTACGGAAGAATTAAGCGTGTGTGAAGAGAAAATTGCCACTGTTAAGAACAAGATTTCTGTTCTCCCACCCTCTAGTTCTACCGGGGATATAGATAAAATCGATACAGGTCTTCAACATTTGATTAATAGACTAAACCGGATAACAACGAAAGACACCATCGAAACGGAGAGGAAGTCAGAAGCAATTTCAAAATGCCATCTATTATTTGAGGAACTGGAAGAAAAATTGAGTGGGCAACCTCCTGTTTCAGAATCCCACTTTGAAAACCCAAATCCCGGAAAGTCTCAGGAGGGTAATGTACAATCAGTGATTACCGAATCAACCGAAGATACAAAGAAGCCGGTAACGACCGTTGAGTCGGAGTCAGACGTTGCTCCTAATGGAACTAAATACGTGATCAGAAGAACTGAAACTCCCATAAGAGATTGGGGGAATTCACTTCGCAGGCGATGGGGAAGGTCTCAGTGTCCATGCGCTTTTAGAGACTGTAGAGGAGTTAAGCTTGGCAAGGAATACTACTCATGAAGAGCTTTTTAGGGCTGCGTACGACTTGTTTAGAGGACCAGCACTGATTTGGTTCCGAGCTGTAAGGAAAGAAGTAACAACGTGGGCTGAACTTATCTCAGAATTGAAAGCCGAATATACACCTTTAGACTATGAGGATCGCCTTTGGGAAGAAATAACGAGAAGAACACAAAGACATGCAGAGTCGATGGGTACATTCGTGGCAGTTATGAAGAATTATTTTAACCGTTTACCAACTATGCCTACGGAAGACCAAATGTTGAATATCATTAAGAAGAATTTGAACCCCCTCTACTTGGAAAGAATGGCTTTGCACCAAGTAACAACATTGAAGGAGTTAGTAATAATCGGTCGGCAGATTGAAGAAGTAAGGTGGAGAATGAACGAATATCGACCGCCACCAGATAGTAAAGGATTACTCGAACCCGACTTGGTCTATCGCCCGCCAACGAGGAAACAACTTAATCAAGACGACACAGTAGCAGCATCGAAGATGGTTGTAGAAGCCTTGGCTAAACCCAATTACACATTTCGCTGTTGGAACTGTGAAGGGACCAATCATTCGTTCAAAACGTGTCGCTCTGTAAAAACCAAATTCTGTATAGGTTGTGGCCCAAGGGATGCGGATAGAAAGACATGTAAACGTTGTAATACCACCGACCAGGGAAACGATCAAGGGGGTCAGGCCTAAGTGGAAGGGAGCCTGGACAAAACCCGAATTCCACGACGAAAGCTGAGTGGGTAGAGTGGTTGTCGATTGTGGAAGAAGTTTTCGCTGGAAAGAAATGGAAAATTCTTAGACATCCAGCAAATGAACAGGATCGAAGGCCGTATTTAACGGTCAACATTCTGGGAAGAATAGAAACGGGACTGCTGGATTCTGGGGCTTCAAGGTCATTGATGAGTGAGGAATGCTGGAAACGTTTTTTAGGGCTGGGTGTAAAGCTACACAAAAAACCCAAAATTCAAATAAAGGCTGCTGGAGGCACCGCGCTCAACGTTTTTGGAAGCGTAAACGTGCCAGTGGAGTTGGAAGGTAAAATGGGAATTATCCAATTTTTGGTAGTTTCCAACTTGGTGGATGAACTTATATTGGGCATCGACTTCTGGAATAAATTTAGATTGGTTCCAGACATATCGAAAAATATGTGGCACTTTGCTCCGACAGAAGAATGTTTAGCTGTGTCACAGAATGGCCCTGCTGTCCTAACTAGACCGAATCTTACACAGGAACAGGAAGAAACCTTAAATCGGCTTATCGGACATTGACGAAATATCCGACCATCAAAGTTAGGATGTACAAGCAGGGTAGAGCACGAAATAAATACCGGTGATAGTAAGCCAGTCAAACAGCGTTACTACCCTGTTTCACCAAAGATCCAAGATATCTTAAATAAGGAGCTCGATGAAATGCTCGAAGAAGGAATTGTAGAGCCGTCACAGAGTGCTTGGTCGTCACCTGTTGTTTTAGTGAAGAAACCCGATGGATCCTACCGTTTTTGCGTGGATTATCGTCAGTTAAATGCCGTGACTAAAAGAGACGCCTACCCGCTGCCCTACATTTCGAATATATTGGATAGGTTACGTGATGCCAAGATACTTTCTTCCATCGACATAAAGAGCGCATACTGGCAGATACCAATGGCTGCTGAAAGCAAGGAAAAGACAGCTTTTACTGTTCCCAACCGCGGCCTCTTCCATTTTTGTAGAATGCCTTTTGGACTGCATAATGCACCAGCGACATGGCAAAGACTGATTGACGATGTTTTGAGAGCAGATTTAGAACCAAATATCTTTGTTTACTTGGATGACATCATTGTGGTCTCATCAAACTTCGATTCCCACATAGAAACATTGGAGAAGGTCTTAGAAAGATTGAGCTCAGCCAACTTAACGGTGAATTGGGAGAAAAGTCAGTTTTGCAGAGAGGAACTAAAGTTTCTGGGATATGTGGTAAATGAGAACGGCCTACAAGTTGATCCGGGAAAGATTGAGGCGATATTAAACTACCCAGCACCTAAGAACGTAAAGCAAGTGAGACAGTTTATAGGGCTTTCTTCCTGGTATCGCCGCTTTGTACCTAATTTCTCGACTCTAACTTCACCGCTATCGGATCTACTGAAGAAAAACAAGAGATGGAAATGGGGACAAGAACAAGAAGAAGCGTTCAGATTACTGAAGGAGAAGCTTGTCACAGCACCTGTGTTAGTATGTCCTGACTTCAGTAAGCGATTCTTCCTACAAACCGATGCCTCTAAAACAGGATTAGGGGCTATTCTTTACCAAGAATACCCAGAAGGAGATTGGGTCATAGCTTATGCGAGCCGAAGTTTGACCACAGCCGAGAGGAAATACAGTGTAACTGAGCAAGAGTGCCTAGCAGTTCTCTGGGCAATAGAGAAGTTTCGGCCTTATTTGGAAGGGATGGATTTTACAGTTATTACTGACCACATTGCCTTAAAATGGTTGAATAGTCTTCGCGACCCTCAAGGTCGACTGGCTAGGTGGGCACTAAAACTGCAGCAACACCAATTCACTATCGTACACCGTCCCGGCAAAGAAAATGCTGCAGCCGATGCGTTGTCACGGACTTACGAATTCCCGATAGCCAGAATTGATATTGGAGAACCAATAGAGGACGCGTGGTATCAGCGGATGATTAAACAAGTAGAAGAGAATCCATCGAAATATGCGGATTGGAGGATTGTTAATCAAACTCTATGGAAGCTTGTTAATAATAACCGGAAAATGGTAGGAGATAGCAACCAGTGGAAATTAGTAGTTCCTAAACAAAAACGTAGGGAAGCGATCTGGGAATGTCATGATAAAGAAATTGCAGGACATTTGGGATGTTTCAAAACCTTGCAGCGGGTAAAGGAGTACTACTATTGGCCTGGCATGGCAACCGATGTAACCAGGTACGTACGGAAATGTGAAGTGTGCTTGGCGAATAAGCCATTACAGACTAAGCCTGCGGGCCTAATGGGGAAACAGCGAATAGTTACCCAACCTTGGCAAATGGTTTCGGCAGATATAATGGGGCCGTTTCCTATGTCTTCAAACCGGAAAAGGTTCATATTAGCGTTTACCGACTGCTTCACTAAATACAGCATCATAGTACCAATTTCAAAATCGACAGCCGAAGTGGTGGCCAAAACTTTAGAAAGAGAGGTCTTTCTTAAGTTCGGGGTTCCCCAAATTATTATATGTGATAACGGCCCTCAATTCAGGAGTAATATTTTAAAAAAGAAAGCCCGAGAATATGCTGTTAAATTGTGGTTCACCCCAGTCTATCATCCACAGGCTAATCCGATGGAGCGTCCAAATCGAGTGATAAAGACACTCCTAGCTTCCTATGTGAAAGACAATCATAAGCACTGGGATAAGGATCTACACAAGTTGGCTTTTGCTATGCAGACTGCGGTACATGAGGTTACCGGTTATTCGCCAGCTTATTTGAATTTTGGACGCGAGTTACCACGTTCAGGCGACGAGTACGAGCATTCCATTGCTTCAGATAATGTTCCGGAAATGGGAGATCGTAAGGCTTACGCACAGAAGTTCAACATGATGCCAGTAATATATGAAGAAGTGGTTGAGCGTCTACGGCGATCATACGAGAAAAGCAGTCACCATTATAATCTTCGGAGAAGGAACGTGGATCTACAAGCTGGAGATTTAGTGTGGAAGAAGACCCAAACCCTTTCGGATGCTTCAAAGAACTTTTCTAATAAATTGGCACCTCTATATGAGAAATGTAGAATCAGAGCAAAAGAAGTTGTTTCTAGTTGTGTGAATAAAGTTAGATTTTGATCAGGCCTGACTACAGAAATTGTGAGTAAATTTTATTTTTAATATCGTAGTGTAAATATAGTGTTAATTAAAAGTTTTTTTTTATTTGAGTTTAATTTGTTTTGTTCAATTTCTTTTTAACTTACCATTAAGTAGTTCATAAGTGTAAATTGCAAATTGTATTTTATGTACAGCCCTCTCCGAGATTTTAAGGTAATCTTCACTTATTAAATTTAAATTATTTTTTTTTTATTCAGATTGCTTTAGGTTTTCGCTATTTCCTTAAAATAAATAGCGTGGCGCCCCTTAATTTATTTCAATTTTTTTAATCACTAGTCATTTAAGAACCCGCCCGTCTCCACTGAGCTACCACCTTTTTTGTTACGGTTGTTTTATTTATTTATAACCAATTAATATTTTTTTTAACTTAAGAACATGGGTGAATATGAATACGATTGTATTCTCAAAATTTATTGTAAATAAAAATAGATTCACAGGAAACATTTTAAATATTCACAAAAAAATAAATATTCGTACTAAGACCTGTGAATACAAAAAAAAAAATTACATTTAAAATTAATTAATAAAAATTTATTCACAAAGAAATTTCTAAAACGAAAAAATCTGATACGGTGTGCGTATCACCAACATTTCACTTACTACCCACCTTTATCTGACTCAAAATATATATTATTCTTTGAAAATGGCACACTTGGCTACCGGAAAGGGAACACAAAACTTTTTTCCCCAGTTACAATATTTTAATCTATTGGAAAATGGGTACCACTGTAAGTACTTCATACATAGGCGTACCACGAATAAACTTTACCCCACTTACTCATAGACTCCGTACCTTCGAGAATTTGTTTGAATTTTCTTATTTTTAATTTTTTTTTTTTAGGGAACTATAGAAATAGCAATCGAGTTTTAAACTGAATTATTTAGTTTTACGACGATATATCGTAAATAGGAATCCTAAAATGGGTCCATAATAACGCCCGATAATAAATTTGAACTAAATTTTCATTAAATTAATTTCATTAACAAGTAAATTTTATTCATTGAAGTTTAGGATTTTTTTTTTCTTAATCGATAAAAATTTTGAGCAATTCGCCTTCTCTTACAACAATCCACTGAGCTTCTCTCTAAAAAGTTTTCTTTGTTTTCCATTTTAAAGCGAAATTAAGAAGATTGTTTGTAATTCCTTGTTATGGTTTAGGTTTAAGACAGTTGCTACTAATTGCAAGTTTATTCAATGTCGTTTGAGCCGTTTTTGACAAATCTTTTCTGAGCTAGTGTATTCAGACACACACACACACACACACTCAAATCCCATTTCTCGAGACTTGATTATTTTGAGTCAGAGGAACCTCAAACGTGTATTTCCGTTGAAAACGGGAAATTTCAAAAATTTTCTATACCTACCCTTACCATATATTCATTATATAGGTAAGAGAAAGTAAGTTGTCAATTTTCACCTATTTACAAAGACATATGGACTCAATCTGTGCTGATATTTATTTAAATGGAATTAAAGATAATTATATTAGATTTTACTTCAAAGTTAATCAATGCGCATTTTCATAAACAAATTTAGTCAATAAATGAAGTTTTCGGACAAAAAGTTTTGATTTTTAAAATATTACATTGTAAATACGAAAAAAATCATAAAATGAATGTTCGCATATTTATGATAAATTAAAATCATAAATTTAAAATAATATTTACAATTTAAAATAGATGCTAGGCAATTATTAGTATTAAAAGTTATATATGCATATGATATTATAAAGAAAACGAAACCCTGCATTACCTGTCGGAAAAGTCAATATACTGACCCCCCCCCCTCCCCCTGCAAGAACTCACTTTTGCTGTAAATTTTAATATATGTAATTATGTTGATTTTGATTGATACTTTGTCGTAAATACAAAAAATTCATTATTCTTTTGCGTTTTTAATATCACAATATTAATTGATTTATGAAATGAACTTTAAAAGTAATCAATTATATATTTTAAACACAACATTAAGAAAAAGGTAATTTAGTTTGAACAACATATGATATATTTTTGTAGGTTACCTTATGGTTAACCGCATTTTACATTAATTAATTTAACGATATAAATGTATTCAAAAAGTGCTAAAACAAATGTTTGGGGCCCGGTGTGGCTGTGCGGTAAAGCGCCGTACTCCTATGCCGGTCCCTCCCTGGGTGGTGCTTTTCTTTCGTAGGAGAAGTATCACCCAGTGCCATGGGTGTTAGTATGGGCAGTATAGGGCTTCAGTGGAAGCCTTGAAGTCAAAAAAAAAAAAAATGTTTGAAGTCATTAACATTAATTCGCAAACAATTATTGTGCGATCTAGTTTGTAACCACTCCACCTCAATGGCTTTGTGAATACATTTGAATTTACTGATTTTTCTCTGAATTTTTACAATTTTTCCTGTGAATTATTATTTACAGGAAAACTTGTTAATACAATTTTCCATTCTAGCAAGTGAATAAAATAAATAAATTCGTGTACATTTGTCCCCTCAAAAATTATGACGGCGCAAGTTGCACCATGCAATCCCCTTATGTGCAAGCCTCAGTATTTATATGAAGATAATGAGGTCAAGGTTAAGATGGACAGAGAACCTGAAGCTTTTATCTTTATTCAACAATGACTGACAACGTCGGAGGCCAAAAATTAGATTGATGGATCGAATTCAGCATGCAGCTAAATGGTGGCCAAAGATAAAGATACAGTTGAACTAAGGATACCTTATCCGTCATGCGAGCGTTTATGACCTCAAGGTTTTTACGCCTTAAACCCTCAACAATCTCATCCGTCGTGGTTGTGATGGGTAATTTATATGTATGCCCCGTCTGTGTACTAAACTCAACGTCGTTATAAAATTCATAGTATCATTGTAAACCAACGATGTCTGGTTCACTATCGCAGTCAAAAGTCGCATGAATGAAGAGTGGACTGGAGGTGGAGGGGGTAATGACTTAAAACTTCCTGTTGCAACACTCAATAATTCATGAGGTAAGATGTGAAGCAGCCCATTGCTAGCTGTTCATGTATCAGTTAGTGAAGGCTGTCATTAGAATTTCTCATCCGTTTTGCTGGGACGTTTCGGCCATTGAAAACAGCAGCAACTACAAGACAATGCCTATCTTCTTTTCCTTTTAGGTAGCCAATTGAACCTGACGCTCTTCACTAATCTTATTATCACCGTCTTACTCTGTTCAATAAAATTATTTCTTGTTTTCTTTCTTGGTCTGATTGATCGCAAAATTTAATATACATTTAATTATTTCGATTTGAGGGCCACTGCAACGTAATGTTTAAGTGACTGACTTCAAATATAAACGTTATGAATGACTTATTATCCTTTCTGCATATGATTTCTGTGATTATAAAAATTTTAAATTGAAAATCAATTGGATTATCTGGCTAATTATATACCATATTTTAGTATGCTATTATTATTATTAGTAGTAGTAGTATTAAAAAGCTGAATTGGTACTCATCATGGGCATCCGCAGAGGGGGGGGGGAGGGGATGGCACCTGCACACCCTAGAAGAAAATATGAGCGACAAAAGCTATATGTTAAATAAATGTTTATTCATTTACTATATTTATTAAGTATTATATAAAGACATATTTTAATTTTCAGAAATCAAACACTTTTATTTAACAATTAATTGAGCCTTACATAGTCAGAATACCCCCCCCTGTTCATAAGAATTTTACCGGCTGCCCCCCCAGACGAAATTTTTAACCTGCCTGCCCACCCCTAGACGAAACCCTGCGGACGCCCTTAGTACTCATTCTCAGCAGTTGAAGTAAAATAGCACATGGATCTGAATATACTTAATGAAGTAATCTTGTTGTATAAGTTTCATGTTCAGAATGGTTTTTAATTAATTAGTATATCGATAATCAAAAGAATATAGGTTTAATAGGTAATACTGGTAATAGGAAGGTGTTAGGACGTTATGTTGTTTTTTTTTTGTTTTGTTTTTCTTTTTCTTTTGTTCGGTACCCCTACCTGGCCATGTCTGGTCCACCCAACCTAGAAAGCTTACAAATTGCACAGGAACGGACAATTAGGCTGTCTAAAAATTGCTAATTAAATCGAAAGGGTAAAAAGGACTAATTAAATCGAAAGATTAATAAAATTAAAAAAAAAATTAAAATCGGCTCTTAGGGAAGAAGCTAACAATGGGTGATGGAAATTGGATGAGACCAAAAATAGGGGGGTAGGTGCCTTCCTCCCTTGACTATGACGACAGACTTTGTCCATACGAGCTCTAGTTAGTTCTCGCGAACTTAAATTTTCGAACCGTAATTAATAAGGTTTTTTTTTTCGTGACTTTTCTCCGACCCCACCAGGAACCACCACTGTCGCCAACTCGTACCTAAGGTAAGTTGGGTCTTGACGGGACATAACTGGCCATATTATTGAAATCACTGGTGCAACCCAGTGCTTGAGGGCTGAAGCTTGATTATTGATTAGTTTACTGTCATTAATTTGGTTAGTTAAATGCCATAAATCTTTGGACAAGGGTGGTTTGTAGACCTCGCCTGCGCTGGGTAGATTGTGTGGCGGTAGACAAAACAGAGAAGACTGGCGGCTCCGACTGCGTGAGGCCCTGACTCCATGAGTTGTAGCGCCATCGAAGAAGAATGCCATAAATGCATCTGAAAACATATATTGCAGAGATAGGAGGTAACTGTAAACCTGAATTAAACAAACTTAGTCGTTTCCAGCGTTTATTCTCTGACCTCTAAACTTGATCGGGATGTTGTATTTTTATTTTTTTAGTTATGAAATATTTTGATGTAAAGGCAGATAACTTTTGTAGAACTAGTGCAGGAGGTGCTCTTACCCAAAATGTAGTGCTTTCCATGATAACCGCTGACTAGCAACAAAGAAGTTCTTTAATGGTCCACATCACACATGGCTCGTCAAACTTTGTAAAATATGAAACTCAGACGTCAGAAGAGGGACGATTTCAGAAACGAACTATTTTGACCCTCACTATTGCAATTACTAAAATAATGTGGATTCCAGGTATAGGAGTTACTATCCCCCCCCCCCCCAAGCAATTGTGCATGCTCCTTTTCAATAAAATTTCATCCCTATCCTGTTTTTAAATGAAAATACTCATACAGCTTACAAAAATATAATTCGTTCATTTTTTCACTTGTTCCCTGGTTTGAGAGTAAGCCTAAAATGGAAATCACACATGTAAGGGTCACACATCATTCAAATTTATAACTCCGTATAAAACATTTCAGGAGTTATAAGTTTAATTTTATTACTTGCACCATTTCAAACAGTTTTAGGCAGTCCTGTTCAGATGCTTTCTATTGCGTGTTGGTATAACCAAATGCCGTGACTTGAAGACATGAGACACTATTACTACTTCTATATGAAAAGCGCATATATTTAGTAATATATTATGTCCGTGAATGGAAAATGGATCGTATTTAAACATTTACTTGTTATGTACTCATATTTTAAATTAGTTCATTCATGACTCATGGAAAGAAATAGTGCGCCCCCTCAGAAACTTTCTGGAGCTGCTTATAAAATCTATTGAACACTTACCCCGATACCATAATATATGATTCCAGAAAAGAAGAAAATGGAACAAAGATATAATATAATGAAATCGGATTTTAACGTGATGTCTCAAGTATCTAGCCAAACTAAACTAGAAGTAACATTAAAATATGAATTGGAATTTGAATTGAGCGCCAAAATCCCAGATTTATTATCAACTTCACGCTTCAATCTAATCTAATAAGTAACATTGATAAGCCCAGATATTTCAATCTGTAAATTTTAAATATACTGGTTTCCCACACCGGGTATGTGCAATCACATCATTATCTATTGATTCTTATACTTCGTTGAAACAGTTGCGTACCTTAACCACTCGGCGGATGCATTTTTTGGGGCCCCGTTAAAGACGGTGATGTGATGACCGGGGAAGAGGGGGCAGAGCTCAAATGGGGCCATCCATCAACTCAAATTTTATGTTCAGTTTCTATTACTGGAAATTGTATTGTATTTTCTGATCATCAGTATATACAGAGTGTTTTGGATAAGTTCAGACAAAAAATAACAGCTATTTTACTTCAAATTTCCTACCAAAAAAGTTCCTATAAAGTAATGGTCCCTCTCATTGAAAATCTCTTATAGAGTTTAGTTTGGATAGATTTTTAGTTTTTACCATAAAAATAGCCGTAAAAAAAAAAGTTTAGTTATCTAGTTAATAAAAAAAAAGGTTATGTTCCTAATAAAATAGTTGGTTAACCACTTGTTGTTGGCGAAAAAAATCATCTTAATTTTATAAACATTACTGTGAATATTTGTATGAAAAAAAAAATTACGTTTTCTAGGAGGCACGATAGATTTAGTTGGTTCATTTTTTTCGCTTATTGCCAACGATAGATGAAATATCATCTCATTCATCTATCTGAATTGACTCCAGCACTTGGAATATTCTAATTAAAATTCAATATCACTGGTAAAACTTCCTTGTTCAACACACCTTTGTTGTGATAACTATCGGAAGTCACAATGGCGGGCCGAAATAGATCTGTCTCCAGTGACAAACACTTTAGCACATAGTTACATTCAGAATTAAAATTAATTATTTAAATTGTGATAAAATATAGAGTAATATTTTTTTATTATATTTTCAATAAGAAACATCATTAAAATAATAATTTTATGTATTGGATCAGCTGTGTGACCGCAACCGTAGTGGGACCGTTCCAACCAAGCCCAAAGCGCTTCTGTATAAGATTGAAACTTCCTAATGAAAGTTTCTCTTTGAAACTTTTTAATGAATTAAAATTTATAATTATTTTTATCCTAAGCATCCTGAATATATTTTATAATTTATTAAGGGAGTCGTCTTGATGAAGGAGTAGTGAAAGTGAGCTTGATCGGGTCATAGGTCCCTACCTCCTTCACCAGCTCCATCTGTTAACTCCCAGTTTAGCCAACACTCTTTCGCCTCCCTTACCACCATGTACAATTCCTCCCTCGTTTCTTCATTTTCAGTATCGTGATTTTACATCCAAACTATTTAGCCGAAATTGTCAGAGGTTGCACACGCGATACATCCAGCCAGTCCTCAAAATCATTTAATTCACAAAATATTGTCCCATCTTTTATTGCATTCTGACTAATGAATGCAATGGGTAAATTATAGTTTGCAATACTAAATAAGTTTGAAATATCTTGAAAGAAAAATGACTTTGCATTTTTTATAAGTTGTGATCTTTTCTCAGGTTCATACTCTGCCAGAGCGTGGTTGAGTAAAATATTCTTCCACATAACGAATTCCTGATGATGGCTTCATTCAGCAGAAAGGTGAGTTTTTCAAATTTTGTTAAATGTTTAAAAAATAAAAATAAAGGTAAAAAATAAAACCATAAAGGTTTTATGGTACCTAAATTAAATAATGCACTTCCACCACCGTAACATAATAATTTAAAAGATATTAATTGCTTTGCTCATTTGAAAGGTTTAGCTATAACGGAACGTAATTACATATAGTTTGGAGGTTGATGTCACAAACATCGGCTTAATCAATTAGTTCCTATTGCTTGAATATTGAAACCAATGGAGATCTAAATCCGGTTATTTCTGAAATAATCCCTTCAAATATATCAAATGAATTGAAAATACCGAATTATAAGTCGATGAGAACTAAATGTATTACTGCTATTAGATATTGAATCATTATATTTTTTTTCATCTTTTTTCTTTTTCTCTGGCATAACCTCAGTGCTATAAAAGCCTACATTCTTTCATCCAATAATCTGCCCTGACAAGAGCTTGCTGCTTAATGGATACCATTTTGGAAAACTTGACAACATACCACACATTCGAGCTCAAATTGAAGAGGTAAAAGGGCTTTTAAAAAAAACTAAAAACTAAAGATCCCATTGTTCATAGAGAATGTTAATTTTATTTAGAATGAACTATTCACATACGGTTGGATACGAACAGGTTCTTTCGGATCATGGCGGAGGTTAAGACATTAAAGTCGGATGTGAGTAGAAGAAAACCAAAATTATATCACTTTTAGATTTTGGTAAATAATTATTATATATAAAAGAATGGAGATAAAATTTGCAAACTATTTCAACAATTCTTCTTGTAATTAAATTAGATAATTTTATCAACCTATGAGGGCTAAAGGCCTGGTGCTTAAATCAACGTCGTTAGTTGCTGACCTGATAGAGGGCATACAACTTTTGTATCTCTTTACTCTCATGACAACAACTCGCCTCGTCCGGTCAAACAGTCGCGAACTACTGGTGTGCAGGTAGACGGCTACTACTACATGGGCGTACCATGCTAAAAGAAAAATATATGTAACTACAATAATTTTTTAATAATCATTTCAGTAGGTGTCGTGCAATGTTGTAGCAAAATCCACCATTGATCACGTTTCGTAACGAAATAAAGGCGGTTACAAAAATCTAAAAATATATTGTACTAAAAGTCATGGGCGTCACCAGCATCAAATTATTGGGGGGGGGGGGGGACGAATCAATGTTCTCATGGATAGGTAAAATTTTTAGAGGCTAAAAGTTGAAATAATAACGCTTAAAAACAACTTTTGGGACACTTAATTCCTCCTCCAACAATGTATTTCAAAGGTTTTTGTTTTTTTTATAAACCCCAATCTGGCCATGTGTTGCTTACGGGGGGGGGTTACTCTATAGGTGTAACCAACCAATTCTAAACATGGTAGGACGGTAGAGATTTATTCCGTGGGGCCTCCACAAAATAAAAGTCAACCCTCCCAGGGTGGGAGAGGCTCGAGCATGGTAAAGCAGGTCGCGCTCCAACACGCTCGGCTATCCTGGCCCATTTCAAGGGTATTCATAAAACTTGCCAATTTATGTCACAGTTAGAATGCAAGTAGTTTCCCCCTTCCAAAATATTGGGGGGGAGCGTCCCTGACCCCCCCCCCCTGGTGGTGACGCCGATGCTGAAAGTGCTATAGAAAAAAAGAAGAATTAAAGAAAGATTTGCTTCTTAACAACTCCAAAATTTTTCGAGTCGTTAGACCCTGACTTCACTCTTACCCCCGAGGCACTCTCCTCCTGCAACTCCCTCTAACACTCCTCTACCACCAGTGACGAGTCTAGCTGCGGCGGAGGCCAGTGCCCGTGACACCACAGGTACCTCCGAGGTAAATTCCTATCTTGTCCGTGAAAGGTCTAGCTACGGCTGAGGCTTGCGCCCTTGACGTCATAGCTACCCTTGAGACGCTATCCCTCTTCCTTAAATCCTGTTATGCATGTTGTCGTCGCCTTCTGATCGGAAGTCACCAGTAATCCTATCACTCGCCAGATGAGAACACTGCTGACACCCGACAACACCACCATGCCAGTTGACGTACGAGTCGCATGATAGCTGCTCCCTCTCTTACCAAAGACTAATTTAGTGCAGAGGGTCAATGTTCATGTCATCAATCTATTTATTCTCAACGCTAATGAGCAAACGAAAGCAATGCAGATAGGTAAATCTCTTTGTACAATTTCTATGTTTAACTTCAGTGAAAGGTAATAAAATAATTGCTTTGAAAAGTAATAAAAGGCTTAGGGGAGATTTGGTGCCGATCACAAGTGGATCCAGGGAAGAGGTGGCCCCTTCCTTCCACCCCCCCCCCCCCACATTTTCTTGGGAAAACGGTTGATTTTCGGGGCTTAAAAATGCTGGTACCTGATACAATTTTTCCCATTCCAATCCAGGTCTATCAGTTAAGTTAAATTTTCCTTCAACGAAGAGCCCTAAATAAAGTATGATATTCTGTTAGGTTTCGTGATCTTCAAACATGATAAACAGTTCATATTTTAGTTTTGTTATCTTCAAAAAATGTTCAATTTATCAATTTTGGACCATATTTATAGTGGAAAACATTTTTTATTCTTCAATCTGAGAGCCAAGTAGCTCAGTAGTAAGACACTGATTGACACCTTCTATACTCAACATCCCAAGTTCGAATTCGGCTATTCCAGATTACCTGGGATGAAACCAGCCTCTATGAAGTTGGTACTTCTAATTATGGGGGAAAACCTAGTGAGTTGTGCATGATCTCAGTCAAATCACCTCTTTGCACGGATGCTGACCAAGAAACAGTACTTCTTTTCAAATGACTAAACCATAGCCCTCCATGGATCTCAGTGTTACAAGTTTATTATCTAATCTATAATGGGGAGGGGTGTCGAGGAATGAGAGTGTTTTTATCTTATGTATTTGATCTGAGCATAATTAAGCTGCTATCAAGGACTTTTCAATAAGTCCTTGAATTATTGAGTCATTCTTTACAAATCTTGTTTGCTTTTTATATTTGTATTATATAGTCTTAATTTTCTTTCAGAGCTCACAAAAATCGTCCAATAGAAGATCTCATTCATTAATTGAATCGCCTATTGTAAAACGAACCCAAAATCAACCAGTTACTTTACAGAGTTGGCTTCTTAAAAGAGGAAGTGAGGGATTAATGCTTTGGAAAAAGAGGTGGTGCGTTCTATCGGATTATTGTTTATTTTATTACAAAGGTAAATTAACTTATGTATTTAATTTAAATTGAAACATTGTATCAGGAATTTAAGGTTGCACAATAACATATTATACTTTAAAATACAGATTCTTATGGTCGATGCTCCAGTACCTCCCATGGCCAAAATTAAATAATTTTTCAAACTTAAATTTAAATAATTTGCTTAATATAAAAAATTATATCTACCTTTTAAGTATATTTCTTCATTATTATCCAATATGATAAAAAATAATTTTTGCATCAATTTTAAATTATTAATATTATCACTTAATGAACTTATTATGGTGACCCACATTATTACTCAAATAGCATCTAGAACTAATAAACAAAACGATTATTGTATAATGTATTTTTATATAAATAAAATTTGTTTCAATTATATTTTCTTTGTTACAGACCAGTCAGAGGAAAAATTACTGGGATCACTAATCCTTGCTTCTTATGAAATATCAGCATGTAATCCTGAAGAAAAAGGTTACAAAAAGTTCAGTTTCAAAGCAGAGCATGCTAATATGAAAACTTTCTATTTTGCTGCAGAAAATCAGATGCATATGGAAGAATGGATGAAAGCTTTAAAATGTGCATCTCTTCTGGAAGGAAATTACAGGTTCGATATCTGCTACTTCATATACTCAGATTTAGATTTAGCATAAAAAGTTTTAACTCAAGGGCAAATTTCAATATGTTTTGATATGTTGAATGTAAGTTAGGAAAGTAAAGATTAAGTTTAGAGCAGATAATTCACTAATGAGAGGATTAACATACATAGTATTTCCAAGTCTAATTTAGAATTTTCCTAAACAAATTGAGATAGTTGCAAATCAACCCTATTTGGGAATGTTTCAGGGAGTCTTTATCCTAACTTATCACAGCATACATTACTGTCATACACTTCTTATTCTGGTATTTATTATGGGTAGTAATACATCTGCCTTCGGTTAAAGCTTCCTTTGTTCAGATTCTTCATCTCTTCTTCATAGATTCATATGCCTTTCCAGGTCAATCAATAGGCATTCCAGATCATAAGACTTTTCTAAATGTTTTATTAATATTTGCTTCAATGTAAAAATTAATAGAATGCACGAGCTTCCTGCGATAAAGTCATATCGATCTGTACACCATATTCTCGTTCTAGCTTATTTTTTTTGGACAATCTACCCAGAAGTTTCATGCAAGGGTTGGTGACACATTTGCCTCTATAATTCATACACAGTTTTTGGTTACCTTTCTATGAATGAGGCATAGATGACCTAATTGTATTTCCATAGTTATTTTGTCTTCAGTTAGGATTTTATTTATTGATCATGTGAGTATTGCTGCAAATTTTTCATTTGAACAGAATTCTTACTTTTTAAACATTAACAGGACATTCATCCTGAGAATTTGTCCAAAATATTCCATGAACCTTATAATATTCTGTTTTTAGTCCTTTTCACAGAAAATTTCGCTTGTCCAAGCTGAGCTATAGCTTTTTTCACAGTCATTAATTATATTTACTACATTTTTGTGAAAACGTAATCATAACAATGGCCCCTATGAAAACAAGAACCCACCCACATACCCTTATGTGTCCATTGTAGATAGGTTTCGCTGTATACATACATATATATAAATATTATATGGTGACCTTGCTCAATAGTTAAAATTTTAGACTCTTATATAGAGAGGTTCTGATAAATGAATTTTAACATTCCCACTAGAGTTAGTATTTGGCAGTAACAACTGGATACCTGTCTGGGGTTGCTTAAAGGATCAATAGGCCTCAATTACTAAGAGACAGGATTTGCTCTTCCACCAGGTAACTCATTCCTCTAACTCCTGAGCTCAGCTGTGGCAAAAATTAAAATTTCTCTTCCAGCAACTCAATCTCAATAGAGAAACTTGGTAGTAGAAATTCATAACTTTGTCAGATCACCTCATTCCTTTTACCATTGGTCAAAAACAATTGTTAAACTGTATTTTATGTATTTATTTATTTTTTATGTCAGGTAGTTAGGATTATTTAATTTTTGTGAATATTTGTATTAATACAGATTCCTATGTCTTCATTCCTTCTTTTTTTACTTTATTTATTTATAATTGTTTTCATTTTATTTTTTACAGTGACGATCGAAAAAAATCATCAGACATGAGAATATTTCATCAATCCAGCAAAATTTTTGATGAACCTAAATCCACATCAAACACTGATATAATTTCAGCAAATCAGAAAACATCTGAAGCTCAACCTGTGTATGTGAATGCTCCACCAAAACCTAAGAGGCTTAATGAGTCTTCATCTCCCGAATGTTCAATTGAAATTCAAATGAGAGATGACAATTATCACACTTATCTAGGTCAACCATATCATATCCAATCAAACTTATCTGGACCTGAGAATTTCACAATGCAACCCCAACATGCAAATTATGAAAGAAGAACCCCTGATATTTATGGAAGGGCAAGTTTCGTCCATCCAATAACCAAGCCAGTGAATCTTAACAATTTGTATATTCAAGATGAACAAAATATTCTTTCTAACTTTTCTAAAGAGCAAATAATATCATATACACCCAAACATTCTTCAATTAATAGTCACTCCAGGCCACACAGTGTTGATTTTTTAGAATACCATAGTAAAAATAGTTCTAGTGCTGTAGGGTCGGACATTGCTGAAAAACCGTCAATACCTTATAGACCTAAATCTAGTTTAAGTGCCATTAACTCCAATGAAGAAGAAGGGACTCATTGGTCAGCTGAAGAATATGCTAGAAAAATGAGACAGTCCTCTATGTATGTGAAACCTGTTACGAAAAATTCATTACCATTAAGAAATGACACACTTCTTGTAAATAAAAGTTTTTCTCCTAAAACTACAATAACTACTTCTGAATCTCCTGGATTAAAGCATGACCTTGTTATGAAGTCAGAAAAATCTTCTGGAACCCTATACAGGTTTGAAACATTAGATCATTTAAATCTACTGAATATATTAATCAATGTATATTTAGTTTATGAAATACTTAAAAAAATCTAGAATATTGTGGGAATAGTTTTAAATAAAAATGGAAAGCTCCTAGCCTCCAATTACTTAAGGTTGTTTTACAATATGCTACCTACGACCAAGACATATTCGCAATATGTTATTTATGACCAAATTCATGGTTGCCTATCCACTGCCAGCTTTGGGGCAAGCCAATTGGTGGATTTAACTTGTATGGGTGCCTGCCACTCATAGAAAATTATAAAAATATGAGAGTATTATTTTTTTTCAGTTGGCGCAGTTGGTCTTATGAGACCTTTAGCCACACTGTGTGGTCTTCTTACAGACATTTATATTGTTCTGTAGTGCTCAGACAGCCTGGAGGGAGTAGCCTAAACTTTGTTGCAAGCCATGGTCTGGTGCAGCCTGCTCTCAGCTCCAAAACCGATTCCATTAGGAGCAATTTAGCAGTGCCCTCTCTGCCAATGGAGTCAGCTCTTTTGTGCTCAAGGACAGTGACAAATTGGTCTAGGTCCATGGATTATGGCTGATCAGAGTCAATAATCCCCGAGTAACTATATTTCCTTCTCCAAAGCAGACCTTTGATGAGTCAATATATACCATGTTCCTCAATAGGATACATGCGACAAGATTATTATTCCTATGCCCAGTCAGTGTGAGTCACCTCCACTAGGCTGACGGACCAAAATGTACCTGAGGGTGGGATGACTTGCTTGCTGGTCCCATTCATTCCATCAACTCCTGCCACTACACTAGTGCCAACTAGAGATGCGACATCGATGTTTTTTAATTTTTACATTCTTTAAACATTAACATATTAGTGCCTAAACGAATTAAATCGATGTTTAAGTGTAAAGCATGTTTATTTTTCATAATTAATGTATAAAAACATCAATGTTTTCAACATAGTTGGTTTTTCATATTCATTTTAAAGATTCAACTGTTAGGACCCAACATATTCATATATTGATGTCGTTTCCATAGTATATACAGAGAATCGTATTTCTGGTGAATATTTTAAAAGATTTTGCGAGCAGGTGCATTAAATAAGTAATCCAATTATGATACTATGGTTTTGCGTTTTCATATTTTATTAACTTATTTGAATTTGAAAATTTTACAGAAGCAATAAAGGGTAGGAAGAAAAGAGGTAATATATCCAAAAAAATCTCAAACATCGATGTTAAAAACAACTTTGTTCTTGTCAAAACATCGATGTTAAAAACAACTTTGTTATTTTTAAAACATCGATGTTAAAACTGTTTTTTTTGTCCAAAAACATCGATGTTAATAACAACTTGGTTATTGTAAAAACATCGATGTTAAAACATATTTGAATTAATCCAATCTTAAATTGTGGCTGACCACCAATTTTAAATTATTTTTAAATAATTTATTTTTTGAAGAGAAAAGATTTGGCTCCGCCGGGAGTCGAACCCGGGTCTCCTGCGTTACATGCGAGGATGCTAATCGCTACACCACAGAGCTCGGCTCAAGGCAGAGCAAATCCTTCCTCTTCACTGATACCTCCCGCTACTACTCGCAAAACTTGTGAGATAGGGGGATTAGGTATCAGTGAAGAGGAAGGATTTGCTCTGCCTTGAGCCGAGCTCTGTGGTGTAGCGGTTAGCATCCTCGCATGTAACACAGGAGACCCGGGTTCGACTCCCGGCGGAGCCAAATCTTTTCTCTTCAAAAAATAAATTATTTAAAAACATATTTGTTTTTGTCTAAAACATCGATGTTAAAAACAACTTTGTGATTGTTAAAACTTCGATGCTAAAACAAATTTGTTTTTGTCAAAACATCGATGTTAAAAAAATTTACTAAAAAAAAAAAAAAATGTAGACTACTAAAAACATCGATGTATCGATGTTAACATCGGCCCACAAACATCGATGGTCGGAAAACATCGGCTGCGTAATATCGATGTTTTGCCCAAAACATGACATCGATGTCGCATCCCTAGTGCCAACACAAGCACTGCCAGTGAACTGATATCTGCATTACATGAAATAACTAGTTTTGGCTAATCTTCAGAGTCTATTGCTTTAGTGGATTAGCTTAACAACTTGGATACAAATTTCAAAGGTACTTACAACTAAAGAACTAACAGCTGATCCATACTTGCTGATGGAGGAAGAATATATCATATCATAATTATTAATGTGTAATTAATAACCATTATATATTTTTGTGGCTTCTATTAATTGATAAACTAAGAAATATATTATTCCAGGATCTGAAATATCTGAGCTTAATTTTCTTATAATAAATTTAATGGCTGATTGAATATGCTACTACTATAGCACTATTGATTCTGGAATATTTCAATTCTGATTGATTTTTGGAAATTAATATTATAAGTTTATATCTATTATTTATTATTTATATATGATATAAGTTTATATCATTTTTATTTCACCAGATCGCATCATGCATTGGACAACAATGAAAAACCTTTCTTTCGATCAGCAAGTGCTCGTTTATTTAGAGCAATGAGCCCAGTTACATCTACAAATGAGTTCAAATTGCAGACTGCAAGTGAAAATAAAGTTCGTGAGACACCAGGATCAAGTAAAGACTCAGAAAATCCTGTATCTAATATGTCTCTCATCAATAAACACCAAATGGTATTTATAAATTATTCATATTTACTAATTTGCTATTAGCTAACCAAGCAAGACTTAATGTGAGGTTTTCATGTGTTTCCAATTAAATTTTAGAGAGATAAGCCATTGGAACGTCTTTTGCTATGGAAAGAAAGAATGAGTCAATCTCCTTTACAGAGAAAAAACACTGAAAAAATAGTCACTGATCAACATGGTAGTTACATCACACAGAAGAAAAAGATCAGTAGCAGTTTATCAAGCAATGATAGCAGGAATGAAAATTGTGAATTACATGCCACCAATGATTTATTACCTTTCTGTGAAGGTGAACCAGATGGATTATTGAAAGACATTAGTTTGCAAATTGAAGATCATTTAGAGTCGGCATCTCCTTTGAGTTTATGTGACTACTCTTCTGACCACCATGGTAATTTTTTAATAGTGTAATATTTAGTATTATTAGATAAGATGAATAGCCTATTTATAATAATTTAAAACATCGCCAATGTAGTTTGCAATTGTATATAACAAGTGCATAAGTAATTTAAATAGGTGCCTGCTTATGATTTTAAAAAAATAATAATGCTTTTTTGTTTTTTCTAAAAGCTTTTTGCTATGTAAAACCCCACCCAAGGCACCCAGTAGATCCGCACCGAATGTGTTAAACTGAAAGTGAACATTTTATTGTCATACAAACATTTTAATAATCATCTTGTAGATTTAGAAAATCTTCAGTTTGTAGGGCATTGGCAACTGATTGTTACCAGGCTCTAGGGAAAGTGAAATTATGCTTCAAAAATCTGGTGATCTGTCAAATCGTCTATTTTCCTTATTAATTGAAACTAAATATTCAAAAATGTTGGCTCTTCGTTTATGTTCAAAAGTTATTTTTGTTATAACTAAGGTTCTATAAACTAATTTATATTACTGACACAAGGGCGTTCGCAGGATTGTGTCTAGGGGTGGTAAGCTGGTAAAATTTTTGTCTGGTTCAGGGGGCAGGCTGATAAAATCAGGAGTGGGGGTCGAGGTATTCTGATTATTTAAGGCTCAATTATGGCTTCAAATATAGCTTATTGCTGTTTAAAAATAAAAATATTTATTTATATAATAATAAATATATTAAATGAATATGGATTTGCCATGCAATCCATTTGCATTTGATCCATTTCATAAGAAATACGACCCTTAGCTCTCAGACCTTTTATTACTCCTAATTATTAGTTAAAAACTATCCATATCTAGAATAAAATTTATAGAAAAATATAATGATAGTTTCACTGTCCTGCTACACTGGTCGACAAGGTTTTTTTCACAAGAGATCTGAATAGTGAATCTAGTGGCATTTTCCATCCTGAATTCAGATATGTAGTCAGAATTTTCCCATCAGGCATAGTTTTTCTGTAAAAGCTACTTTTCAAAATATGATTTTAGCGTTTTCTTTGACCTGTCATAGGAACCGTTACCTCATATGTAGCTATTTTACTCAAGCTGTATTATTGAAATTATTTGCAATGTCATGCTGAAGCGCAATAAAACATGACTGTGCAGGTTCATTGTTGTTGTTTAGACATGTTCAGACCTCTTTGGCATTGTGATGTGTCAGTATTGAGCTGACTGTGAGATTGTTGAGTAGTGAAATATTTCCTTCCTTTCTGTTTAGAAGTGTATTGTGTATGTTGTGCATGTAGTATTTCTGTGCTTTATTTTTTCATCATGCCAAGAAATTTTGTAAATCATGCAGATAATTTCTGCTATATTTGTAGTGAGCTGACCTTCAAGTCTCAGAGGCGAAATTTGACCCCACTTGTAAAGAAGTGTTATAAACTTTACTTTGGCTGTCAAATTGGTGATTTTGATAAGAGCTGGGCCTCAAATACATGCTGTGTTTCGTGTGTTAGACTGCTGACTGGGTGGAAAAATGGTTCACATCATATGCCATTTGCAATTCCCATGATTTGGTGGGAACCGAAGGATCATTTAACTGACTGTTATTTTTGTTTGACAAATATTAAAGGAATCACATCTAAAACAAAATATACAGTTAAGTATCCGAATTTGCAATCTGCAATGAGACCTGTCTTACACAGTGAAGAGTTCCCCGTACCAGTATATGCAGATACAACCTTAAGTGATAACTCTGGTTCTGACCTGACTGAAACTCCAAATGATTCAGATGAAAATAAAAATGATCTTACATATGAAGCCAGTAGCTGTTCATCAGAACCATACTTTCCCAATCAGCAAGACCTTAGTGACCTGATTCGCGATTTAAATCTGTCTAAACAGCAAGCGGAAGTTTTAGCTTCCAGACTCAAAGGGTGGAATCTACTCCAAAAAGATGTAAGAATTAGTAGATATCGTAGCCGCCATAGTGTTTTCAAAGTATACTTCTCTGAAGAAAATGGTATTGTGTTTTGTAATAATATTTGTTCAGTTATGGAAACTCTTGGGCTTCAACACCGGCCAGATGAGTGGCGATTGTTCATAGACTCCTCTAAAGTAAGTTTGAAGGCTGTGCTGCTACATATTGGCAATAAACTTCCATCAATACCGGTAGCGCATGCCGCTGATATGAAAGAGACATATGAAAATATGAAACTAGTTTTAGAGAAAATACAATATGGAAAATATGAATGGAATATCTGTGGTGATTTAAAGGTCATTGCTTTATTACTTGGTTTGCAACTTGGGTTCACCAAATTTTGCTGTTTTTTGTGCGAGTGGGACAGCAGAGATAAGAAGTCTCACTACGTTAGAAAGTCATGGCCAAAACGTGAATCTCTTATCCCTGGCCAGAAAAATGTGGCATGTGTCCCTTTAGTGAAGCCTGAAAAAATATTTTTACCTCCATTGCATATTAAGTTAGGAGTTATGAAAAATTTCGTCAAAGCTATGGATAAACTTTCTGATGGATTCTTGTACTTGAAATCGAAGTTCCCCAAAGTCAGTGATGCTAAATTGAAAGAAGGAGTTTTTATAGGACCACAAATCCGATCATTAATGGCTGATGAACATTTCGAGGGAATGTTAAATCCACTGGAGAAAGCAGCCTGGCAGTCTTTCAAAAGTTTGTATTGCAATTTTCTTGGAAACCATAAAGCAGAAAACTATCGTGACATAGTGGCTGATCTTCTGCATTCTTATAAAGCTATGGGATGCAACATGTCTTTAAAAATTAACTTCTTGGACTCTCACTTGGACTTCTTCCCCGAAAACCTTGGAGCTGTCAGTGATGAACATGGTGAGCGTTTTCATCAGCAAATTTCTACAATAGAGAAGAGGTACCAAGGCAAGTGGAGTTCCAATATGCTGGCTGACTACTGTTGGACTAAAATGAGAGACGTTCCAGATGCAAAATATACCCGAAAATCACTATCTACCACTTTCTAGGTAAGTCAGAATCAGTAGTTGTAATTTTGAGTTAGATAGCTAGTTACGGATTTTTTGGAATATTATAAAAAATTCAAATGAATATCACAAAAAACTCCTGCCCGATGGGAAAAAACTGTAATTATATTTGAATTCAGCACGAAAAATACTTTTAGAATCTGTTATTTTAATTCTTGTGAAAGAAAAAAAGTTAAATTTTGTCGACCAGTGCTATTAATCATATAATTAAAAAGCCTCTGTCTAACCTTTTGTTGTTTTGCTGATTTTTCATGCAATCACTAATAAGTAATGATAACTAAATATTTTCCTGTTGTTAGCCACATAGTGAAAATCCTATGGATTTTTTCATTCCCCATCATTAATCATTGCATCTATATTTCCTCCAAGAATTCTATCAGAAAGGAAAAAATCAAGTTGTGGGTTAATTTATGTTGTTAAATCATTTCTAATTTTGATGTTCAATGTTCATTTCTTTAACCCTTTAACCAGCTATTGTCTATGATGCCACAACCAGAGCTTTCGATCAAAGCATTATAAAGTGTATCAATCCTACATTTCATAGCAATTTGATATGATATTAATTTCATTTTTTAACAATACACAAAACATTTCTTTTAAAAAATGCTTCAACACTTTCAGAGCATTCATTGGTTCTCATCTGAGCTAATAATTTTTGTTACTTTACTATGAAATGACACTGTGCTTTGTTCATTCGAGCAAATTTTCTCTGATATCACCGTTGTACCGCAACCTTAAGCATAAAAGTCATTATAGTGTCACACAAGACCAAATATATGAGAGTTTGAGGGTGTGCAGCGAGGATCAGGGTATTTAATGCTGGACCAAATAAGTTAAAGAGGATATTTTCACATACCTGGGAACTGAGGTGAACTCCTAAAACAAATTGCCCAGGAGGACAGCATGAAGATCATGGCTGCCAATCGATGCCGCTTCCCTATGGGAAGGCATTTTAGGTTCAGATTCCTTTCTAACTGAAACAAGGTAAGCCCATACAAGTCACTCATGTGCCCACTATCTACATTTCGGTCGGAAGCAGGGGCCTGGGGGACCAAAACGGAGAAGGCGAGGCTCAAGATTTTTGAAAGGGTTGTGTTAAGAAAAATATTTGGTCCAATTATAGAATATAATGTCTGGAGAAAGAGAAAAAATAAGGAGCTTGAAGTTATAGATATTGTAAAGTTTATTAAGCTAAGAAGACTCGAATGAGCTCGGCTCATATCAAGGCGGGCATCTCCAAGAAGGTCCTACATGTGAAGAGAAGAATGGGAAGGCCAAACATTAGATGAGTGGATGCTGTATTGGTGGACGTAAAAGTACACCTGACCACACAGAACTGGAGAGATGTGGCACTGGACTGTGGCAACAATTATTATGATGATTCATATGAACAATCATTCAAGCTTGAGTCAGTTTCATGTCTCATCCATCTCAGCTTTGAATGTTTCCTTGATATTATTTCTCTTCTGTATTTTTAGGATGTGGCCCCTGGTGATTCCACTAATTTTAATGGTCCTAATTTTCAGCCATTTGAAAAGAAGTTAATTCTCTAAATTGAGGCTGCATAAAAAAAAAAAAAAAAAAAAAAAAAAAAAATATATATATATATATATATATATATATATATATATATATTTACAAGCAATGATTTTAACTTCAATGTGGGTACTCTTGAGTTTTCTCGGAATTTAAAAAGTCTTTTACTCACTGTTTTGAAGACTAATTGCTTAGTTAATAGTTTTTTGTTAGGAGGTTGAGTGAAGACATAAACATACATATTCATATCTTACGGCTTTGACTTTCAACATTTAACATTGATAACAACTGTCACTTAGCACATAACTGAAGTACTTTCCGAATACAAACTGACTGAGAGATGAAAAAAAACTAATGAAAGCTGCTTGAAGAAAGTTCACTTAACTTACATACGCTGTTAAGCGATATTTTGCACATGTTCTAGAATTTTCTGGATTGAGAAAAATCGATAATCGTCCATGTTAAATATTTAATTTGAAAATAATCTAATTTTGGGTTTGCTCACAGACCTTGAAGATATTAGGCCAGCTTAGCAAGCCTTTTTCAACCCTGTATAGCTAGTGCAATAGCTTTCTAGGTAACCACTCTATATTCATTGGCTTCCCCTGGCCTGTCTCTGCCAAGGTCTCCATTTTGGTTGTGTACTGACCACTGCTGCATTCATAGTCAGGGTAATGGAAGTTTGATTTTTAATGGGTTAATTTATTCTACATGTCACAACCATTTTAACCTCTCAGCCTCGCACCATAAATTTTTGAGTTTCCCTTAAAATATTTTCTTTCTTCACCAGAGTCCTAGTTCATATTACCAATTCAGGTGTACAATTTCCCTGAGCACCTTCTGCTTAAACTTTTTGATCCTTGCTTCTGCTTCTAGGGTATTGGTCACTGTCCATGTTTCACACCTGTAAATCAGCATGGTTCCAATGGCAGTGTTGTAGACCCTGATTTTTAGTGATTGAGGTATTTCCTTGGATATGAGGATTCTAGATACCGATAAGAACACTCAATTGGCACTGGCTCTTCTTAGATTAATCTCTCAATTGCTGATCAATTTGTCGTTTATTGAGGTTAGGCAATGTAGATCCAAATTATTTGAAATTTTTCACACAAAGAAGGGGTAACTTTCTTCAAACTAATTGTCAATAACATGTAGGTTCCTGCTGATGAAACATGCTTTCCCATTTGAACCCCATCTATGTCAGGATTTTTTTTTTAGACTGGGAGCAACGCATAGTAGTTTTCCTCTGCATTTTTTTACTCTCATACATGGATGGCTTCTTCAGGATTACAAGGCCCGTGTTCCAACATTCTGAGGCCTGTGTTCCATTCCAACATTCCTGGATCTTTTCCTCTCTTTTTATTTTCAGGATGAGTTGATATAGACGGCTAGTCAGTGGCTCACCCCTTCAATAGTTCACTAGGTAAGCTATCTATTCCAGTAGCTTTTCACCTTTTCATCTTACCTATTGCCATCACTATATCCAATATATCCAGCTCCTCAGTCACATCACTGGAATGGTCCTCAGTATCCTCTGAGGGATCTCCACTGTTCAGCACTTGCTCAAAAGTGCTCTTTCCTAATTCTGTGCTCTTCATATTTGAATGTTGTCAGCTTACCTTTACATTTTAGTGCACTTACCACTGATTCTTTCCTGATGTCTTGTAGAATTCACATATTTAACTTTCCTGCTAGTTAAATTCAATATTCTTCAATTGAGTCAGGAATTATCTCTTTGCTTTTCTTAATGTATTATTTACTGCTTCCTGAGATGCTCTACATTTGTTTTAGATTCCTTACCCCTTTCGCCTAGGCTAATGATCTTCAGTGCTCCTCTGTCCTGCAAAGTCTTCTGGCATTCTTCTGGGTAATATTTCTTCGGTTGACGTTTGGCCTGAACCCCTATCAACTCATTGGCCATCATTTTCAGGACTATTTTGATTTCTACAAAGAGAGTATCAATTGGTAAACTCTCTAGGTCAAGAATTTCAAGTTTATTGGACAGCTCTTTGGAATCATGATTAGGTCTCTTTGAGTTTTTGGGTTTCATACTTTATTTGGTTCAGGTTTGTATCAGTTCTCTGGATTTGTTATGCATTTGGTTGAACTTGACTAACAACAAACAAGACTTGGTTAGAACCACAGCAGGCAACCCTAAAACTCCTCACATTGTTTTGTTATATAATAAAATAAAATTTGTAATATAATAAAATAAAATAAAAATAGTGAACTGCTCTCCTGTGAAGTATATGAGGTGTTAGTAAATACTAACACATTGAAGTTTGTATATTAAAACTAATTATTTTTGTTACTAAATTGATTCTCTCTATCTTGGTATTCTCTTTACACACCATGTAACCAGAAATTAAGTCAAGAGTATGGCTAGAAAAATTTAATCCTTAATCTTCGTCCCAAACTGTTTTTGATTCAACTAATTGGATATTTTAGAAGGAGTAAAACACTTATAGGAAGTATACTCTTTATTCTATTACCCTAATTACAAGAAATAGTTACTTTCTAAATCAGTAGTCAGTAATTCAAAATTAAATACCTCTCTCCCCTGGCTGTCCCACCCAAAAATTTTTCTTCTTCAAAAGTTTAAGTGAGAGGTGTTTAATGGTTACCAGGCTTCTTAAAAATATATTCCCTTGAAATTTCCTCAGGTTTCATTTCTGCAGGTTAATTTTGTTCAAACATCATCTCAGGGAAAATTACAGTACGTTATATCAATGGCTCCTGGATCCAGTCTCTCTCCCTTGGCTTTTTAAAAAGATATAGCTCCCAAATGTTTTGAAAAAAGAATATTTGTGTTTCCAGCTGAGTGGAAACACTTTTAGATGGTTCCAAATAAGCCCGATCAACCTTGTTCAGAGGAACCTCAGTACAGCAGATCAACTGCAGGTTATAATGAGAAAATTGTTTTTCTGCTTTAATTCAACCATTTTAAATTAGCTTTCATCATTTAGTGTTGGTCTTACGATATAAATTTCATAGGCAAGTTAAAGCCCTGGGTGGAAGGTCCCCCATCTATCATGTTTCTTCTCTTTGTTGTCTAAATTTAAATCAAGTTTTTGTTTGATTTTCTCTCACCTGGCATCTCTTGAAATTAGAAGAGCCAGGGAAGAGAAGTTCAGTCCTCGGGAGAAAGGACTCAAACATGTTGAGTGATAAGATGCCCGCCAATATTACAAAAATTGGAATATTTAATTTTCTTTTCAGTCAAAAAGATATATATATATATATATATATATATATATATATATATATATATATACACATATATATTGGAATTTTGATGAAATAAAGCATTATTTTAAAGGAACTATTCTTTAAAAGGTATTTGCTTTAAAAAAAAAAAAGTCATTTCCAGAAGACATGTTGCACGCACAGTGCTATAGTTAGATGTTTCGTGTATTTTAAAACTAGTAGTATACTATTTTATATACATATAATATTATTCAGAAAAATTAATTCCTTATAAAATAGACATATTTGTACAGTGCTATTTTTTCCATCTTATTAAGAAGGTAATCTTACAGGAATTGGTGGAACAAAATTTTAAAACATCATCAAAAAATTTGTTTGAACCAGTTATGGAAAATTTGTTGTTTGCCATGGAATCACCTAATAAATGACATATGACTGAGGGCAGTGTTGCCAAAATCCAACTCTCTAATAGCCAAGATGCCCCTTTATGTCTACCAGGTGTGTAAATATGAAACCGGAATTTTTCAAATAGAAGAGTTTATTGTGTAAAAATGATACATACTATTTTATTCAAAGTACTGTCTTTCACTATCTATAGATAATAAAAACAAAAGAATTCTTCCTCTTTTGAGTCAAATCAATCACTTAGCCAATTTCATACATCTTAATAAGAAGTGAACCGCTGGTCAGCTAGTGCATGTCCCATCGATGCAAATAGGTAGTAATCGGATGGGGCCAAATCTGGTGAATAAGCCGCATACAGAAGAATTTCCCAGCCAAGCGCTTGGATCATTTCCTTGGTCTGTTTAGCCGAATGTGATGGGGGCATTGTCATGGAGCAAGATCACTTTGTATGTCCTTTCTTGAAATTTGGGACATTTTTAGCACAAAGCTTGAATCAAATTCAAATTAGTACTTAGCGTTCCGTATTAACAGTTAAAGCGATTTGGCTTTCCAGTCGATGCCGATGGTTCACCTGGAGTTACGCAGGATTTTTTACGCTTAGGATACTTGAAGTAAATCCACTTTTCATCACCAGACACGATTCGATGAAGAAATGACTTTTTGCTGTACCTGGCGAGCAGCATTTGACATGAGGTTTTTGAGCTTCCTGCTGCCTGTCATTCAGTTGGTGATGTACCCATTTTCTGACCTTTTGGATCTTTCCCATGGCTTTCAAACGAATGGAGACGGTTTTGTGTGTCACATATGATTGATCTGCAAGTTGGTGTGTTTGAGAGTCATTCTCATCCAACAAAGCTTCCAAATCAGTGTTTTCAAACTTTTTTTATGGTTTTCCACAATCTTTGTTTCTGACATTGAAATCGCCTTCTTTAAATTTTTCGAACCAACCAAAACATTGAGATTTGTCTAGGGCATGCTCCCCATATGCTTCAAAAAGCATTCTATGTGATTCTGGGCAGTTTATCTCAGATGGAAATAGAAATCAATGCTGTCCGCAAATCGTAATTTGTTGGCGCAAAAGTTGACATGTTCAATGCCACTAAACACATGTTTGTAGAATGAAACTGATGTACCAATATATACAGATACCAATCAATGGAACCCTTTATCACATGTAAAAAAAACAGATAACACCACTGACGGGTTAGTTAGAAGATTATATTGACTGCTATCTCCTATCACTAGCTAATTCCGGTTTCATATTTACAAACCCAGTAACTGGCTCCGAAATAGTGTAAGTCGTGCTGTTCTTTATCACAACATGCTATAGAGGCCTTGTGCTATCAATTCTCATGGAACATACATTACCACTCAATATTTCGGATGATTTTTTCTTAAATTCTCTATTAGCACACTCTGAGAAAATTCATTGCATCTAGGTCTATATTTGTCCAATTTAAAATTCCAATAGAGTAAGATAAAGTTGGAATTGTCCATATTTTGGTGGGTTTTGTTATTTTTTATCAATATAGAACATTGTTGGTTAAAATATTCATGCTAAGATCATCTTGTTCCTGATAAAGACTTACAATATTGGTTGAAAGATTGAAACGTAATTTATTTTTACTGTAGTTATTTTTACCTACGCCTAGATAATCTCTTTGACTTACCAACAGTCAACCATCAAGGCATAAAATAAATCATTAATTCATTTCTACCTTTTTTTTTTTCTTTTTGCGAAATTTTTAATGGGAATATATTATTTGAATTGATAAGCCATGACTATCTATACCTTTAACTATAAAATTATTAAATAAAATAAACAGCAAAAAAACCGGCGTACCTGGAATTTCGTCATTTTTTTCTTCCTAGTGCAAGTAAATAATTTAATTTTTTCTGTATGTGCCAAGTAAAGTAAACATCATATGAGATAACAGATGGAAACAGATTGAAATACAAGAAATATCTGGAAAGAAACACAATTTTATTTTTAAAAACTCCAGACTCGTATAAATGAATAAAATATTCTTCGGCAATTTTTCTTCATTCAATTTCTTGTTATTATTATTATTTTTTTTTCTAATAACGGGTTATTCCTCCCCTTTCTTGTATTACAGCCTGAATTCTACTCGGCATGCTGCTGATTAAGCTGGCAACTCTTTCCTGTTTGATGCCGTCCCATTCTTCCACTAGTGCGGTTATGAGGTGTTGAAGGTCCATTGGAAGATTGGGTCGCCTCCCTACCTCATCCCATAGGTGTTCTATGGGATTAAGGTCGGGGCTTCGGGCTGGCCACTGTAGTGTGCATTGTCATGCATTAAATCAAATGATTACCTATAAAAGGGGCGAATGGCACTGCATATTCTTCCAGAATTTCGAATATATACCTGTGTACAGTTAGATTCCCTCTCTGGAACACATGTAGATCAGTCTTCGCCACTAAAGTGATCCCACCCCAAACCATTACAGGCCCACCACCGTAAGGCACCCTTTCAGAGATATTGCACAGTGTAAAATGCTGTCCTAGCCTTCTCCACATTCAAACCCAATGATCTGAAGCAAATAGTGAAAATCTTTATTCGTCTCAAAACATTACTTGAGCCCAGTCCTTTAATGCCCATGCAAAGTGTTCCCGAGCAAACATGATCAGAGATGCCCGATGTGCTGGGGTCAGCTGAACTCTCGTAGCTGGGGCCCTTCATTGAAGGTGAACTTCATGAAGCCGCCTCCACACCCTATCCACTCTGATATTCAAATTTTGGGCAATTCGAAGCCTTTGATTGGTCTCCAAGGCTGTTTGAAAGTGATTTCTTAATGTCTGAATCACAATAAATCTATCGTCAGTGGGAACCTGGCCTCCTAGTTACGTTACCAGTAACTCTGGACTGCCCTGGGATGTTGGTTTCTGGTAGCCCTAAGAACCTAGCCACATAACGCTGGCTTCTCCCGTATCAACGCGATGATCTTAGCGACCGTTTCGGTGGGTAAAACCATTCTGAACAACGAACAGGATAAGAATAAGAAAAAAAAAATGGCTTTCAAAAAAAGAAGAAAAAAAGGTGCGAAAATGGATGTGAATTTAGAAATGAAACGTAACTACACAATAACTGCAGATGAACTAATGCGGAAATCATTATTATTCCTAGAGCAATAAAGGACTGTGTTCGGGATTATTGATATGAAAGTCTTTCTAGCCATTATCCAACCAAAACAAAACAAACAATACGCCCAGATCGTACTTTAAATGAATATTTATCGAAAAATGTAGGGTGCGCCGGGTTTTTTGCTGTTTTGTTTATTGAACCCAGAAGAAGAAGTTAGCATTTCATTATCCCTCTTAAAATTTATAATAAGTAGTTGAATTAATTCAAATATTCATAAAAATTTAATTTTCATAAATAAATGATATTGTCTGAATATTTCTGATTCTGAATTTTTCCTGATTGTGCCACTCTAGCATTTTAATAGCATGTCATAATGAAGATCGACAAAACTGATACTATTTTGGAGCCGATGAGACATAAAGGGCCATTTCTAGGAATAGGTTTTGTGGGAAATATTCAAATGCTTTCCAGCAAGTCAAAACATACTTGTTCACTGGATTTCGATTAATGGCTTATTTCTTAAATATGTATATTTATATATAAAATTGACTTTGTTGTTTATCTAAATTGTTTTTTGCAAGTACCACTACTATTTTACCCTTGTAAAATAATAAAATATTTTCCGGTAAATTTCCATTTACTCAATTTCTAAATTGAAAAAAGTTTTGAATTATAAAAATATGTAAATTAATGTAACTAAATGAAATTATTATAGTATCTTTTTATCATAAACAGTAACATAAAATGACATAAATACTAGAAATGAGTTTCTTAATAAATATTTTAACTTGTTGGGTTTCCAAAATTTAAGTATACAAAAACAAAAATGTTTTTCTGTTACTAGGGTTCGAAGAAAGTGAATCAAAGCAAGAAAATCTGACTATAAACCTAAAAACTAATAATGTATTGGAAAAAAGAATAATAAATTCTGAAATGAATAATACATTACTCAGTGAGATGAAAAGAATGAGCATAAATTCTGATACAGTGGAGAATAGTAGCAATAACAAAACAAACGACAGCCATGAGTTTTCAGAAGACAAGAGATGTTCAAATGTAAAAGCAAAATTTATTATATACAATAAGGATAGCAATTATCTTAGAAATAATAATACAAACACTAATGAAATTGATACACACAAAAACAAATATGTTCCTAATTCACTTGTGAATGAAGAATTTATTAAAAAAGGAGACAAAAAGCAATTAGGAACTACACTCAGTATTGTTCAAAATGAAAAAGATGAAGAATGGGGAATGAAATTAGATGAATCAAGAGTAATTAAAGAATTTTCATACCATTATATTACTGCTGAACATGAAGAATATTCATCCGTTCCAAACAATGTAATACACAGTAATTTTAAAAGCAGGTTAAGGAAATCTAGTTCCTCTCAAAGCAAAAATATTCTTCAAGAAAATTTGTACAGTGCTATAACAATGCCTTTGTTGTCCTCAGAAAACAGTATTCAAAATGATAAAAATTGTGATTCATCTAATAAATTCAGTAACAATATTTACAATAAAAAAGAAAATAGCCCATGGCAAAAAATAAGTAATAAAAGTCAAAAGAAAATTAGTAAAGGGGGAATAATAAATAAAGGTAATTCATTAAGGAGTTACCGTAAAGATACATCTAAATCATTGTCAAAAGAAGCTGTTTCTAGTTCAGCTAAATTTCATGAAAATTTTGAAAAAAGACAAGTACAAAGTGATTCAGAAGCCCTACTTTATGAAACATCAAGTGATGTGGAAGAAAAACACATTTTCAACCGAGAACACTTGGAAAAACCTTGCATATCGAGTGATGATGAACGTGATGAAGAAGTAGCAGCTGTCTTAGCAAATGAAAAAAACATCATTGCATCTAATTTTGAATCTGTAAATTCACAGTTAATAACCAACTCAAGTTTAGATGGTCAAGATAAAATTTCACAGCACAGCAATAATGTTTCTGAGTTAGGTATGATGAAAAAAGATTTAGATGATAATGCATGTTTTCAGATACGTCATGAAAAAAATCTTTCAACCTCAACAGATGTTAATTCAGATATCCAAGAAGAAAATTATATGCCCATGACTCCAAGAAAAACAACATCTAAAAATGAAATAGCTCATTCAAGAAGTAATTCCGCTTCACACACCCTAATAATAGAAAATCTGCTAAGTTCAACTGAAGAATGTCCTTATGTTGAAATGACGCAAAATGGTCTTTCTAATTCATCTTTTACAACCAACTCTTTTCATCAGTCTAGACCTATTACTGATAATCAGTGTTCCTATACTACAGTTTCAGAAAATCCTCGATACTGTGAAATCGGCAAAAACAAAGACGTACAATATGAATTTATTTACAATACATCTCTATCACAAGAGCCTGTTTATATGGAAGTAGCATCATTAAAGGACAAGAGAGATCATAAAACCTCATTTTCAATAATAAATGAGAAAAACATTGATAATCTAGACTTTAATCAAAACAGTTCCAAAGAAAATATCAATCAAAGTTCAGTTGTTGCAAGACCATCATTACCAGATATACTAAATACTACAACACCTTCATTAAATCAAGGATCTGGAAGATCAGATAGCTCAGATGCTGATGATGAAGCATCCAAAGATCTGGACTCATTGGATGCTCCAAGACATCCTCGTTTTAGTCTTTCTGATACATTCAGGCCAGCGTCTTATTACCTTGGCGGCAGTTTGGGGGATAGGACTATTATAGCAATTAATTCTGAGCATCCAGATTCATCAGATAGTGATCTTGTTTCACCACCTCCAATACCTGCAAGCTCACCACCATTAGATGATTTAGACATATCAATTGATTCTACAACCATCAATAAAGATAATACCCATTTAGTGCAATTAAAAAATGAATCAACAAATGATTATTCTAATGAACTTTTCAAAGATTCAACAGTAAAAGAATTGAGATCATCTTATCAACTTAAAAAAATCATTCGAAATTCAAATACTAATTTATATGAAGCCAGTTCAGAGGAATCTGTTGATTATGAAAAAAGAGAACAAAGGTTGAAAAGGCGCCCTTTGTCAGCTGATATTCTGAATAGTTTGCAAGACTTTAATTTCATCATGCCCTCACCAGAAGTAGATATGTTAGAAGAATCTGATAATTGTAAAATTAGAGGCATTTATGGGGAAGAGAACGAAAGCATTGAACCAAGTAATCTTTTTAGTTTAAAAATTTATAAAGATAAAGATAAAAAATGTAATAATTTCTTTTCTACCAGTAGAGATGATATATCTATTGATATTTTTGATTGTGAGAGTTTAAATGATTTTAGGTTCAAGGATAATAGATTAAATCCGACTGAGTTTGTGTATAACACTAAATTCACAGAGCCTGCACTAAAAAATGACGGGAATAACTACTGTGTAATGAATCAATATGAAAATTTGAGAAGACCAGACTCCGAAATACATGAGTGTAACAAAATTTTAGAAAGAGACAGTGCTTCTGTTGATAATCCAAGTAAAGATAAATACACTTCTACATTCAACATTGTAAATGCGTTTTCCAATCCTAACGCTGAACATAATAGTGCACCTTATTACTATTCAGACTTACTTAAAATAGACACTACGAATTTTAATGATTACGAAAAAGTTAAATGGAAAGAACCACCTCTAAATGATATTAATGAAAATGTTCCAGCTACCTACTCAAAAGAAAAAAATGTATGTTACCATTCATTGAGTGATTCTGGCTTATTAAATAATAAAAACTCTAAAAACGAAGTTTATAAAGATGGATATTGCATGCTAGATGACAGTGGAAATATAGAAGAATCTGACAAACCTGCAGAAACGAAATTCCATTCAAAAACCCCTAATTCTTTTGATAGTATTTGTAATCTGAATCAAATTAAAACTCTTCCTCAGCTACAAACAAGAGAAACTAATGATGTTTTAACACCACACAGGTCAAGATCTTTGGAAGGACTTTTAAATGACTATGATTGTTCAATAAAAAATGAAGAAACAAACCTTTTCCAGAAAAATTCAATAGTTAGGTTGATAAAAACTCAGTCACACAAAAATTGTTTGAGGAACAACTGGCAGTGCAGAGAAAATGTCAATAGAGTGCGTAGTAAATCTTCTACTACGCCAGATATATGGGAAGAAGATTCTTTGTGGAGAGAAAGTTTAAGGAAAGTTAGTATTAGACACACACGTTCGCTAGAAGACTTGGACAGGAAAGAAGGTCCACAAACTTCAATTATGTCCTCTCATGATACTGAAGAAACATGTGGTAACTTGAAAATCCTGAGTGACCTTGATATAAATAATTACACATTGGACAAAGATAGTCCTACTGTTATAAATATTGATGTTTTAAAAGCTGACTCAAAAACTATATCTGATATGAATCACAGTAGTTTTAGACAACATGACCTAAAGAGGAAAATAGCTTCAGATGATAATCAAATAAATAATAATGAAAATGTGAAAATTAGAGAGGTTGCTGATGGAACAAATAATTCATTTGAAATTGACAGAGAAAAATTAAGACAATGGGATCTAATGTCAAGTGCTCCAGCAAAGCTAAGTTCAAACAGAGCTGTGATTAAGCCAATCACAGAAAGAAACTCACTTTTTACATCTTCCTCTTCATCAGGTTAGATAATCTTTACATTTCTTTGGTGTAAGGTTCTTCTTTCCATAACTATTTATAAACACAAATTGGGCCTGGATTACTATGGTGTTGGTTACTAATTAAATTATTTTCAATTACTTTTAACCCAAATGTTTGATGGAAAGATTCTTACCAAATTTTCGGTGTTATATGTGTATTACAAACATTGCTTATGAAATATGTAATATTGGCTATTGCTATGGCTTTGAGATTATGCAATAAAAATAATGTTCCGAGTGCCATAAGAAGTTAATTAGAACTAAATGAATAATTTATCATGATAATGCATTAAAATTATCTGCACTGTTTTTTTTTTTTTTTGTTTTTTAAATCTAAGATTGCATTCAGCATGCATTATAAAACTCCTTTTCTACATTTTAAAATCTAGATTATTATATTTCGCATGAGTCTATTCTGTTTTTATTTATTTTTTAATTGTATTCCTTTCTTTGTGTTATAAAATTTAGGTATTTAGTTTATATAAGAAAATATATGCATCAATCAGATATAAATTCTATCAGAATAAGTAAAAATTTTAAACTGGAATTATTGCCCTTTTCTTGCATGGAATTATTCATAGATAATATATATTTTAATAATATAATTATAAGATTGAAATATTTTATAAATTAAAATAATAATTATTTGTTTCAAAATTTTTGATTGTTTCATAATCTTTTGTTCTATCATTTTATATAACAGAATTAAATTAATTTTATTGATGGTTTACTGACTAGATGCAAGAATTTTAAAGTAAACCTTGTACACAAAACAATGAGATACTTCAATGATTTTGGTAGTCCCTTTAGGAATTTTAATGACCACTGGTCATTTGGTATAACATAATGGATTAAACAAATTTTCTGCTATTGTTTATAGCTGGTTTAATAATAAAAATCCAATAACCGATTATTATTATTAATAAAGTAGAATTAGAAGATTAAGAAAAGGAAGGCAGTGAAGAGAAGAAGGCACTATCTTTACCAAATGAATGGATGACTACAAGTATGTACTTTTCAACCTGTTGGGCTTAGTTGAACAATGTTGGGGGGAACCAGGAGCAACCCAACTACGTCCTTTCAGATAAAAGGGAGTCAGATCAACTACAGCAATGTGGATGTTTCAAATCATGTTGCTCAACTTTACAATCTCAGATTTTATGCATTGTATTTAGAATCTTAGGTTGCCAAATACGCAGCTTAACTGCTATGCCTTTTTTCACTGGAATATCTTGTTTGAATGACGCGCAGCCGTGTTTAATAATATTTTTAAATCGGATTTATTCAATCTAAAATAGTTGTTAAAGACCACGTCACATCTATATTAGGGATTTACAGGGATGGGACATCGACAAAAACCATCGATGTTCAATATATAAAACATCGCCCAAAAGCCATTGATGTTTTCTAACATCCATTTTTGCCTGAGAGTTTTTGTTTTTTCTTCCCTGATATTTACTGTTATTATTTGAAAAATGTCTAAAAAATTTATATTTGGTGCTTTTAACAATAAAAATATATAAGTTAGAATATTTCATACGTCCTATTTTTGGAACAACCGAACATGAGCATTTTTAATATGGTGATTAATTCCCATGTTTGATTCCATGGGCGTCACCGCTGGGAGGGACATGGGAGACGCGCCCCCCCCCCCCAATATTTTGGAAGGAGGCAACTACTTACACTCTAACTGTGACATAAGTTGGCAACTTTTATTAATACCTTTAAAATACATCATTGGAGGAGGAATCAAATGTCCAAACAGTTGTTTTTAGGCGTTGTTATTTCAACTTTTAGCCTCTCAAATTTTTACCTATCTATGAGAATATTGATTCGTCCCCCCAATAATTTGGTAGTGGTGACGCCCGTGTTTGATTCAATCATGACTTGTTGGGAATACATCCCTTCATTTCCAATGTTCCAATATTGGAAAATTAATTTTATCACTGTATAGTTATGTAAATGATTATTTAAATTTTAAGTCTTTATGGAGAAAAGAATTAAAAACAACAACCAACAGGCTCGAGAAATATATATCAATATCATAAGTATATGGTACAAAGGGCGGATCCAGAGAAGGGTCACAGTGGTAAGCTGTTCCAATATTGGAACACTGAAAAAAAAATGGGTTAAACTGGTTATGTAACTTCTAACTTCTACCCGTTAGCGCCCAAACTTGCATAAACATCGATTTCGCATTTCTACTAGGGACGTAGGAACGTATTTTTGGTGAATATTCCACATTTTATAATAAATCGGAGTCATTTTTTCAATCCCTCTATAAACATCAACTTCACTTCCAGGACTTCAATGTTTACGAAATTTAGGAGTTTTGGTGAAAGTGGAGAATCTGTCTTTCAAGAGAAAATAATTCGTAAAAAACTCTGATTTATGGAAAAATGCAACTTCGCGTTTTAAGATCTGCGAAAATTTTTTATCAAACAAACATCTTAGTAAAATAAATGTTTCATATGGAAAATTTTATCTCATTTACGATGCTGCATCTAGAATTTTATTATCTCAAACAGTTTTTGAGCAATACCTTTTTGTTTAATAAAAAGGTTATTGCTCAAAAAAGTTTTCCGAAAAAATCGAAACCGAGGTCTATAAAATTAATTTAAATTTGAAACATCAGAAAATTATTTTATGATCGATTGTTTTATTTATTATTTTTTTTATTGCGTTCAACTCTAACAAATGTATATATAATTTTGTCTTTATAAAACTTATCTTTCTAATGCTACCCGAAAATTCGAGAAGGGAGAGGTACTCTTTTTAGTTTGAATGGGTGTACTAAAGCATTTTTCCTTGCCTTTTAGCAAGGGATTTTAAAGAGGCAGCTCCTTCATTAGGTTTAGGATATGACAGGCCCAGACCCTGTTATCGCGCGGTAAAGTTTGTTTATTTATTTTATGTCCCTTAATTCTTCTATGCCTAATCGAAAGATGGTATAGTTAGAATAGAGGTCTTTGACCAGTACTTGACATCGCACAAGCTTGGGACTGCCATTTTATGTCCCCTCCAAAGCCAGGATAACCAAGCATTTTTTACTCTTTTTAAAAATCCTAGGGCTGCGTTACGGGCTACGAACCCACCTCCTTGGATATAGTAGGTTTTCATGCCAACCACTGCACCAAAGGTGTACATTTATGAAAGGTAAAGAAAGAAATAGACCAAGCAGGATTTTAAAGGAGTTAGAGGAAAGGCCCCATCTCCTAATAACCGAGGAATTAAATAGAAAGAAAGAAAGAAAGTATTTTTATTCTGGGACATCTTGTCCCCTAAGAATAACAATATATGTACAGATCCAGAGTCCTTTGTCTGGCTAGTTTAGAACAAGGTTGGTATAGAAATTAAAGAACTAAAATAAAATAAAAGCAAGCCTCTTAAATAAAACAAACGGCAAAAAAGAGATGAGAATATAAGTTGACTGGTTTCCAACCATTTGAACGTAAAACAATGAAAGAAAAACAGAATTTTATATCCACAAACACAGATAAGTATTATAAATTATAACATATTTCACTATTTTACATAGTTGCGGTAGTTTGAAGATTAAGGAGATGGAGAAATAATTGGGTTTGAAAGAAGTGAGGGATGAATTTTTACGGATGGGAACGGGTAAAGAGTTCCAAAAGGAGGCACTACGGATGATAAATGATTTTGTAAAGGAGGCAGTTCGGTAGGAAGGGATGTATAGGTTTAAGGTTTGGGATCTGTTGTTTAGAGAATGTATGGAGGAACAGGGTTTAAATAAATTCAGAATATACGGAGGCTTCTTAATTCTGAACGTTCGGAAGAGATATACACCAAGGAAATATTGCCGCCGAAAAACTGGGTAGAGCCACTTCAATTCTGTATAGCAGCTTGAGACGTGGGAGCGTCTGGGAACACCGAAGATGAATCTAATGAAGCAATTCATCAGCCTCTTCAACCTTGTCTCGTGTAAGCCAGACAGTCCCCCGTATACAAGGCAACCATAATCGAAATGAGGAAATTTAAGAGAGGAAACAAGGAGCTGACGGGTTTTAGAGGACATGCAATCACGGGATCTTCGGAACTGTTTGAGGATAGCGGTGGATTTTGTGGTGATTTGGGAAATATGGTTACTCAACGACAAGTGCTGGTCAAAGATCACTCCGAGATTTCTGATATAGGAATGGAAATGGATAGGTTGGCCTTTGAGGTAGAGTAAGGGGTAATAAGGAAGAGAATTAATGAGATGCTTGGAGCCAATCAGGATGACCTTGGTTTTTTCTCCATTCAATCTCAGTTCATTGTTTTCTGCCCAGGCGTTTATGCTATCTATGTTTTCCAGCAATTTTTGGATTGCCTCTAGCATCTCGGTAGGACGGAAGGATAGGTAAGTTTGGAGGTTATCAGCGTATAAGTGGTGGTGTGAGTGGTTGATGGAATCTGGTAGATCATTAATGTAAACAGAGAAGAGTGTTGGTGAAAGCGAAGACCCCTGTGGAACGCCTCGTGTTAGTAAAAGTGGTGAGGAAGGAGGTTTATTGGGGATATGAACTGTTTGTAAACGTGAGGACAGGAAGGAGAGGAACCACTTTAAGACGCTGTTTGACATGGAAAGGTTTTGGAGTTTAGAAAGGAGGATCTCGTGATTGACGGTATCGAACGCTTTTGAGAAATCAAAGAGGATTAGGATGGTCATTTTACTTTCGTCCATCGAGGATTGAAGGTCCTGAGTGATCTTGAGTAGTGCAGATTGTGTGGAATAGTGGTAGCGGAAGCCGGACTGAAGAGGATTGAGGAGAGCATTCCGCTCAAGGAAATCATTGAGCTGGGAGTGGACTATTCTTTCGAGCGTTTTGGATAAGTTAGAGAGAATGGAGATAGGTCTGTAGTCGGAGGCTAAAGAGGGAACAGGTACCTTATTTAATGGATAACTTTAACTTTTTTCCAGGCATCTGGGAAGCAGGAATTTTGTAGAGAGAAGATATATATATGTAGGAGAGCAGGGAATATGACAGGAATGCAGAGTTTAATTATCTTTACGGGAATTTGGTCTGGACCGAAGTCATTGGTTCTGGACTTGAGGATAGATGAGAGCAAGGCATCTGGTGAAATATTGAGGAAATAAAAATTATCTGGATCGAATGTTTGTGTGAACGATAATGAAGAGGGCTGATGAATAGATGGAGAATTGGCGAAGTAGGAATTTAATTCATCTGGATCGATGGGGTAGTAAGTGCAGGCTATGGATTTTACTATGGACAGTTTTTTAAGGATTTTCCATCTGGACTTAGGATCGAGGGCTTGTGATAACGAGTTATGGAAAAATAGTGCCTTGGCACGCCGTATGGAAGATTGGGTGAGGTTCCGTAGGGACTTGAAGTGGGAGTAATCTTCAGGGGAACGGGTACGTTGGAAACGTCTTCAGGCAGCATCTCTTTTTCTCATCAACTCTCTGATGTCGGGATTTATCCAGGGTGCAGGAGGACGTCTAAAGGTGGAGGTCTTCAGGGGAGCATGTTGATTGAGGAAAGTATAAAGATTAGAAGAAAGGCACTCCACCGTTTCATCTATGGAGGATGACGAATAATTGGGATCCAGGGTTTGGGAAAGTGAATCGAAAAAAGGATTCAGCTTTTCAGGAGTTAATGAGTCAAGATTTCGCCAGGAGATTTTTCGGGGAATGACTTTAGGTGCTGGAATGTTATAGGAGATTTTGATGAGGTCATGGCTTGATAGAAAAGGTACTGGATGCTGTGAAGAAGACAGTAAGTTGTGAGAGGAGTCTATTATAAAAAGATCTAACCAGGTGCTGGTAAACTGGGTATGATGGGTTGGTTGGTAGGGTACTATGAAGAGGTCGAGTGAATGGATGAGTTCTATAATGCGGCGTTCCCACGAGGCGTTAATCACGACAGTGAACCACGCTTTCGTGAAATACACTTCTGTGTGAACGCATAGTCGTTAAACTTGCTTTCGTGAGGAACGGCGCACGACTCAAGCGTGGATAGATCAAACCTGTTTGATTTTCAGTCGTGATATACCGTTCGTGAAGCCAAGATGTCGTCACAGCAACGTGGCATTATTAAGTTTAACGACAGTGAAACTACGCGTTTTTTGGAGTAGAGTAGCAGTAGGTTTCTAAAATCTTCTGAAAAACTGCTTTTTAGTTCCATACTAACCAAGTTTGACGCTCCTAACATATTTCTTCGCTGTATCCATTCTCTAACCCAAAAACGACTTTTTTTTCGTTTTCTTGTAATTGTGTCCTGTAAGCACTCCATCTTTTTTGCTAAGATAGTAGCAAAAAACGAACTTAGAACAGCACAACTTTCAACAACTAGATCATTCATGATCGATGTTTCGATGGTGACTAGTCGAAACGCGAGGCGTGAACGGCACGAACCCCCCAACCGTGTGAACGTTTTATAAATTCACACTTTCGTGAGTGTCACGAACGAAAGTTGACTAGCGTGGTTAACTGTCGTGATTAACGCCTCGTGGGAACGCGGGTTAAGGTAAGATCTGTTTGGAGAATCAGTGAGCATGTTTATGTTAAAGTCACCAGCGATGATTACATTAGTGTATAACGGGACATAGGTAAAGAGGTAAGATTCAAAGGAAGGATCAAATTGGACATGCGGAGGGCGGTAAACTATTATGTAACGGAGGGAAAAGGCATCAGAGGAGATTTCGACGAGGATGTATTCCGGATGAGGACTTTCGGAAAAAGGGGATTCTAGGAGAATTTTTACCCTCAGACTGTTATGGACGTAAAGACCAATTCCTCCTCCTGTGCGGTCCTCACGATCACGACGGATGAGAGTGTAGTCAGGGATGGGTATTGAGGAGGATGGGATATTTGGTTTTAGCTAGGTTTCCGAGACGGCAATGATATGGTAGAAATTGTGGAGGAAGTGGTCTAGGAACTCATCGTAGTGGGCTGGAAGGGATTGAGAATTAACATGGCAAGATAATAGGATGCTACTCATGTGATTAGATGGATGGGGATTAATCTGTGATAGGAAATGGAGTTTAGGGGTTGGAGTGAAAAGGCACAGAGATGTATGTTTGTGGCAGTATTGAAAGTTAGTTGACTGAGTGAAATAAAGAGATAATGATTGAGGCCTATAGCTGTTAAATAAAAGAAAGTGTTACCTAGGTGATAAAATAAAATAGAAATCAAATAAAACAAGAGAAATGTAGAAATACGAGAATAATATGTATAGATCGGTGAAATACAGGATAAAAAGGTGGTCCAGATTCTAGAGTGACATTCACAAAAGTGTCATTGTAGTGCCTCGACGTCTTCCTCCTTAGTGATGATAACCACTGGGGAGCCATCCTCTCGCCGGCAGCGAACCCTGCCCCTGGCAAACCATACGTATTTTATTTTTCCCGCGCCTTTCTTCTGTCTCGCCAGCCAGTAGAGATGTCTGTTGCCCGCCGACATCTCCTCGCTGACATAGATCCTTTCATCATTATCCCAGCCAAGGTGCCTTGTTGTGAAATCCCTTTTCACCTTCCGGAGTCGGATCATTTCGTCTCGGACGGACTGTCGTACAAAACGTACGACAATCGCGGGTGGGCGTGGGTCCTCTTCTCTGGTCCTTTTTCTCTGCTCAAAGTCGAGGTCGTCAGCGGTAAGCTTAACACCTAGGGCGGCTCCGACAGAGCAGACGATGCCTTCGGGTGTTTCTCCAGATTTTTGTTGTATTCCCCGTATTTCTAGAGAGTTACATAGTTAGGCCTGCTCTACTTGGTTTAGTTTTGCCTGCATAATTTTTATTTTATTTCGAAGATTGTTGTTTTCTGTTAGTAATTTTTCTATTATTTCGTCCTGTTTTTTTGAACGATCCTCTATTGATTTTAGTCTTTCGGTGTTTTCGAACATTAGGTCCCCTTGTTTATTCATACAAGTTTTTATATCTTTTATTTCATCGGACATTTTGCCGATTTCTGTCAAAATCGCAATTATATTTTGTAGGATTTTCTTTAATGAAGGAGCTCTTCCGTGTTTAATATTTATTTATTTATTATTTTTTTCCCGACGTTTCGAGCTTGTGGCTTATCTTCTGGGGTTATCTTATCCTTAGTTGCCACATTTCACTTCAAGCCACTTGTCAAACTTCTCTCTTTAACAGTACAAAAATACTTTTGTCCATTTTACTCCGTCATACATCCTATGGCCTGTTACACTGTCTTATATTTCATTGACAATTTACAGCACTCTTCCCCTCTAAGTGAGGAAAAAGATCCTTAGCAGCAATTATATTTTCTTCCATATTTTTGCTAGGGGTAATGCGATACTCAACGTTTGAGGTCGTGCAACCCTTACAATACCACTGATTTTTATTTTTTAATTGTGTGATATCGTGTTCCGTTATGTTACAGCACCTCCCGTGAAATAAAATCTTGCAGCGCGCGCATGCGAGGGAAAGTTTGTCGTCTCTCGTAATGACAGCTTTACAGATCGGGCACTGTGTCATTTTAAAGTATTTGAAGCGACTGGATTAACGTAGACGGTTGTGGTTGGGATGGGTGTAATGATCGGGTGCGGTGGGGACTGGGGCCTTCTTATCTCTTCCAGTACCAAACAGCCGGTCGCTAGGCTTTAATTCTTCTATTAATATTTAAATAAATTACGCACTATAGGTTTAGTAATTGGAACCGTTTAATGTAGGTTTTAATTTAGAAAAGGATTAAAAGGATATGAGTACTCACTAAATATATAGTTAACAGTACGTAGAAGAACTTGTAATAGAATAAGATGACTAACAACGTGTGGACGATACTATTGCATTGAAGGCTCGAGCTAGACAGGGTAAATAAAGACCAATTCTGTACAGTAGGCCTGACGGAAACATACAATAAATGAAAGGAGCGAGTTGGTGTTCTACTGTTCTTTTTCAGGAACCAACCACCAAGAACAACAAAGAAGGAGTTGGATGCAAAATATGTAAAGATATCTGCCCAAATATACAGGACTGCAGTGACATAAATGAAAAACTTTTGACGGTGCAACTAAAATTAGAGAACACAAGACCAACACCTTTTATTTATTAAGTATGGTTCAAATTACAAAGCAAATTTAAAAGAGAAAGAAAGCTTTTTGAATGAATTACAAAAGAGATTAGATGACAGATGCCTAAAAATGCCCGAAATGGATTAATGGGAGGTTATGGGGTAAACTTCAGGAATGATGTTGGTGAATCTTCAGTGCCCATTTCTCATAAGTTAAACGTAGGATCTATACTTCCTCGTTCTTGGTCTCTCTTCATTATTTCCTCAAAGTAATGAAGATTCTGTTGAACCTCCTGATGAAGAGGAAATAAGAGATGCAATAGAGGAACTAAAAACTAATAAGTCCCCAGGAATTGACAATATTCCAGCTGAGCTGTTTAAGAACATCCGGGCATGAAATGATAAAGCTTCTATAGGAATAAACGCATTAGAAAATGGAAATATGGAGGGAAGGGAAAATACCCAGTGAGTGGAAAAAACTATAGTCTGTCCCATTCTCAAGAAAGGTGACATATTAACATGCAGTGACTATAGGGGCATATCTCTCCTTCCACGTGGATACAAAATCCTATCTCTTTTCCTATTTAGAAGACTCCTTCCATACGCTGATCGTGAATTAGGGAAATAGCAATGCGGATTTCGCAAGGGAAAATCGACTGTCGACCAGATATTCACCCTGCGTATTTTAATGGAGAAAACAAGAGAGTTTCAGATTCCAACTCATCATCTGTTCGTAGATTTTAAACAAGCACACGACTCTTTGAACAGAGAATGATGCTACAATTAAGCACAAGGCAATGCTAGAATTAAAGATCCCTTCTAAACTGCTTCGTTTAGTGAAAATGACGATGGAGGATAATATATGCTTTGTATGGAAATCTGGAAAACTGTCAGGAGGTTTTAGAACGGAATCGGAAGTCAGACTAGGGGATGGCCTTGCATGTCTCGTATTCAACATTTCTCTTGAAAAGGTTAGTAAGTGTATGGAACAAGGCGAGTAAGACGTCCCAAGCTTCGCTGACGGACTACAGAAAGCTGCTTGATCTACGAAATTAGAAAGCAGTGGCACGCAATAGAAGGAACTGGCAATCCTTATTGGAAAAGGCTATGACTCATCAAGTGGTTCGTGATGCCAGATAAGAAGATGTTGGGGAAAGGATAAAATAACAATATCTTGGCCGATCCCGTAAACATATTAAGGCGGTTCAAGGATTATTTCAATAATCTAAATACGGAAAATAATAGTTTATTTAACAAATGAGACAAAATAGCATAATTAATATCAGATCTTATCATGGGGCCCCGAATGTGGATCCGGATCATGGACTAGTAATCGCTAAAATTCGTCCAAGACTTAAAAGAAAAAAGAAAAATGAGATTGGTTTCTATTATGATAATTTTAACCCGAAGAAATAAAAAATGTTGACAATTAGAAACCAATTCGAACTGGAAGTCAAAAATAGGTTTGAGGCTTTTGAATCTTCTGACGAAGACATTGATAAGTTATTGGAAGGTATCAGGGATAATATTAAAGAGGTCCGTAACTTGTGTCTTGGGAAAAGGGAGAGATAAAGGAACAAACTGTGGTTCGATGAAGATTGTGTTTGAGTGTGTGCGAGAAAAGAAAAGCTGCTAAATTAGAAGCGTTAAATAATCCTAACGAAACCAATCTTGCTAACTTTCTAGCATTAAGAAAAGAAACTACTAAATATCTCAAATTTAAAATACGAGAATATCTCAAAAATAAATTAATAGTAATTGAAAGTAACAAAATCAAGAATAACGTACGAAGGCATAAAAAGAATCCTTAAATGGTCGGGGCCGGTTACAACTGGAAATAGGGATGAAAATAGCAATATCTTGGCCGATTCCGTTGACATATTAAGGCGGTTCAAGGATTATTTTCTTAATATTCTAAATACTGAAAATATCTTCTGCTTGGTTCTTTTCTTTCACTTAGTGAGGAAGAGTGCTTTATTTATAGGATTTTTTAAATGAAGGAGTGTCTTCCATATTTTTAAAATTTTCAAAATACGGAAGAGACTCCTTCATTTAAAAAATACTGAAAATATCTTTTTATATTCTCCTCGAAATACCTAAGCGCTGAACCGTTAATAGCAGAATCGAGTAAAGAGGAAGTTGAAATAGCCATTGGGAAATTAAAAAAAGCAGCAGGAACAGATAATATTCTTAGTGCTATAATCAAGGCATGCTGGGAAGCTTGGATTTCAAGAACACATCTTTAGGTTAAAAAGATCTGGGAACTGGAGAATCTATGTGTGTGTGTGTGTATGTGATTGTGTGTGTGTGTGTGTGTGGGTGTGTGTGTGTGTATATGTGGAGTAGGGTGGTGGCGCCAACACCGAACCGAGTAGTTGAATCCAGTGATTTTCAGTAATACACCAAGGCAATTATAGGAGACTAGCAATGTGGTTTCAAGTGAAACCGATCAATCGTAGACAAAATATTCTCGTCAAGCAGGAAATACCAAAAAAGTTAGATCGGTAATTATATTTCTGAGAAGTTTGAGGTTCGCTGGTTTGAAAGAAGGAGATTCTCTCTCACCTGTTTTATTTAATTTAGCACTAGAATATGCCGTTAGGGAGGTGATACGTACCGGAAATATATCTTATCTATATATATTAGGGTGTACAAAACGAATGTTATTCCTACGGTCCTTATTTATGTTAAACGTAGCCGGTGAGCAACGACTTTGATAGGATTGAGGTGTTAGCAAAGGCTGAGGGTTTTTGAAAATAAAGTATTGCTTAAAATATTTGGAACAAAGAGGGACGACCGGAAAATGTAGACGGCAAACAATGCCGAACTGAGTAAACTGTATCCGGTAAATATAATATATGTCATAGCAGCGCAGAGAATAAAATGGGCGTGTGAAATTCCGAAACTCTATAGTGAGCTAATGAGAGCAACAAAGCCGCAAAAAACACTTGCGAGATGCTGCTCACAAATTTCGAAATTGAGAAATTTCTTATCCGAACAGTCACCTGTCCCTGTAACCTGACGAAAATTTTAACGCTTAACTCCATCTACAACAAATAATCTTATTGAATCAAGTATTGGGTGAAAAACCAACTAACCAAGAACCAGAATATAAAAAAAGTTAGTTCGCTTCCATGGGAACTCCGTCACCATCTATTATGTCATCCTTGTCTGGAAACACATCGTCTCTAGCAGCGTCTGCAGATTCACGGAGCGGATTTACGTTTAACGCCTGTAATAATAGAGCCCCGAGCGTCCTTCCACTAGAGTCAGTCGATAAAATGTTTTTTTCGCTAAATCCAGAAGTGCTGAAAACGGCACTGCTGTTAAGGCTATTTTACATTTTTGAAAGTTATGGTTAACATTTAAGTTCATTCTGATTGGTAAGAGGCTGTTCCTGAGTAATGGTTTCTTTGTAATGAGTTCTGGTTCTAGAACTTTTCTGTCCATCTCTAATGGCTCTCCTATGTGGTGCTCTTGGATTTTAAGATGATTTGAGCCTAGGGTAGAACTGATCCCTATTGCCTCTCCTGCTCCTGAACCGTACCTGTCTCCATTGTTGGCTTTCAAACTGAAATTCCTAAATCTGAATTCATAGAAGATTAAGCAGGGGCCTACTGGGAAACTTCCGAGGGGTAGGTCGAGACGGGGATTGGAGGATTGCCTAAAGTCAGATCTGCGAAGTTGGTCTTTTCCAGTTTTTACTTCCTCTTTACTCGATTCTGGTAACAACGGTTCAACGCTTTGGTATTCTGAAGGAGAAGATTTCATTTTTAATTAATGAATTTATTTTTGAGATACTCTCGTATTTTAAATTTGAGCTATTTAGTAGTTTCTTTTCTTAATGCTAGAAAGTTAGCAAGATTGGTTTCGTTAGGATTATTTAACTCTTCTAATTTAGCAGCTTTTCTTTTCTCGCACACACTCAAACACAATCTTCATCGAACCACCAGGTTTGTTCCTTTAACTCTCCCTTTTCCCAAGACACAAGTTACCGACCTCTTTAATATTATCCCTGATACCTTCCAATACCTTATCAATGTCTTCGTCAGAAGATTCCAAATTCTCAAACCTATTTTTGACTTACAGTTCGAATTGGTTTCTAATAGTCAACATTTTTAATTTCTTCAGGTTAAAATTATCATAATAGAAACCAACCTCATTTTTATTTTTTTTATTTTAAGTCTTTTTAATTCTCACTCCTTCCAAATTGTCATTCATTAGTATTTTTTTCTTTTTTTATTCTTGGCAGATTGGTGTCTAAAATTATGGATATTATAATCTCATCTTCATGATTCAATATTATCATCACGACAATGAGGACATGCTGAAATATTTCTTGAGGGAATTTTCTTGTTTTATACAAGATTCTTCAGTTGTAATACTGTACCAGTCAAAAGTTTAGACTCACTTGTATTTAATTCACAATCTTCAAGTTTAAAAAAATAATTGTAACTCAAGAGATAAAATTTCAAAAATTATAGGATTGTTTCGAATACAATCTATATAAATAAAGATAAAATTATGTTTGTTTGTTTGTTTGTTCTTTAGAGAAATTCATACCGTTTGTCCTAAATTCTCCAAATTTCGCTTAGTGGTTCTCTCATACCAGGTGCGAACATCTGTCCATATTGAAATTGCATAACTTCAGCCAATCTCTGGGTATATTCTTTATTCTTATAAAAATAGTTATGACCTTGCTTTAAATTACATATTTACGAAATCAACCGTTGGAGTCGAAAAAATCTCATTTCTGTCCTAACGAACTTTTCTTGACCCATGGCTTTTCTCATTGTTTTCCAAATTCCCTGGGTGAAACCGGGATATACAGCTGGTTATAAATAAATTAAAAATAAAGTTATAGTTGTTATGTTGTTCAATAAATAAAATTTTGTTATTTATTTATTTTACAAAATCTAAGGGTGAGTCTAAACTTTTGACTGGTACCGTAAGTCTACGAGCTCTTTAGGGTGTTTAATCTTAGCATCTGTCATCATTGTAAGTACCAGAAGTTCCAGTTTTTGAAGTTTTATATGTAATCCAAGATCCATTCCTGTTATGAATTGATGAATAGTTTGTTAGCTTTAGAGATAATCAATTAATTCTTTTAGAGCGACTTATAGAGGTATACTGTGACCACACGTACGAATGGGCCTAATGTAGTAGTCACACAATTCGGTTTTTTGAACACTGTCAAATTTTCCCTTAAGAGTTGCTGTGCCGTTGATCGGACTTAATCTCTTTGCAAATGTTCCTTATATCCTCTGCTTCGAGGGACATCAACTTAATTTTATCTATTGCAAAAGAATTTAATGAAAATTCTAATTTATTCGGGTTTAACTTTATGTTCTCTAGCTCGGACAGGAAGTATGTGTTATTCTATAGGTTACCAAGCTATTCTTGCCGAAAAGCACCAAATTCACTCAAACTCCAAAACTGCCCAGGGCGGATACGAACTTGCGCCGCTTTGGTCTCAAGAGGTAGCAATATGCATATAGATGTTCAGCTAATGACACACTCGGTTATATAAAGGTGTCTCAATAATAATAACAACATAGTGTTGAGTGGACAATTTTCATATAAGCACCCTACCGAATGATATTAATTTAGATAAAATATTAGTATACATATTAATTCATGAAATTGAAAGACAATAACACAACGTTTTTAGAAAAATCCATGATGCTGTTTCCCAGATTCCTACCATCCTATCGAGACAATAGTTAATCTTTAATTAAGATATTATATATCTTTCATTAATAAAAAATAGAATGATAATATGTACTCGTGAGGAGAGATGGGTGCTTATAGCTCTCGTCAATCATACTGAGAATAGGTTTTGCCCACTTCTGTTCAACTGTGTTTGTCATTTCATTAATCGACTGTAAAGCTTATCTATTCAAGTTGGGAAAATGTGCTGTATCACCCTATTCTTTATTTATATCATTCATTATGTTTATTTTAATATGTTTATGTGTTAAGATGGAGTCCAGAATTCGGCCAATGAATGAATTTTTACCCTCAACGTGACGTTAAAAAAAACAAATACCAACAACGCGTCATGGGTAAACAACATGTTTTATTATCGATTTATAAAATCTATTCACTTTTGGCACTAATACAAAGTAACCGCCTCAACGCGAACGTTTAGTATTTACGTAAAAATGGAAAGGACTATGAAATAAAAGTATCCAAAATAAGTTTTTTTGCCCAGATCGCGTTGTGGGTATTTTGTATATGCGCAAAACCTGGGTACCTAGAATATGAAATCGTTAATTGAGTAAGTTGTGTTTATCTAGAATGCTTGACAGGAATTTTGGTTTAAACATAGGTAAAAATATCGTTCATTGATTGAATTCGGGTCTTGAGTAACTTATATGTAAGAATAAACGCTCACGTATGTATCTTATGATTTCTTCATCTTTTATGTTTAGGAATTGACTGTCGAACAGGCGAAAGTGCTGATTCAATAAAGGAGAACAAAAAATCTGAGAAACTTGTATCTCAAACTGAAACCAATTATGTTACGCAACCGGAACAAGAACAGGTTTAACCACAAAATTTTATGCAATGAACTTTGTCACTTGATTATAAAGATATATTTTTCATTATGTCCTAAATGGTTTTTTTCTTAACTAAGTTTATTTCAAAGATTTTTTTTCTTGGTCGATTATAACATTGTATTCAAAATTACAATATTTTACTCAATTATGAATTCTCTTTAGTTTTCCGATTTTAAATAATTTTTTTAGCATTTTAATTTGTTTCAAGTTATATTGTGGAAGGTGGGGGGGGGGGGGGGCTGTTATGTCCTTAAGGGTTTTATTAGACATTAGAAATATCTTAGTCGTGTAATTATTAAATCAAGAATTGAACAAATGATTAAAATTCTACTCTTTGAAGTAATTAATAAACTTATGTATGCATTATGTGTATTAGACCAATATTATTCCCAAACTTACTATTTATATTATATTAATATTAGCATTATTTTCATATATTATTATGAGTGTAATATTTTACAAGCTGTATATAAATAATTCAGTTTATTTAAATTTATTATTATAGTGGATATTTAATAATTTAAATATATCTATTTTTGATTGAAAAAATCCTGATAAATTCGGTTTGTGATGTTTATGTAAAGGTTTCGAAAGCAGGGAATTTGAATCACTAGATAAGTCTTGGTGAAATTAACACTGGGTAAACTTTGTTTACACTGATAAGCTCTTGATTATAACCCAGTCGGACAGTTCACTTCTTGACTGGCGGTTGACGCTATTAAGCCTTAAAAGTGAAATTAAAAATGTTTTAACTTTGTCTCTTGAACTTGATTTATCTTAAAATGTATTTAATGCATCATTATTCGATACCTTTAAATTTTCTATGTTTCATAAACCGGTAAAGAATAATTAAATCTTAAAATGTAGGTTTCATTACCTTAGTTTGGTTTTTATCCCCGATTCTAAATGACCGAACCATACACTTTGGTAATTATCTGATTCTACTTGAAGTTATTAAATGTTTGCTTATTAAGTTTTATCAGATCTATATCACGTAATATTTACTATTATTCGATTCATTTATCATAATAAAGAGGGGAATGTGCATAAATATAATTATAATCTGAGACATTTTTTATAGTTTGTCTTTACTCTTTGTTTATTTGTGTGTTACTTGTGCAACTTTGTGCTTAACTTATAAATTTTTGTTTGTTTATAAATATATAGATGAATTTAATTCATGGGATACATTTATGTCACATATTTCTACTCCTTACCGATTCCTAAAGAGTTTATGAAATCAAACAAAGGATTTTTAAATTGTTTGTGTGTATATTCACATATGTAGTTTATTGAAATAACCATGACATGTTTTAAAATTTGGAAAAAAAAAATATGTTTGATTCGATTTTACAGATGTTTCTTTATTTGAAACATCATCTGTTTGATTTCTTGGTAGCAGAATAATTAACTCTTTGATCATTCATTTTTTCAATATTTTTGTTGAAAGCTAAATTCCTATAGAAACAGCTCTAGGTTTCTCTGGTTTTGATGTTACTACAGTAAAGTTAAAAAAAAAAATTATTCATTTTGTTTTTACATTTTTGCTTTGTTAAGAATGTTTTTTGTACCCTTCTAATCTTTCATTACTGATTAAATTAATTGCATTCAATTTCTAATAATAGTTTAATTTTTAATATAAATTAGTCTTGTATATGGCATAGATATTGATAACTATATTACATCTAGGTTTCATTGTATAATAGTTTACATGAGGAAAAGCCAAAGCTATACTTACTACAGTTTATTCACATGGAATTTAAAAATATATAAGAGATTTTAATTAGATTTATTGCCATCTGAAATATTTTTAGCACCATTTGATAGTGGCTGATAAGGTTTTTTATGCCAATTTTTATTTTTAATTAGAGAAATTATTATTTAATAAACAATATATATTTTCAAGAATAGTTTCAGTGTTTGGTAAAGCTGTCGTTATGCTACTTCTGGGCGTGGCCTATTTCGAGAGGTTATGTGACTAATATTAGCAAACTTCTATCGTGTCCTATTCAGTTAAATAAGATTTATCAGTTTTATTAGATCCCTGCTTTCGACTCCCAATCACTTCGCTCTCTCTTCAAAGATAAATAAACCTCATACTTGCCATGTCTCTAAGTAATATAGGGGTACTAGCACCCACTGTTCTTTTTTAACAGCTCATTGGAGTTTTTACTTGTTTATTGCCATTGCTTGTGAAAAAATATATGATCTGTCTGCTTACAGAGAGCTATTTTGCCCTTGTTATGTTTTATCATTATGAACGGCTTTTTTTGATGTTTTGGCAATTATGTGAATAGATTGTATGTTTCTCTATCCTGTTTTTTATTTTTCTATTTTATTATTTTATTATGTTTTCAAGATGATATGGTTCAAGAATATATTCTATTTATTTCAGGGTCATGGTTGGAATTTGAAGGTCTCAGCCGGTGAACTATTAGGTAGAACACATGAAGAACTCGTGCTACTACTGATTCAATTGCGTCGACAAAGAGCTACTGTTTGTCAATCTATGGAGAAGTGTCATAGAGAAATAGAAGCTCAGGTATATTATGGTAATTTAAAATATGAAACATCATATTTAAGTAATAAAGCAATTTTAATTATATCTAGCTCTAGCTCTGGAGAAAACTAGCTGATATATCAGACTTGTAACATAAATTATTAAGTGATTTGGAATTATTTTGAGTTCATATACATCAACTCATTGAAATTCTGAAAAATTTTATATTCATTATATTTCTTGTTTTAAATCTAATGGTATTTTAGATCTTTACAGCTTTTTATTTTGGTAGATTATTATTTACTGTAAAAGTATTATGCACTAATGAAATAATGTTTAGGAACTGAAAATGACTTATCAAGTATTTTTCTCCATAACTAGCCGATTTGTTTTACAATTAATTTTATGTTAATTAATTCTACACTTATTTAACATTCTTACTTCTATAATTTTTTATTGCAATATTATATTTTATTGATGGTTGAATGTTTATTGCATTGTTTTCTCGAAATGGTATAAACTCAACCTCTGTAAACAAATTAGAATGGATGTTAGAAACATTTACAGAGTTTTATCTTATTCTCCCCTTTTTGTTTTGGCATTATAGACCATGTAGATCTGTGGGGCTCAATTTTGTCTTACTACCAACCTATATTGGTAGTAAGATCACAGATAACTTGGAGAAAGCATCCAAATTTCACAGTGCTACAAACCAGGGAAGCCTATCCATAGCTCCTTAACCGATCCGATTGGTTCTTATAGTAATAAATTATTTATTTGTCCCGGGAACTAGTCTCTTAGGAAAAAAGGAAAAAGAGCCTGAGGGTAGTAATACAAAATCAAAGCAAACTAAAATTCATGAAAAAAAAAATCAGATAATAATGATAAATAATAAAGTAAATTTCTTATGAAGGAAAAATTGAAAATAAATTAAATATTCTTATTGCCATAAAATTAAAAATAACCATGAGGGTGCAGCTTATATTATATACATATATAAACTTATTTATATGTAGAGATTATTTACGATTATTCGGGAAACTGGATGGATAGGAGGTGATTAAACAGGTGGGATTTAAAGGTAGGGTGAGTGTTGGTATGACGGATAAAAGAGGGAATAGAGTTCCATAGGGATAAGGAGGATAATAATAGACTTTTCGAAAGCTGAAGTTCGGTAGGCCAGTATATAGATCTGAATTCCTAAAATGGGTATTGCGGGATTGAACGGAGGATTTGAACTGAAAAAGTTCGTAAATATATGAAGGACGGCAGGATCGGATAACTTGGAAAAGGAAGGATGCCAGGAAATACTTATGGCTGTAGAAAGGATATAACTATTTTAACCTTTCGTAAAAAGTTGATATGGGGACGTCTCTTGGGAACCCAAAGATAAATTGAACGAAACAATAAATTAAAGTTTTTAGTTTTGCTTTAAGATCCCCAGAGGTACCCCCATACACAGCACAACAATAGTTGAAGTGTGGAAATATCAGAGAAGTGACCAGGAGCCTATGTGTTTCAAATTGAAAAAGGTTGCGGAGATCATTTAATTGCTTTAAGGTGAAAAAGGTACGGAAGGAGATACTGGAAATGTGGGTTTTCCAGGTAAGGGTTTGTTCGAAGGTTACTCCAAGGCTTTTGACAGTACGATAGAATTTGATAGGATTATTATTTAGGAACAGGGTTGGGATATTCATTATTTATGAACTACAATTTCTTGGAGCTTCTTGTAGAATTAAACAATATCAAACATCTTAATACAGTTGCAATGTTTCTAAACTCTTGAAGAAGATTAGAAAAGTAAATAAGCTCAATTTATGATTACCATATTTATTTATTTAGGAGTAGTAGATTAAGTGCTTTGAGGTATATACTTTATTGCTTGATAAGGAAAAACTGAGCAAGAATTCTAGTTTACATTTAAGAAATAAATTGATAATTAGTGTCCACTGGATAGTTCGTGAATAGTGACAAAATATGCGTTTGCGAATTAATTTATTAATGAAATGAAAACTTTACATCAGTCAGGACCAAATTTTGGAGATTTTTGTGGTAACCATACTGTTTTATTAAACAACGTCAAGAATCAGGGACTTTATCAATATTAACTTCCTAAACCCTGTCCTCATTGGCTGTTACAAGACTTTTATTTTTGGATTTCATATTTTCCCTCCCATATATTTATATTTATTGAATTTCCAAAATGTAAAGAATAATTTCAAATGTTCTTTGTTTTCATTATATATTTCTTTAAATTTGTAAGCATAATTTTGTTCTTGTATGTATTTAAAAAAATGATTAATGCGAATAAGTCTAGTAGTATTTATTTATTTCTTGAATAATGTGACATTAACTCATTTTTATTGAATTCAGATTGAGATATTTAATTAAGAAATCGGCCGGTTACAAAAAAAGAAAACAAAGTTCAGTATATATATTACTCTTAGGATTATTTTTTAGTCAGTGAGTGGTTTCCTGATTATCTGAAATCCTGACACATAGATAATACTGTTAATTATCTTTCACATCTGAGATATTTAATTCACTCTTTAAATTTTTAGGCCTGTTTGACTGATTTAGATGCTACTAACCGAGTTGGGCATTTACAAAAATTGGATGAGCTTAAAGCTCGTCTTGCGGATCTTGAAAAACAGGTTAGTCTCAAATTTTATTTTCTTGATGTAGCTTATAATTTATTTTTGAAAGTTATTTATTAGGTCAAAAAATAAATTTTATTCTTCTATTATTTCTAAACTCTTAGGTTTAACCTAAAAATTAGTTTACCTCTTCAGTAGAAGCTTAATATGCATGCCTGATTCGAACAACTGTGTGTCTTACATAATACATTGTGATCATAACATGATGTTTGAAAATCTAGGGATTTGTCTAATCATTAAATTCCAATAGTCATTATTTAAATAATGATTTAGAATTTTTCAAAATATGAATTTTTTTACAGTTTTCTTTTATACTTTATTAGAATTCATAATATCCAAGTCATCATCCATTTAAACATATCACTAGTTAAATCTTGGGTACTTCCATGTTTGCAAACCAGATACAATGCGTTGTCACAAACTAGTTGCAACCTGATACACTCAGATATAACAGCTACGTCATGAGTGATAAACTAATTATCACTTTCATACCCACTACTAAGATCTTTACTGTAAAGATTTTTCAATTTATTATTTTTCAATACCGGACTTAGGTTTGGGAAACTGGACGAGAAAGATTTTTTTATAGAAATGTAAGCTATTATAATAAATAAAAAGTTTTTTGGCTGAAATTTTTGACTATTCATCATCCCTATTGTTTTTATTTGTTTGTTTTTTTGTAGCTTTATGCACCCTGGTTTGAGGTCTTGCCTTTTCAAGCTTTTGTTGATTCCTAAATGTAGTGAAACTCCAATTATCAGGATATCCGATTATCCAGATTAATTGAAAGATCAGTTATCAGTTATCACTTTTATATAATTTCTCTGATTGGTTGTTTCCTGGTTTTTCTCATTTAGCCCTGGTGATGACCTAAAATTTGGGTCAAAATGTCGGCTACAATAAAATATGTAAATCTCACACATTTTTACTATTTCTTTTCACCACACCCCCAACCATTTCCTGCTCAGTAAAGTTCTTAATAAATTAAATTACTGAATTTACAGAAGCAGAGCACATCTGTCCTACATTAGTCTGGTACCAACTGCCTTAGAAAATGGTTTCTTAAAAACTTTGTTTTGGCATATAAAAGAAAATGTGTTGCAAAGAAGAAATTGTTAGTGTTTGCAAAAAACTGTCAATCGTAGAATGTCTTAGGCAAGGCGAGTTAGGCAAATTATTGGGGAATGAGTTGGGTATCGGAACATTCACAATTTTTGCATTAAAAAGAAATGATAAAACATTAAGAACTTAATTTTAATGTACACATGTTAACGATAAACTGAAATTAATATTAATGTTTATTAAAAATGTTTATTACATAAATAGGGCTGGCATTGAAATCCTCTTTGACAGAACTTCGAAGGCCTAACAGGTCAGCTGGGTAGATGGTAGCTAGATGGGCTGTCCATGGTCCGTCAGCAGCCTGTAGGCGACAGGTGAGCGCTGTTTTTAGTGATTTGTGCCACCTTTCCAGTAGCCCATTATTTTGCGGGTGTTATGCTGTGTTGTACTTTAAGATCAGCTTCGACAGGGATTGAAATAGATGAGGTTCGAAATTTCTTCCTAGGTCGGTAATAATTTAAACTGGAGATCCGAGGTAGATCTATGGTTCCGGTTGGTGACTTATTTAGGACTTATTTAAAGACACTCTTAACCTAATTATAACCTCCTTAAAGATACCATAATTAAAAGATGTTGTAAGATGGGCGAGCAAAAAATCCGCAAGTTACTTTTGGACCTAGAACTACGTGATAAAAGACCATCTCATCTTTTGAGAGAGATGAAAGCTCTATGTGGGCCGCAAACATCCGAAGATATTATAAAACAATTATTTATTCAAAGGTTGCCAATTTCAACTCAGGCTATATTGCCGGTTTCGGTACAAGACTTGGAAAAATTAAGTGGTATAGCTGATAAAATTACAACAATGTACCACTACACAATGGTAAATCTGATTATCTAGATTTTCGGGAATCCGAACCAACATCAGTCCCAATCAATCAGGATAATCGGAGTTTCACTGTATTAGGTAATAAATTAAAAATAATTAATTTAAGTTATGTAATGACTTCTAAAATAATTTCGCCATACTCGTATGATACTTTTTATTGTTTTTCAGATAACTGATACTAAGGTAAAAGCTTTTAAAAAAAATGAACAATGGGGGGGGGGAGAAATTTAATAGATTTTGCAATAGTTTAATCAAGACTTAGAATTTACTTTTATAATTTATATAAATTAGAATTACTTCAAATTAATGTTTTGGATGAAAACAAATTTCTGCATAAATTTTATTTTTATGGTTTCGAGGACACTGATTAATTTTGTTTCTATTGAAGTTTCATATGATGTTGGGTTCTTATATTTTCATTGATTATAATTATGAATTTTTGATCCCACATGCACTATTTGATTTAGTGTTATTTTTAAGTTTTCTTTATTATAAGGGACAATCATGAAGTCTTTGATCATTCATGGAGTTTTTGTGGATGCTAATACTGAATTTAGTATCAGATTTGCGACAGCACATGCATTCCATTCAATATTTAATTTTTCTTTATTATGCGAGTTCTTTCTTAGGTTTTTCAGGATCTTAATTCCACATTTGCTATAGGATATTTGATCGGGCAAGGCATATTTAGAATTCTATTGATAATATTTATTGATTAAAATAACTTCTCAGATTTTTTGATATGAGGATCTATTTTTATGTCAGTGGGGGCATAGTTTTTGTTAATAATATATTTCATAAAGATCATTCAAGTCTATTTTGATTTCGATGGGGGAAGGGGGACAAACAAATATCTTCTTCTTACATGGTGTTATATTCCCTGAGAGAACAAGCCAATTGTCCACTGGTCATCTCTATTTAGTGTGGCTGCTCTCCAGTTGAGTATGCCAAGGATGGACCTAGCCTCCTATGCCACATTCAGCCCAGTGCAGCCTGGTAGTCTTCTTCTGTACAGCTGCTTGTCCAACATCCACTGCAGGATTTCCTCCCACCGCAGTCTACTAATTTTAATAAAAGTGGTAACGTCGGCATCACTATCAGTTTGGTATTGTTACACTGCCTCAATACTCCATCTTCATTCTGAAGAGGAGTCGTTGCCCAAAGCTTGCCCTCTCCAAGTTTTGATGCCCATTTGAAATCACACCATCTTGCTGACCACCACTAGCCGGATTCGGATGCATGTCCTTCTTTTGATTTGTTTTTGACAAAGCCCATTCTTGCAAATTCTCTTTCGAGGTTGAGAAAGGCATCCCTTATCCTATATCCTTAATGCCCGGGATCATAGCCGATCTGTTAAATGCCATTTCAGACTGAGGTTGGAGAGCAGGCAAGATAGGCAGTCCCCTTGTCTTATTCTTTTTCGGTGCAAAATTCCTCATATGTACTCACTTAAAATCTCACCCTGCTGTAAGAAACTTCCTTCATCATCAAGCGAACCAGTCAGATAAGCTTAGATGGAATCCCCAGCTCGAGCATTCCTTTGTAGACCTCCTCTCGTGGCACAGTATCGTTGGCGGCCTTGTAATCAAGTTAGGTGGTTACTTAACTACACACTTTTATTCTATACTTATCTACCTACTAGTATTCTACCTTCTCCAGTAGTATACTGAGCGAAAATTTCTTTCTTTCAAGAAGCCCATTTGGTCCCAATGCCTTCTTGTTATTCAACTTTTCTATGGCCAGTTGGACTTCATCTGTTGTTTCAAGTCTTCTCTAAGTATTCGCTCCTTCACCACCCACCAGAAATGGTTCTTCAATCTATTGGTATACTTTTCTTATCTATTAATAAGGTTCAACATTGATCTCTGTGTGCACTCAAGAAGTTAGCGGCCTACCACCCCAAGTCAGGTGGAGGGGCTGCCTTCTCAGAGCCTCCTAACAAGCTTTTGCTGGATTGCCAGGCTCTAGCCTACCTCATCAGTCCATATCTGATCAAAGAGGCATTTCCCCCCTGTGGTGTTAGGTCACTTGTTGCCTTCTCTTCTTTTCTCTCGGGGCTTGCCATTATCGAGTGATTTCACTATTTTCCTGAGAAGGGGTTATTGTCAGGTGCCAACATATCAATTTTTTAAAACATTTTTTCTATTTGTATGTGTAGATTTATTGTCTTATTATGCTAGGAAGCCAGTGATTAGGAAAAAGCTATTGGTTATAAGAATTCATTTCATTTCAGATTTTCAACTACATATTTATATTTATTTATTTATAATGTCCGATTTTATTTTTAACGAAGATTTAATCTCCCAAAATACAATCTGTTTCTAGACTTTGCATTTAAATTTTCAGATTTTCTAAAAGTATTTACAAAATTTAATCGAAGAAAAAAGATTGAAATTTTGCCGGTAATCGAATCCAGGTCCTCTGCATCTCTGTTGCAGCGCTCTTACCAGTGAGCTAGTCGTGGAGCCATTCCCAGCTGTGTCGATCCTTTCTCTTCAGCGATCCCACCCGCCAGGTCTCTTCACATTGCAGCTTAGTTACTGGGGGCTGGAAAAATGTTCAGACGACAGGATCTAATTGACATATCGTCACAGACAAACATTATATGTTGAAATTTAGTCATTCTTCATTTTTAAAATTATTTATTGTTTTTCATCAGAACTTTCCAAAAACTATAAGATTCAGATGATTTATTTCTTTTCGCATTTTTATGGTGTCCCCATATTAATCCTTCAGAGCATTGTTTTTATAAGAGACCTATATTTCTATTTTTGAATTGCTGAGTTGATGTAATAATTAATATAAAATTTATAGATGACATAGTTTTTTAAAAAGACTAGAGATCAGATCTTGTGTCAGGTATTATTCTTATTTTTGCTGATATTTTTGAGGTAGGTTAATATAATTATGTTATGAAAATGCTTGCTTTTGAAAATAATAACGATTTCAACGATACAACCAGTAAAAATGTGACAGTGAAATAAAAAGAATCTAAAATGTGAAATATGCCATAAAATGTAATAAGGATAGACATAAGTATTCATATACTGTTTAAAAAAATATAAGATGACAAATGGCTATGGTGAAAAAAAGAAGTTACTTAGGATAAGATAACCCCAGAGGATGGGCCAATAGCCCGAAACGTTGGGAAATAAATAAACTTCAAATGCAAAAGTGACTCCTTCATTGAAAATACCTTTATATTAAAGCACTCTTCTTCACTAAGTGTAGAAAAAGAACCTAGCAGAATAACGATTTCAATTTAGCATGATTGTGTGATTTCTATGATATCCAACTGTTTTGGTTTTTATAATTTTAATAATAAAATTGTTTAAATTGGTTTATAATAATTTATAATTTGGTGTCCTTTATTTCTATTTCACCAGCGATGTCTAAAAAGTACTAATACTAACAAAAAGTTAGGTATTTAATGATTACTTGGAATCAAAAGAATTTAAAGACAATATGCCGAAATATCATAAACAAGCTTCATATCAAAGCAGTGCAATAGGTCGATATAAAGCAGATAAACAGTCTTAAATGACTTTATTTTAAAATCAATAGTACCTCTACGATTAGTGACTACCGTAACCTAAAAAAGACCTTCATATCGATTAAATAAAAATAAATAATTCATAGAACAGCAATATAGATTTTTTTTTCGTTAAGTATGCTGCCAATTAGATTTTAGTTGACCTTTATATCTTAAACATCACCCAAAAGTTTAAATTATTGAATATAAGATTGGCCACTATAAACTATGCTATCTATAACATAAGAATAGATCCTCATATCAATGAAATCTAAAAAGTTTAAACTATTCAATAAATGGTATTAATATCAGGTGGAATACGCATGCGCAATCGAAAATCCGACAGTAAATCTGGATTCAGCGTCCTAGGAAACCTAACAATTGATCCCTGTATAAAATTAAATTTTCGTTGTAACGATAAATTTAATTGTGCATGCGTAATCTAAAATCTGATGGTAAATTTGAATTCAGCATCCTTGAAAACCTTATTATATGACTCAAATAAGAAAAACTTAAAAAGTAACAGTTTATTGATTGGTGCATGAACTATCATATTTGATAATTGAAAACTTCATAATTGAACCATATATGAACAAAGCTTCAAAATTAACAGTGATAAGAATACAATTAAATTCAGAATGAGCATTTGAAAATCTAATTTAGGTTTTCAACCCTTTAGCGTCTGAGCAGTGCTAGTGTATTGCGGGCTCTGTGGCCTGAGACCTTAGACCGGCTACCGTGCCCGGTGGTCTGAATACTTTTTGTCACATTCACTCTTCTTTATCTCCTTATTCATATTTTTCTTCTAAAGTCTATCATCCTTTTTCATCCAGACTTTAGACCAGCATTGGTGGATCTAAAAACTTTAATTTTTTTTTTTTTTAGTAATATTAATAATTATTTCACCCTATTTGACTAAGGAATAAGGTGCAGGTAAAATTAATTTGGAAAAACCCGAAAAGAACCCCATAGCAATTAGTTTACAACCCTCGGAAATTTTTGAGGAAACCATAAACCTCGTGACTGGGAAATACCAGACGGGCTGGAAACAGGGTTGGAGAAACACGAATGCCAATTATGTAATAATAATTTTCATATGTCCTGAATTCGTCCTAAATATGAATAAGAAAATTATTGCTATTTTGTCTGCTCTCCTCTGATATTCATGAAATTAAAAAAATGCATGTAGGAACCTACCTAAGTAGACATACATATAATTTTTAGAACTGTTATATTAAATGTTTTATACATCTGTTTATTTTATAACATTTTAAAATTATATACTGTATTTTTTTTTACGAGTTGTTACCTACGATTTATTAATGTTGCATTCCTAAATAATGATACGATAAATCCGAAAGCGAAGAGTAAAAATTCAATTTTTGTTTTAAAAGAAGCCACAAAAACATCTCTTAAAGTGCTGACTACTGGGGGTTTTATCCTAGTGTAATAGTAAAACGGAAAGAGTTAAGAAGTCAATTAAAATAAGTTCAGTCTTCTAACGCTGAAGCGGGCGAAACTGATGTATCAGTCTACAGGCCACAGGGACTGCAGAGCTCGAACTGATATATTAGTCTACTGGCCCCAGAGACTGCAGCGCTCGAACTGATATATCAGTGTACAAGCGTTAAAGGGTTAATCACGCTAAGGTTCTAGACATTTTTACAGCCCCTGATTCCTTCGCTACAATGTAGAGAGACCTGGCAGGTGGGATCATTGATGAGAGAAGGTAGACACAGCTAGGATTGGTTTCACCTGAGCTCAATGGTTAAGAGTGCTGCTCCATAGATGCATGGATTCCTAGACGTGGCAAAGCTCCTCTTCTTATAAAATTATTTAATAATTATTTTAAAATAATAAAAAAACTGATATTCAACAAATATATAGTTTCAATTCACTTCTCCAATTGTTTGTAAATACTGCTCATAGTTTAATTTTTAAATGTTCTTTTTATTCCTTTTTCATTTTTTTTTTTTTTTTCTAGTATGAAAAGGGAAAACCTTTAGTCAACCTTGTTGATAACATGGTTAAACTTGGTTCTTTGTATCAAGCTGGTTCCCCTGAAAAAATTGAGTTTATTCAAAGAATTCAAGAGCAGAGATTGTTAGCAGAAGAAAAACGTGACTGGGAAAGAATAAGGCCTGACCATCATGAATTGAAAGTAAAAATATGTGTTTTATCATAATTTATTTTAAAACTATACCTAATTATATTTTTTTAAACTTTGATTATATAAATAGCAAAATTCTTTTTAAAAAAAATTATACCAAATTTGAACTCATACATTAACTATGATCTATGTATATTTAACAATCTTATATATATATTCTTTTTTTTTTTTCTTTAGGCTAAGGTTGAGAGACTGTATAGATTAGACAAACTTTTACAGGAAGAATCAGGAACACTTCATAGTCTTCAACAAGACAAGGTGAATTTAATATAATTTTTGTTTCATTATTTATAATTATATTTACATATTATTTTATGATGTTTAAATATATATATTTTTTTTTTTTTTTTTATGAAATTATCTACATACATAAACTTTAGGATAAATTAATACTCATTTGATATCATTTTTATCTTTAAGTGTTCATTTTATATAGATATCCCTCTTTTTGTCATATTTACGGAAATCATATTACCCATTTTCTATCCATTTGCATTTTCATGAATAAAAAGTTTGTAGGACATACTAATTTGGTTAGGTGTTAATCATCATGTAGGCAACAGGTCTAATTACTACTTTTATTGTTTGACTACAGTGATGAACAATGTCTTAACTGCTATTCTTCCATTTTTTACTTTCTCTTACCTATATATGAAATATAAAGTAAGTGGAAGTACTGCAATCTTGAAAAATTTCGACGTCCGGTTTTCAGCGGAAATACATGTTGTCATCTGGAGTGGTTACCAGTGTTGTATGTTGACTGTGTGGCTCGTCGCAGATTACAGCGTGACGTTTGATTAGAAGGCAACGACTACATGCATAACAGGATTTAAGGAAGAGGGATAGCGCCTCGAGGGTAACCATGACGTCACGAGCACAAGCCTCGGCCGTTGCTAGACCTGTCACTAGCAAAATAGGAATTATACCTCGGAGGTACCTGTGGTGTCAGGGGGGGCACTGGCCTCGCTAGACTCGTCACGGGTAGTAGAGGAGTGTTCGAGGTAGTTGCAGGAGGAGACTGCCTCAGGGGCAACAGTGAAGAAAGTCACGGTCTAACGACTCGATCGCTGCTAGGCCCGTCATAGGCGATAAAGGAGAGTTACCTCGGAAATTACTGGTGACGTCATTGACAAGTGTCTCGGACACCGGTAGGCTCATCATGGGTAAAAAGGGAAGGAAGAGAGGTTAGGCAAATAAGAAAATAAGCGTAGGAAAATATATGATTTAACAGAGAGAGAGTACCAGGTGGAAAAGGAGTAGGAAGAAGAGAGAAAGCGAGAGAGGTAGGTCAAGGTGAAAAGGGTGAGGGAAGGTAAGGTACCTTCTAACAATAATACACAGTCCAAATAACCAAACTCCACGAAATGGTTTGTGTGTGAAGAGACTATCTCAAAAATGTTAAAATATATGAAACCAAAATTGGCATTTTAAGTAGGCTTATGATTGGATAGCAAAAATTTCATCAAATTGGATAAACGGAGGGGGAACTTTATTTTATTCATTTTTACATTTTTTGCTATTTGCTATTTTGATAAAACTTATCATGTTTAATTAGAACCAAGTATTCTTTAATATCAAGTAGGTTTCATCATCAAGGAAAGGTTCTGATGGGGCCTAAATGGCAAAGGAAATTTTTCTTCCTATAAAGTTCCATTGATTTTACGATAGGTTAATTGATTTTCAGTTATAACTTTTTTATTTTGAAAAGCCAACGTTTCGATCGTTGGCTTTTCAAAATAATCTGATCTTCATCAGGGCTTCTAAGTCCAGAGTAATAAAAAGACTCAATGAGTCATTTGAAAATCCTGACAATCAATTAACCTATCGTAAAGAATAACAGTTGACTATATCCCACTTCTACCTTTGATTTTGTTTATATAAAGAAATTAACTCACTCATTATGCCCAGTAATAATAAATGGCTAAATATGAAATATGAAAGAATTTGAAAATAAAGAAAATTGTTTCCACAAGATGGAAATTTCAGTTTCCTTTAACGAGTGCAGTAATACCTATTTATGATATATTGTATAATATATTATAAAATATATATATAAAGCTGAAACTCTCATAAAGAATAATATTCATTTTATTAAGTTGTATAATGTATATATTCCCCAACAATTTGGCATAAATACATTGTATACATTAAAAAATACTAGACATGTTCTAACAAGCAGTTAAAACACGTTGACATTTTGTTCGCATCCACTTTACACCTTAACAAACTTAAAAATGTAAGGCATAATACGCATGCAAAAGAGTTGTCTATGTGTTTTAAGTGCTTGTTGAAACATACCTATTTAACAGAAACCATTGTTTTCCATGGTATTTAATCAACTAAATAGAGAAATAAAATTAGATTCTATGTTGCATTATGACATAGTCAAAGATGAAAATAAGAACTATTTTATTAGTTGTTTGTGTATGTGTTTATGGGTGTGCGCATGCATGCGTTTTATACTCCTAATTCATAAAGTTGCATTTGGATTTGCTACTAGGGTGTTCTTGAACGGGCACTTGGTGGATTAAGAAACAAACTGCAGGGTATACATGGCAATTCTCCTGAGACAGAATGGTATAAACGTCAACAGCGTCTCCTGGAAAAAGAGCTAAGCCGAGTTCGTTCCATTTTAGCTTTGAATTCAAAGGTAAACCAAGTATGTTATTCCACTTCATGTTGTTTCAACATGATTGTATTCTACCTGAAATTAGCTCTTATGTTCAGAAACTTGAAGAAACAGTTGCTGAAAATGCAAGATTAGAACAAGAACTTGTTGTCCTCCGACAAAAACTGCAGTTATCACGAAGAACCGCTGAACCTGGTGGAACCAATACTGCTGCTTTAGAGGCTGAATTATGTCAGGTTCAACTCTTGGTTGGAAATTTACTTCGTCAGAGGCAAGAGCTAAGTCTTCAAGTAAGACAGTTGACTGAGAAGTCAAATTCATTAAGTAGACAAATTTGGCCTAATTCAACTGATAATATTGGTAAGATATTTATCAAAAGTCTTTAAGATATTATAGTTTTAAATACTATTGTAATTTTTAATATATTTGTAACTAAATCATAATTTTGTTACTCATAACATAATCAAGCTTCTCAAATTTAAAATATTTTAAAAAGAATTTTTTATTTTAGAGTCTAACCAAAGGTATGCCCAGAACATAAAATTGGCCTTATGTTTTAATAAAACATAAGTTAGGCGTTTATCATTTAATAAACATATTACATTTTTTTAGTTATTAAATGATTTTTAAAGCTATTTTTTATTGGAACACATATGAAAGAATGTAAAGAATTTGTTTTTTTTTTGTTTTGTTTTTTTTGAGAGTAGATAAACAGAATTTTAATTATTGATTTTAAATGAAGTTTTAATTACTCATTGACAAACTTAATATTTAACAAACAAAACACAAATTCAGAAAAATAAAAGTAATTGTATTAAAATATAAAAATGACCATAATTATAAAATTGACTCAAGGCATATAAATTGCTTAGTAAATAACTTTTTCTATGACTATGAATAGAAAGTAGAAAAAAAATATAGATTGATAGTATATCGATAGTATGCCATACCATGGGCAATCTGTTGTCCAGGATCCTTTTGAGCGAGCGTGTACCAACCTTAGTATCGAATATCTGTTCAGAATGTCCTTTCTAAAGAAATAGTTCAATTCATTCTGATTTAATTAAAAAATTGTTCTGCTTTTACTTTTACTACAATTGGATGGCTTTAAGTATACTATATGCCTATTTCTGATTTATCTTGCTTCTATTGAGAGAGCATTTCTGTATGGTACACTGGAAAACCTATGAGCTCATATTTATTTGAGACTATTCCTGTCTCTGAAACATGGATCCCTAAAGTAATTGATAAGTTTCTCGAGCATAGCTAAATTATCAGTATTAAATCTTCTTGCATTCCAACAGAATTTGTTGTTCTAGTTCTTTTCAAAGCCTTTAAAAACCTTAATTGCAAGAGGCTCAAGAAATTTTAGACATTATACTGGGTTATCCTGTGGCATATGATCATTATTGGTTATGCAGGTGCAGAACAGGGACAATCACATTGCTGAGTAGGGCAATATGGCCTTATTTAATTAGGATTTTTTAAAGTTAAAGGAATCCTCTTCCATTATAGTAATTTATTTATAATTTATGTCAACCTTTTGGGTTTCTGATCCATCTTCAAGGACTTTATCTTGATTCTGTTTTATAGTCAATTTGTTCCACAGCTATCTCATTGTCATTTGTGTGCAAGTTTAAACGTTTTGTTAGTATATAATTTACATAAATTGCTGTTTTGGGTGGATTAAATTTGAAATAAATGTAGGGTTGTATTGTATTATTTGAATGTTCCCATTGAACCCTTTAACTGCGGAGGTAGCAGGGCTTGAGGTGGTCCGCCGTTGCGGGTTAGTAGGCACACCGAGTGGTCCCGCTGTGCGGAGTGCTTTTATGGCATTGAAGCTCTTGCATCTTATATGTTTTGTGAGCTTAATTAATCCTACACAAAGTTCTTCATCCTCACTTTTCAATCCAGATTGTTGAACAGCACTGGTGGAGCTAAAAACTTTTTAAAAATAAAAAGCTTCCCCATCACTAGCATGCGCTAAGAGCTCCAAAAGCTCTTCCTCACTTTATAATTTTTTCGCCAACACAACTATTTCACAAACACAAGTTTATGCCACAATTGCAATAAATTAAAATTAGACAAAGGGTAAATAGGCAGGTATAGAAAGGTTCGATATCAGGCCAAAGGTTTGTTCTTATTTATAGAAAGCTGAAAAGCAACCATGTATCAAGGCAATACAGTAAGGAAAAGAACAATCAAATGCCCTCTAGCGGTAAAATTTGCTAACAAAATGTTGAAAAATACATGAATTTTTTTTTCTGTTATGGAAAAATTCAACTATTAAACTGAATCAAGACCGGCAGACAGTTGGCTATGCTGTTAAATGTTTTATATTTACCAATTGGATTATATTGTATTATATTTTTCTTTCAATAAATATCATTATTACTACTATAATTACTATTAACTGAATCAATATGAAGTCCTTGAAGAAGGGTCAGAAACCCGAAACGTTGATATAAATTTTATATAAATTATGGAAGATGTTTCTTCAATTAAAAAAAAAACTTAATTATAATAACCCAATAATATAATTATAACCCAATAAACAATAAACAAATAGATCGATAGATCGAAACAAATTAGATAAAAGATAATATTAATATTATCTATCTCGAAGATTAGGGTTATTATTGCGATTGTGTCAATAGATTACAGTCATATGATGTGATTAAAGTACGCTGTATCACTTTCAGCTGTTGAACACATTTATATTTTGATTTATCTATGTTACCTAAAACACGAGACCCTTTTAGGGCGCACCCAGCTTTTATCAAGTGGGTACTCTTAATTGAAATAATTACCTATTTATTTATTTTTCATTTTCTTTCCTGAATTTTTTATAAGATAAAACCTGATGATTATGAATGTTTTTTTGGAAGTTTTCATTTGTGTATGTTTTTTTAACTTATGATTATTTATTTTTTTCCATCAAATCTATGGCTTACATCGTTTTAGGTGATTTTAACAATACTGGAAAAAAAAACATGAATAATGGTTGGATGGAAACTGATCTAGATGCAGAGGTAACAAATGATGTTAGTAGTCCATCGTACCATACCCGAAACAGCAGGCAACATCCCGTTTATGTGTCTCCGTTATATGTGAATACTGCCTCTGAAAGGGATATCCGTATGTACTGTTTTTCCTTTTGTTTTTTACTTGTATTGACTTGCTAAAGTATGACTAATTATTATTTTTTAGTATATTTCATATGCACTATTTAAAAATATTAATTATTTTAGAAAACAATAATAAGAATTAAAAATTAGACTTTTTTTGTTTTAGAATGTAACAGCAACTCTCCATATCCAGATGATTTTTTTGAAACAGCCGCTTTATCTTCAAGAAACTTGGAATTTAGCAGATTATCAGAAATGAACGATGAGGAAATTATTAGGCAATCTTATGGTACTTTTTATTATATTACCATACCATTTGATTATTATCTGTCTTAGAAATTAACTGTCTTATCAATGTCCTTTTATATGCAAGTTGATTCCTCAAATTTTCTTAATTTTTAGTTCTTTTTTTCACTTTTTCATTTTCTACTTTTCTTTCATTTTTTTTAAATATGACTAGAAATTTTATAAGAATTTGGGACTTACCGAGCTTAAAAGATGATGCAGTGAAATATATTTTTAAAAATTTCAAATGATTCCAGCTAGGAAAAATCTGTGAGAGAGAGTATGAAATGTACAACCGTGGAAGCTTAAAAACATAGAGGAACTGCAAGAAAATATTTTGGTTCTATTTTATGAATTTCGTTGTATTTATATGAATTGGAGGTTCATAAACTAAAGGCCTGTTCATTGTTGCTTTAAACAGTACTAAGTTATTTGTACCAGTTCAATGAAATTATTACTTCTGTTTCGTTTTATGACCCATATTACTGCATCCATCTCATGTCTTTTTACATTTACTCCTATTATATATTTAATACGGTTTATCATTTGTATTCCAATAATTATACCAGTTTTTATTATAACAGTGAAAAACTCCCTTCAATTTTTATGATTAGTGTTTACTTATAAAATCAAAAATTATTTATTTTATACCATTTTTTGGAATATTAACTACCTGCTAAAGGTGAAATGTAAAATTATGCAGCTCCAAGAGGGGTCTAGTAGAGAGGAAATGAGCAGTGCCATGAACTCCTAATATTAGGTTATCGAACTCCGAATCTATTTTTTAACTTTAGTAACCATTAATCATTGAATGAAATAATAAAATAAGATTGTCATCATATAATCTTGCCTATTTTATTATTTACATGATTTAACTAAATTGAATGTTTGAACTCTTTTAGGTTTCCATCTTAAAGAGAAGCCACAAGAAATTAAAACAGTACGGATTGTTAAAAGGGAATCGGAACGTAGACAGAGGGATAGAGATAGAAGTGGTAATATTGGTATTCCCATTAGTTCTGCAAGCTCAAAAAGATTACCAATTGCTGAAGAACGCTCTATTGATGTAAGAAAAATTTATATGAAATTTTCTTTTGGTGTCATAATTACTGTAAAGCTGCATTCAATTCAACAGAAAGAGAAACACTATTCTATAAAATATATTCAATGGGAATCTCTAAATAATCAAGTTTCTGTAAGGCTTGTATAGTAACACAGAATCATTGGTTTGGACAAAAGAGGGTTTTGCTAAAGGCATCAAACCGATAACAGGGTTAAAACAGGGATGTTTACTGTCCCCAATACTTCTTTCACTCCTAATAAATGATTTGGAAGAAAATAAAGGTGGAGGCCTTATAATTGGTAGTAAATGAATTAATTACTTATGTTATTGAGACAATATAGTTTTAAATGCGGAAAATAGATTAATTTTACAGGGCACGATAAGCAAATTAAAGTACCTACTCTACTATATTAAATTTGGAAAACAAGACAATTGGTTCTATAATAGAGAAAAAATAGAAGTTGTGACATATTATAAATACTTAGGAATAGGACTGATGCCACAACTCTCTTTTGTGAAACATTTTGATGAAAAACTGAGAACCTCTAAATTTTTATTTTTATCAACATGGAAAAACATTATTAAAAATAGAAATATACCATTGAACACTAAATATTATGTCTTTAAAGCTGTTGTAAGATGGATGATATGTTTTATAGGGCTCAAGTATGGGGTTATTAATAGTAGTAGTAGTAGTAGCAATGTTTATTGAAAGAAAAATATAATAAAATTTTGTTAATAACTAAACATTTTACAGCAAACAGCATTATTAATATTGCTACAGTATTATTTTAGTATTTAATATTATTTTTTTATAGCATTTTTGTTGCAAAATGTGTATATTGATTTATTTATATTAAAAAGCTGCATACCCTGCTGATAGTCCATAGTGGCCAAGTCTAAATGTGTTATTGTTATAATTCTAGTTTCTTTTCTCTATTAGAAATAATAATATTGTTATTATGTTCCATATAATATGTATGTATTTGAAATATGAGAGAAACAAAAACATTCTATCTATCTAGAATACTAATATAATATATATTTTATTTTTTATTTCCCCAAGGCATTCTGTATGCATCAGTGATGTATTTTAACTGGATGATAATTAGCTATTTTTCATAATAATGTAGCAATTGTCTATAAGATATCTAAAATATATAGTATGATTTATATTGTACTAGCTGTATATACCGGTTTCACCTGAAGAATTTCATTTTTTAAATCTATAAAGAGGGACTTTTATCGACTCAAATGTTCGATTTTGTAAAAACAAATGTAAAGCGAGATCAAAACGATTTTTATAACAATAAAGAATATCAGCTGAAGTTATGCAATTTTAATATGGTGTTCGCACCTGGTATGAAAGAACCACTGAGCGAAATTTAGAGAATTTAGAACAAACGGTATGGATTTCTATAAAGAACAAACAAACAAACAGAATTTCATCTTTATTTATATAAATTATAAAAATTTATATTAAAAAATTGTTAATCTAACATTAGATTATTATGTTATAAAGGGCTTATTTATGAACAATAATGGCTTAATTATTTTTTTAGATGATTATGAAAAATAAGACCCGAAACGTCTCAATATACATAATAAATTAAATAAAGAAAAATTCTTTTAAAGGAAGTTAGATGATTATTTCCCGAATTAAAAACATCTGATTAAATATTAAGATTTGTTGTTAATTATTTATGGATATTTTTTATTTCAGAAGGAAAAAAATGAAAAGGAATCAGTGGAAGAGAGTCAGGTTGAACTAGATAGTAAATTGTCAGAAATTCCTCCTACACCTGGACCTCGAACAGATTCAGTAAATGCTGTTTGGAATTTAGTTCGAAAAAACCGTGTGAAGGTATTAAAATTGAATAAAATATTGTTTTTATTTTTATTTTTTTATATAAGATACTTAAAAATTTAATGTTTTTACCGAACTATCTTTAATAAATAGTAACTGCATAATAAATATATAAAACTTAATATTTTATGTTTTTTTTTTGAACAATGGATGGCTGCCTTCCTATTTACTTTTTATTTCATATTCTTAAACTTCCATCACTCGCCGAAGGATTCATAGCATGATCGCAATCATGTTAAATTCGGTATAATGCTAGAATAACTTTTTTTTTTTAATTTGTATTTGCTTTTGCTTAAATTTGATTTATTTTACTTATTATTTAAAAAGGGAAAAAAGTACACTATATCTGGCAAGAACAAAATATATTACTATAGCTTTGGCAGTCACATGATTGGAAAAGTGCTTCTTAAATTTAAATTTTATTCACTATGGGATTTTAGTAAAATAAAAGAAAAAAAAATGTCTTTCATCTAGAGGGGTTCTTTATCCCCCCAACCTCCCACTAGTTGCACCAGAGGATAAGGGTGACAGATTACCCAGACATCTTAGGTAAGCCCCTCCCCCAAGGGGGGGGGGGCTCCATTTGACTCTACCCAACAGCTCGAGTTAAGAAAGTTTAATATCAAGCAGTTAACATTTTCTATCTTATGTTTATATTTATGATAATTATATTATCTTGACATTATTTGGTTTATACTACATACATCTATATTTTAGGGAAAGTTGTTAATAAACAAGAATGATATGAATGATTCATTGGTAGTTACTAATGAATCACCACAGTTATCTCCAGTTTATTTAAGCGAAACTGCCAGAAAAATAGTTGAAGAAGTAGCTTGGCAAGGAATGGGGGAAAAACGACTTGTTCCAAAAGAAAAACGGAGGCATCACACAGTGTCTGGTCCATCTTTGGGCACTCCCCAAAATTTGTATTCCCAGGTACTCTTTATGAAATTCCTTTAATGTTTAAAAATTATAAATTAATTATTTAAAAATAAAAAATTATTAAATTTCATCATTTACTTACTTTATTGTAGTGTAGATTAAATCATTCGCTCTAAAAAATAATAGAATAAATAATGTCACATTTATGCCTGTAAATCTTTTTCTTTTTAGATTATCTCACACCTTAAATATTTTTTTAATGTGTATTGAAAAATTGATTTCTGATATTTACATATTTCATTTGGATTTTCCAAAAGCTTTAGATTTTAATTAATTAATTTAATTCTGATCTGTACAATCTAAAAACATAAATTTCTCTTACAATATGAATCTTGAGAAAATTTTCATCATAATCTAATAAATCCTATTTTACCATTTACGGGGTATGAGGTTAGTAATGATTTTATGTTGGTAAATCCTATAGTCTGCCCCGTATAGTATGACTGGTTTTATGATTTTTTCATAATTTCCAGTTTGATTTTCTTGTTAAGATTCTTTTTGTTATACGAATTCCTTTCTAAGAACCTATGTACATTATTTAAGTACTTAACATTGGAACTAACATAAAAAGAAATAAAAATGATCTTGCAAGAAAAAAGAGAAACAAATGAATTAAATAAACTATTTAAATAATTTAACCAAACATCAATAATTGAACAGTGATAAAAAATGAATTAAAAAAATAGAGATGGTTTAAAAAAAAAGAAAAAAGAGAGAAAGTTTAATAGTAAAATGAAAATAAAGTTTTATTGAGATGATCCACTATTAGCCGGCATGTAAGCAGAGGCGGATTTAGCACAAAATTTGAGGAGAGGTCATGACCCCCCTGTCTCATAATCATGACATGGCTGACAGCACCGTTTTTTAATGAGATTATTACCTTGTATTAAGAAGGACTGTGATTTAAACAACCAAATGTGTTTAGATTTGATAAATTTAAATTTTAAGGCATAGTAACTACCTGATTGCCTTATTAATTTAAAAATATAAAGAAATTGAAAAGCCAAAATATTTTGGGGGGTCATGACCCTGTGACCTCCCCCCCCCCTGGATCCGCCCTTGCAGGTAAGTGATATTTTAAATAGCAATTGGAATATGAGGTACTTAAAAGTGTATATGGAGATGGCATGTCTGATATTTAATGAAAGGGAATTCCAGAACTTAGTGGAGTGAACAATAAAGGAATGCTGAAAAAGGTTAGATTTGTAAAGAGGGGTGTAAAGGTCAGAAGGATGAGATCTTGTAGAAAGGGAGTGGATGGAGGACTTGAATTGAGGGTGATTTTAGGCTTATGAAGAGTGATAATTTTTATTTTTTGAAGTTTTTGATAATTTGGAAAAGGAGTGTACCAAGAAAATATTATGTACACAAGACGGGGAATAGCCACCTTAATTCATGATAAAAATGAGAAATGCGGGAGCACCTTGGGGCCCAATTAATAAATCTTACGAAGCAATTCATAATTCTCCTTAGCCTTCCTGCAAGATCTGCCTACAGGTCACCTTCGATACAGGAGTTGAAAAGAAGGGTAAATATGCTTCACCTTGGACGACTCCTAGAAAAAAAGTAAGCTAAGAAGATAAAGGTTTGAACAGTTTGAGTACATTGAGAGAGAAAAGACTGAATCCACAAGACTCATGAAAGGTCCCACCATTATTCACGAATGCCCTAGGTGTATAAACTGTTAAATCGCCCTATTTTTTTTTTTTTTTTTTTTAGCTATTATTATTATTTTAGTATAATCTGATAATCACCTCTTTTTCACTTTCTGCCATAAACAATAAATCATCCCTGAAAGCCAATCATATGATTTGTTTACTCCCTCTTTTTTCTTCCCTATCCTTGCACCAGATTAACTGCATTCTTAGAATGTTCTCTTAATTTTGTCTAACTCATATTGAATAAAATAGGTGATAGTATGTCTCCTTGTATTTATTGTTCGATTTCCGGCTGAGGCCAATCTTATTTCTTTGCAAATAAAATATTTAAAGTTAATAAAAAGGTGGTTACCCACACGAAATGATTAAATTAAAAAAATTATGTACATATATTGATACGATTTCCTTACCCTCTCTCTTATAAAATCTTACTTTTCTAAGGATAAATCATTAAGAACTTGGCTGCTTGCCTAGATAATGGTCCCTCTCGGAATACACTTATAGTCTTTCTCAATTTAAAGCTTATAAACATAAGGGGTAAGGCTCATATCAATAATAAAAAAAATTACCATTAAATTAAACTATCTTTTACTATCAGGAGTGAATTGTGGAGGAGAAAAAGAAAATTTAATACCTTATAAAAGAATTTATTCATTAAGAATATTGACATAAAATTGAGATAATTATATTGATCTCTGGTACTATCCTTTATGGTTACAAATAAAAGAAAAACGTTATTTTAATTTATTTTCCAAAATTAAATCTTATTATTATTTAAAATGAAAACTACTTTGAAATCGTTCTAATTGAAAATATTTAACAGTGGTTGCAAGCACTTTTGAACTAACTGAATATAAATATTATTGAAATTATTACTTTGAGCTCATTTATGAGATAAACAAAATTATTCTGAAATAATTTATTTTTTGAAGAGAAAAGATTTGGCTCCACCGGGAGTCAAACCCGGGTCTCCTGCATTACATGCGAGGATGCTAACCACTACACCACAGAGCTCGGCTCAAGGCAGAGCAAATCCTTCCTCTTCACTGATACCTACTCCCCCTATCTCACAAGTTTTGCGAGTAGTAGCGGGAGGTGGACAAATTTTGTCCAATTTATGATATTTATTGACATAAGTCAATTTTTTAAATTATTTCTCCTCAAAAAATAAATTATTTAAAAATAATTTAAAATTGGTGGTCAGCCACAATTTAAGATTGGATTAATTAAAATAATTTAAAAAATTGACTTATGTCAATAAATATCATAAACTGGACAAAATTTGTCGACCTCCCGCTACTACTCGCAAAACTTGTGAGATAGGGGGAGTAGGTATCAGTGAAGAGGAAGGATTTGCTCTGCCTTGAGCCGAGCTCTGTGGTGTAGCGGTTAGCATTCTCGCATGTAACGCAAGAGACCCGGGTTCGACTCCCGGCGGAGCCAAATCTTTTCTCTTCAAAAAGTAAATTATTTAAAAATAATTTAAAATTGGTGGTCAGCCACAATTTAAGATTGGATTAATTAAAATTATTCTGCTGAATATAACTTATGGTACTGATGACAGGTTCTGCGTTCTGGATTCCTCTCCACAGATCATTTCAAATCTACCGGGAAGCTGTAATGATTAGGACTAAGATGTTCGCGCGTTGAAACTGCCACAAGGAATGCCTATCCCCGCTTCTCCCACTCTCGCCCTTTTCGTACTTTTTGGGGCGATATCTGGCAGCCAAGTATTGCGATTATATCTCTTTTTCTGTTCATTTGTATCTTTATCTCTCTTCAATATGGCCGTCAGAGTATTGTATGTTGTTTCCTGTACGTGCAGGTGGCTAATCGCTGCTTCCTGATTCCCTTTGTTCTTCCTTTTGACTCTTAACTCCGTAGATTTCCAATTTTATACTATTTAAAATATATCTTGCTTTATAATTAATTAAACTTTAATTAGGCAGTACCTGTTTCACGTATCAATATATATTTACCTATGTGGTTTTCAGACTGGATCAAGAGATGATTTGGATATTGAAAGGGTTTTAAGGCCAAGACTTACAACACCAGATGTTGTCAGGTCAACTTTAATCAGGGTTGACCCTCACTACACAAAGGAAACAATAGACAATCTGTTAGGGGCTCCAGGAAAAATTTTAATTCCAGAAAGATATATACCTGAAACACAACCTCAATTGACCAAAGAGGAGCAGAATAAAAGATCAAAAAAAGCTGATGCCATCAGAAAAATGTTGTGTGAAACAACAGCTGTTTCTCCAAAAGATAATGGTAAATATATTTTAAATATTTTAGTTGTTAAGTAAATATTTGAGGGAAATATAGCCTTAATTTGTCATTTTGCCTGCCTCAATATTTTCAGGATTCCATTTTAAACATATTTGTTTTTGTCATAACATTGATGTTAAAACATATTTGTTTTTGTCATAACATTGATGTTAAAACATATTTGTTTTCTCAAAAACAGTGATGCTAAATCAACATGGTTATTATTAAAACATCGATGTTAAAACTTGTTTGTTTTTGTCCAAAACATGGATGTTAAAATATATTTGATTTTGTCAAAAACATTGATGTTTAAAACAACTTTGTTTTTGTTAAAACATCGATGTTAAAACATATTTGTTTTTGTTAGAACATCAATGTTAAAAATAACTTTGTTATTGTTAAAACATCGATGTTAAAAACAACTTTTGTTATTGTTAAAAAAAAAAAAAAAAAAAACAATGTCGCATCCCTAATTCTTACCACCTGATGTTGGTGACTTGTACACCTCAATTTTGAATGAATGGAAATTAAATAAACGCTTATTAGAGGATTTATAACAAACTCACCTTCTGTGTTTTAGTCTCAGATGTTATTACAGTCAGAAGGTAGGTAAAAATAGTATTAAAAAATTAAAAGGAATATGAAGTACAATTGTGACATTTTGCAACTCCAGAGAACTATTTCAAATTCCCCACTACTTTTATCTTTCGGCCCTCTTTTATGCTTCTCTCTACTACATACTTATTCCTTCTTGCCGCTTACTGTTAAGTAGGGATCGGTATTAATCGCCAAAACAAAATTATAGGACAAACAGAAACCGAATGAAAATTGAAAAAAAATTCAGAGATAAGGGAAGGAATCGACAGCAAAAATATAGGTTTTCTTGTTTTATTTCCTATTCCTTAAGTCCTTTTGATCTTATCTTGTGTTGAATTCCACATTGTTTACATGTCCTAAACTGATTTGTTCGTTTTTCAGTGAATTTTCTCAATTCGTCACTGGCAATAATTAGTAAAATACAACTATGTTCAAGAAGACATTGATTGCTATAAAACATCGCCATCAATACCCATCCCTCTCGGTTTTTTGATGCCTATAAATTCAGACCTTAATTATAAAATAAAAATTAATATATTTTGTTTACCTCTCTTTTGTCTATCTTAAATTACTTTGTTTTATCTCTCATTAATGGGGCCGGGATGGCCGAGTGGACAAAGACAGTTGCAATAGGTAATTAAAGTTAAGCAACGTCGAGCGTGTTTAGTACTTGGATGGGTGACCACCCGCCGATGAAAGCCACAAAGTCCAAACTCCCCCCTCCCCCTGGGCGTGATGAGGCCCGTCAGTCTACTGGAGACGTCTCATTACAGGTCCTCCAAGGTCAACGGGGGTTATGTGTTGGGTCAATCACCCGACCATGTAAAAAATCTAACGGATTACGAAACCAAAAACTAGCCTCGGAACTGATAGTCTAAAACTGGTAACGACCCCGGCTTTGTATAAAGGACTCCGTCTTGCCTCGTGGAATGTTCGGAGCTTATACAGACCTGGAGCCGCCCAAACAGTAGTGGAGGAAGCTAAAAGGTACGCTACTGACATAATAGCCGTACAAGAAGTTAGGTGGCCCGAGGATGGTGAACTCACTATCGATGGGTACACGATATTCTACAGTGGAAGGAACAAGCAAAACTTTACAGGAGGAACTGCCTTTATAGTAAGCCCCAAGGCTCGGAAATCAATCCTAAGCTTCGTCCCTATTAGCGATCGGATAAGTGTGCTTAGATTCAAAGGAAGATGGTTTAACATCTCCATCATAAACGTTTACGCACCAACCGAAGACAAGGACGATGATATGAAAGATGATTTCTATGAGCAACTTGAGCAAGTGTACGACGGTATTCAACGGTATGACGTAAAATTAGTCATTGGGGATTTCAATGCCAAGATCGGAAGGGAGCGTCAGTTTCGGCCAACAATTGGATCGCACAGTCTTCATGAAACGAGCAGCGAAAATGGAGTAAGATGTGTAAGTTTCGCAGCTGCTAAGAATCTGGTAGTCAGCAGCACCAAGTTCCCGCATAAGGAGATTCATAAGTATACATGGACAAGTCCTGGGGACAGGTGGAGGAACCAGATCGACCACGTGCTGATCGACAAGCGACACCAAAGCTCCATTCAAGATGTGAGGAGCTTTAGGGGAGCCGACTGTGGTTCAGACCATGCCTTGGTGGTAGTCAAGTTTAACCAAAGGCTTAGACGAATCCAGAAGACAGATAGCGACCTGAAACGAATAAGATATGAAATCCAAAGACTAAAGGATCCGGAGACCCAATCACGATTCCAAATAGAGCTGTCCAATAAATTCGAACTTCTCGACCTAGAGAGTACGCCAATTGAGAGCCACTGGGCGGAAATTGAAAAGGTCTTGAAGGAGACAGCGAACAAGGTGATAGGAGTCCAGGTTAAGCGTCAACCAAAGAAATGGTACACGGAGGAATGCCGTAAGGCTGTGGAGGACAAAAGGGCACTGAAGATCCTCAGCCTAGGCAAAAGAGACAAAGAATCCCGAGATGGATACGAAGCTGCTCAGAAAGCAGTAAACAAGACACTGAGAAAGGCAAAGAGAGAAGTCTTGTCTCAAAAGCTCAAAGAGATAGAAGATAACTGGCAGGGCGGTAAAATATGTGAATTCTATGCTGACATCAGGAAAGAAAGAACCGGATACAAGGGTAGGAGCACTCAAATGAAAAGCAAACAAGGCAAACTGACAGCAGTCAAAGACGAAATGCTCGGAATCTGGAAGGATTACTTTGAGCAGCTGCTGAACAGTGAGGATCCCTCAGAGGATGAGGACATGGACCACGCTGAGGACCATCCCAGCGATGTGGTAGAGGAGCTGGATCTACTGGATGTACAGATGGCGATTGAGAAGGTAAAGCGGCGAAAAGCCCCTGGAATAGATAGCTTACCTGGTGAGCTATTCAAGGAAGGGGGTGAGTCACTGACGAGCCATCTACACCAGCTCATCCTGAAAATATGGAGAGAGGAAAAGATCCCGGACGTATGGAATACAGGTCTCATATGCCCAATTCTGAAAAAGGGATCCATGTACGAGTGCGAAAACTATAGAGGAATAGCACTGCTCCCTGTCGCATACAAAATCCTGACCTACATAATTCTAAACAGAATGAACCCGTACTATGAAAAGTCCCTTGGCGACTACCAAGCAGGGTTCAGAAGAGGAAGAAGCACGTCCGATCAGATCTTCATCCTTAAACAGATACTCGAGAAACGTTGGGAAATAAATCAAGATGTGCACGCCTTATTCGTCGACTTCAAAGCAGCCTACGACTCGGTCGACAGTAGCTGTCTTTGGAAAATACTGACGGAACTGGGTTTCCCAGGAAAATTGGTACGATTGACACGGGCGTGTATTAATGGATCCCGATGCCGAGTCCTGGTACAAGGAGAAATGACTGAAAGCTTCGACGTGAAGTCAGGATTAAGACAAGGCGACTGCCTATCCCCGATGCTGTTCAACCTGGCCTTGGAAAAAGTTATACGAGAATGTACCAAGGCAAGCGGGGGAGTGCACGTGGGGAAAATGCATAAGTTCCTCGCCTAGGCGGATGATGTGACTGTGCTAGGAAGTAAGAAAGAAGACATTCAGTCACTCGCCGGTTCCCTGATCAATTCAGCGAGAGACATTGGCTTACAAGTTAATCAAAATAAGACGAAGTACATGAGAGTAAGCCGGAACCTACACGTAATCGACGATATAAGTGTAGGAAGATATACCTTCCCTAAAGTAGATAACTTCAAATACCTCGGATCTACAGTAACCTCAATAAACGACCAACTAACAGAGGTCGATCAACGAATAGCCAGTGCCAATCGTGCATTCTTCTCGGTCTCTCGAGTCCTAAGATCTAAGAAAATCTGCCGCCCACTGAAAATCAGGGTCTACAACACAATAATCAAACCCGTGCTAATGTATGGGTGCGAAACTTGGACACTGACCAAAACCTTACAAGCAAGAATCGAAAGATTCGAAAGGAAGGTGCTAAGGACAATTGTAGGCCCGAAGTGGGATAATGAACTGGGGCTCTGGAGAAGAAAGACTAAAGAAGAGATTATAGGGGAAACCCGACAATCGATAGCGCATGATATGAGAGCTAAGAGGTTAAAATGGGCGGGACACGTGGCAAGAAGCAACCCATCAGGCTCCCTCAACATGACGATGAACGCAACAGTGGTCGGTACCCGACCGCGAGGGAGACCCAGAACGAGATGGGCTGACATAATCTAGAAGGAAGCCACCGAACATCGAGTGGTGAACTTGGAAAGCCATCGCCCAAGATAGACAGAGGTGGAATAGGCTAGTTGAGGCGGCTAAAGATCTCCAAGGTCTGTAAGCCAACCGAAAAAAAAAAAAAAAAAAAAATCTCTCATTAATACAATAATTAAGTAACTCTTTTTTTTTCTCTTGAGGGGGAGGGAGGAATATGGCAATTTCAAAAGCCAGTATTTCTGTACAGCCTGTGCTTATGTATGATTTACTTTTGTAATATTATAGAGGATAACGCGAAAGGTATTTTTTGGTGTTTGTTGCCATATTTTTTGGTGTTTGGATCTATGAAAGTTGGTAGAGCTCTTGTCTTTTAATGGATTGCTGGAAAACAAAATATGTTTATTTTAAAAAGGATTCATTCATTTTTAATAGTTTATTAAGGAAGAGAGATGGTTTCAGATTGTCGTCAAGAAGTAACTTCAACTAATATTAACTACTAATTGAAATGATTATATGTGCAGTCAACAATTAAATGTCAAATATAGCAGTTTTTATTTAAATTTTATGAATTCCAGATTCAGAGGGGATTGAAAATACATCATCTCTAAGAAGAAAGGTGGCAGAAGAAAAGAAAAATCGTGAACATTTGTTGCAGCTTAGTCATATTTTAGCTCAACAGGTTATGGAGAAAAGCAAAATTGTCGCAGGTTTGATTTACTAATAGTTTTATTTCAAGTTGTTTGGTAGAGTATTTGGTTTATTGAATTGGTAATGATTTGTGTTTGAATGTAAAAATAATAATATTAATTAAAATCATTTTCTGGAAGGGATTCAAAAATCTTTGTTAACCCCTATTTGGTGCATCTCTGGAAAGAAACATTAATAGGGCGGCTGATCTGAAAGGCCACCCACTTATTTTTTCCTACCCTCTCTACCTAATAGTTTTTTTTTGGATCTAACCACTCTACTAAGTATATTCATTTTATATGTACAAAACTTAGTATGAAATTAGTCACCGTTTCTGCCACATGCTCCAGGACTATAAATGGCCAAGGTTAAAATAACACTTATTACTTATTAAGATATTGACTGATTTCACAAAGAATAGGCTGATTTTGAGTAAAATAAACCATTTCAATAAAAATAATCTTTAAAATTATGATACAAATGTGCACAGTTCGCCTTAAAAGCCAGTGAGTTACAGTCTAGCCACAAGAAGGTCAAACTTACACTGTGGTGGGAGGTCCTAATCAACAATACAAGTCAGCAAACTATCCGAAGGAGCGACTCTCTGGGGCCTCCGGTAGAGAAGGTACCTGGCAACTAAAGCTTTGCTGCTGGCCTCTCTCTTACCAGCTGCACTCGATGAGGGGTTAAGCAAGATTGCTTTTATATATTTTTCTAAAGTAATTTTAATTTGAATGGTATTTCAAATAGGCATAGAATATATTTATACTTTTATTGAGCATTCAAACATATAAAATGTTTGACTTACTGATGTTTTTTTTTTTAATTATTATTTTGATTTATTTACAGCTTTTGTATTGCTATCAAAAGCATAGGTATTGAATGTTTTGTTTTTTTAAATCTTACTAGTAGGAATCTTTAAAATTGCAATATTGCTTGCTTTAAATGCATTTTTTTAAAGTTTTTGAAGTTTTGTTTGTTTATTGTTCTATAATCACTTCTCATCACTTTCTTTTTTAACTTTATCATTTATCTCCATCCTCCCTATCCACCTTTAGAAGTCATCTTCAACAAGATAAAAATTTGTTTTCTAAAAAGTATTCTCACACTGTTTGTGAAACCATTTCTAAATTATTTCTAGTCAATGTTTACTTTCACTTACCTATATATGAAATATATAGTAAGGGAAAGTATTGTGATTGATAACAATTTTGACTTCTGGTTTTCAACGGATCTTCACGTTTTGCGGTCCCCTAAGTCCAAATAACCAATTCCTGCGAAATGGTCTCTGTGTGTGTATGAACAAACTAGCTCAAAAACTATAAACCGTACGAACATGAATTGGGTGTTTGATGTATGGATATGCCCGCGATATGACAGCCAAAATTTCATATCCCGTATTATCACTGATAAAAATAAAAAAATTTATTTAACAATAAAAATTTTTAGTTTAGAGAGTCAATAGGTGATGCTAAAATTATTTAAAGCATTTAAGGTGTGAAAAAATATGGTAAGATAATCTTTAATTAATTATATATTAATTTAGAAACTTCAGTTCCATAACTGAATGCAAATATGGTAAAGTAATTTTAGAGGACTATTATTTACCACGAGAGGTCAATAAGCTCTATCTATCGATTCACCTTCACAATATATGTACACGAAGCAGCTTGCAGGAAAAAACAAGCAAACAGTAAAAAAAATTTCGACTGTTGATGAAATTAGGTCCCTTAAAAAAAAAAAAGCAATAATGAATCGAAAAGTACTGAGAACTTTCTCAGGTTTTGCGATACAAATACTCTGTAAATTATGGAGATATACAAATATAAGCATATAAATGTGGAAAAATTTATGAAGTTGAGTAATGGAGTTTACATATTATTGAAACACGTCAATTTCTAATGTAAATAAGTTCGTAAGTGAAAGTTGTGTGTTGCGCACCAGATTTTTAATTAACAGATCCTTGCACTTCCAATTTATAATTTCCATTTCTACTCATATTCACAATTCACAAAAACTCAATTCAAATTGTGAAATATTTCAAAGTTATTTTTTATATCTGTGGATTGACCCAGCTTATTTTAAAATTAGCCTTTAGATTGTTATTGAAGGAAGATTCATTTTCAATTACTTTTATGTTTTCCAAGTGGTACTTTTTGACTATTCAATAAAAAAAATTTTTTTTTTTATATATATTTTCTGAATGTAATATATAACATTCCCAAGTCTAATTTAGAATTTTCCAAACCAAATAACCAATTTCAGAATTTTCTTTTCAAATTAAGATTTTTCCAAATCAATTTAAGAATTTTGATAGCTACATATTATTTATTATAGATACTACTTCTACTTATAAGGAATTTAATAATGAAACTAAAATGTCCGGCACGAATTCTCAATTTGATTTGGAAAAATCCCATTTCGGTTTGAAAATTATAAAATTTTATTTTGAGAAATCCCGATATGTTTTAGAAATTCTCAATTAGACTCGAAAATGGTATAATCGATTCACTTTATTCCTTCAGTATACACATTGGAAAAACTAAACTAGAACTTATCTTAATGGACCCCTCCCCATAGTAGGCAGCCCTCTTAATGGAAAATTTTGTCTATGTCCTGGCCAATGAAGTAAAAATTTAATGTGAAAATCGTGCATTCTGATAATTCAGGCCCTATTAAATCTGTGAATCTTTAGTTTTTCCCCCTTACATTTTAATAGAAAATCTTTCTCTCTAAGCTACAGCCTTTTTCACCTTCAGAAATTATATTTAGTCAGTTTCTCTTATCTTATATCAACTTTGATACTGACATTAACATATCTTAACTTTGACACTGACACCTCATTCAAAAAGAAGAAACTCCCTTTCTTTTAAAGAAAAGATGAAAGTGATAAAAGATAGTGAAAAAGGGAATGGGTTCGGAGTTTAACGGCCTAATTCAAAGTAGGCAAAACAAAAGTATCCAACATTATTAAAAAAAAAAAAAAACATTTTAAATTTGATTTCAAAAAGCATCAAATGGTCAGATATTTCGGTTTATTAACCCTTTAGGAGCTTAGGGTGCTGGACGAAAGTTGCACTGAAAAGCTAAGCGGGTCGGTCGGCCTTTACCCTCCCCATGATAAGGCATGTAGGCCATCCTCCTTCTGACTGCCTCATCTTCAACTCCTCATTTCCTTTTCCGACTATTTCTTAATGTTTTATTTACTTTTTATGATTCTATAATACCTTTATCATTATTTCAATAAATTAAAATGCTAGATTATTGATTGTAATGAAAGATTACGTTATTTATGAAGGTAATTATGAACAAGATTATAATCATTTTATTACTTCTCAGTGAACACCTTTTGCGACATGACAAAAGCAACACCAAAACTAGCGAAATACTAATAAAATAAAACTTATTAATACTATTATTGTAAACTTAATAATACTACTAATAACTTAATACTAATAAAAATTGGTGAATATCACCAAAAAACAGAGGGATAAAAGCAAAGGACTATCGCTCAGAGTGTCTAGAATTCAAAATTAACAATGGTTGAACAAATATTTCCCGAATAGAGACACCTCTGCAGCCTAGCGGCCGCTAGATGTACTTTTTAAGTATTCGAATGAAGCTGGTGGGGGGGGGGGGTTAAATAAGTGGGAAACTGATTGCGAGATATACCTTCCTCTGTTACTGGGGACTGGCAGTCGGCCACGAGTAATCTCGTCATTCGCTGGTGGGGATCGTCTTTATTTTCCGAGATATTACTTCCAGAGCCATTAAATGCTTAAATGTGGTTAGGAGAAATTATTGAAGGAACAGTGTTTCAGTAGTTTCACCGGTCTGTCTTTCCGATTTCTATAATAAGAAAATTGATAAAAAGAGCTTTGACTTGACTGGTTGGCTTATAAATTTTTATTTATAATTAATTTTTTTAATTTTTTCGATCAAATTTGAAACCCACTTTTTATGTTTAAATTCATATCGGATGTATATAAGTTTAGTTATAGACATGCTAAGGGTTATCCTCATATTAAAAGTCTAAGGGTTTACCTTCCTTTGCCCTGCTAAAAAATAAATTTTTGGAGCAATTCGAGTGTTTATCTATTTATTTTTTCCTATATCTTGTTCATTTGATTGATTATTTGAAAAATAAGGTTCTGTAAATTTTAATGATCTTTCAATATTGATGTACCTTTTCAGGTAATGAATAAAAAAACAATAATAATATATTATCCTCTTCCAACTAAATATCCGGAAAAATTAAAAAGATTAAAAAGAAATTATGGTTTATTATTTATGAGTGTAAAAAAATATATATCTGAAAACATTTTTTCTTAAAATTAGTTATAATATATATTATATATTTAAATATATATTTATTTAATTTAATATATAAATATATTTAAATATAAACAGCAAAACCATAATCTTCTAGAAAGGAAATAAACATAAAACAAAAGTTCATTTAGAATGTTTAGAGAATTTAATCGTTAAGAAATGAATAATCAACTGAAAATTAGCGTGTTTAAATAAGAAAAGTAAAACCATAGTCTTCTAGAAAGGAATAAACATAAAACAAAAATTTTTAAAACATAAAAATTCTTCAAGTTTTGATAAAAACGTAACATGTATATATATACTTCTCCTATTCAAATAATTACAAAACCTCAAGTACGACCGAAAAACCAACCATGCCTCATGGCGAGTACTGGACGTGCGCTAAATCTTCTCTGTCTATTATGGTCCCCTGCCCTCAAAGCATAATGTTACATGTGCTACAACTTTTATTTGTCATATTTTCCTCTAAAAACTAAATCAAATATGAATTTCAACTTGAAAATTTGGCATATTTTGGCAAAATACACCAAAAGGAATAACCTCGGGTTATACATAATAACCCATAAACATAATATAACATATTTTAAAGAACAGAAAAAGAGGAATAAAACAATACATGTTATATTAATCTTGAATGAAAAATGGCTGAGTTCTGAGCAATAACCATAAGAGTCCCGACACTGATGTTCAAGAAGGGAGTCTCTGGGTTAGAACAAAGGGTGAGTGGCTGGGACTTATAAGGGAAAATATAGCTTTTATAGTAAGAACTAACAACTGGTTAAAACTCAGCTTGTTTTTAATTACTTCTGACATGTGGTCATTTTTGGCCTTCATTGCCTGAGCATAATACACACAAGTATTTCAGAAACTACTATAAAGCAAACTGGGGCCTTAAAAGAGGAGGTTGAAAAATGAAACCATAGGTCTTCAAGAAGATATGTTAATAGATTATCAGACAGAAGATCTGAAATACATTCAGATCAATATTGTTCATAGAGACGTATAAAAAGACAAGATCATTTTAACTAGTGGTAATCAGTACTCTTTAATACTAACCACTGGCAAAAATTTAGCTTGACCCTAAGTACTCATGACGCAAAACCTTGCCTGGGCTATATTGCAAGATTATAATTAAGTATTAAAATATCTACTCATTTGATTTTCCTTCCAAGCCTGATTCATAAAAGCTCTCTTATTATAGTTTTGAAATTCCTCTTCAATTCCTAAATTCACCCTTTCACATAGATTGATATCTGTTGGCTGTAACTTCTTTTTGATATGTACTGTTAATGTTTATTGTTACTTTTTTAAATTGTTTTATTATTTTATTTTTGTAGTATTGTACGTAATTTTATTTTAATTATTTTTGTGTGTTTTAATATGCATGGTATGCTTAGTTGTGTGCTTTTGATTTTGTAGGTGGAAATTCCACATCTCTGGATTAAAACGCTAATGAAGGTGACATTAATTGTAGAAAACAGGTTGGTTAATGTTGATTTTGTTATAAGTGTTAGTTGGTTTTATCAGCACTTTAAAGTATGTTATATTTTTTATATAATGATAATTTTCTCTTAATTAGAAAATATAATATTGTTTATTGTAAGATTTTTTTTCTGTTTAATTTGACATAAGTTAATTAAAGTTATTACAATAATTCTAAATTATAATGTATTGGAACAGTTTTTTTGTTCTGACTATATATATATATATATATATATTTTTTTTTTTTTATTTATTTATTATAATATAATATATATAACATAGACTTACCATCCCCTATTTCAAATACCCCACTATATATTTTCTTGGACCTTAAGGAAGGGAGAAATGAATTTTTAAAATTCATTACTTGCTGCCCTGTATATGTTAGTTATGAAGAATTAATATAAAGTAACTAATGTTGAGAGAGTTTGATAAGCAATATATAATAAAAGATAGGAAGTTATTAACTAATGGTAATACATTATTTAAATTTTATCTGAATGGCATATTTAATAAAATTATCTTCATATTGTTATTTGATTGATTTGTATATATATTAATATGAATACTAATATATATATATATATATTTTAGTCATGGCGTTAGCATCTTTACCTGAGAAAATAATGGAAGAAATCGATGAAGAAAATGAACCCTCTTCATTTGAGTGTTTACCACTTTACCAGCAAAGAGACAATTATTTTTCATAATGTTTCAAAATGTAAATTATAATTGTATTCAGTAATTGTTTATCTTACAGGATAAACAATTTATTGAATAATTTGTGGATTTTGAAGTACCTTATTTGAATTTTATTTATGAGAAACATAGTCATTAGTAGTGTTTATAGTATTGTCATAATATATAATGTATTTAAACTAATTTCTTATGTTTTACCAAGCCTAGATGTGATTTTATACATTTATTAAGAATGTAATTTATGGTTAATAATTGAAATCTCATATTAAGCATATTTTTAAACTTTCAATGCTCAACTTTTATGCATAGCATAAATAGATAGACTGATGTTAAATGCCAATACATTTGTAAAGCCCTGAATTAGCCCTGTTTTTAAGGAAAAAAAATGTGTATTAAATAAAATAAGTGAATATTTCTCTGTATTATAGTGTATAGTATGGCTTTCCAATGCTTAGACTTTTCATTAAAAGTCTAACATCTTATTAATTTTCAGGAATATATTATGTTTTATATATCATTGAATTTAATGATTTCCTAAATAAATTAATTTATACAAGGTAAATGCTAAATTAAATAAATATTAAAGTGATATATTTGTGATGTAACTATAACCAGTCAAAACACCTCAAGTTACCCTAATTGTTTAATTTGGTTCATAAGTACATTTATTGTATCTGTTACAATGATTTTAAATTTTGATTATTTAAAATGTGAGTGATTATCTGTATCAAACATTTCTTTCTTATTATAATCTGATTCAGAATCATTAATTATCAAATTACCATTAAAAAATTAATACATTTCCTCTTTAAAATTTTAATTTTCATGATTCCAGTCCTAAGACCATTTAATATCATCATATTATTATACACTGTAATTTTAACACTAGGGAGGCTAGACAGCTACCCATTGCAAGGCCAGAAGTTTGGAGAAAATATTGATTTTGAAAACAAAAATATCCGGAATTACAGCATAATGCTAGGCATGGGCGTGACCAGCACCAAATTATTGGGGGGAGACGGCTCAATATTTTCCTAGATAGGGTAGGTAGAAATTCGAGGGGGTAAAAGTTGAAATGTATTTTAAAGGTATTTATAGTCTCTTAAAACTAGTCAATTTATGCCTCAGTTATACATTAAAATAGGGAATAGCTAAGGCTTAATGTTGAAGGATGTGGGCCAAAATTTCTTGATTGAATTTTATCCAAGTTTTTCTTCTGATTCTGAACCCACTAATATCACTGCTTCCCATCACCTTTCTTTCTATAAGCTACATCAAATTGATGGAAAGTAGGATCAAGCTGCTTGGTTTAAAAAAGAAATGTAGAGCAGTAAAACGAAACAGTTCGAGCTAAAATAAAAAATATACAATTATCAAATATACACTACGCCTAATTACCTTTTTAACAATAGACTGTGCTGAAATTAACTGATATTTTATTGGTTAAACTCGGATAAATTCCTAAAATCGCATTTTTATTTAATTTTTTACATTGGGTCCTCTCCTGCCAAAATATTGGGGGGGACGCGTCCCCCCTGTCCCCCCCGACAGTGACGCCCGTGATGCTAGGGAGTCAATGTAGGCTGATTTATTGAGTTTACTATGGGATTCTAAAAGGTTCCATTTTTCTTTTACGATTTGGAGGGCACGATCCGTCGGGATGTTTGTAAAGACTCTCGGCGTCAAAAGAGGCTAAGACAAAATTATCGGGAATTTTGATAGTTTTTTATTGTATAATGCTTATGTTTTTTTATATTATTATATGTTCTGTAAAGTAATCATTTATTGTCATCCTCTAGGATAGATACTCATATATTTGTTTTCTTTTAGCCCTGATGAAGATCCACAAGTTAGATCGAAACGTTGGCTTTCGAAAATAAATAATTATCAAAATACCACTAAAAAAATTAATTCATTTCCTCTTTAAAATTTTAATTTTCATGATTCCAGTCCTAAGACCATTTAATATCATTTTATTATTATACACTGTAATTTTAAAACTTGGTGCTTATCGAACTCCAAATTTCATTTATTAAATTCAATATTATTTGAATAACAAATCTTAGCTATGAACCTGGGTCTCCCTTATTATTAGCATACTCGTATTGTACCACCAGAGCCACATCCCAGCCATATTAACATTCTCTCTTCCCTGATCCTAATGTCCCCACATTGCAATGAAGTAATCAGGGGCTGAACATAGTCCAGTTTCGAGTGAAGAGTAAATCTTAACTCTTCAAATAAAAGTAGTGACAAATTTCATTTTTGCTGAAAATTTATGACTCCTAAACTAATTACAAAATAACTAGTAGTAAAGCAAAAAAATTTACTATAATTTATCTCAGAGGTTATTAACCTACATGTAAACATAAGTATCACCAATTAAGCTAATGTTGATGGTTTGCTATTGAAACACGGTTTTCTAAAATTTGCATTTATAGCAAAAAAAAAAATTAATTATTAGTCTTATTGAGAATCATATCTCAAATTTATATTATTATGTTTAATACATACAGTTCAGGGAAAGAAAATAAAGCAGATGACACACTTTCAATAATATGCACTTCAACTCATGCCTTAGAGAAGTTAATATCTTTACACGACATTTAAAGATAACTTAGGTATATGACTCTGATAACTTAATAAACTTGATAACTTAATAATTAAAGATAACTTATATAAGTCTGGACGTTAAGGGCCCAATACCATTGGAAACAAGTCTCCTGACAGTTATATACGAGTATTCAAGATATCCTTTCTATATTCTGGTATCCATCTCCATTCATTCGGACCATGGGTCATCATTTATGTCCCAAATTTTTTAAAATTATCTCTTCACTGAAGGTGTCCTGTTGCACAACTCGTGTGGGAATGGACAAGTTGAATGGTACAACGATGTCATCTGGAAGATCATTTTGTTGGCACTCAAGTCTCAGAAGCTGAAGACCATTCTGTGGGAGAGGTAGGAAATGGCATTATTGGTAGGCCTTAATGCTCTAATATGTGGTTATGTACATTATTGTTTAACATTACTTTATGCCAATAAGGCTAATTGGACAATGTTACAGTGGGAATCCTAAATGTTGCTTATCCAGGTATAATTAGGATAGGGGTGTTTAACGAGTACCTGACATCGCACAGGCTCGGGACCTCCATTTTATGTCCTATCCGAGGGACGGCATAGCCAAGGATTTTTTTTACTCCTTAAAAAAATCCTATGGTCACCACGGGACTCGAGCCCGCAACCTTTAGTATTGTAGTTTGCTATGCTGAGCACTGAGGTGACCCCCTTTACAATAGGTTAAATGATAATCAGGATTTTCAGTTTGAAAAAAAATTTATTTTTGAAAGCCAATGTTTCGATCCAACTTGTGGATCTTCATCAGGGCTAAAAGAAAACAAATATATGAGTATCTATGCTAGAGGATGACAATAAATGATTACTTTACAGAACTGATAATAATATAAAAAATGGTAAGCATTATACATGAATATTTAAATAAGTGGCTGGTTAGGAAGATAAAATAGAATCTGATATTTACCTTCTGAGTCCAGGTAGATACCAAGACTGAAGGTAAAATAAGGTAAGAGGTAGTGGTAGGGGGTAGTTTGCCGACTTCAAAGGTTTATGGCTGGGAAACCCAAAGCTTTTTAAGTGAAAGGCTATATGACAACTAAGTGAAAATAAAATATTAAAACTAACAAAATAGATGGTCCTGTATACAAATTGTTATGTCTGGACTCAATAATAACACAAAATTGAGATAATACATAAGGTGACAATGCATAAAAAATATACAGAAGGAAGTTATACAATTCTAAGGAAATAATAATACAAGAGGTACTTCGATAATTGTGGATACCTATGAAATCAAAACTAGGATTTGAGGATGCTGAAGATGTTAGAATAAATGGATGAAATTATCTCTTTATCTGTTTTATGATTTACAGGGTTATGTTTTTCCAGATTGATGAAAATGGATTCTGATAGGAGTCGTTTATCGTGGTTAGGTACAGTAGCTAATATGGAGGGGTTCTCAAATTCAAAGGAATGGTTTTGGGTGATGGCATGTTCTGCTAATTTTGACGTGGACGAATTACACGTGGAAATACTGCATTTATGTTCGTGAATCTGTTTTTAAAAATAATTTTTGGTTTCACCGATATAGCAACTGTTGCAATTAAGCGTGGAGCACTGGTTACGATTAACTACATTACACTTGTCTAGGAGTGGTACTGGGTGTTTGAGTTTGGTATACAGATTTTTACTTTCACTTACCTATATATGAAATATATAGTAAGGGAAAGTATTGCGATCGTGAAAAATTTCGACTTCCGGTTTTCAACGGAATACGTGTGTGTGTGTGTGTGTGTGTGTGTGCGTGTGCGTGTGCGTGTGCGTGTGCGTGTGTGTGTGCTTGTGTGTGTGAACAGACTAGCTCAAAAACTATAAACCGTGCGAACCTTAAATTGGGTATTTGGTCTATGTATATGCCCGAGATATGACTGTAAAAATTTCATCAAAATTGATCAACCTGAGGGGGGACTTTACTTAATAAATTTTGTATTATTTTCAAGTGTTTTTTTTATTTACTCAAAAACGGCTTTAACGATTTTGATCAAACTGGGTATTTGATGTATGTATATGCCAAAGATGTGATAGCCAACATTTCATCAAAATTGGTCAAACGGAGGGGGCACTTTATTTCACACCTTTTTTTTCCAATTTTTACCTTTTTTCGATTATCTCAAAAACGGCTTTTCACCAAATTCGTCATGTTTAATGGAAATTAGGTGTATCTATAACACCAGGTAAGCTTTATCATTATTAAAATGTTCTGCTGGGGCTTAAGTGGGGAAGGGGCCTTTTTTGTTTGTTTGTTTTTTTGTTTCCTATAAAGTACCTTTGTTTTTGTTTATATGGAGAAATTAACTGTCTCTCGTTACGACTAAAAATAAGGAATGGCTAAATATGAGATATGATAAAAATCAAGTAAAACATATAGAGGAGAAAAAACGCGCAAGCGGAGAACGCGTTTCAAGACAGGCCATTGTTTTAACAGAATTAAAGCCGTTCTGTTCATTTGATGGAAATTATTCGATTCATGGTAACTAAATGAAGTTTTTAACAACTAAGTAGAGAATTATAAAACCAGACGACTTGGAGTATCATGCTTGCCTTGCCGAATGATCGCAAGTAAAAACTTTTATTTAATAATAAAAAAAATTAGTGTAATTTATAGAGCAAAACAAAAATAAGAAATGAATGTGGAAAAATGTGTAACTTGAGAAGTGGCAATTAACAAAACACATTAATTTCTAATCTAAGTAAGTTGGTAAGTGAAAGTTGTGTGTTGCGCGCACGCACCAGATTTTTTAATTTGTTGTTATTTTTAAATACTAGGCGTATGTGTGGGGAAACTGGATGAGGGGGATTTTTTAATTTTGTTGGGGAGAATGGGGATATATGAGATAGATCTGTATTGGAAAGTAGAGATCAGAGGTTGTGAAGAGTTGTTAGAAAAATTGGGGGTTTTAGCATTGTTATTGATCAGTGTTTTTATTAAGTGCTCGGGAAAATCATTAGATTTTAAGATATTTTTCAGGCGGATTTTGTTATGAGACTGAAATAGTGGATCGGACAGGGTCAGGCTACGATGGATAAGGTTTTTTTTAATCTCTGTATTATATTCATAAAAAAAATTCTTCTTTTTAATTCTACAGACACTTTTGTATTCAGAATTTGCCTGAAGATAAATAATTTTGACAGCCTCGGATCTAGTTTTTCTGAATACATTTAAAAGGGCGAATGACCTTTTTCTTGCTTTTCTGCATTCCCAGTCGAACCAATTATTGTGGGCAGCGCTGCAAGGTTTTCGCGATCGATTGCCCGATGCCGCTCTTATACAGGATACTATCGCTTCAGAGCTATTCTCCGGTTCATCGCTGTCCAATTCTAAATCATCCGTCATTTTTTCTAATTTCATAGTGTACAAACCCCCATGTTCTTCAGTCCAAATTAGCTTTGGTGGGAGGGGCATATAGTTTTCTCTTCTTTCACCTGTCTTTATTTTTAGCTCAATCGGTATGTGATCCGAATAAATTTCACTAAGAACCTTGAATTGCCCCACATACTTTAAACAATCGATTGTTGCCAGGCACAGATCAATTACTGAGTCACTTCTCGGGGATATAAAAGTTAAAGCGCCATTTTCGTCACCTTGCGTTCTCCCATTCAATACTACCAGACAGACCATTATCATCTAAAAACTCTAATAATTTTTTGCCTCTAGTGTCTATTTTTTTATCTTGTGATATTCTATTAGATGTTACTGGGTAATAATCTAGTAATGCGCTACTTATAATCTGTAGGTAACCAATGTGTGCGTTACAATCTGTTAAAATAAATGTCTTTTCGATTTTATTGTTAATAAATAAATCTTCTAATGCCGAAAAATCTTTTTCTCAGTCGTTCAAATACATTGGCATTAAGCGTATGCAGTCGTTTTCGATATTTACGTTTATGACCACGTAGGGATTCTAAAAGCTTCTGTTAAGATGTGGGGTTGAATGATCTTAACTTGAAATAAAAACAATAATATAAAAAATATAACAATTCCTTTAATTGGTACAACAAAATAAATAATAAAATTATTTGTTTCCAACATGTAATACACAACCGCTTCAACTCAGACTTTGAAAAAACTTAACAATAATGTCTCAACCTTCTTATTCCTGGTCACGGAGCTTCCAACTGGTATACTTGCGAGCTAGCAATTCGGCAGCGACAGAACAGGTTAATTCATTAACTTGTGCGCAATTGATAAGATAAATATTACTTTTTGTTAAAAGGCATAGCACAGCTGTTACAGTTCCATTTTTCTTCAACGATTTGGAGGGCACGATCCATCGGGATGTTTATGAAAAGACTCTCGGCGTCGAAAGAGGCTAAGACAAAATTATCGGGAATTTTGATAGTTTTTAATTGTATAATGCTTACCATTTTTTTATATTATTATCAGTTCTGTAAAGTAATCATTTATTGTCGTCCTCTAGCATAGATACTCATATATTTGTTTTCTTTTAGCCCTGATGAAGATCAACAAGTTGGATCGAAACGTTGGCTTTCGAAAATAAATTTTTTTTCAAACTGAAAATCCTGATTATCATTTAACCTAGTTTTTAAATTGATTAAGTACTTTATATATAAAAAAACAAATGTACCTATTTTATGTCTGTTAGGGATTGATGTATCCTGTGTGCTTGGCAACACTATTAAGTAGGGCAGCATTACTGTATTATTGAATAGTCTCTCTCTCTCTCTCTCTCTCTCTCTCCCCCCCCTCCATTCCCGGTATTATTTCCTCAGCCTCCTAGTCTAACACAGATTCTCCACTTATAGGAAAACTTCTAGGTACTGGTTAAATAATCGACACCCATTTATTAAATAACTAGTTAGGATACCCCTAGCTTCGCTCTGGGAGTAGTGATAGTTTTAATACCAGAAGAACTTTAAAATACAATATCAAAGGAAATATAAAACAGAATTAGCACCTTCTTGAAATTTCGGTTTTAACTTGGTATTAATAATAAGATTCGAGATCAGCAGTGTCCGCCTAAATAAGGAACTTTGTATACTTAAAGGGGGGTTGAAAACGGTAAATGAAAAATTAATTTTGCTGCAAATTTGTCGAGTTATGCATCGTCTTTGATGGTTTCTGTGATTCTGAATCCTATAAGCGCATTCCATGTAGTCAACAGATAATAAGTTATTAGATTATAGTTGAAAACCCTAATCGAGTAAATATTAGGCGCTTACTACTGGTTGCTCGACCCTCCCCCAATGCTGCAGTTATAGTCAGTGATAACTTTCAATCTACCCACTGCAATGCCATGTGAATTTTCCATTTGATTTAGAGATGTAAAAACTGTATATCACTGTGTTTTACCTTACACAACCATATTAAGTAAAAAATTCATTCAAAAGATTACTTTACAAATCCTTGGAAAGGCAACCTGACTATTAATTTCAAATTGATCATTTTTCTTTGATAGTATTTATTCATTGAATGATGTATATATGAAATTTTTTAACAAATGAACACCTGTCCATTAATTCGTAACATGTGTTAACTTTCATGTAGGTTTTGTGATTATCCTATTAAAATTTACTCATATTTAGCTTAAGATTTTTGAAATAATAGATATTAGACCCACATTTAACAGTGTGATTATCCAAAAAAAAAAAAAAATTAGTTTTTTGAGTTTTAACCATCTTCTTTCCGATGTGCGATATGTGCGTTATAATCATTGTGTTAGCAAGGAATGGTTTTTCAACTGTTACAACTTTTGTCCTATAAAATGTAACATCGTAGAAATGGTTCCCATTAGATCCAGAAGTATAGAAACTACCGAAGATTCATAGAAACTTTTTTTTTAATACCTTTCTTCCATTTCAACCTCCCTTAAGAGATCCCCCCTTAATTTGGATGGACTCTGCAGATCTTGAATCTTACTACTAATTAAAACAAAAATTTCACGAAGGTACAATTTTTTAACATATTTCTTTTTATCCTGAACTATGAGGGGTGATAAAATCTTATTGAAAAAAAGCTGAAATTGGAGTTAGTCATTTTGTCAACTGGAAGGTTCATATACATAGTAACCAACAACTTCATAACTACAATAAAAACACTTCAAACTTTTTATTTTTGAATTATATTCAGTCAAGTTCTTTATTTTTTTTATGTCAGTTGTTATTCGCTCATTATACTGCTAAGAAATGTTCACTCAATTGCATTACATTTACTTATATATGTTATATTGATTAAATGTAATGTGTTGATCAATTAGCCTTCTTATGTGAAAATTAATTTGTTTAAAAATCCAGTTGGTTTTATAATTCATTGCAGAGATGTAAAATAACTATTTTATTTTTAAACACAAAGAGAAACTAATTTTAGCTTAATTTTGAGTAATTTAAAAAGAACAGCTGAAAAAATATATAACCAATACAAACTGAATGAATTAACAATTTACATTGAGTGAAATGCACCCTAGCGCTTCCTGGTAGTCTGGAGCTCGAACAAATTTCATGTCATGCACAGATAGGCTCATTACATAGTGCGAGAGGCTTAAAATTCCGGTCCTTTTCTCTTCAATTTTACACCCTAAAGATAAAAATGGAAACCTTCTTCACGGTTAGGGGCTATAGGGCTACACAACGACATAACTTTCTTGATTGTACGTGGAGTCGTTTATGAGTCTTATCGGCATGCTCATTGTACACTTTGCTTTATAGTATATATTGATGTGGAATGAAATTCTTTTACCATAAAATTTTATAATATGGGACTGGGTTCTTAATATAATGACTCTAGAAACCAATTGTACAGTTAAAAGAAATAATAAACTGTTTGGAGAAATTTTCAATAAAGTTTTTCGTTAAAGAGATATTTCACTGAGGATATTCGTGAAAAACCTCAGCATATTACTCTAACCAACGTAAATAACTTCTACTATAGAAACTTTTATCTGATTTACAATGGTGCAACTAGAATTGAATTTTACTATTTAAAAAAGTTTTAGAGCAATACTTATAATTCAATGAAAGCATATATATATATGGACTTAACTGCTGGTTAGGAATTGGACGATACATAAACAAATGATCTTTTTTGTTGAAAATAGTGTCTAAAATCACCTCCCAAAGTTTCTCCATTAAAACCTATATGTATATTAATACAGCCAGTGTGTATGAATGTACTGTGCTTAAATGAAATGCTTAATTAATACAAATTTTTATTTGCATTGTTTTTGTCTTACACATCCCCCTAGAAATTTGAAGAAACTATGTTGATGTTTTTAAATGAGTTCCATAGACCAAGAAATGTAATTTTAAAAAATACCTATACAACTCACTATCTTATATAAACAAATGTGAGGTGAGAAATAAAACAATATGAAAATTACAGTAATATGAAATATAAATAATGTTTTAATGGATAAAAAAATAAAAGTATGATTTATATTATATTAAAATATGAAAAAAACAATACATATGAAACTAATTTTAGGATACACTCAGTACAACAAATATTATAAACTAACAAATGTAATAACAGATAAGTTCAGAGAAAACAAAATACACAATTCAATGGTTCGAGTCAGGTTTTTTATTTAATTTAAATTTAACATGTACAATTACCATGAATCAAGATCAACATTTATAATACATTATTAGTGTAAACCAATTTTAACAAGTTACATAACAGGGTAATCATAAAATTAAAAAATGCATTTACGATCATTTCAACACTGATAAAAACACTTATGAAAAAAAATTGACATTTATTAAAGACCTGTCAGATACATCTGGTTGCTATGACATGGAATGTCAGTTTTGGGAGTAGCATAAATAAAAAATTATTTTGTATCATATTAATTATTAAAAATAATTTGAACAAATCAAACTTTAATCTTGTATTTATGACTAATTATTATCTATTTCGAGATTGACCACAGCCTAAAAGTTTAAGTTTTTCAGAACTCAAGAAACCATTCAACATCTGAAAATCTGTTTTAGGGATCTTGAATATTGAAAAAAAAAAGAAGAAAAAAAGGATTTCTGCAAATTTTCATTGAATATAATTGGTCGTTTAAAAATAAAAATATTTAATAAAAATGAAAATAATTTGGAATTGATGAATAAATCCCTATTAATTAGCAGAGCTGCTGAAGGTGCTTAAAAGGAATGAGTACTGACTAGGAAGCTAAGGTCATAACTACCAGACCTGGATATATAAAGATAACAATCCAATTCATTTATTTATAAAACTGTAATTATTAATTGATGTATTTATTTCATACTTTTTATACATCAATTCCACATGTAAGGGACATCCTTACCAATAAAATGGCTCAGTTAATAAATAAAAGATTGAATTATTGAAGATTGAATAACAAACTCCTAAATAATTGACATTTCATGTAATACAATCAGATAAAATCAATTTGTTTAATAATTACATGAGGCAGACTTCTTTTTTAAAACAATGTCCTTGATGTTTAAATGTACCTTCTCTTTTCTTTCAGGAGGAATTGACTGTAAACAAAACCTTTTAAATGCCTCCAACTCTCTTTCAGTCTCATCAATTTCTCCATCGTCAAGATCTATGTCCTTTGGAGCAAATACACTATCTATAACAATAAATTAAAATTATAAAATTTAAGAAAGAAATTATTTACTTAATATTATGATGAAGTCCTGATATGATCTTCATCACAATGATACCTAATATAAGAGTAATGAGACCAGCGCGAGGTATGAGATATATGAATAGAAGAAAAAATGGTACTAGTACTGAACGGTGGCCCCTGCACCGTTCACTAAGGCATCCTTCAAAGTAAGGCCCGATCAGAGGCTTAAGGCAAGAGGGAACCCATTATCACCGGTACTATTTAATCTCCCCCTTGAAATGGCCATTCGAAGTATGACTAAAAACCTGTTGGCACCATTTACAATAGGCTCACAGAACAAATGGTGTATGTTGATTATGTAGTCAGGGAGAGCCAAAAAAGCATTGGCCATTGCTGTGGAAGAACTCAACAATAATATCTGGGACTGAGACTAAACATGGAAAAGACTAAATATATTAAAACCTAAAGACAGACAGATCAGGTCTGTCTTCACCTATTTAAGAGGTATTGTTAAATAGGGTGAAAACACGTTTCACAGCTTTAGTAGATTCAAGTACATGGGAAGAGTAGTGACACAGAACAATAATTTAGAAGTTGAAATTAAAGGCAGAATGGTAGCAGGAATCAGATGTCTTGTGCCCTGGAGAAAGTTCTCTAATACTAAAGTCTGTCCAGGAAAGTAAAGCTGTATAAAATGATAACTAGGATGGTAGTAATGAATGACAGTGAGTTGTGGACTCTGACCAAGGAAAACTAAAGACTATTTAATCATTTTTTAACAGCTCTATTCTCTAGTTTCAATCTTTCCTAACACTAATGTAGAGGATATAAAATATAAAAAATATTTTTACATAATTTCAATGTAAATAGCGATTAAGGCTTAACTGATTTTTTGTTTATTAACCCTTTAACAGCTAAGCAGTCGGAACGAAAGTTGCACTGAGAAGCTAAGTGGATCCGTCGGCTTTTACACTCCCCAAGCTAAGGCGTGCAGGCCACTCTCCGCCGCTGACTGCCTCAACTTCTTTAACTCCTCATAACCTTCACCGACTATTTCTTCTTAATGTTTTATTTATTTATTATGATTCTATAACACCTTTATCATTATTTCAATAAATTAAAATTTAAGAAGGTAATAATGAACAATAATATAAGAATGTTTGGTCGTGCCAACAAGAATAATTTTATTTAAATATTACAAAGGGTACTACAAAAGTTTTGCAATGTAACTTAACAGGAAGACCCTAGATGATGCAATTTACTGCGTGTTCAGACCTATCCATGCCTGCATACTAGCCGCCAGTATCACATCTCTCAGCGTCACAGCTGTTCATTAGCAGTGACAGATTAAAGTGCGTATTAAGGCATCACGGTCACATAATGAAGTAAAGGCAGTTTTGCGATATAATTTTGTGCGTTGTTTAAGTATAGATCAATACTTAGAAGAAATGAAAATTGCATTGAATAATGATGGTCCACATTGTACGACTATATTTAGATGGTACAGATAATTCGAAAGGGGCAATTTCACTTTGGAGGACGCTGAGAGAGAAGGAAGGCCACGAACGTCTGTAACAGAGGAAAACATTTCTGCTGTGAGGAAAATGCTTGATGAGGACCGTCGAGTGACATATCAACAGATAGAGGAGACATTATGCCTTCATGCACCAGCAATTCATTCAATTCTGAGAGACTATTTAAAGATAAAAAAAATTTGTTGTCTTTGGGTGCCCCATAGTCTAACGGAAGAGCAAATGACTCATCGTGTGACTTGGTATTTGATAACTATTTGATAAAGGACATTCTACATATGTGAACAGTGTACATACAAAACTTGGCTATACTATTATGATGTGCCAACCAAGGCTCAAAACAAAGTTTGGGTATTTGACGATGAGTATATACCTGTAACTGTCAGAAAATCTCGGTCTGTAAGAAAAAAATGATCGCTGTATTTTTCAGATCAAATGGAATTGTAGAGTGTGTTGTTGGAGAGACAGAAGACAGTAACTTCTCAGTGGTACACTGAGCAGTGCCTGTCTTAAGTCATAGAGTCTATGAAAAACCTGAGACCAAAGTCAACAATGGACACCTGGTACCTCCACCATTACAAAGCACCAGCTCACCGTGCCAGAGCCTTCACCGAGTATTTGGCCATTACTGGGCAGAAACTTCTTGTGCACCCTCCTTACAGTCCAGACCTTGCTCCCTCTGACTTTGCGCTGTTCCCACATGTGAAAATGAAGCTGAAAGGAAAACATTTTTCAAGCGACGAGGACCTTCTGAGTTCTGAGGGCTTGGGACAAAGAATTTGCCTCAATCCCAGATGAAACTTGGCAGAGCTGGTTTAATGACTGGTTTCGACCTATGGAGAAGGGTATTGAATATGGTGGAAATTACTTTGAGAAAATTTAATTAAATAGCTGTATGGCAAAACTTTTGTAATACCCTTTGTATAAATAATACGGTTGGTCCGGCTCTGTCGGGCCATGTGTTTTGATTGTCAATCGTTTTGGTTTTGTTTAATCCCATATGGCATAGAAACTACCCCTAGTCAGTCTTTGTACTTGCTAATGTTCAGTTGAGCACCAGTTTTTTTTAATAGTTTCTTAAAATATTATGAGAAATCCAGAACCATTGGGTTTGTTGAAAATTTAGGGACAACAAAGAAGTGACGATCCAGATTACGAAAAAGACGTAGGAGTGCAGCCAGTGGAAGTCACATGCGGGTGAGTCCCGAACTAATTTTCAATAATTTTAATGTTTCAGGAGTCTTCTGATTGCTAGAAAATTATTTAACTCATTATTTTTTATTTATACAGTCCACTTATAAATTTATATGCCATAATTTATTGATCCTGACTGAGCCGGATCGATTGCTAGTGATTTGTAGGAGTCGATTGTTGGGTTGTTCGATTACAATATCATTCTAGCACAATTGTTCCATGAGGTTAAGGTTAGTCTTTGTTTATCAAAGTAAAACCTTTATTAATCAGTAAAGGTATTTAATTATTTTACTAATTTTGTTGGTTAAAATTATAAAAAATGTCAGAATTAAAAGTAAAAATATTCATTGCTAAAAGGGAAAAGTATTTTATTAGAATTCATCAGTTATATGATATAGCTAATAAAGTTACGAATAGTGATAAAAAATTGCTAGAGCAGTTTCAGTATTTGATGATACAGTAAGAGAATTTGAGAATACTGAATTTCGCATTAATGAGATAATTAGTTTAAAAAATTTCCCCTGAGTTTAATGACTCGCTACATGAAATGATACAGCTAATTAGGTTAGTCACAGGGAGGGAATTCACGTCACCTAAACAAGTATCCGGTTCTGGCTTATCAGGGAGTGGTAAAGCAAGCGAAACTTCGTCAGTGGCCTTATCACAAGTAGCTGTTATGGATCAGGAAAAAATTATTTAACTTTCTAAAATCGATATTCCAATTTTCAATAGGTGTACAGATGAGTGGCCAGTTTTTTATGAATTATTCAAAACGTTAATTCATGATAATAAACGCTTATCGGATCTGGAAAAATTACAATATTTAGTTTCTAAATTGCATGGTCCGGCAGCGAACATCTGTAAAGCTTTGAAACCAGTAGCTAGCAATTATTCGATAATTTGGAATGCTTTTTATGATCAATATAATGACGATAGAAGTTCAGCGGATTCCTATATTGATCAAATTTTCGGGTTTAAGCCCCTAAAATCAGAATCCCGAGAAGGCTTAGCAATGGTATTGGATAAGTTTTGTACCCCTATCGGTGCTTTGAAGCAGTTAAGTGCAATTCCTTCTTTGGAGGATTATATTTTCTTGAATAGGGGTTTGAAAATTTTAGATCCTATTACACGAAGGGAATTCGAGGCAGCGCTGATAAAAATATTCCGGAGTACTCGGATTTTATTAAATTTTTAGAAAAACAAATCAGGACCTTGCCCTCGTCGGAAAATAATCATTATTCAAAGGGTAACTCAAGCCTTAGTCATTCGCTGGTGGTAAAATCGGATCCATCAGAAACAATTCGAAAGGTAGAATGTACATTGTGTGGGGTTGGTTCACACAAAGTCCAGAGTTGTCCAAAATTTTTATCTTTGTCACCCTAGGATCGGTATAAGTAGTTAAAACAAAAACGAATTTGTTTAAAATGCTTTTCAAGCGATCATAGATCCAAGGAGTGTAAAGTTCATGCAAGTTGTTACAAATGTGATTTACCACATCATATCCTTCTACACTTTGAATTTTCTAGTAATATCACTAATGATAAACCGAATAAACAAGAAGTGAATGCGGTTGCAAGTCTTTGTTCATTACAGAATCAAGTCAGTCGTTTACATTGCCCTAAAAGCACAGTTGTGTTAACTACAGTGGTAGTTAACGTACTGGAAGGTTCAGGAAGAATTCAAAAGATCCTCTTGTTAATTGATTCGGGTAGTCAATCCCATTTCATAACGCTTCACGCTTGTAGACGATTACGACTTCTTATAGAAAAAATGAAATCGTCAGTTTTGGGATTTGGAGGCGTGCCAAAGGCAATTGAAGGCAAAACAATGTTAGCATTGTCATCATTAATGAATCAAAATGTCAAGTTAGACATTAACTCCTTCATTGTTGACAAGATTGTTGATAGATTGCCTTCTATTGCGATTGATATGTCGCATTTGGATCATTTAAGGGATTTAGATCTTGCCGATCCAAATTTTGATATACCTCATTCGATTGATGGTATCATTGGGGCTGAGGTTTATCCGTATTTTTCGGAGGTCGACAGGTTCGAGGTTCCACAATACAACCCATAGCAATAGAAAGTCCATTTGAATTTGTATTGATGGAAAAAGCTCCTATGGAGGGTTACATTGAACCAAATTTGGCGCTCTGTTGTATAGTTGTTGGTGAAACGCCGATTGAAGATTTGGTTAAACGATTTTGGGAAGTGGAGGATTTCTCTCCCTCACTGAAATCTAGCTTAAGTCCTGAAGACCTTAAATGTGAGGAGATATACTCTTCTACGATTATGAGGCAAGAATCCGGAAGATTCATGGTTCATTTACCTTTCCGGCAAGAACCTTCGTATTTAGGTCAATCGGTTGAAGTGGCCAGGAGCCACTTAAAGGTGCCTTATGACTCTAGAAAAATGTTTAAGTCGTTTTTCAGAATTGAGCTTATAACACGGTGGTTGCGGATTATCTACAGCAGGGTCATGCTTCTTTAGTTGCAATGAAAGATTTTCCTGCTGATGGATATTTTATCCTGCATCATGGGGTCTTTAAACTGCAAAGTTAGACAACACCTTTAAGGATGGTGTTTAATGCAAGTGCAAAAACGACTTCTGGGAAATCTTTAAACAATATTTTGTTCATAGGACCCAAATTGCAAACCGACATTATGGCATTGTTGATTAATTTCAGAATTTTCAAAATTGCGCTTACCGCGGATATCTAACAGATGTATCGGCAAATTCTAATAGCTCCTGAACACAAGAAATGTCAGAGGTTTTTGTGGAGAAATTCACTGGATGAACCCATAAAGGTGTATGAACTAAATTCGGTAGTATTCGGGGTGTCCCCTTCACCATATTTAGCTTTACGTACGGTACATCAGCTTGTCAAGGAAGAGAAGGAAAATTTTCCTATGGTATCGAAATTGATTCCCCATGGTATGTGCATGGATGACTTGGTCACATCCCTTCCATCTAAAAACGAGGCCTTAGACACAATTCGAGAAGCTAAGGACATGTATCGAAGGGGTGGTTTTGAGTTAACCAAGTGGGGCTCTAATGTAATTGAACTCGCATCTTCACATTCCGATAATAATCCGCGAGAAATACGAAAGGAATTTATGGATCATAATCTGTCTTCAGTGCTAGGTTTGCGATGGGTTCCAAAGGATGATGTTCTTCAATTTAAACTAGATCATGATCAACAGGTTATCAAGAAGGGGACCAAATTAGTCTCAACAATACAGTTTTTTATTTATAAGACGTTTCGGCTCTTTTGAGCCATCTTCAGTTCAGCAAAACAGGCAGACAAATCATTTGAAGTCACACAGGGCAGATACAACTCTCAACCAATGTTCACTAACCCCAAGACACATCTCAGTGGACTGGGATGAGCCTCCTTCAGATTTAGTTGCACATCAATGGCAACAGTTTCAATCGGAATTCGGTAGTTTGCTGAATGTTAAAATCCCAAGGCATATTGGAATTTACCCTGGGGCTAGTCCTGTATGCGAAGTTAGGAAAAACGATAAGTTTCGTTAGGGAAAAATCAAAGGTTTCTCCGTCAAAGATATTAACTATTCTGCGTCTGTAATTATACGCAGCTCTGCTTCTGTCAAAATTAGTTAAGTCAGTCGTAGAAACATTGAGGCTTCGGGTACCGGTGAAACGTTTTCTTTGTTTTACGGACTCAGAGATGGTCTTACATTGGGTTCGGGCTTCTCCTGATGATTAGCAAACTTTTGTCGCCAAAAGGGTTGTCCAAATTCAGGAAAACACCCCGATATCTAGCTGGTTTCATGTGGATGGGAAAATGAATCCGGCTGATTGTTTAGCCCATGGCATTACTTCGCACAAGTTGGTATCTCATCATTTATGGTGTAACGGTCCGTCCTGGCTTGTTGAGACTCCGGAAAATTGGCCTATTAATCGGGAGATAGAAATCGATGACGTACCGGAGGTTAAACCCGACATAATGTTGACTACGGTTTCCAATGAGATTACTAATTCTATTTAGGAGTTGAACGACCGAAGTTCGTCCTTTCGACGATTGTTAAATACAATGGTAAGAGTGCTCAAATTTCTAAAATTGGTTTCTCGAGATCAGTCCAATTATTCCAAATGTCTGGATATCGCCGAGCAATATTTATGCCGAGTGGTCCAAGCAAAATAGTTTGCAGCGGAAGTCGAAATTTAAAACTAGGTAATCCCTGCTCAAATATCCTGCAGCGTCTCTCTCCGTTTATGGAAACTGGGATCATCTAAGTTGGTGGGAGATTGTCGAGTGCTGATTTGAGTTATGAACAATGTCATCCGATAATTTTGCCAAAAAACGACCACTTCACTAATTTACTGATTGATTACGTCCATCAAACAAATTGTCATACCAGTTCTAATACGGTACTTTCATTACTAAGACAGAAATACTGGGTGTTAGCGGGTGGAAAAGCCATTAGAAAACGGATTCAAGCTTGTAATTTATGTTTTAAGTGCAACCCTAAACCCAAGATTCCGAAAAAGGGCGATCTTCCAGCTTTCCGCGTTTCTGCTGTAAAACCATTTGTGCGAATGGGAGTGGATTATACAGCACCCATACATATAACGCAAGGGCGGATACGAAAGGCAGTCGTCTATAAGGCCTATATAAGTTTGTTTATTTGTCTAACGACGAAGGCTATTCATCTTGAACTGTGTACCAATTTGTCTACCCAGACATTTTTAGCGGCGCAGAGGATGTTGTCAGATGATGCTATCGGATTTTGGTACAAATTTTGTGAGTGCTAGATCGGAGCCTTGGCAAATTTCGTCCATTCAAAGGATTACAGACAAAGTCTGAGTCGACAGTAAGAAGAATTCCGTATCGAATAGAAGTTTCACCCCCCCCATAGTCCACATTTTGGTGGTATTTGGGAAGCCAACATCAAAGTTGTGAAGTCCCATCTCTTTAGGGTTATAGGCAAACAAAGGTTAACGTATGAGGAACTGAATACGGTGCTTATTCAAGTTGAAGCGTTGTTGAATTCCCATCCTTTGTGTTCCTTGAGCTCGTATCCAGCAGGCTTGTCTGCACTCACACCAGCTCATTTTTTAACCCTTACTCCATTTGTTTGTTTTAAACGTCAATTTATGCCACTAAGGCTAATCGGACGATGCTACAGTGGGAGTCCTAAATTTTTCCTATCCAGGAATAATTAGGATAGGGGTCTTTGACGAGTACTTGACATCGTACAGGCTCTGGACCTCCATTTTACGTCCTATCCGAGGGATTTTACTCCCATTAAAAAATCCTAGGGCAACCTCGAGACGAACCCTTACTCCGTTGAAGTCGCTTCCTGCTAGTGATGTACTTACAGTTCAAGAAAATCGACTGTCAAGGTTTCAACTACTGGATCAAATGATTCAGTCCTTTTGGAGTTGTTGGAAAAAAGAATATTTACACGAACTCCAAGTCCGGGCAAAATGGACAATATCCGTTATTCCCTTAAAGTTTGGTACGGTTGTAATTGTGGATCAACTGAATGCCCCACCTTTACATTGGCCTTTGGGAATTGTAGAGGAAGTTTGTACAGGTAAAGACGGAGTAGTTCACGTGGCTGAAATTCGGACCTCGTCCGGAATATATAAAAGGCCAGCTATCAAACTATTCCCCTTGCCTTCTCAATAGGATTTCGAGTGGAATTTTGTTTGCACATTGTAAATAAGTTGTTTATGTGTTGGTTTAAAGTTTTGTTTTTTCTTTTCATATTTAAAATTGAACTTGATATAATTCTTAAAAGTTCGCGCTGGGAATCTGCTGAAGGTAGGAACCTTCAGGGGTGGGTGTGTGATTGTGCCAACGCGAATAATTTTATTTAAATATTATAAATAATATGGTTGGTCCGGCTCTGTCAGGCTATGTGTTTTGATTGCCAATTGTTTCGGTTTTTTTTAATCCCATATGGCATATAGAAACTCCCCCCAGTCAGTTTTCGTACTTGCTAATGTTCAGTTGAGCACCAGTTTTTTTTAATAGTTTCTTAAAATATTATGAGAACTCCTGAACCATTGGGTTTGTTGAAAATTTAGGGACAACAAAGAAGTGACGATCCAGATTACGAAAAAGACGTAGAAGGAGTGCAGCCAGTGGAAGTCGCATGCAGGTGAGTCCCGAACTAATTTTCAATAATTTTAATGTTTCGGGAGTCTGCTGATTGCTAATGTTTAGATGGATAAAAAACTTCCCTCCTCTTTTTAGATGCGAGCTTTGGACTGCCACCAGCAAAGTTAGGCATTTTTTTAATTTTTGTTTGTTTTTAATTTCTTGTTCCATGTGCTCCGGATAAAGACTGCTCTCTTCCGAACTTTCGTTCTAAATCTACCGAATCTCCTTATCAGTGAACACTTTTCGCGACATACGATCACCAACACTGGAGAAATAATAGTGAAAATCACCAAAAAACATAGAGGACTATCGCTCAGAGCGTCTAGAACTCAAAATGAATAATGGTAAATACGTCCTTCAAGACCCCTGTGATGGTAACCGGGGGACAGGGGTCAGAAAAGGGACAGAAAAAAAAATTACCAAGGGAAAAAAGAGGTGATATTACAGGCAGCTATCGGGCCTAAACAAATATTTCCACAATGGAGACGCCCCAGCAGCCTAGCGTTCGCTAGATGTACTTATTAAGTCTCCGTGCCTCAGTCACGACAACTTATCTCTTGTGAAGCTTTAAATTAAGTTAAATAAGTGAAAAACCAATTGCGAACTATCTCGTCATTAGCTCCGGGGACCGGCAGCTCGCGACGTGTTATCTCGTCGTTAGCTTGTAGGGACCGACTGTTTTTTGCGAGATATCTGTCTGGAGCCATGAAAGGGTTAAGGTTGGGAATAATAGCATACATGGATTATTCTTTGGTTTAAAATGTAGATCATTAATATATAATCATACATTGCTGCAGCTTCCAGGAACTAAAACGCATAGGAGGCAGTGGAGGCACAAATGTACCAATTATAAATTTTTATAACTAGCCCAACCAAAGAATGCCGAAAAACTTTCATGAATACCGATACAAAATATATATATAATCCCACAAGATCAGAAAAATATTACTTACCCAACAGTTTCCATTCTTCAGGATTAATGGGATTGTTTGAAATAGATTTTTTTGCTTTTTTCTTTCTTTTTTTATTTTCACCCTTATGATCATATGTTTTATTATCATTATATGGACTAATGGTAAGGACAGACATTTGGTTAACAAGCTCTTGATCTTTGTCTGTATCAATAATTTTAATTGGTTGGATTTCAAGTCCAGGATATGCAGGTGTCTTTCCGGTTGTTATTACGGCGTTAGTCGTAGATAAGTCAGATATATTTTTCTTCTTGTTTTTTTTCCTTTTTCCAGTCTGTGCATCGACTACTGATTCTGTAAATACATATTAAATTTTTACTATAATATAAAGAAATAACCTGGATATGAAAGTATAAGCATAGTTCAGTTATGCACAAAAACCTGGTAGTAAAAACAATAATATATTAAGTCAAGAGTGTATAGTACAAGGATGTATTCCTTTAACCCTACATAATTCAATTTAATTCTTTTCCAATTTACTGGCCTGAACTAATAGTTGATCTCTAATTATTGTTACCAAAATACCACCACCACAGCCATTATTAAGATCCCAAATTGTAAACTCTGGATCCTAGTCAAAGACCCAGGTAGGGAATACCCACCTTTCTCAGGAAAGAAAGTCTCTCTCACTATAGTTGTAGTGAGATTATTATAGTGATTATTATAGATTATTGTAGTGAGGTTATAAGTATAACGAGAATTTAAGGGTATAATCAGACCTAGAACGTTATCCTATCAAGTCTTGTCAAATCCATCTGGCTGACCGAGTCAACCAGATCAATTAGACATGTGTCTTTGATCTGACCATAAATTTTAAGCAGACCATGCGAGGCTATCTCTGTTAAGTTACAAAGGGGGAAATTAAAAGAAGCATTCAAGTGTTCACACAGATATTATACACCCACAGGTCATTGTTTAATTTACCAAATATTTTTAAGAGTATTATATTAGACCAGTAAAACATTCAATTTAAGAATTATTAATGAGTAAATCCCTACATATGTAAAAACAGATACTGAAAACGTTTTAATATTATTTCTTTTGAGTAAATTCTCCTTTAAAAATGCAAATAATAACACATATATAATGGACATGATACAATTCACCTTTTAAAATTGAATCCTTCCTTTTGCCAGTTGACACTACTATTACTTCTGAAGGGGGCCTAACCTGATTGGAATTATTCTTCTTAACATTGTTTTCCTAAAAATAAAGTCATCTTTAACAGAATCAGACCAATTACAATCAAAGTCATTCATTAAAAACACACATATATTTAAAATTATGCTACCACAAAATAATCATCCTGAAGTATGGAAATCAACTAAAATTTATTCAAACATAAGCTCATCTGTAAAATAAGCGGCCTAAACATACACCCATTAGTGGTATACATCGCAATATTTTTATCGATGACAAGAAAGATACAAAAAAAAAAAATGAAAAAAAATTTAAAATTGCACCAGGAATATCCTTGGGAAGGCCAAGTTAATCTCTCCAATTCTCATACTGCTATTGAGTTGCTTTAAGATGGGCCTCAGAATAACATTCAAAAGAAGTTTCAAAAGACAATATACCAGTAAAAATACCAAATAACATAGTATTTCTGTTGCAGCATAAGTATCTTGTCCTACCAATGTGCAATTTTTATCATCATTCAACCATTTTCAGGCAGTCCTAAATCCTTCAACAATTGCAGATTCAACAAAGCTGTCCATTCGTTATATCTTTACTCCTCGCAGACAGAGTGATTATGAAATGAAGGTAAAGTATTATTTCCATGCAGAAGAGGTAAATCTACCTGCTGCCATTCGCCAATGCTAATGGAAACGGTACATTTGGAAGGAGCTCCCTTATGTTATTTGGGTGGCCTATAAAGTGTGAAGTTTTAGGCCCACTGACAGTTGCTCTTACCTTCAGTAAAGTTAAGCTTTCAAGGCGTTCAAGCCGTTTTGGCATTTACCACCTCTGACCCGATCTACTTTGAAAAACTAAAATTTTTACATTTTCATCAGTTTTCATATTACAAACTAAATATAGATAAGTAATCCTATTAAAAATACATCAACTCATGTTTTGATAATTATCATTTGATTTTATGTAGCTAAATTATATGAAATTGATTTTATGAATGAAATTTTCTTTGATTTTTTATTTATTTTGTAAATACGGCAATTTCATGCATTGAAACATTTAAATTAAGACAAATCAAGAGCTTTCTCTATGCTGATGACGTCGTTCTTTTAGCGGACTCTAGGATAAACTTACAAACAGCCCTTGTGGAATGGAAAGATGTGCACTAACATAAGGGGATGACGATAAATATTGCCAAAAGCAATGTACTTGTTGTGTCTCTGCATGAGCATGAAGATGTATGCTTGTTTTGTGGTGATGAGGCTATACTACTTTCCCTACCAAGGAACCATCATTAGCTGGAGTCAGGTAAAGTAGATGAAGGAATTAGTAATAGAATTAACAAAGCAAACTATGTATATTACCAGATCTGTAATAGCACAGTTGGCCACCGAGATGTAGGGAAAGCGATGAACCTTCAAATATACTAAGTAGCCTACCTCCAAATGCTTACAGGTGGGAGTAAAAGGTTGGGTAGTTATATTGCTTGACAAATATAACAGCCGGACAACAGCAGCAGAAATGAAATACCTTCACAGAGTAGTCGGTAAAACAAGAAGGGATTGCTTACGGAATACTAGTGTAAGGGATCAACTTATATAGAAAGAATTGAGCTCAGATGGTTCGGCCATGTCTGTTACAAAGATGAGGAATAACAACTTAGAAAGGCAATGGAAGCCCGCCCACTGGACAGAAGGACCCAAGGAGATGAACCCTTTTTGGGGATTATATTCAGAGGACAGGAGCAAGAATAGGAAAAAAACCTGGCTCAGCTGAAAAGGATATGTCAAAACTGTGAAAAAAATCCTAATTAAGGGCACAGAGATGAAGCGGAAAAAAAAGTTGACAGAGAACAAGAAGAATGAAAAGAAACTTGACAAATATGAAATAAATAACTGAATTCAATACATTTTGTCATGTAAAATTAAACATTTAATAAATTTACATACCTGTATTTTCGTATTCCTGGCATGGATGCTAGCTGGATCAACTTTAGTAATTGTAATCCCAGGAGGCAGTTTAATGTCAGCTATGTTAAATGTTGGTGAAACTTTTTTTGACATATTATTAATAGCATTATTGATCTGAATTGATGTAGGATTACTTAAATCTTTAACAAACTTTCCATTCTGAGGTGCTGATTGCACATTTTCGGATTTTACATTATCTTTTTTATGTTTTTCAGGCTTTATTTGATCATTTGGAATATCTTTAAATTTTAAACCAGAATTGGAAGAATTATTGGTCTTCAATGGGTTCGAGCTTTTAACAGCACTATTAATATTTTTTTTATCACTTGGTACATCCTTTACCTTACAAACTGGAAAAAAAAAAGGATAAATAATATCACATATAATAATGTATGATTTGAAATATTTGCAAAATAGAACAAGCAAATAATACTACTAATGTCGAGACATCTGACATTATTTGTTTTTATTTTGGTTAACAATCAGGCTACTATTAAATTGCTAATCAATTTTATGCAAAGCATTTAGTTAGAGTACTTAGCATAAAAAGCTAAAAGATTTTTGAACTTTTAGAATAAAATAATTATTTTATATTACAATAAAACTCTGCAACCCATGAGGATAGATTATGAAAGTAAATTTATGGAAACTGTTACAGCATTATAGATTCATATATTCTATTATTATTGTTATTTCTTATATTCTAAATAAATACTTGATTTTTATTTAAACATTTAATTTTGTTACCTTTATAACTTATTTTAGGCCATTTATATCTTTTTTAGGTCATCATTATAAATGCATTAGAATTGTTTAAAGTAGTTTAAAAGAACTACTGCTGAAATTTACAAGTTAGAAACTAGAAAACAATACATCACAGATAATGTCGAAACTAACCAAGAAGATTAATCATTGAAATCTATTTTAGATATTAAAAGTCTTAAACAGTTAAACAGGATATTTTAGTTTCAATGCATGTTATAAGCTTATAGCATTACGTATGTAATCAAAATTAATTTTAGAAATTTTCTAAATTCCAAGGCCTATCTATTTTATGTACACATTAACTTTAAGTTCACTCCCTAACGACGTGATTCATACATCAAAATGTACTTATTGCATAATTGTATGCCATTACATATTTTACTGTTATTCATAATCGCCTATATAAAATTATTATTGTCAAAACTTCAATTGTATCAAGTGTTAAATATGCGAGACATTACAAAACTATATTAAAATAAATTAGGATCAACTAGCATGGCTACATTGTATATTTAAGCCATAATATATTTATTTCAATTGGTATAAAAAATAAAAATTTATAAAAGATTAAATGTAATGTAATTCTTAAATTTTAAGACCAGGGGTTAAGAGACTGTCAGTGTCACATCCAGTCTTTAAAAAGAGTATTCTTCCAATTAAATAGTTAATTAAGGGAAAAAAACTTAGCTGTTGATCAAGATTATTATTAATGTAAAGGCATTAAAAAAAAAAAAAAATTGTACTTTTTTTCTATTTAATTTGGTTTAACAGGGTTTGAAATTAACTCTTATTTTTTTGCAAAGAGAATAAAAGTTAAATCCGGACTTTTATAGTTCTAATAATTAAATAAAATCACATTATGACTTTTTTATATTTCCGGCCAGAAAATAAAAGTACTGAATGATCTTTATCACAATGATATCTAATATTAAAGTCTGAGCTTGATTTTAATTATCTAAATATCAATATATAAGCCTTCTTTTCGGATTACTCCACATTGGGTCAACCGTATTTTTTGGAAACCTTTCGGAGTATAATAAATTACCTTATATCGATTTTAACATAGATAATTAGATGATAATCTAATTACTAATATATTGATATTTTAATAATCAAAATCAAGCTCAGACTTTTATATTAGATATCATTGTGATATCCATGTTAAGATTGATATAAGGTAATTTATTATACTATAAAAGGTTTCCAAAAAAACAGTTAACCTAATATGGAGTAATCCGAAAAAAATGCTTATATATTGATATTTCAATAATAAAAATCAAGCTCAGATTTTTATATTAGAATCATTGTGATAAAGATCATATCAGTACTTTTATTTTCTGGCCGGAAATATAAAAGTCATGATGTGATTTTTATTTATATATTAGAACTATAACAGTCCGGATTTGACTTTTATTCTCTTTCTGAAAAAATAAGAGCAAATTTCAAATTCTGGATTTATTTGAATATTTCATTTCATATCATTTTTTTTTTAAGTTCATATTTTATTTTTAAAAAATGTTTCATTTTTCTGTTGATTATAATGGATGCTATTTAATTTTTATGGCTGAGCTCCATTGTACCACCTACGAGAGAATTTTTTGTCATACTTATTGTTTATAATATAGCTTTATTATATATATATATATATATATATATATATGCTAAGAAAGTTAATATGTTTACTTTTATTTTGAACTCTGGTTGCCATTTTGGTAAAAACAGTAACATACAAAAGAAAGGAGTCAGGTAAAGAAAAAGAGTTGAATTTACTATAGATACACTATATACAGTATAAATGGTACATTGATCAATATATTCACCTTGACCATTAAGTAAAGTATAAAGGACCCTATCTTGATTAGGAGTAGCACCACGTAGTGTTATAGTAACAGTAGGTTCCGAATTGTGCGGTTCCATAACCCTTTTAATAGTAACCATTTGTGGTGCTGGTTTGTTGGTAGAAACTGAGGGTTTACTAGTTGGAACTAATGTATGACCATTTTTAGATCTTTTTTTATGTTTACTAGTATTTAGTTTTTCTTTTTCTTCGGCTTCTTTGGATGCCAAAGCTTCTTCCCTTTTCTTTTGTTCTTCTAAAAGACGTGCCTTTTCTTCCTCTTCCCGCTTTTTCCTGTTCATCAAAATCCTCTGAAAAATGAAATCAAATTACTAGAGATGATAAAAGTTTAGTTTCGCTAATTTTAATTTTGAAAAAGTATAAATAATAGTGACATAAAAATTATAAAATAAAAATGTGCATGTTTTATGAACTCCTAGGATTTTGTAGATTGTACAAGGAATGAAACAAGCTTCATTTTATATATTTCACATTTTAACAGATTATCAGGGAAAAAACAGAAAAATAAAATGAGATAAAGCACATGAAGGAGTTTATACCCTAGTTTAATCAGTCCAATCTTTTTCAACAAAAAATGTATTCCAGGTACATGGGGGTGTCTTGTGGACCAGTCAAAGAAGATTTCGTATCAGGAGTTACGAGGAACAAGCTGAATTTGCGCCAGTTATTGGTACATACTAAAAGCTTAATTTTCTTAAAAATCTCTGTCCCTGAACCCCCTCCCTTGAACATTTGTTTTAAGACTCTTCTGGTTGTTCCTCATAATGACATTTTCCATTCGACATAAATAGAGCTTGTATCATTTCATTCCACTTTATCTGTTCTTTAAAATATATTATAGAATGATTTTATGTTAAATTAACACTTTAGTTATAATTCACTAAAATATTCCCTATGTTTGAGTTGAAATTTGTATTTAAATTACTTTTTGGGCAACAGTACTTTTGTTTCAAATTATATCCAACAATGTTTCAAATAAAAGTTGTAGCACATGTCTTACTGTTTCCAAATAAGTAATTAATATAATATTTTCATGTCATGAAAACCTGACAGAAGGGAAGAATTAGTGAGCATCCGACACTTGCCATGATGTTCGGACAGTTGTAGACAGCCTTTACAGCTGCATTTAAATGATTTAAACAAGTAGATTATTGTTAACATTATATTTAATGAATTTTAAATAAATATACAAAGGGTACTACAAAAGTTTTGCAATACAGCTTTATTTATTTAATTTTCTCAAAGTAATTTCCACCACATTTAATACACTTCTCCATACGTCAAAACCAGCATTACAGTCATTAAACCAGCTCTGCCAAGTTTCATCTGGGATTGAGGCACATTCGTTGTCCCAAGCCCTCAGAAGGTCCTCATCGTTTGAAAAACGTTTTCCTTTCAGGATCATTTTCATTAAGGGAACAGCGCAAAGTCACAGGGAGCAAGATCTCGACTGTAAGGAGGGTGCTCAAGAAGTTTCAGCCCAGTAGTGGCCAAATACTCGGTGCAGGCTCTGGCACGGTGAGCTGGTACTACTTTGTCATGGTGGAGGTACCAGGTGTCCATTCTTGACTTTGGTCTCAGGTTTTTCATAGACTCTACGACTTTAGGCAGGCACTGCTCAGTGTGCCATTGAGCAGTGACTGTCTTCTGTGTCTCCAAAACAACACGCTCTACAATTCCGCTTGATCTGAAAAATATAGCGATCATTTTTTTTTTTTTTACAGATTGAGATTTTCTGAAAGTTACAGGTTCATCCTCATTGTCAAATACCCAAACTTTGTTTTGAGCCTTGGTCGGCACATCATAATAGAATAGCCAAGTTTCGTCACCCATCACGATGCTGTTCACATATGTAGAATGTTCCTTACCAAATAGTTACAGCATCTTTTGGCACCAAGTCATACAATGAGTCATTTGCTCTTCCGTTAGACTATGGGGCACCTAAAGACAACAAAGTGTTTTTACCTTTAAATGGTCTCTCAGAATTGAATGAATTGCTGGTGCTTGAAGGCATAATGTCTCCTCTATCTGTTGATATGTCACTCGACGGTCCTCATCGAGCATTTTCCTCACAGCAGAAATGTTTTCCTCTGTTACAGACGTTCGCGGCCTTCCTTCTCTCTCAGCGTCCTCCAGAGTGAAATTGCCCTTTTCGAATTCTCTGTACCATCTAAATATAGTCGTACAATGTGGACAATCATTATTCAATGCAATCTTCATTTCTTCTAAGCATTGATCTATGCTTAAACCATGCACAAAATTATTTCGCAAAATTGCCCTTACTTCACTAAGTGACCATGATGCTATAATATGCACTTTAATCTGTCACTGCTAATGAACAACTGAGCCCAGAGATGTAATACTGGCGGCTAGTATGCAGGCAATGGATAGTTCTGAACACGCAGTAACTTGCAGCCTCCTGGGTCTTTCTGTTAAGTTATATTGCAAAACTTATGTAGTACCCTTTGTATTGCATATAACTAAGAACATAAGGCTACAACAATTATATAGTTGAATAAAATAATATTTAAATAAATATAATGTTATGTTCTATGTGAAACATTGATCATCGAACTAGCATTAGCTATTTGTAGATAAAAATAACTAATATTAACATATTTATCAAAGGTGATATTGAAAAAATTATTTTGTAAACAAAATGTCCCAGTAATAAATCCTGCTGCCATGGTTTAAGAAGACAAGAGGTGCTATCTTTGGGTGAACTTCAGCTTTATTGTTTTTATTTTTTAAATGATACAGAAAAACTGCTTTGTAAAATTAAAGCTGCTGAAAAATAGTGACAGAAGTATGTTAAACTACATAGGCAACCTGGAATGGAACTCAATATATCAGATTCATTGACCAAGATAAAAATTTTGAACTATAATATAACTGTGATGATAACATTAACCACAAGTAAGGGATGACACATAATAGACACAAACATTTAATATCCCAGATATGAGCAACAATGCCAACAAAACATTAATATATTAAAATATAGATATTTATGTTGTGTTTACAAATTAACTGATAACTACACTGTTTACAGAATTTATATTTGTTGCTTTTTGACTATAGTACATTGTGAGCAGATTCATACATTCAGTCTTTCCTTATTTCAATAATTGCATGATCATGGTTTCCAAGGAACGAACAGTTTATTTTTTTATTTTTTGGAAAGAAAATACTTTTTGTTCTGGGACATCTAGTCCCCTAAGAATAACAGATTTGAACAAATTAAGAGCCATTTGTCTGGCTGGTTGAAAAGAGGGTACAAAATATTAAGAATTAAAATATAAAGTAAACAAAAAAGAGGCAAAAACCGAGACAGAATATTGAAAAACGAAACAAAAAACATTTGAATTAAGAATTTGATCAACTTTTGAGCTTGAAAACTATAATAAATCAAATAAATATATATTCTATGTTGGTTTCACTATTTTCCATATTTACAGAAGATTGAAGATTGAGGAGGTGGCGAATGATAAAGGATTTTGTAAAAGGGGCAGTTCGGTGGAAAGGGATATACAGGTTAGAGGTTTGATATCTGGTATTTAAAGAATGTATAGAGGAGCAGGGTTTGAACAGATTGAGGATATAAGGAGGCTTCTTATTTCTAAAGGTTTGGAAAAGATACACACTTAGGAAGTATTGCCGTCGAAAAACTGGGAAGAGCCACTTCAATTCAGCATACCGACTGGAGACGTGGGAGCGCCTGGTTACACTGAAGATGAATCTATTGAAGCAATTAATTAGTCTCTTCAACCTAGCCTCATGCAAACCAGACAGTCCCCGTATAAAAGGCAGCCATAATCAAAATGGGGGAATATAAGAGAGGAAACTAGGAGTTGACGGGTTTTTGAGGACATGCAGTTAAGTGATCTTAGGAGCTGTTTGAGGATAGCTATGAATTTTCTGGTGATTTCAGAAATTATGATTTCTTAAAAAAATATTTTTTATAATTAACAGTAACATATTAGTGCCACAGTGGTAAGATATACCATCCACAAGCCAACTGGAGCGGTCTCTCGTACCGCTCCGCCCTGGAAAACAAACTTTTCCTTCAATGCCACCATACCCCTAGGTAATACACGGTGGGCCAGACCCCATTACCGTGATTCAGATAAAAGTTTTAGAACATTAAATTTAGCATAAAACAAGCCCGTTTATGTTAAAATTAACTTATTCCTGCGTAGAGATACAAATGAAAACGTGAAAGTATTCGTAGCGCTTACTTCTTTTTGTGAAATCTAAGGGGATATGATAAAATATTCACAGAACTACATAACTACTTAGGTGGGTAGATGGTTAGCAAAATCGATCTTTGATTTTTAAAAACGGAACAAGTTGGATGATTTGAAGTTATATGCATTATATATTCTTTAAAAAAATGTTTTAGCAGGAAGGAAGTGCTAGGAATACTCCCACGTTTTTATTTGTATCTCCACCTAGGAATAAGCTAATTTAAAAATGAAGGAGGTGGTTTTATGCTAAATTTTATATTTTAAAACTTTTATCTGTAACATTTTTCATTTAGAATATATGTTGTTGAGTTATAGGCATTGGAAAATGAGTTTCCACCTAAATGGTAAAAATTACCGATCTTTGATGTTTGAATTTCGATAAATAATTAACCCGATTTCAACTTCAAATATTTCATTTGATTTGTAATAATATACCCTTTTTTTTTAAAAAAAAGAGAAAGTAAACTTTTTTATGTGTAGTTATAGGCAAGAAACCGAAAAAGACGACAACTTCGTGGATTATAGACCATAATATGCATGAGTACTTACATGTTTTAATTTGTTTTCCTCCGCAGGAGTGGGTTTATAAATTATTTCAAATTAAATTAATTGTAAATCAATCATATATCTGTATATATATATATATATATATATATATATATATATATATATATATATATATATATATATATATATATATATATATATACTGCGCTTTCTCTATCCTTATATATAAAGATAAGGATAGAGAAAGCGCAGTATTAGCCTTAATACCAAACCTCTCTTGTAAACAGTAGTGTTACGGCCGCTTATTTGTTATTAAAAAAAAAAAATCGTAATAAAGATATTTAGTTATTGTAAAAAAAAAATACTTTATCTTTATTGTAATGGTTTTAAGTCATTTTTTTTTTTTTTATCGTTAAGTCGAAACTCAAAATTTAAATAATTGAATCAATAATTGAATTGAATAATTCTTGATATAATTGAATCAAATAACAAAATTAAATTAAATTGTATTTAAATTAATGAAAATCATTTCAAATGTTTGTTATTGTACCGTGATATTGTATACTACACCGTACACTGGTGTTTACTATACCTTTTGTGTACTAAATGTATAGGATTAAGCGTAGTAGGCAACTTGTCGTCAGCTGGTACACAGGTGCTCTGTGACTGTTACGAACATTATTTTTTTTCTCAAATATCATTAATCGCATATATTGCGATTAAAATTTCCGATCGTGCGGTCGGTTATCGGCAGTTTGGAGGCCGTTTCGTTTTCTCCAGGTTGGTTCACCAGCAAGACGACACCAATTTGTATTGTTACGATCTTCTACGGGATGGACGCCTACTCACCGTCGAAATTTTAAGTTGATCAACTCATATTCACGAAGTCCATCAATGATTTCGACAACATCGCCTGATTCTTTACCCAGGGTATTTAGACATTTTGTTTTATTTTAATTGCGCAATTAGTAAATTTGAATGAGCTCAGTAAAACTTATAATATACATTCACTGAAAAGATATTGAATATAAACATTAATATAATTATATAAACATTAATATATAATACCAGAATGGTTTTATTTATTTTTATGTAATTTGCAGAAGTTTATTTTTTTTTTCCTTTTGTAAATTCTTTTTATAGCTAATTTTATTTTATGTTTATAAAGAAGTTGTATAGATATATTTATTTAATTTGTAATTTTTATTTCTCATTTATTCTCATCTTTTTTTTTACTAATAACTTTTATCAATAAAGGGTTAAAAAAAGCATTCGGAATTATATTTTGAAATTCCTTAATTTGAGTCTTTACATTATATTTTTAAAATGTTTTCATATTATATTAAAGCTTATATTTTAATTTAAGGCTCTTTAAAGGCAACCAGTGTTTTTGCATTAGGGAAAGGTTGATCAAGGTTGCAAGTTTGTGAACCTTACGACGCCCTAACAAGTAGCAATATGTATAAATAGGGAATTATAGGAAGAATAAAGCAGTCTTGTTTCTGACTTCATACGTGTTTCATTGTCAACCTATTCCTTTTTTTTATCAGTTTCTTCTCTGTAACGGTTAAGTGGTGCTGAAACCCGGGACAGTGAGAGTGCGGAGGCCGTTTTTTCCCGGTCAAACGTAAATTGTGCGTGAAGCAATAAAGATGGCGGAAGGAGTTTTGAGACCGCCAGTCGGATATTCCACCACCACCACGTGACTCCCTAGCAGCGGCACATGCCAATACTCTAAAATGTATGGAGCTCAGAGTAGCCACGTGTCAAGACTTAAGAAAAGCGATCTCGGACCTTGAGTGCTTCGCAGGGGAAACCGGGGAGCTAAACCACTTCCTGAAGGGCGGAGATCGCCTTATGGAAAGAATTGACTCTAAAGTGGTGGAAATCCTGGTTAATGCTGGGGATGCAGAGGCACTGAAAGCAGCCCTGGTATGCAGAGTGAAGAGGAGCATTCTCAATCACATTCAAGCTGATGAAGAGACACCCTGGTTGGTGGTAAAAGAGAGGCTGAAGAAAGCGTACGGAGGCGGAAGGTGGACCCCCGAAGAAGACATTTTCCAAATGTTTTGGGAAATGAAGTCACCACGGCAGACAAGCGGACAGTACGCTGGGGTACTTTTGGTTAAATACAACCAGATTACCGAGAAGATGCGGGAGACCATGAGTGCAGCAGAAGTAGAGGGTCGGATGGCGTTCCTTTCTACCATCCTTAAGGTGCAGTTGGCCAAAGAGACGGGTAAGAGGGACGGTCTGCCAAGAGATTGATCATTTGTGGAATGTGCGTAAGAAATGGTCGACTATAGCGCAAGAGAAGAAGAGAATCGTATGGAGACAGAAGAGACGGGCTGGAACAGAGTAACATACAGAGGCCCTAAAACCACGACCTGGACAAGGAGAGATCCACCGTATAATAGCCGGGAAAGGCCGTCAACCTTAGAAAGAAGGACGACGCAAAACAAACCTAGAATCAGGATAGAAGACCGAAAATGCCATGGCTGTGGGAAGAAACACTTGGTTGCACAGTGTCCCCATACCAAGTGTTTTGAGTGTGGTACGGAGGGATATATTGCAAGGCAGTGCCCCTACATGTACTCTAGGAGAGAGCAAAATCGCGGTGAGCCAATGGAGATTAATGCCCAGAGGATGCGAAGGAGTGATTCAGGAAGGAGGAATACGTCATCCAGGGAATCAGCGGAGGAGTCCGTGACTTTGGAAACAGAAGGAGAGTTGGAAGAAACGGAAGGACAAAGAGTCGAGATAAGCAGAGGCGGACGAGGAGATGGACGAAGCAGACGTTGGCGAGCGGAAGAAAGAATTTGAGGAGAGTGCTGGCAGAGGGGCGACCACACGCTAGTAAATCACAATATAAGGAGTAAGTGTGGATGGTTGCCTATAATAGAGGTGAAAGGTGGCGTGCGATGTTTGGTGGACACGGGAAGTTCCAGTACCATCTTGACGAGAGGAGCGCTGGAGATGCTGAGTGGAAGAGAGGCACTTCCCCAGGGATGTGAAAGGTATCCGTAGACCATTGGGGACTCTCAATTCTTATAGACGATTTGTACCCGAGATGGCGGAGTATCTTGTTCCTCTTAATAATTTATTAAAGAAAGGAAGGAAAGTGATAGTGACATCACTGATGAAAGACAACATCCAAAAGTGCATGGAGCGGCTACAAGAAGAACCCATACTCGCATTTCGAGACTTCACAAAGATGTTCACCATCACAACCGATGCGAGTGAGTACGTGATCGGGGCGGTGTTAGCTCAGGAGGGAGAATTGGGGGAGCGCCCCATGGCTTACGCTAGTAGGCGTCTAACAGAAGCGGAATCGAAGTACAGTGCCTTAGAAAGGGAATTGTTAGGAATTGTGTGGGCGGTCGAGCATTTTAGACCGTATGTATTTGGAAGGAAATTCCGGGTGCATACCGACCACAGACCACTTTAATGGGTGGGCAAACTAAAAGAGTCCTCGGCGCGAGTTACACGATGGAAAGAATTCTTGTAATACACTTACACTTAGCATGATAACGCTCCTGCACATTCAGCCAGATTGACTAAGGAAACGATTTCACCCGCCGTATTCACCTGACCTGGCGCCTTCTGATTATCATCTCTTCTCATCGATGGGACACTCATTGGCTGAGCAACACTTTAACAATTTGGAGGATGTAAGAAAATGGCTCGATGAATGGATTTCAAATAAAGATGAAGCATTCTTTTGGAATGGTATCCATAAATTGCCCGAGAGATGGACAAAATGTGTAGAAAGCGAGGGCCAGTACTTTGAATAAAATATATTATGCTTTTTTTTTAAATTACTGTGTATATATTTTAAGAAATAAACGACATTTTAAACTTGCAGACCTGGTATGTGTGTATGTATGTATGTATGGATATGTATATATACATATAACTTAACCGTTATCGAGAAGAAGCTGATAAAAAAAAGGAATAGGTTGACAATGAAACACGTATGAAGTCAGAAACAAGACTGCTTCCTGTAATTCCCTATTTATACATATTGCTACTGTTTACAAGAGAGGTTTGGTATTAAGGCTAATACTGCGTCTTCTCTATCCTTATCTCCCCCCTGCCAGTTTACGCCACCTTGTCGTAAACTTCACAAAATAAAGGATACAATAAAATAAGAAAAAATAAACAGAACAAACAAAAATAATTAAACCAAAAGAAAATTCTCATATTCACAGAAATAACTAGCATAACAAAACTGAAATGGTTTCACTTATGGCACATAATCACTTTTTCAAACCTATTTAAAAACAACCAAAAAAAAATATTTCTTAGCACATACACTGCATTCACTGAGCGGTTGGGAACTTCAGTTGCTCAATGTGGACCGTCCTTCGCTTTTTTAACACTTTCAGTCGTTACTACATTGTGTTCCCTAATCACTATAACTCTGAATGGGCCCTCGTATCTCCACAATTTTTTTCCCCTGTTGGTACCTATCTTGCGGTAAACGATTGACCCAATTTTTATCCCTTCCGTTACATCTTTCAGCTTTAAATTCTCCCGCGCGACCCTCGTACTCTTTTCCTTTTGAATTTTCCCCCGAACTTTCTCCCATCTCCTTCCCAGCTCAATCCTATTGCTAAAAATCCTCTCCACCGCTTCCTTAACCGCTACCGTGTCTGCCTAATCCCGTCGTCTCCCACGTAGCCCGAAAAGCACCTCGAATGGCGAGGATCCCGTGACCGTATGAATTGAGTGGTTATAGGCCACCACTGCTTTATGCATTGCTATGTTTGGTTCCAACCCCTTTTCCACTTGGTACACCCTGAAGTGATCGCTAAGAGTGCTGTGCAAGCGTTCGATGCTCCCCCTGCTCTTGGGATGACCCACCCGGTGTGTTGAGGTGCCACACTACTTCGAGTTTCTTCATTTCTTCTCTTATCTGCGTATTGTCGAATTCCCGACCTCCATCTGAAGAAATTCGATCGGGCACACCATAGAACTGGAACCACGCATGAAGAGCTCCTAATACCGACTCTGATGACTTTTCTTGCACTTGATATGTCATCGCTATCTTGCTGAAGAGGTCTATAATGGTCACCCATTTATATCCCCTCCAAGTGGTGTCAATTTGAAGATCCCTGAGCGGTGTATCTGCAGTTGGCGTCTCCTCTTGTGTGCCAACCGGGGGGTGCCTATCGTATTTCATTGCCAAGCAAACCTCACAGGACCCGATAATTTCGCTGATTGTCCGTTTCATACCCCACCAGAAGTATCTGCTACGCAAGGCCTGCATCGTCTCGTGTACCTATGGTGATTGGTTTTACCTTGGTGGTATACTAAGGTCACCTCTCTCTGTCGCTCATCGTCCCTTAGGGTTTCTACCATCAGCTTGCAGTGAATGAACACTCTATCTACCCCGATTCGTTCGGACTGCCACACTCTTTTTCTTCTCCCAGATTGTCGAGTTCCCGACGTAAAGACCTTCCCCCTTTTTGATGCATCCTGTAGCGCTCTACAAATCTGATCATCTCTAGCTCCCGGCTGTGACCAAATTGTCGTTATTTCACATCTTCCATATTTGCTATATTGCACCTTCATCAACCCCGAGGTCCTGGTTTTCCAAATGATTTGGCGACTTTTGTCATTGACTATCTCCTCCAGTTCATCCATATCTGCTGTGCGACCACTACCCAGATTCTCTTCTTCTTGCGAATCGTCTGTGTCTTCTGTTTCTGCTTCGCCTGGTTCCCCCTCACCTTCAGGCGTCCACTCTCTCAGAAATTGCCTCACATCCCTAGAAGGTTCTCCCCTACCCTCCTCGATGGCGTTCACAGTGATGGCTCTAGACAACAATGACTTTGGCGTGCCTGTGAGCCCATTCTGGGCGTTTTTCGATCAATGCGTGACTCAAATTGATCATTTGTTGTCGGTAGCGGTCGGTATTGACTGTTTCGCCGGGTTTGAGAAGCTCGTAGTAGACTACTCCCTTCTGATCCCACCACACACACAGCATTGTCTTCTTGACGATCCGGTCTTGCACTCGATGTGGATGGTTGTCCTGGCGTTACCCATGATTTTATTCGTTTGGGATTCTGAAAATAAATCCATTTTTCATCGCCAGTTACAACTCGATGCAAAAAACCCTTTCTTTCGTGGCGTAAAAGCAGCATTTCGCACACAGTTTTTCGTTTTTCCATCTGTCGTTCGTCCAATTCATGTAGAACCCATTTTCCAACCTTTTGAATTTTTCCCATAGCTCTCAGGCGATCGGAAATGGCTTGCCTAGTGACATTCAACTGTTCTGCCATCATTTGTTGGGTTTGGGTATTGTTTTCGTCTAATAAAGATTGCAATTTGACGTCCTCAAACTTTTTTGGTCGATTTTCTCGTTTTTTATCAGTAACATCAAAATCACCACGTTTGAAACTTTGAAACCAACGTTCACATGTCTTGACGGTTGGAGCAAGATCGCCATAAGTCTCAACAAGAATTCGATGACATTCAGATGCCTTTTTCTTTTGATTGAATAAGAAAATCATGACATGCCGCAAATGCTCTTTATTTGGCTTAAAATTAGACATTTTTAACACCAAAGAAAGGTATGATACGTCCACGTAAACGACTTAAAAACAACTGACTTTTGTAAACAAATGACTAACAAACAAAATAGCGTTTAGAGATAAGCAAATCCTTCAATAGGCTAAGAGCGCATTCTATTGGAATTAAAACGACATTTTAAACTTGCAGACCTGGTACATATACATCGGGTAACTGTTCATTCATTAATTGCTGTGACCTATTAAATTGTGTTAGGTATATACTTTCTAAAATGTACTATGAATAATTTCTACATATCAACGAACAAAAAGAACTTTTTATCTATCTTTTTTATTTTAATTGGTTTTAAATCCATTAATAATCAATACTTTGCAAAAATACTTTTATTTCAAATTTCATGGTGAATGTCAGTAATAAAAAAATGAACTAAAATCAAATTCGTAATTCTGCCATGTTAGGGGTTAGTGCAGCCACTTTTTTTTCTGGGAACATTGGCTTATTCGTAATCTTTTATCACAAGGAACAGAACGATATGCAATTTATAGGGATGTGGGGGGGGGGGGAGGGGTAAGGTGCACGGTAGTGTGGTTTGGGCCACATATTGTAATACTTAATTTCAGCCTTTAGAGACAGCTCTGGCACCAAACAGGAGTACAGCACACTTAGTCCTTTATTTTATTCACCTATATACATTTTTTTCTTTTTTTAATAAGTATTAGCAACTGAAGATATATTGGAAAAATGAATAAAAATACATAATTCAAATATAAAAATAAATAGGAGCAAGGAGCCTAAAGCATGTATATGAGTTAAATGTATAAATGTAAAGCATGTATAAAAGTTAAAATATTATAATTTTTTTTTCTTTTTTTGCAATAAACAAAAGTATTCTGTTCACATTGCCTATTTATGGGCATGGTATTTGTTAATGGAATAAAAAATTGTATTAAAATCTATGGAGATGATTTTTTTCACATATCTATTTGAATTCCAATACATGATTTCAATATAAGATATAATGCTAAAAAGAAGCTACATTTTTAAATAATTAATAGGAAGCAATTAAGGCTGCTACAATGACTACACATCATGGAGAGTGTCGAACACGCTATTCTCCCCCATTTGATAGGGTCCCCCCCCCCAAAAAAAAACTATAATATGAACTAAATATTTAAAACGTATGTTCCAAAAATTCTGTATCCTAAAAACTAAATTAAACAAGAATTTTTACTCGAAAATTTTGGATCTTTTGATGAATTTTAACTCACTTTTGGTAGTAGCTGAGGTGGAATGCAGGATGCATGAAATAATGGTTGCTTTTCACATCGGCTTCTATTGTTTCCCACTTCCAAAAGAGAAAGTGTAAATTCTATACCTTATGACAGTTCTTATGGGCGAAGGCATCAGATCATGTTCGGCATAGGGGTTTCTGAACAGCTCTCCATTTTCATTGGCCAGCCCAATGTCATGGGTTCCCCATAAAATCAGCACTGAATTGAGTATTTGTCTCCCATGAGGATTACCATATCTCTTAATGGGGTGTTGTGGAGGACAACTTTTATTTAGAAACTCTAAAATTCCTCTTATGCTTCCTCTTCAGTAGATTCTGTTGAAGCAAAGCATTGCACAATGCTCATGTTCATTTGTATTGGTTTTGAAGCTGGCACTTATCAATCAGAAATCCATCTCTTTCACCTGACTGGCCTGAGTTTAGAATAATCCCATTCTCACTAATCAGTTCTGCCTTCTCACTTCCCTTAGTCCATATATGGCGATTTTTTAAATTAACATTAGTTAATACAATCAATAAAATATATTATTTTAAAAAGTGATTACAAATACAATTAACTTGCTAGGATGCTGGATGATAACTCAAATTTCATGAGTTAATGAAATTAACTTCAAAATCAAATATATTGTTCCTAATAAAAATAATTATGTTAAACAGGAACATCCAGTGGATTGCTTTTCCTCTGGACTCTCCCATAAATTAACAGATATATCATTTTTATTAAATGAACAAGTGCTGATCAACTATGCAAGAAAAACATAAGATTATTGATATAATAAAAAAATAAAAATAAATACTAGAACTCTTAGAAATAAAGAAAAACTATAAACCTTTTTTTCTTTTTGTCTAGCTTTTTTAGCTGCTTTTTTTTCATTTCGGCATTTTACTTCGGTACCTTCTATAAAATCAAGAAGATCTTCTAATGCTCTGGTATCCCTTTCAGAATTTGAATCAAGGTTTCCTAAAAAGACCAGTTCAACTCAGTCCATATATGCTACATACAGTATTACAATTATTAGGTACTTTTAATTTTTATTATATATAATTAGATGTTACTATGTTGTTAGGGTATTGTTTATTTACAACTACATGTTACTAACCAGTTATTTACCTAAGAACAGTTTTGCCAATAAAAAAATCCGTTTTATTAAATCATACGATCCACAATTAACATCTACAGTAAGCATTCTTCATATTATTTGTTGTGGTATTTTCTAGGTAAATGATTGAATTGGATAGTGAGGAAAAATGTTTCTGTTTTTTTTTTTTTAAGAAAATCCAATTCTGCCATAAATGGACAAGAAATGTGTATTCCATTCAAGCCCTGTATTCTAATGTTCTGTAGGAAAACTTGGTAAAAGGAACATGGTTTGAGGTTTATGTTAGATACATGTTAAATTATTGTTTTTATTTTGTTAGAAAATGGAGTGTTATTTTGAAAACAGGTGAATCTATTTTTTAAGGTTGGATTAAGTAAAACTTTTCCAAGAAAAATCACTGGTTACTGGCATGTAGTCATAAAAGAAACAAGTTCTACTTGTTATTTATATTAAAAATGAATCATATATCAACAAAGATGAAAACCAATAAGTATAGAATAAAAACAAAACAAATAGAGGTGCCTTAGACATGGTAGGGGTATGATTAACCCCTTATTACCTTCTTTGTTAGGATATCAGTGAAAACATAAGAGGAATCAAATTTAAGGATTATACAGTGAAACTTCTTTTAGCGAAAACTTCTCTCTAATGGAGAATTTTTTATTCCCTGATTTTACAGTATTTTAAAATTCCGCTTTGTGGACTATCTGTTTAACGAATAGCAAGAGACAATGCATAGCCCAGTTTCTAAGAACATTTAATAAAAGCATCTCGTCTCCTATTTTCCATATTACATTTTGTCAGAAAGTCACCTATTATACGATCAATCCTAATTTTTATAAATAAATAAAATATTAGATTTGTGTGTTAACAAGAAGGGAATTTAAGTATTGTTTTTATTTTCAGTTCAGTATTCAGCCTATAATGGAATCATGAAGTCCTTCCTTGTAAATTTATCGTTTAAGTACAAAATAGAAGCTCCTAAGAAGCCGGGGTTGGATCATAGAATACTGAGGAAATATTATGATGATACTAAGATGGTCTAGTTAATAAATGAAAAGTCTATTTCCCTTTTGAAAACACAGCGGAAGTGGAGTTGAAACCACCTGCTGCACGAATAAATATGATTGATTCCTTACAGTTATATAGGAATAAGAAATTACGTATATCTTGGGAACTCGTGGTCTTGGCGTTGTCTTTACCATCCTGTTTTGGTGCAATACCTATGAGTAAGATAGGAAGATCAACATCTTGACCAGTAACAACCACTTGCTGGTGTAATATTAAGGTTATATTGCTATCCTAAACCTTCCTTTATTGCTGTGGTAGACAAGCAAGAGGGTCTGAGATTTGGCACATTTTTCCCTTTCATTACAAAAAAGGGTCTCATGATGTATGCACCATCGATCGCCCTGAAGTTAAACCAGGGATAGAAATTAACTCATATTTTCTCGGAAAAAGAATAAAAATCAAATCCAGACTTTTATGGTTTTAATAAATAAATAAAAATCACATCATGACTTATATTTTGGACCAGAAAATAAAATTCCTGATATGATCATTACCACCATGATACCTAATATCTAAGCTAGATTTTAATTATTTAAATATAAAAAATATTTCCTCAAGTTGATGCTAGAACGTGCTAGAGAATAGTGTTCAAACCCACCACATGTTTGTAGGTTTTTGTGCCGCAGTGTAAAAAGGGAAGAACTTTATAAAGTAATGCTGACTATAAAAGTTCCATCGAAGCTTGTGAGACTTATCCAACTATGGAAGCAGTGCTGTTTGGTACGAGTTGATAGTGAGCTTCAGACTCATTCTGGACTAATCAAGGTCTACAGCAGGGTGATAAACTTGCATACCTACTTTTTAATTTTCGGTCTCTTTTCTTTTTCGTGCAGCTGATCTCCAGTTCCGGATCCCCAGAAGGCTGAGTGCATCCTTAGTCACCCACTTCTTCTGGTGCCTGGATTTCTTCTTTGAGGAGCCTCCTTGGTACTGAGTCAGCACTCATTGGCCACATGACCAGCCCACCTGAGCCAATCAACCCCAATGAATCGCACCACATCGCAGTCACTGCATTTCTGAAATCTCGGCATTTGTTCTGATCTGCCAAGCTTGCTTTTTGGCATCGAAAATTGCTCCAAAAATTCTTCTGAGGACCTTCCTTTCAAATCGTATGAGTTGATTATCTTGGACCTTGGATAGTGTCCAACTTTCTGATCCCTATGTAAGTATTCTTCTGATCAGAGTTTTATATAGGCGCAATTTGGTTGTGCGAGTTAATTCACAGCTGTTCATTTGTTGCACTAGCCCAAAATAACATTTTTTTGGCTGCGAAAATTTATTTTTGAATTTCCGCTTCGATTTCGTTATTTTGAGTTATTAAGGAACCAAAATAGACAAATTCCTTGACCCTCTCAAATGTTAACCCATCCACTAGTACATGTGAAGGGAGCATTCCTTGTGGGTTCATCACCATGTATTTAGTTTTTAACTGGTTGACTTGAAGTCCCATTTTCACAGCTGCAGCTCATAGTTTTTGAAGGCCTCTGCCATGGCATTAAAATTTCTCCCAATGATATTAAAATCATTGGTATTTGCACTGAGCAGTTGAATATTATTCTTCCCAACTGGATCTTATACAGTCAAATATGAGATTTTAAAAATAAAAACTTTAACTATTCTAAATTCTCTACCAAACAATTTTAAATTGGCATAAAGTTCTATTTTAAATTCCGTTGGTTTTTAGATTAGCTGAAATGTTTTTATCTTTACCAGTGAATTTTGATGTGACTAGGATTAAGAATAGGATATAATTAATTCTATTCTACTGAGCCACTGCAACGCGTGGCCGGGTCTGCTTGTGTATTATATGTCTGTTCAAGAGTTAAGTAAGTAGTTAAGCAAAATAAATTTAATTTTCTTCTAGCTAGATTATCTCAACACGAGTTGTCACAATTAGAACATGATTAGGGTCATTTTTGAGCACAATTTTATGAGAAATAATTTTTATATACCAAATGTAAAATAAGATTCGAAAAATTAAACCTTTTTTTTTTTTAACAGAAAAAATTAAAAGAAAGTTATATCTTACATAATTATATCTTATATTATAGTTATGGTTATATTGTGGTGCCTTGCAACTCATATGACTTTTTATCACGTGTGTAAAAACAGTTCACTTAATGCTTCATTCTAAATATTGTGCTATTTTAAAATAAAATGTTCCAAGTTAATTTTTATAATTAAAATGTTCATTATTTTACAATATTGTGGTTTAAACCAAACATCAACCACCGATATAATGGTGACCACCGATTTAGACAGCTACATCCTGTAATTCGAAAATTTTAGATATTTTCAATCATCAATTCAATCAATGTGTGATTCCGAGAACACGGAGACCAGGCCCCCAACAAGCAATTATGAAGAAATTAGCCAGATATCAATTAAAATTCCACCCCTCTGGCAAAAAAATATCAAGATTTTGAAAATGTAAGTGGTAGCTCAATTTTACAATTATAAAGTAAGCTCTGAACTAACCAAATTTAATTATGTTCTAGCTTCATTGGAATTCATTGGATTCCGACATTGCGGAGCTTATCGCAGATTTTTTAGGTAAGGAACTTTCTACAACCCCTTATATTCATCTGATGGAAAGGCTGCAACGCGAATTCGAAGAATCTGAAGGACGGAAGATAACCAAATTACTTACTGAAATAGATCTTGGAGACCCAGTCATTTTTAACGCGAAATGTGAACTCTTGTCGGTTCGCAAGACAATTATGATTTTTAAAAAAATATTTTCATGCAACACCTCCCAGTTAATTTGAGATCCATATTAGCCTCTAGCAATGATACACTAGACATCATTGCCATTATGGCTAATAGGATTCTCGATTATACATATTCCTTGCCAAACATAACCTCTATAAATAATGATCCTTCCCATAGTTCTTCATCTTACCTAACTGATAGGCTATCGCGTTCGGAATCACAAATAGCCGAATTAACCGCTACTATTAGTAGCTTACCTGCTGCAGGTTGTTCACAGGTTGCTGGTATCACCGTAAATTTCATGAAAAAGCCATAAAATGTAAAAAACGAGTAGTCAGAGCACTCTCTTGAGATGGCACAGGAGAGAACAGGCCAAATACTTATTCGCCATCTGTTTGTCACCGATATTCCTACTGGGACAAAATACCTTGTGGATTCCGGGGCAGATATTTCTATTGGTCCTTCCTCTCCAATGCGACCAACCGAACGGGTACTCTTTGCGGCTAATGGAACGCCTATAAACACTTATGGTGACCGTCTAATCAATCTGAATACAGGTATGAGACGTTCTTATTATTGGCCTTTCATAATTGCTAAAGTTCAGACTCCGATTATTGGAGCTGATTTTTTAAATCATTTTGGACTCTTAATTGATCTAAAAAATAGGCGGCTTATTGACGATACAACACAACTATCTACTTCAGCATTGACTTTGATTAACGCACCCGATAGTGAAATTCACATATTAGATCCAAAAATCAAATATACTGAACTGCTTCAAAAGTTCCCAACTTTACTCTGCAAAGATCCAAATTTCTGTGCGAGGGATATAACATATTATCATACCATTAAGACAACCGGTCCACCCGTTGTTGCTAGGCCCAGACGTCTACCTCGCACAAAATTGGAACAGGCTAAATTAGAATTTCAAAAAATGATCGACTTGGGAATATCATTGGAGGGTAGGCCTAAAAAAGATGGTTCATGGAGGCCTTGCGGCGATTATAAGGCACTTAATGTTCTAACAGCTCCTGACCGCTACCCAATACCATATTTACACAATTTTAACTCCAGACTCACCAGTAAAACATTATTTTTCTAAAATCGATTTAGTTCGCACCTTCCACCATATTCCGATTGAGCCAGGAGATGTACCTAAAACAGCGGTGATTACCCCTTTCGGATTATTTGAATTCCTAAAGATGCCTTTTGAATTGAGAAATGCTGCTCAATCTTTCCAGAGATACATCGATAACATTTTATGAGATCTAGATTTTGTTTTTTGTTATTCAGATGACATTCTCGTGTTTTAAAATAATGAAGAACAACATATTTGTCATCTCACCTCACTGTTAAGGCTCTTGAACACATACCGAATAAACATTAATATAGCGAAATGTGAATTAGGGGTTACGAAAATTTCGTTTTTAGGTTACTCTGTATCTGTCGAGGGTATCGAGCCATTACCTGATCGAGTTGACAAGATCGTTTCGTACAAACAACCAAAACCATTGCCGATCTCAAATGTTTTATGGGTTAATAAATTTCTACAGAAAATCGTCGCCTACCACTGCCGTAACACAACTTCTGATATTTAGCCTTTGCAAAGATACATGCACAAGAATGCAAAAATGATAAATGCGACGTGGAATGGACTTCTGATGCTTTGTGTGCCTGCCTTTGAGAAATTTAAAACTCAAATCACAAATGCAACACTCTTAGCCCACCCATCAGACATCTTACCGTTAGGGCTTCCCGTTGATGCTTCGGATTTTGCAGTCGGATCGTCGCTCAACCAACAACATCAAACACTCAAGTGTTTTAGAACCACTTGGGTTCTTTTCAAAATCATTAAACGACACTCAAAAGCGGTACAGTACGTATGAAAGAGAGTTACTTGCCGCATATATGTTCGTTTATGTTCACTTTCATGTATTTTCACATGTATTGTATGTCGCATATATGTTCTTTCTCTACATATTAGAAGGTAGGGATTTTGTATTATAACTTTGACGACATAGCGAAACTACAAACTATGGACAAGGAATTACAACAGATCAAGGCTAATAAAAATTGTTCCCTTAAATTTGCACCAATCGCATTAACATCGGGAGCGGAATTGATAGTAGACACATCTACAAGTCGTTTGAGGCCTTATTTACCACAATCATTTTGGAAACCAGCTATCGACTCTCTCCATAACATGGCACATCCTGGAGTAAAGGCGTCCATCGTGCTGGTCAAGCAGCGATATGTGTGGCCTTCACTTAAAAAAGATGTCAGACTATGGGCTAAAACATGTTTGGGTTGCCAATGTTCAAAAGTTTCCAAACATATTTCTAGCAAACTAGGTACCTACGAACCAGCCAGTAGTAGATTTTCTCACCTAAATCTGGATATCGTTGGTCCACTGCCACCTTCTGTGGCCCCCACAGTGTTTGTTGGTCTACCTTCCCATAGTGTTTCTTGGTCTACGTTCCCTCTTTGTACCTCACCTCCAAGTGACACCAGTGTGAATAGTGTATGGAGAACCTTTGCGGCTACCAGCAGACTTCTTCGAAGATGGAGCAACATCAAATGACCTACCTGGGCTATTAAATAAATTAAAGGAACACATCCAATCGCTGAGACCTGTAATACCACGCCATAACTCAGCTAAGCAACCCTACGTTCACCCGGATATTCAACAAATCGCCCATGTTTTCGTGTGACAAGATGCTGTGAGAAAACCCTTACAACCTATTTATGAAGGACCATATAGAGTGATTTCACGAACCGACAAATTCTTCGATCTTGAAACTCCCAGAGGCACGAAAAGGATCTCTATTGACTGCTTTAAACTAGCATATTTGTTATCGAAGTATGGATACAATTGTACATCAGACCCAACATTGCACCACAAGCAGGAACAATCCTCACCCAGTAATCTAACCCTACACTGCAAGAAGCAACAGCATTCATCTAGTGCTCCAAACAAATTCGCCACCCAAGAACAACCAGACAAGTTCAGGACGCATAAGCATAATACTCCAAGTCGTCTGATTTTATAATTCTTTATGTAGTTGTTGAAAACTTCATATAGTTAACATAAAACAAATAATTTCCATTAAATGAACAGAACACCTTTAATTAAGCGCATACGTGGGCTCATAAACATAAAACAAATAATTTCCATTAAATGAACAGAAAACGAGTTATAAATTATAAGCATACGTGAGCTCAACGTGTTTTATGAGTCGACGGGATATTTTTCTTTTTTTTCTCCTGTATGGGTTTACTTGATTTTTTTCATATTTCATATTTAGCCATTTCTTATTTTTAGGTGAAACGAGAGACAGATAATTTCTCCATATAAACAAAAACAAAGGTACTATATAGGAAAACAAAAAAGGCCCCTTCCCCATTTAAGCCCCCTCAGAACATTTGAATAATAACAAGCTTACCTGATATTAAAGAATACTTGATTCTCACTAAACATGAGGAGTTTAATCAAAATCGTTAAAGCTATTCTTGAGAAAATTGAAAAAAAAAAAAAAAAACAGGTAAAGATGGGAAAAAAAATTATGGAATTAAAAGTGTCTCCTCCGTTTGATTAATTTTGATGAAATTCAAGTCGAAGGAAGTCGAAATTTTTCATGATCGCAATTCTTTCCCTTACTATATATTTCATGTATAGGTAAGTGAAAGTAAAAATGTTACTATTAACAGTTATAGGGCATTAAATTCTGCATTTAATGCTATCAGATACATGTTTTTTGGACCACATCATATTTTAGAGCTCATCAAAGGAATATTCCAGTAGAACTGAAAATTTAGATAAATCTCCAATAATTGCAACAAAAGGTTTTGTTGACTTAATTTTCCCCTTTCATAGTTCAAGGTTTTCCCCCTTGGCATAGTTATTCGAAGGTTTAGGGGTAAATGTGCCACCACAAAGGTGTGCTTTAGCAGATGAATGTATATACACTGTACAGTACTCTCTTACCATTTGAAAATCTTTTTATCCAACCTCGAACCAATTTTTTCCTCGTTAAATATACAGTCATATTTTCATAGTATGCATCTTAGGCAAGAACACAAACTAAGAATTATCAATTAGTCAGCACTTGATTCGACAAACTGTTTGAATCCTCTCTTGTCACTCTGGTATCCAATTATTCCAATATCATTATTACCGGCGATTTCAATGTAAACCTACTTTCTGAATCCTCGGAGAAGTCCTTTCTAACTGACCTCCTGCATTCCCTCAATCTTTACCTAGTTCCCTACTATCCAATACATCACACGCAATACTCTGATACTTGGCTAGACCTGTGCATTTCTGATTCTCCTGTAAAAATCATTTCATCTTCGCTATGTCCTGTTCCTTTTCTCTCATCACATGACATCATCCAGATTTCAAATGACTTTCCCGTCAAACGTTTCTCTCCTAAGGTCATATCATCTCGCAATCTAGTCTACCTTTCCTACGAATCCCTTCAATCCGATCTCAACGCCGTCCTATGGGATATCATAAATTCCTATGATTCTGACGATTCCATGGTCTCCTTCCTAACCTCAAATTTGAAATCCATTTTAGATATCCACTCACCCATGAAAACCCGAACCCTACGTCGCCCCACTGCACCTTGGCTGACTTATGAAATAAAGGATTTGATGAAAAGAAGGGAAGCTGCAAGATGCAAGTTTCGGTGTACCCGTTTGGCAGTTGATTATGCATCTTTCAAAAAGCTTAGAAATGTGACCCAATCCGAAATCCGACGAGCTAAATCCCTCCACTTCCACAATGCCCTCTCCAATGCCCACAATCCTAAAAATAAATGGAAAATTCTTCGTCAATTATCCCTCCTTGGTTCCAATAACTCCAGTTCCCTTCCGTTCACTCCAGATGATCCCATTTCTCATCCTTCAATTCTTTTTTAACCCTACCTGCAGTTATCAATAACTAATCATAATTTCAATCCGGAAAATTTCTTTTTTTCCCTCATTACATACGATGACCTTTTTACCACAGTCCTAAAATCCCGCACTAACAATTACAGTTCAGACGATGTTCCAGTAAAGCTAATTAAGTCCTGCCTCCCCTCACACATTCCTGTTCTCTATAATATTTACAACTTCCCGTTACAAAACTCGTTTTTTTTTTTTTGTTTTTTTTTTATACCTATAAATAAGGTTTATAGGTTACCTACAACTCGGTTTTCCCTTCTTCCTGGAAAACCGCTCTAGTCCGACCTTTGAACAAAACCTCAAACCCCTCCACAATGAATGACCTCCGTCCTATTACCTTTCTCTCCTATCTCTCAAAACCGTTAGAACGCCTTGTTCAAAATCAACTGTCGAAATTCCTAGATGAACGCTCCCTCCTAAGCCCACTCGAATCTGGTTTCCGATCTGGTTACTCAACTCAATCTGCTCTCCTAAAAATTACCCATGACCTCCAAACCTCCATCGAACTCCGAAAGCTAAATATTCTTATCCTTCTAGATTTTTCCAAAGCCTTTAACACAGTCGATCATAACATCCTTCTTACAAAACTCCACCTATCTAGCAGTGCCTTACATTGGTTCAAATCTTTTCTTTCAGATCGGTCACAGTATGTAGTCGTTCCTGGTCAACCTCCATCCAAAACACTTCCCCTCTCCTGCGGCGTCCCTCAAGGATCCTCTCTATCCCCACTCTGTTTGCTATTTATATTAATGACCTTCCTCTTCTGATTCACCACTCCCAATGCCATATCTATGTTGATGATTTCCAAATATACCTATCTTCCCCACCTTCCGAGTTGGTGCCAGCGACGAAATAGGTTCAAGAAGATCTGAATCGAATCAGTCTCAGGGCAGAGGCTAACAAGTTGAAGCTGAATGCAGAGAAAACAAAGGCAATTTTAATAGGCTCCAATCACCTCCTTAATACCGTCCATAACATCCCACCCCTGTTCCTAAATAACAATCCCAACAAATTTTATCCAACAGTCAAAAACCTTGGTGTAACCTTTGACCCTTTAATGGTCTTGGGCCTCTCTGGAGACCTGAACTCAGAAATATTCAAACCGGGCGGAAAGACAATAGTTCCTACGGGTTCCGTTAGACTTCAGGAGTTTCACGATGAGATATCGGGAGTCTCCCGCCTCCCGGGGCCGAGAATTACTGAAGAGTGTCGAATACGGGCCTCCGGAGAGGCTTGTGAGCGTCCCAGGTACCTGTAAGGGTGATTGCCTTTCTAGAAGCACTTGTGAATATTTGTGTATCGTGTTCCTCAATCACTCTCTCTATAACATTATAAAGATATGTAATCTTTAAATGTGTGTTGTGAGCGTCCCAGGTACCTGTAAGGGTGGTTACCTTTCTAGAAGCACTTGTGAATGTTTGTGTATCGTGTTCCTCAATCACTCTCTATAACATTATAAAGATATGTAATCGTTTACTTATACATTACTAATGTCATTTAATTTTTTTTTTTATTCAGATCTTTTTGTCGCATACTTGTTATTGACTAATAAGTTTTGAAATTTTAGACGAAAAGTTTGATTTTTTTTTTCAATGGTTTTTCATTGATATAAAATTAAACTAATTATACTTTATATCAATACCTCTATATTATTCCTAAAAGCGAATTATTTTGTAGCTCTTTCCATTTTATTGGCCGCCGAGATTCTTGATCCGGCACTAAATACCTCCATTACAGGCCGGAGTTCTTACTATATCGAAATGCCACCGCCGCCTACACTGATTCAGGATTCCGATGTCCAAATGGACACGTGGACATCTAATAGGGACGATTTTGATGTATCTATACTTCGTTAGAAGAAAAAAGTTCATTTAGAAAGGAAATTTAGAAAATAAATATTTGATCAACCTCCAGCTGGTTCTTCCAACGTCGATATAAGCAGTCGCTTATACAGGAAGGTGGATCACGCACAACCCGGAAAAGGACTTGGAGAATGTGTTGTCCAAGAAGCAATCTCGTTATACGAGAACAGGGGATTTATGCTTTATTTCAGTAAATTCCGTATCAAGTGTAAAACTCACGTGGAACTTACTGAAAAAAGGTTTTGTTGGTTTTACAACCTATTGCATATAAGTGTATTTTTACTTTTTGCCATATAATTGCTGAATAGCAATAGGGCAGGGGTTTCTTTTGGGAAGCGAGAAATGAGGAGGGAAGAGGGCTCAACCGCTGGGCCCTTTACACGAGGCGCGGCGCTGCATGGCGGGTTTGCGTTTTGCATACTCTGTGTGCGCGTAAACCTCCAGAGAGGCAATCGCCCATAACTTCTGGCAAACATTTTTTTTTTTCAAAATGATTCCAAAAATAGTTATTTTAGGTCCCCTGGGAATTATATACAACACCATTTTGCTTCCAACTATAACAGCGAAATTTGCCCGTTAAGGGGTAAAGCTCCATCCAGCGTCCTTTTTAAACCAATGGAAGTTCTTATTCTCCTTATATATTTTATTTTATTTTTTTATTGTAATTTTTATTTTTTTAAGAAAATATAAATACTATTTAACCAATCTGTAAATAAGTGTGTAAATATGTATATATTATTAGATGTGAAAACTAGTTTCTTTCACCTGAGCAAATATTTAATGTGTATTTTATTTTCTCTTTTTAAACTAGAGGTTCCCTAATTATTTTTAGTCATTTAGTATCATTTTAATTTGTTTATTTAAACTTTAAGGCTCTAAAGCCCCCTTTGTAAATTATTTAAATTTGTTCTCAAGGGACACTTGTCCCAGAACAAGTAAATAAAGAATTTATTAGTTTATTGATAAGCTAACATTATTTATCTAGCTAATAAATAAAAAATACCTCCAGAAGGTTGCTGCTTTCTTTGAGGTAAAGGTTGTGATGGAATATTACTTTTACATTTTGACTTTTTCTTGTTCAGTAGTAACCTTAAACGCTCTCTCATTTCTTGATAGTTTCTACTCATAGGAGCAGCAGAAGGCTAAAATAAAAAACAATACTTTAAACTAAAATAATTTTCTCAATAAATTGTACTAATTTGTGCTATTATGGCTAATCAGAGAATGTTTCAGTGGGAGTCCTAAATTTTGCCTATCCAGGTGACCCACTATAAAATCATTTTAAGGTAAGTATTAAAATGTTGAAATCAATAAGGAATACTTTTTACTGTTCTTTTTCAACCCAGACATTGTATATATATATATATATATATATATATATATATATATGGGGGGGGGGCTCAGTGAAACAGTCGGTGCGCTGGGCGAACCAAAAGGTCTAGAGCAACTAAATTCAGACAGTGAGCGGATAGGATGACTCCAAAGAATGTCAGCAATTTTCGGCTTTCTACTTGTTGTGTGACAGACTCCACGTGCCAAAGTGCGGTTTTGTGGGGTAAAACTAAAATTTTTCGTCGAACCGATTTTCGTCTCTAGGTATGAGTTATTATTTTATTTGGTCTACTCTTACAACTTTTTCATTATCCATGTATCTCTTAAGATTTTGTCTGACTTTGGCTTTCCTACCTTTCCACGTTCATTGTAGGAAGATAAAGACATCAAAATGGCTAGTATGGGGTTCCTTGAAACAGGGGCGTTCGGGGCACAATGAAATGTTTCATGGAATCCGACGAGTGTTTCATTGCGCAATAAGCAGTCGGTTTTTTCATTTTCTTACAGTTTGGTACGAAATTGAGAGCGGAACACCAAAAAAACTGTCTTAATTTATGACAACTTTCTTCAAAAGTTAAACTTTCCTCTTTCCTGCAGAATTTTGTGGCTATCATAAAGCAGAAGAACGAAAAACCGACTGGAAGCCGAATAAAGTTTTTTTGTTAATTATGGTGTTGTTTTTTTTATCTGTTTCATTGTACCCCGGGCATGGGGCACCATGAAACAAAATTATTTTTTTGGAAAATAGCTGCTCGCGGTCAGATATGATGCATAAAATAATGTTTAACGCATTTCTTACATAGATTAGATCCAAAGGTAACATGGAAAAAATAAAAAATTGAAAATTAAGTCTCAGGTGGGGTGCTATGGGCAAAAAAAACTTTTGTGTTTCATTGTGCCCCATCTCCCCCTATATATATATATATATATATATATATATATATATATATGCATATACATACATACATACATACATACATACATACATACATATATTACATATATACAATCATTTAATTCCAATGTTTATCATTTAAATAATTTTAACTGAAAAGAAAATATAAGACATGGCCAGAATTTGAACCAGAGTCTCTGCATTGCAGTACTCTAACCATAATGCATGATCTAAGGCATTTTAATACTAAAATATTTACACTCCCACTTGTAATAACTTTAAAAGTTACTTGAACCACTGATATATTACATCAATTTACAAAGTGAAAAAGATACTTACAAGTCCATGACCGAATACTTCACAATAACAACAGTCACAATGTCGTGGGTCTGATTGTGAATTATCTGAATGAGAATCATCATTTGTCTGGACTTCATCTTCTTCTGAAATCAAATATTTGACAATTATGATATGGAGATGAAGTTCGGCTTGTAAACTATTCATGGACACCTTCTACTACTTAAGACTAGTATTAGTGATAGTAATAATAATATTAGGGTGATATTAAAATTTAATTTACTACAATCAGAGAACAAAACTTCCTAATAAATGCTGAAGTTTCAAGATAACTTTCATTTGAAATTTTTAATTATGAGCATAATAAGAGCATTTAGATATGTTCCTTTTACACTAATATCACAATGTTTTATCACTATCTCTCATTCTCATTATCTCCAATGACTCAATCCATGATTAAAAGCTTTTCTGTTTTAATTCGTTTTCATTTTGTAGCAGTAATCAAAGCATAGGGGAAAGCATGGTAGGAATTCAGAGAGATTTTAGGGACAAACTTCCAACAAAACCAAAATCTCTCCTAAAGAGTGTTGAAATTATAAGGCAAGCGAGACGGGGTGGCGGGATGGCCGAGTGGCTAAACGCGATAGAAAATACGCATTGCCACTGACAACCGGACAGATGATTTGAAAACCACAAGATAGCAAGTTCAAAACCCGGAGCCAGGGGAAATTTAATAATACTCGGCATTAATCCCCCACCGTGTCCCCTGGCCCGGGAAACCCCATATAGCCTAAACGGCGAGGAAGGGGTGGACCGGAAAAAAAAAAAAAAAAAAAAAAAAAAAAAAAAAAAAAAAAAAAAAGGCAAGCGAGACAATTCTAAAATTTATATAATTAAGCAAAGTAAAGGAAAACTTCGGATTAAAACTGAAAATAGAATGGCAAGATGGAAAGAATATTTTCAAGAACTCCTAGGTGGAATAGAGGTTAGCATCATTCAATAATATCAGAGTATCTGGGTGGAGGAGGATTTTTTAGATGAAGAAGAGTTGGATCAAGCACTGGAAAACATGAAGTTAGAAAAATTAGCATGCAGAGATGGTGTAACAACTGAAATCCTCACATACATAGGAGAACATGGAGGGAAAGTTCAGCTCTATCTTATTAACCCATTTGTTCCCAGAACTTTTTTGAATATAGAAAATTATGAAAATAATTTTTCACATTTACATTCACACCCTGAAATGTGATATATAATAAAAAAAAAAAAAAAATCAACACAGGGACTGAGATAAGCCCTGTTGCAAAAACGCAACCCTAGGAACTTAGGTAGTCATTTGAAAAAAATCATTACTAAATGTTGTTTTGAAAGAAAATTAGAAAACAAACTCTGTGGAATGCCATGTTGTACAATATTCATTTATTGCTGGACAACACAAGAGAAATCTAATTGTAGTATGTATAATTTTGAATCGGCCATTACGGTTGATGACAAAGAGGCTTCTGCCAAACGATAAATATATGTCTCATATCCTCATCACTACTGTCTCATCTGAAATTACCACTGTCAGAGGTGTTATACATAAATCTAGCTTGAGAGCATTTTTTTTCTTCTAACATAGGCATATAATCGTGAAATTCGCATGATGAGTACATTGTCTTAGGCTTTTAGAGACTGGCCGAAAAAATAAAATAGTTCTTATTATTCATTTTTTGCATTAATTTCACTAAAAAAAAGAAGTAGTAATACGGAAGTAAAATCAGTTAAACACCCTTTCTTCCCAGTGTTGCGTTTTCACAACAGATGAATTTGCATTATAAATACTGAAGCAAATGCTATAGATGAACACAATTGCCTTTTTTAATAGTATTTTTAAATGCTTATATTCAAGTTGCAATTTGAAACTTCTAACAACATCATAGAGGAAGCAATAAATAAAAATTCTCACAAAACTCAAGCCGGTTACAAATTAAACAGATCGACGATGACACTACAGTCAATGTTTTGTTTAAACTAAGAGGGACTTTATTCGTCTTAGTGTGAGGGACTGTTTTCCAGTCCCCATCCTGAGTGAATTCCAGTCCCATTGGGGGTGAAGATTTGTCGTGAGCTATGTTTATTTCTGGGCATGTCGGCAGTTGCGTTTTCGAAACACTGTGTACAAATGGGTTAATCTAATATGGCGGGATAGCATCATTTTAAAAGATTGGGAAGTCTATTCCATTTTCCCGATATAAAAAGAAGGAGATAATAGAAATTGTAAAAACAATAAGAGTAATTTTTCTACCAAATGTTCCATCTAAGGTATATACAAAAAAAAAAAAAAAAAAAAAAAAAAAAAAAGATAAAACAAAGTGAAAAAAAAAACATAAGAGAAATTTCTCTACCAAATGTCCCATCCAAGGTATATGCATGAAACTTGGGAAGAAGGTTGAGTATGAAGATCAACAGTAGGTTGTATGAGGAGCTGTATAGTTTCCACAACCAGAGAAGAACCCACGAGCTTAACTTTACTATGAGGAAACTATCAGGAATGGAAAGGGGAAAGGGATTAAGCTGCTGTTTTGTGGATTTGACAAAATTCTTTGACCAAGCAAGAAAGGAGGACTTAGGTAAGGCCCTGCAGGAATTAGAAGTGGGCACTGGATAACTGAGAGCCTTTACAGATGAAATAGAAACATTGTGGAACATTCAGCTACCACACCTCTGATGAATTGGAGACAATTAGTGGTATATGAAAGTGCTGCTGTCTCAGTCCTCATCTTTTAATTCTGTTAATTGTTCTCCTGAAATCAGCCCTGAAAAAAGCCAAATTTAAAATCTGAGGTTTTCACATCAGCTTACAAAACATAAGGTCAGTGAGCTACAAATTAATGGGGTATGCTGATAACCTGGTGGTTTTCGGAAAAGATGATAGTGATCTCTAGTATAACAATCTGATTCAGAAACAGAAGCTTACAAAAACAAAGAAAGAACAAAACAAAATAATGAGGATTGAAAAGCCAGGGATCAAAATTCACATATAGCAGGTGGAATAAATTGAGCACGTGGAAAGCTTTAAATATCTAGGAACACACCAAGAGGAGGTTTTACATGGTTTCATTTGGGTCCATTCTTATCTTTTTGCGAAGATTTAACAATTTTTAGATGCACTTCTAAACTATAAATAAGACCCATTTTTAAAAAAGAACTAAAATATTTTCAAGATGAAAGGATATCCATGATAACGAAGTAGCAACAGCCCTTGAACAGCTATTGTCTGAAAACTTTTGAACAAAAGAAATTATTCAAACTATAATATTTTTCTTTATCATCACTGATTTAATCAAAACTAATGTAATGATGCTACCATATCATTCTGGATTAGAAATGAAATTAATTGGTGTTAATATTTTTAGGAAAGAGCAATAAATGAAGGATGCTGAAGCTTTAGGCCGTCATTAAACACACATACACTACTTCCTCATACAAACAGATATATACTTTATAAATATAAAAATTCTTTTAATTACTTGTAGTATTTCCCCCTCTTATAATTTTTTTTCGTATCTATTATTTCCCTTCTTTATTATTTATTTATATTCATTTTTAATAAAAAAAAAAAAAAAAAAATCATTCAAATATGTTTATTGCATCTACAATCTATGTTTTTATCTATGTTTATCGTTAAATTTTACTCTTCTGATCCAAACTTTAACACTCTTGTTTAAAATAGCCTTCACACAATACTTTATAGTAGTCTATGCAGAAGAAATAATTTCATTTTTAAAAGTTAAAACATGATTTTCGCTCTCCAGTTTGTGTGAATACATGGCACCTTCCAGAACTTCTAGGGGTTGCTTCTTCAATGAGGATTTCTTCTTTTGTTTTCAGGAAAATATTAATTATTTTTCTAACATACCATGGAACAGGTAGTCATCTCATTATGATATTTTTCATAACTAAAAGGGATAAACTTTATATATATAAAAAAAAAAAAAAGACTAATCCAGGCAATGGAATTTTGACATTATTAATTGCCTAACTGTTAATTAAAGCAATGTAGAAAACGCTAAAAAAGAATAAAAGAGAATATTGTGCCAAATATTGTATTCAGAACACATTTCATCAACAGTATGCAAAAAATTTTATATAACTGTAAAAACCGTGCAAATTTCACTTACAGGGAGTAATAACTTACCTATAGAACTTTATCTTGGACTGAGAGCTATGATTCTACCTTTAGAGAGCTTTTTTACATCTAGGGCCATGCCACAGAAGGAAGGTATTGAAATTTATAGCTCTAAAACTTTAGGCCTACTTATTAGGAAAATTTCAGAGGTAATTAGGAAACACCACTCCCCCTCTACACACATTACTGTGTTGCTTTGTACTAAGCATAGATGACGGTTAAGGTTTGCAATCTTGATATATTGAATCCCTTTATAGAATAAATAAAATGCCATTGTGGAAATAAGGTTTAATTTGTTTCCTATTTATTTGCTTAATAGAATGTATGCTATATAAAAAAATGTATATGTCGATTCCTACTCTAAGTAAGGAGGGTCATAAGTGAAATTAAAGTAATGCAGGCTATGTAACAAGATTGTTACATATGATACCATTTTTAATATTAAGTACTCTGTAATATAACTCTGAGAATTGATGTTTCTTTCATTTCAAAAGAGTTATATTCATCGACAATTCAAATTATTTTTTCTGATAGAAATGTTCATAATTAAGTACTCTATGTTTTTCAATAGATTTTGTTCAATAGATCTTATACGCTGTTGCATATAATTTTTTCTTTAATACATTTAAATAAGAATCCCAGCAGATTCATTTATAGTACAGCACTCTTCTTTTTATTGTTAAACAAGATATAAAATACTAATTTGCAATATGAGGTAAGTGGGTCAGAGGACCATATCCAGTCTTTAACTGGATAATGGTAATTTTAATTTATATCATACTTAGACAGTTTAAACTAATATTAATCACATCAGTTTCTATTCCCTTAGTAGTAAGTATATTTTTCGGCTATTGAATACCTACATTGATCAGGGATAAACAAATATAGAGTGTTTGGAGATATCTTTGTAACGATTAAGCTCCATGTAGGACATTACCAGATGAAATCAGAGGATCTGGATCTACGAGGTTCTATAAGCAGAACATCCTAAAGGGTGTTTAAAACCACCCTGTAAATGACTCGTCTCAGTCTCAGTTTGTCTATGATTCAGATCCAATTTCATCACAATTCTACGTACATATTCTAACATAAATATTCTGTTATCAAAAGCATGAACTGGTTAATTCAGTAATCAATGTGTAACTTACGATCAGCATATTGAATTCTTTTTATATCACTGTGCTTAGAACAGTGAACATGATGAGGATTTGTTTCAGTACTAGAGTCCTTTGTGTTCCTTAAATCTGAAAGATAAACCTCAAATAACATTAAAATTATAATAATATTAAGATTTAAAATAAATTATAAGCATTAATATTATTATTTAATAAATTAGAAAAAAAAACATGATTGAGGAGCAACTTCAAAACAATAAGGATTGTATTTATTCTGATGCTTAAATGTTTCAGTAAACAAGTATTTCTGTTAAAGTTAAATAAGTGACTTAGTGTTCTTCATAGAAACTAACAACCTATTGGATTGGTAACACCCGCATGAATGATTTTTTCATAATTATTAGGATTGGTCCAGATTAATTTAGCCATTTCATTAACTTAAAACAATAATAACATGCTGGACCCAAAGGCTCATCTTGTAAACCCACAAATCATAGAAGCTTATAAATTCTATCATACCCCACAAACCAAAATCATTTACCATGAGTGACATGACAAATATCAAACTGTCTGTCCCATTTCATAAGCCTAACTCTTTGAACTATAATTTGCTTAAATTAAGACACTTTCACTGTTACCCAAGTAATCTATTCATAGATTAACTGTTGTAATCTAGAATTCAACATAATGAAATACATAGCTAGAAGCTGAGTTCTGCTAAGTGTTAGGCGAGTTGGAATTCTATAATAAAGGGAAAGTTACTATTTGGAATCATCCATATAGAGCTACAGGATATACTCTCTGTTGAAAATAAGCCGCCAATCTCTTTGCCATCCTATGAACATATCCTTCAGAAATTGCAGTAAATTAAGATATAGTCCACTAAGAAATAAGACAAGGCATTTGGAAACCTTTTAAGCTCGTAATACAGAAAATGAATAAAAATAATTACAAATCAGGGAAGGAACCAGATGTTTTCCAGTTCCTTAACATTTTATTAGAACAGAACAGAGAGAAGAAAAGGTTACCATCCACTATATAATATCTGTATCATAGAATATAAGCAGTTCTGATATCACATCTCAATCACACAGATTGGACCAAAATTTTCCAATGATTCATTTGAGACCCTTGGAGTGTGGTGGCTGAATAATCCAATAACCACAAAGATATATCAAAAGCTATCGGTGTAATATAAAGGATGTTCACCACTCATTCATGAAATGAAATAATAGAAATAAATAAAATAAACTGAGCAGAAATTACTACTTATTTTGAATAGTTATTGTTCCATTTTCACTCAAGAAGCTCACCCCCTGGTTGTCATCTTATTCCACTACCTAGGCCATAGCACCCTTTGGCTCTTCCCTCTATGTGAGAGGATGGAGAGGGTGTAGGAACTGTTTTAATGAACGTCACACACAAAGTGTCTGAATGCGAATCTAGATGGAATTGTCGGATCTGCAACAAAAGACACCACAGCATTCTTCACCAAGAAGCTGAGGAGCCTGACAATGCTGGAGCTTCTGCCACCGTGACTTTAAGAAATGCTGGAGTTTTCATATAAATATGTAATGCTTCCTTGCTCATCACAACAAAGGCCGTATTCCAGCCATATCAATGAAATTACAGCTTCCACTCCTATTTCATGAGTGCTTGGTAATACTTAGAGGAAACCCTATAAAGCTTGTTGAAATTGTCAACTATACCTTGAAAACATATCATGGGCCAGAAGAAGTTTTGTTTGAAGCTCTTGTGGTTAACCAAGTATCACCTCATTTTACTGGCACTCTAGTCTCCGAATCACTCCTCTCCTCACTCATCAATTTTGACTTAGCTGATAGATCATTGGGTACTCCTAGGATTATAGGTCTCTTCTCTCTAGGTTTCGATATCTTCGGAACCGACACCAATGAAACTCTCATTCTTACCTTCATCAAGCCCGGGCCACCAACATATCTTTCCTAGTCATCTCATAATATTGGGTCTAACATCGAACAAGATTCAAAGCTAAGAGTAGTCTTAGACGCTTCGTGCATGTCTTTGTTGGGAACATGCCTTTTAGATGAGTCCATCCCACGATACATGACTTCCTTCAACACCCATTGTACACAAGTTGGATTCTGCGATGCCTCTATTAAAGATTACGCAGCAGTGTCTCTCAGCTCAGACAACACTGAGGGTACAGTGAAGCTGTCCCTCAACTTGGTGACTAACAAAGTAGCTCCAATCAAATTTGTGTGCATAGCTCACCTGAAATCATGCTCAGAAATTGCAATCAGCCATACAAGTTTCGTCAATTCATATCAAAGGAATTTCTCAGACAAGCTGTAAATGTTTTACAGATTCCAATTATGTCCGGCCTTGGTTGAGGCTTCCTATACACACTTTGAAAGTGTTCGAACCCTCCAGCATGTTTTCCACTTATACTCATCCATACCACACAGCAGATTTCAACCCACCATGATGTAGCTAACATAATTTTATCAAAGTAATACTATTTTCTTAAATTAGGATGAAGAATTAAATCTTACTTTTATTCGTGCCCTTTTTAGCAACAGATATAGAATGGTCCAAACGATTAAATTTATTTTTCTGGAACGATCCTTGCCAAATCTGAAACAGGTAAAAAATGTTTGCTAGGTAAAATTCTGTTAACTGACACCTTCTCTAAATTGAACACCCCTCCTAATGGAAAATTTATTCAAAGTCCCAACCAATCAGGTACAAATTTAATGCTTTTCAACCCCTTTATAAAATATATTATAAATATTTACCCACTTTAACTCTAAGTTAGACCCTTTCTCACTTTCCCTAATTATATTTAGTCAGTTACTTTTCAAATATAATCATGACATTCAAAAACAAGAAATTCGCTCTTATTAAGAAGAAATTTGAAAGTGATAAATGGTAATGTTTCTGATATAATTTAATATAAATACTATCTTTTTTACTTTACCCCTCTATAATGGATAAAATAATCTACACCATAGATGTCCGTTATAGAGAAGTTTTACTCAAAGATAAAATAGCTTTTTTAGCAACTTTTGAAATCAAATAAACAACCAAAAAGAATTTCTAAGCACTAATTTAGAACACCAGTGTAATTCATATGATACAGGTTGTAACATTCCTTTTTACTACTTAAATGATTCAATCACAAACAATGGTTTATCTTTTACAAAGGAAAAAATCAAAAGAACATAAATACAGTAGAGCCATGTTAGTCCAGATCATAATTGTACGTTCATCCTTCAACTTCATGAGCAGTTAGTATAAAACATGTTTTTATTTTTTATGTACAAACAAATTGATTGGTACATAATAATCTTAAAATCTAGATTGAGGAATAGGAGATAACAATAATCATAAAAGTTATTGAAACGTCAAGACTATGTTGTTAAATATATTTTGATCCTTTACTACCAAAAGAAGTTCATGGAAATCGGTGAACTACCCTTGCCAGGATTCATTAAAATCCAAAATGATCTATAAATAAATATCACCTAGACATATCTAGTTATTAATTAGTTTTAAATGAATACAAAGTGTTGTTATAAATGTTATATGGTTGTGAATTGTTAATTATTATTTTTTGTTTTATGAACTATTATATCTTATATTATACATTATTTAGAACATTAAAATAATAACCTTTATTTTTAAACAAAATAAGATAAAAATATACATAAAATTTATATTTTGTTTTACATCTGTCATTCAAATTGTACTAAATCAAAATTTAGATTATCTTGGTAGAAAGTTTTCCTTGTGATCAATTATATGTTGAATAATCCCATATTCAGTCTTAATAAATTCAATAATTGATTACAAAGTAGTGGAAGTTTCAGAAAATCAGGGAGTCTAGGAGTTCTGGCTTCTGAAATTCCCATATAATTCCCGCATATCCCCCCTCCCCCACCAAACACCTCGTGAGAAAAAAAAGTATTTACTTTACAATTAATATAATGAAAGGTAATAAAAATATAAGACAGTGATAAATATTTGGTCTTATAAAGTTATCTCATATTAATTTGCATATTATAATTAAGGCCCGATTTTTTTTTTTTCAAAAGGCATATGAGGGGATTCCAAACTTGTACTAAGACAAAATTGACAAAATTCATTAAAAAATAAATAACTCTTTCAGGACGGGGTAACAAGATGAAAATACTCATAAATTAACTGGGCTTGATAGTAAGATAACCTATTTACTGTTGATCCCTCTGTTTTTTGCTCTATCAGCAAAAACATATTGTTTCGATGTATTCAAATGTTTCAAGACATCGATTTTTTTCTTTGATATATTGATGTTTTTGCTTTCTATAATCCATCCCTATATATTTAACAGGAAGTGACTAGTATATTACGCCACAACATGGTCGCAATCCTATTTAGAATTCCAAACCTTAAAAGAGATCACTAAACAGGATTGACCTTTGGCAGTAATTTTTATTAATTTAATTCGAAGTTCTGTTAAGAAAATGGTTGAATAAAATTCCTGCATTTTCGCTTCAAAATTAAAAATTCCCATATGATTCCTGCACGCTAGACCCCCAGGAAAATAAAATAATTTCTTTAACCTTTAAATGTAAAAAATATGAACCTAACGAATACAGATATCAACAAAGAAACACCAATAATTAAATAAAAAAGTAAACTTTATAATATGGTATACATAAATAAATCATCTCAACTTATTAAAAAAAATGAATAGAATAAGGTTTTATGGAAAACTTTATTTCTTGCAAGCCTATCAATAAAATCAAAAATATCATGAAAAAAACCAAAGATAAAATTCTATTAATTGAGCAAATAGACTTAGTATACCATATTAGTGAGCAATGCTATATTGGAAATACTTCAACAAATCTAAAAACCAGAATTTATAACTATAAAAATAATTTTAAAGAATCCAACACTGCTATATCACTATACTACAAAATATAAATAACAAAAAATTAACTTTGAAATAGTAAAAATTTTACATAAAAAGAAATACATTAAAACAAAGTATTATAGAATCTATACATATTAAAGAGAAAGAAAAAGAATTGTTTAATAATGAAAAAGATTCAGAAATTGTAAGTAAATATTATTGCACAATAATAAATAAAATATAACATTAAAACTAGTAGTAAGAGGTAGAAAGTAAAATGCTTAGTGGGCCATGTATTGAGATCATTCAATATACTAAATGTAACAAATAAAAAATATTATTATATATTTTACAAATAAAAACACATATGACAATATAGTTTGTAAACTACAATAATATAATTGACAAAATGCTGAAAGCCTTATACTGCATAGATATTCATTATAGGGTTGTTGAGTAATCTTTTCATCTAATTGGTTTTTTATTTAATATTAGTTTTATGGATCTGTGTTTTGACAGTGCTGCTGTTTGAAATACAAATATTTATTTAGGATTAATACATTATGAGCTGTACAGTAGCAATATTTTAATGTCTAAAATTTTTATTATATTCTTAATATTTGTTATTTTGATTCATGTTAAATTATTAATTTTTTAATGAATTTGAATTTAAGGTGATGGATATGGACAAAATGCCAGAAACATCAACTACTTTGTAATTAATAAATTAATATATTGAGACTGAATATGGGATTATTTAACATTTAATTAATCTAGTTGAGGTTTCAAGTTCTACCACTCTGGCAACCACACTAAGTAACCATCAGTTTCCACTATTTCCAATCGAATGCTACTACCCGGTGGGCCAGACCCCCCCACAACCCTATGAACTGCATATCGTTGTGTTCCTTAAGATAAAAGATTAAGAAAAAGCCAATGTGCCCAGAAAAAAAGTTGGCCTACTATACCAAAATGGCATTCAAACATGGCGGAATAACAAATTTGAGTTTAGTTCATTTTTTTATCTCTGACATTTCGCCATAACTGGTCTTTTATTAAAGCTGGATAGTTCTAGATTCAGAATAAATAAACAAACATACAAAAATAATTAGTCTAGACAACATAAAATATCTTCAAAGTCCATTTTTCAAGTCACTCGCGCAAAAGTTAAAACTCCAAGTTAATTTGTGATTAAACAACCATCATTAACTAGAGCATTAAGAGCAACTATTCTTCTTTAAAAATCACTGGTCAAATTTGAAAATATGTCAGTAATTTTGACAAATTGACGGTCAAGTTCCATTTTACAGTATAATTTTCTAATTGGCTCATCATTTCCTTTAGTTCATAGGCACTTTTAGCGATTAGCACAATGTCATCCATGAATAGTAGTGTATTTATACGGATGTTTCCGATTTTTATTCCTCCTTTCAAGTCATTTATATAAGCGGAAACTAGTGCCAGAATCAATAAGCAACCCTGTTTTACTTCCAAAGTGTTCACCAAATCCTACAATACTATCGTATTTTCTGCAGGGTACATACTAATTTCAAAGGGTTTAAATATTATATTATACAATAATTTCAGTTTTTAAAGCTTCTGATTTCCTTAATCTTTTTTTTTTTTTTTTTTTTTTTTTTTTGCAATGTCCCATGGAATGAAATCTCTTCCACATCTTTCTTTCCTGTATTTTGTGAATCTAAATAGAATGTGGCGAGGATCTTCAAGTGATTTAAGTTTGTCTCAATTTCCATTCTTCTCAGTTTGCATGAGAATAAGACATTTTACTGTGGGCCCTTGGTTCGTTCTTGATCTTGAAATTTGTGCTACAGTGTTAGTTAATTCATAAGTTCTTAGGAAACTAGACTAACTGTTTGCTGTACTTAATTATATGCACTTCCCATTTTTTGAATTTTCCAGGTATATCGATCTTGCCATTCTTTTATTTTTATTAATTTTTTAATTTTAGAAGATTGGTAAAGGGTACTTTAGTAGTTACCTCTCTCGCGCCTACAGCTCTTTTATTGCATTTTATAATGTTGAGTATTTCTTATTCTTATATATATTTTTTCTACTAATCCATTACCCACGCCATCATACCAATTAACTGGGTCTGAACTGCAGAGACTCTCAAATAACAGCTATAAAACTGAATGCATCGGTTGAAGCATAAGAGTGCATGTCTATCTCATAGCAGGCACTAGGTCCATGCAGCAGATTTTGTTTAAGATTTTATTCGATACTTTTTTGAAATACATGAATTTTTTTTGTAAAATAAGTCATGTTTTTCTCCATAGTCTTTCGGACTACCATGAGTGTAACAATAATTTGATGTAGGTAAACTTTTTTGGAATAAAACAAGTCATATTTTTTTGCATGGGCTCTCAGACTACCATGGCTGTTTATAGCTCTTACAGTTAACAATTCTCTAAACAGGCAGAGGAACATATTTTGTAGCAATAAATTATTTTCCGAGTAATAACTTTTTGTTAAACACCAAAAGTACCTCAATATTACAAAACTTAAAAGAATAAATATAAAGTTCAAATTCTTTATTTAAAAAAGGTCAATTTTACAAAAAGTTTACCATACAAAATGGTAAATCCGCATCAATAAATGCCAAAGAATATTAAAATAAGTAAAATGCAACGAACCAAAGAAGAAGAAAAAATTAAACTGCATATTCTATTTGAATTCAGTTAAAACTAGTTAAAATGAAACTCAGTAAGCTAAAATAAATAAATTTTATTTAAAATTTAAGTAATACCTGGTGATCAGACATTTGGGCACACACTTCAGATTCACATTCAGGCATAAACTGTCCGAAATCTAAAAAAACAAACAACAACTAAATATTAGTCATGACTAGATTAGCTGGAATACAAAAAATTAAGAAAGTTTGGGTTTATATATGTTACATAACAAAATAAACTGATATAAATAAATCATTTTTACTTCTTTTATCAGATAATCTTTCAATATAAAACTGAGATCAAAATGCTGCCATTCTTATTTCTGATACTTAAATTAAATTAAAAAAAATGCTAAACATTAAAGACATAACTCAATCAACTCTTATTATCTTGATCCTTCATTTCTCTTGTGAGACCAATTAAGAATCCAATAATTCTTTTTACCTACTTGAAATCCCAATGATTCTACATCCACAGTCTAGCAGACTAAAACAACTTAAGACCAGACTTGTCAAATGACTTTTCCCAAAACCCTTACCATCAGATGATATCAATGAATCTTAATCCATTTTTTTTTGTAAGTTTATTCAATATACAAAATTTCAGATTTTTCGAACCTACAGGTTTTGAGATAAAATTTTTTGAAGTAATAAAAAAAAAAAAAAAATCATAAACTGTGCGTTTTTAAAACAGATTTTGGGTCATATCTCAAAATCTATTTGAGCTTGAAAGCTGAAACCGGTGTCATAGTTTTCAGTATTCTGTATTTTTTCTTTTGATATACCACAAGACCGTATTCTAAAAATTATATCTTAATACAATATGAGCGGCTAGCTAAGGATATAGGACAGTGCTGCATAGCGGGCCAATTTTCCAGGTAAGCAAAATACATACGTGAGAAAATAAACTTGATAGACATAAAAGTAATAGTTAGATTTGGTAATGGGTCTTATCTGCAACTATATTTTATATACATTTATTTATATTTTTATAATTGATAAATATTGTAGTAGTCATTTAAAATGATATTTCAGAAAAATACTATTTTAAATATTTACAAAAATGATAAGGGTTTGAAGACTTTAATAAAGTATTATTTGAAACCAACAAATATATTTCAGGATAAGTGAGATTTTGCAGGATTTTTATAAAAATACAATATTACTGGTCGAGTTTCTTATGAAAAAAAAAAATTATGCAAAAAACAATACAATAAACATTTCAAAAATATAAAGATATATATATATATATATATATATATATATATATATATATATATATATAGAGTTATAAAGTTACGTATAGTCAAGGCTAGTTTCTAATATTTTTCTTGAGTGGGATATTTGAAGAAAAAATCTCCCTGATGCAGCGAAACTTTACAAAATTCACACGTATAACACGTTAAACTTTTTTTTTTTATGTGAGGAAAATACATGACTCTGTCTTTGAGATTTCAATTTTGTTCCACCAGTAATTTTAACTAATTTATGCCTTTTGGGATCTTTTGATAACCTCCTTGGAGGATCACTTCTACAGAACGAAGCGGATGTGCCTGGAACAGGATCATCTGTATTGTTAGAAAGAGCTTTGTTAATCCATTCCTTGGCCACATTATGTAAAAACACCTTATACTTTTTTTTTAATGTGGATTAAATACTTTTAAAACTCTAAAAGCATTAAATAACACATAATTGATGAAAAACATAACAGCTCTTTTCGTCCACTTTTTGGTACAACGCACAATCCAGTAATACGATAAGTATTGGTCAGCGCGATCAACTCCTTTCATGTATTTGTTTTAATCAATCATGCATAATGGCTTCGAAATTCTTTGTTTTGTTGCCGTAAATATTATGGCTTTCCACAATGTCAGCTGAATGTATAGTTAAAACTTTCTTGAACTTGAAATTTTCTCTTACTGAGAAAATAAGGGTGCGTTTTTAAAACAGATTTTGGGTGTTCTCTCAAAATCTATTAGATCTAGAAAGCTAAAACAGGTGTCATATTTTTCAGTTCTCTGTTGTTTTTTTTTTGTTTTGTTTTTTAATACTACATGACCATATCCTAAAAAATTTATCTTAAAAAAATACATAAAAACTTATTTTTCGAATTGTGAAAAACACCCCATTTGATGTTTATTGATAGAATATCATATATATATATATATATATATATATATATATATATATATTTTTTTTTTGTTTTTTTATTGTTTTCCCTTTATGGTAACCCCATAAAGAGACCATTTATTGTTGTATACATGTCCCATGCCTTTAGAGGCATACTACATATATTACAGAGTTTCTTGTTTTTTACTATCATTTAAATACAAAACTTTAAGAAATTATGAATTCAAACACAAAAACAAAATTATAAAACACAAAATTATAAAAAAAAATAAAAAAAAAAAATTATAAACTAAATAAAATAAAACAAAACTAAAAATCTCCTACAAGCACAACAAGATTGCCCTATATATTGCCATCAGGTTGCCCTTCTGTTGTCTGTAAGTCGGTCAAAGTCAATTTGTTTTATGAATTTCATTAAGTCTGTCTTAAATTTAGTAAATAGTACGTGTTCAATTTCTGGCCAGTTACCGCGTTTCAGTATTATGTTTCGTATCAGTTCAAATCTTTGTCTGTCATATAGTTTGCAATCGTAGAGTATGTGTCTGAAGTTGTGAACTTGTCCGTCATCGTCACAGGTGTCTGTATCTATTATATTAAAACGTTTTAGATATTGTTTTGTGTTTCCGTGTTCTGTGAGAAATTGTGTCAATGTGTGTTCTGTACTGTGTAGTTGTTTAAAGTTAGTAAGTGTAATTTGTGGGATGTATTTATGTAAACTGGGTGATTTGGGAGATGTTCTCCACATATCGTTCCACTTAATGACCGATTCTCTAATTATCATTTTTTTTATGTGAGATATGGGTGCTTTGGTATAAGTGGGCAACAACTCATCGCTGTTAGCCGCCTCTTTCGCTAAGTGGTCAGCTCTTTCGTTGCCCTCTATACCTGAATGCCCCTTTACCCATTTTACTGTGGCTGATTTTTGGTGCGTCAGTAGCTGAATTATGTGATGTCTGATAGTTTCTGTCAGTGGATCGTGAATGTTTGTGTTAGTAAGTGAGTGTAGGACGTTCATGTTGTCAGTATGCACGATTATTTGTGAGTTGAAGTCAGATGGGTTCGCAAGGATGTGTTCCAGGGCCTTCAAAACAGCCAATTTTTCTCCTTGGTTGTTAGAGCACCAGGGCGCGAGTTTGTATTGGTACTCCAATACATTTCCGATTCTGTCCTTTCCTACCCAAGAGCAACCAACCTTTTCATCATCCTTGCTACCGTCTGTGTATATGTCTGTTCTATCAGTGTCTTGTGATGAAAAGTCATTGTTCACTTGTGATTGTACCTGTGCGTATGATGTGGGGTGTATCCAGTTGTTCGTTGAAAGCGGTAGTTCTATGTCGTCGTGCAATATATGTTTGTAGTTCGAATGTAACTTCTTAATTCTGTATAATTCTGTCTTCTCGTCTATAATTAAATTTATCGGTAGCAATCCAGCAAGAAGAATAGAGGCCTCATAAGAGAGAGTACTGAAGCCTTTGCATATTTTAATCGCAATAAGTCGCTGTAACCTTTTCAACTCTAAGTTTCTCTTCCGACTTACCGCAGATTGCCAAACATGACTACCATAGATAATTTTTGGTAATAGAGCGGCTTCATAAATGACTTTCAGCATCTCAGATCTGAGGCCCCACCTTGCTCTTGCTGCAATTGCGAGTCTGTTGATTGTCTGTAATACCTGATTGTAGACGTTGTCAATATGTCTGTTCCAGTTCAGTTTTCTGTCGAATAGTATGCCGAGATATCGAATCACGTCAGTTTTTATTAGTCCAACAGAATTTAATTTAATGTCAAGTACAGGTATTGTCCTTTTCCGAGAAAAAATTATGTATTTCGTCTTGTTAGCATTAAATTGAAGTTTGTTAGTCTTAGCCCATCGTATTAGTCTAATAAGTATTGTATTCGTAACGGCTTCTAGTTCACTGAAGTTTTTTCGTTTGACTAAGACTAAAATATCGTCAGCGTATGCTAATATTTTCGTGTCGTGAGGTAAGTCAGTTTCGAATATTGTGTTCACTAACACATTCCATAAAAGTGGTGATAGGCATGATCCTTGTGGAGTACCTATGGTTAGTTTTTTGTTGATAGAGTAAGAGTTCGTCTGTATTGTCAAGGATCTGTTGTCGAAATAATTTTTAATCAGTAAGTATAAATTTTGTGGACAGTTGTACTTCTTCAGGTTGGTCAGTATAGCCGGCCACCATGCGCTGTCAAAAGCACCTTTTATGTCAAGGCTAACAACCAGTAAATTGCTTTTTTTATCCATTGTTGTTGTAATGTGTTCGGTCAGTTCGTGCAAAGCATCATCAGTACCAGTTTGAGGAAGAAAAGCGAACTGTCGTTTGTTAAGTATGTTATTAGTCAATAGAAAATATATGAGTCTATTTTTAATAACTTTTTCGAATATTTTTCCTAGAACTGGAAGGATGCTAATTGGTCTTAGCGATATACCGTCACTTTTAGGTATTAGCGTTAACCTACCTTCCTTCCAGTTGGCTGGAAACTGTTTTCTATTGAAAAAGAGTTTATAAATTTCAATTAGTAGTTTAGGAAAAATTTCATAAATTTTTGAAACTATTGTAGGACTAATTTTGTCAATACCTGTGGAATTTTTCAAATTCAAATTTTTAATTACATCCGTGATTTCTTCGTCCTCAAGAGGTAAGTCGTCGGTAGATGTAGGAGGAATATTAATACTATCACGCATAATTTGGTGTTCGTGGCAGTCAGTATCAGACCTGTCATTTTGTATCATGTCACTCAAAATTTTCGTCAGAGTTTCGCGTGTGTCTGTTGTATATTGACCCTCGTTATTAATTACAGTTTGAAGTAATGTCACAGGTTTCAGTTTGTTTGCCGCAAATTTGTATGGCCAGCTCCACGCTGTACAGTTTGTCGTGAAAGTTTTCCAAGATTCAAATTTTGATTGTTTGATCAATTTCTCGTATTTCTGTTTACTTTTTAAGTACTCTCGTCTTCTTGTCTCTCTTAATATTTCATCAGTTTTTGTTTTTTGGTAAATTTTCCGTAGTCTGTTAGTCTGTCTGCGTAACTTCGTTACGTAGTTACGTTAATATATATATATATATATATATTTTTTTTTTTTTTCTTTTTCTCTTGCATAGTCCGCCCTATGCAAGAGGAGTTTATTGAATAATTGTGCGTACTCCATGTAAAACTACATATTATACGCATACAATGTACAGTTCAAATTTTCTCTGAACAATGTAAAATTTAATAGCAGTAAATTAAATGTTTACCATGAAAAGATACATAAATAAAAATAAAAAAGAGGAACAAAATAAATTACAAAAAGAAGAACAAAATTACCTAACTAAATAATAAAAACTTAATAAATTAATAATAATTAACAAATCCTAATATCATCTACTAATACAAATATATCCAAAATAATTCTTAAAGTGGAATACATAGAAATAAATTAAATGATATTGTAAAATTAAAAGTAAAAATAATGTATAAAAACATAAATTAAAGTAATTTATAGATATTTAGTTTATTAACTAATATATAATAATAAAATATAGTTAATTAAAGTGTGTAATATTTACAGTGAAAGTTATAATTACAATAATAAATTATATTTACAAGCAAGATGCAATAAGTAAGAGTTGAACATAATGGGTGTTAATCCACTATTCGGTTTTATCGGTTTGGGTTATATTGTAAGTGGTTCGTTTGTAAGTCTGTTCTGAACATGAGGGTCATTAGTTCCTTTTTGTATTTTTTGAGTATTTTGTCCACTGGCACGTCTGTTCTTTTAGCAGGCAGCTTTTGATCAACTGATGTCTTGCTTGTTCGTATATAGTGCAGTCGTAGAGTATATGATTAAATGTTTGTGGGGTTTTTCCGGCGCAGTTGCATGAGTCTGAGTTTGTCAGGTGGAATCTTTTAAAGTAGTGTTTAGATGGTCCGTGTTCAGTAAGAAATTGCGTGAGCTTGTAGTGTAGGCTTTTTGTTTTGTTGTAATTTTGAAGCATGATGTGGGGTACAAATTTGTGTAGGGGTCGCCCTTTTGTCGAGTGTTGCCAGTGTCTGTCCCAGTCTGAAATTAAGTCTGATTTAATCCTTTTCTTATGATTTGATTCCAGCGGTGGCCCTAGGATTTTTTAATGGGAGTAAAAAATCCTTAGCTATGCCGTCCCTCGGATAGGACGTAAAATGGAGGTCCCGAGCCTGTACGATGTCAGGTACTCGTTAAAGATCCCTATCCTAATTATACCTGGATAGGCAAAATTTAGGACTCCCACTGTAGCATCGTCCGATTAGCCTTAGTAGCATAAAAATGGACGTTAAACAAACAAACAAACTCTTATGATTTGATACCGTTCTTTCTTGGAGGAAGTTGGAGACTAATAAGTATATATTTTTTGGGCAGTTATATTTTTTCAAATTGTCAAGAATAATTGGCTTCCAGGCGTTGTCAAAGGCTCCAATAATATCTAATTTAACCATAATACAATTTGTCTTTGTTTCCAGTGCATTTTCAATAAACATTTTTGCGTGGTGTAGTGCTTCTGTTGTACTTTTTTGTGGTCTGAAACCGAACTGATTCGGGTGTAATATTTGTTTAGTTGTGAGGTAGTGTGTTAGTCTGTGTGATATATGTTGTTGATCAACTTGTCGATAACCTTACTCATTATCGGTAGGATTGTAATTGGTCACAGTTTGTTAGAGTCACGTTTTGGTATTAAGTGTAGTAATCCTTTTTTCCATGATTTCGGTATAGTTGTTTGCTGCCATATTAGTTGATACATGAATGTAATTAAATTAGGATAGATCTCTGCCATGTGTTGCAAAATGTCGGTATTGATTTTGTCGTGTCCTGGTGTTTTATTTTTATTCAAAGTGTTGATTATATACATAATTTCTGTTTTTTCCAGAGGTCTGTCATTGTCCGTATTAGGTGGGGTTATGCATCTTGTTCTCAAGTATGTTTGTTCTACTGTTTCATTTGTAGGTGCTGTTTACCTCTGTTAACGTTCGTCTTTGTCATTTTAAATGTTAAATTGCATGTCTTGATTACTGCTTTGTTGAAACAGTCGGTAGTCGTGTTAATATTGTGTTTTTCAAAAGTTTCCATGATTTTGTTTTCAATCTGAGCGGTTGTGTATGTTTCGTTAATTTCAAAATGCTTTTTAAATTGAGTATTTAGGTTGTCTTCGAATTTAGTCCAGTTGCCTGATTTGGTAATGTAGTAACTTTTATTGTATTTGTGCTTCGTGTGTAGCGAGGTTATAGCTATTTCGAAGTAAATAATATTGTGATCTGAAAAGTTGCAGTCGTCCAGGATTTTCCAATTTTGCATAAATCTTAATACATGGTGTGAGCATACGGTTAAGTCTATATTGCTTTTCCCTCTTGCTCCCTCAAAAGTAGTCATTGTTGATGGTGTATTGATTAATATTAAATTACTTGATATAATATATGTTTCTAAAGATCGCCCTCTTGGGGTGGTTTTGGTGTCATGCCAAAAAAGTGATCGACAGTTAGAATCAAAACATAAAATTATTTTATAATTATCGTATTGTTTCATTATTGAATCAATTTTTTGTAAGTCTTTGTTAATGTCTGTTTTTTCGTCAAAATATGAACTTATCATAATGAATTTGGACGAGTTGATTGTAATTTCGATGGTACAGAAGTCTGGGTCAGTGTGTTGGGTTAGTAAGATCGCGTCAATGTTTTTGTTGTTAAGTATGATGGCGGCTCTTGGTTTGATGTCTTTTGCTTGGTATACTTGTAGGCTGTGAGAATAACCTGATAATTTGTTGTCTCTAGTGTAAGGTTCTTGTACGAAAGTAATGTCTATGTTTTCGCTTTGTATAAAGTGATTTAAGTATGCAGCCGATGTTTTGCAGTGATGTGTGTTTAATTGAATTATCTTAAGAAATCCGTCCATGTTGTAGAAAATTAGTAGTCTGTGTTTTGTGCTAGTTTGTTAATTTCTCTAATGTATGAGGGACATTTTCGGTCTAATGCTGAATGGCATACGTCTATTTTGTTTTTGTCTTGTCGCACATGTCGGTTAAAAGTTGTACAGTTGGGGCACTTACGATTAGGTTGGTTGCAGTCCTTCAGCTCGTAGTTGCCACTACAGTTCGGACAGGTGATCGCTCCTTGGAGTGATGGTACTTGCAGCACTTGGTGCACCTGCGAATCCTGAAGTAGTCTTCGGCCCAGTGCTTCTTGTGGCCTAGTCCTACCTTGTTGTACAACAGTTTTCTCCTATTATCGGCATCTGTTTCGATTACGGCGTGAGTCCTGTCGTTGTGCCGGTTCTTCAAAAAGATTACCGGCCTAATCGCGGTTGGATCTAAATCCAGTGCTTCGTTTTGTTTCACCAGGTGTTCTATCAAGTTTTCCTGTGTGATTTCCTCGTTGATGTCTTTTATTATTACATCTTGGCTTTCTCCTGTAGGTACGCTGAACTGATATATTCTCATCGCTCTCTAATTTTTGTTGGATTATATCTCTTTCTCTTTCAGTGTTGGTTTCAACCTAAATGCAGTCTTTTCTGGACACTATTTTATTGATGCCGATATGTAAATCTTTTGGTTTCAAGACGCTTTTGAATTCTTTTTTCAATTCGTCCGAGGCTTTTTTTGATTTGCTTTTAACAATCAGGTTAAACGAGGGAAGCTTACGGGTTGGTTTCGTTACCTGAGAGTATGATGGCATTGGGTTAGGTCTGATATCTGTATTTGAAGGAGGTAGATTTTGTTGCGATGATGTGAAGTGTACATATTGTTGGATTTCGTTAATCGCTTTTAACCGGTTAGTCTTAAGGTCCTTTCTAAGGGTCGGAAAATCGGCTACATCCGTTAATGTTTTTAAAGCTGCTGCGAGTGATTTATCTGTGCTCCCTGTTAAAGCTGTTGCAAGCTGGTTATCTCAGCTAGCCATCTTGAAATAAATGTAGATTGTTTTTTCAGAGTCAGAGTCAATTTAGATTTTTACAAAAGTAATTAAAATAAACGATAACCCAAATCTATAGTAAAAACAAAGAACTTAACAAGAATGAAACACGTAACAAAATCACTGTATAAATAAATACACAATAAATAAATAAACAATAAATAAAACACTTTATAAATAGATTAAACTTAGTTAAAGTTAGATTTGTACAAAAGTAATTAAAATAAACGATAACCCAAATCTATAGTAAAAACAAAGAACTTAACAAGAATGAAACATGTAACAAAATCACTGTATAAATAAATACACAATAAATAAATAAACAATAAATAAAACACTTTATAAATAGATTAAACTTAGTTAAAGTTAGATTTGTACAAAAGTAATTAAAATAAACGATAAAACAAAACATAAAAAACAAAGAACTTAACAAGAATGAAACATGCAACAAAAACACTTTACAAATAAATACACAATAAGTAAATACACAATAAATAAAACTCTTTTTAAATAGATTAAACTTAGTTAAAGTTAGATTTGTACAAAAGTAATTAAAATAAACGATAAAACAAAACATAAAAAACAAAGAACTTAACAAGGATGAAACATGCAACAAAAACAATTTACAAATAAATACACAATAAGTAAATACACAATAAATGAAATACTGTATATATAGATTAAAATTGGTTAAAGTTAGATTTGTACAAAAGTAATTAAAATAAATGATAATTCAAACCTATTGTAAAACAAAGAACTTAGCAAGAATAAAACACGTAACAAAACACTGTATAAACTTAATCCAAGAAACGGCACCGATATGATGTTCACTCCTCAAAGGCTCAAGCCAGACTGATATATGTATATATATATATATACAGCTGTTAAAGCTGTTGCAAGCTGGTTATCTCAGCTAGCCATCTTGAAATAAATGTAGATTGTTTTTTCAGAGTCAGAGTCAATTTAGATTTTTACAAAAGTAATTAAAATAAACGATAACCCAAATCTATAGTAAAAACAAAGAACTTAACAAGAATGAAACACGTAACAAAATCACTGTATAAATAAATACACAATAAATAAATAAACAATAAATAAAACACTTTATAAATAGATTAAACTTAGTTAAAGTTAGATTTGTACAAAAGTAATTAAAATAAACGATAACCCAAATCTATAGTAAAAACAAAGAACTTAACAAGAATGAAACACGTAACAAAATCACTGTATAAATAAATACACAATAAATAAATAAACAATAAATAAAACACTTTATAAATAGATTAAACTTAGTTAAAGTTAGATTAGAACTTAACAAGAATGAAACATGCAACAAAAACACTTTACAAATAAATACACAATAAGTAAATACACAATAAATGAAATACTGTATATATAGATTAAAATTGGTTAAAGTTAGATTTGTACAAAAGTAATTAAAATAAATGATAATTCAAACCTATTGTAAAACAAAGAACTTAGCAAGAATAAAACACGTAACAAAACACTGTATAAACTTTATCCAAGAAACGGCACCGATATGATGTTCACTCCTCAAAGGCTCAAGCCAGACTGATATATGTATATATATATATACAGCTGTTAAAGCTGTTGCAAGCTGGTTATCTCAGCTAGCCATCTTGAAATAAATGTAGATTGTTTTTTCAGAGTCAGAGTCAATTTAGATTTTTACAAAAGTAATTAAAATAAACGATAACCCAAATCTATAGTAAAAACAAAGAACTTAACAAGAATGAAACACGTAACAAAATCTCTGTATAAATAAATACACAATAAATAAATAAACAATAAATAAAACACTTTATAAATAGATTAAACTTAGTTAAAGTTAGATTTGTACAAAAGTAATTAAAATAAACGATAACCCAAATCTATAGTAAAAACAAAGAACTTAACAAGAATGAAACACGTAACAAAATCACTGTATAAATAAATACACAATAAATAAATAAACAATAAATAAAACACTTTATAAATAGATTAAACTTAGTTAAAGTTAGATTAGAACTTAACAAGAATGAAACATGCAACAAAAACACTTTACAAATAAATACACAATAAGTAAATACACAATAAATGAAATACTGTATATATAGATTAAAATTGGTTAAAGTTAGATTTGTACAAAAGTAATTAAAATAAATGATAATTCAAACCTATTGTAAAACAAAGAACTTAGCAAGAATAAACTTAATCCAAGAAACGGCACCGATATGATGTTCACTCCTCAAAGGCTCAAGCCAGACTGATATATGTGTATATATATATATATATATATATATATATATATATATATATATACATATATATATATATACATATATATATATACATATATATATATATATATATATATATAAATATATAATAAATATATAAATAAATATATATAAATAAATATAAATAAATATAAATAAATATATATAAATATATATATATATATATGGTATTCTATCAATAAACATCAAATGGGGTGTTTTTCAGAATTTGAAAGATAATTTTTTTAGGATATGGTTTTATTTAGTTGGTATTTTTTAGGATATATATATATATATATATATATATATATATATATATATATATATATATATATATATATATATATATGATTTATTTTTTGAAGAGAAAAGATTTGACTCCCGGCGGAGCCAAATCTTTTCTCTTCAAAAAATAAATTATTTAAAAATAATTTAAAATGGTGGTCACCCACAAATTAAGATTAGATTAATATATATATATATATATATATATATATATATATATATATATATATATATATATGATATTCTATCAATAAACATAAAATGGGGTGTTTTTCACAATTCGAAAAATAAGTTTTTATTTATTTTTTTAAGATAAATTTTTTAGGATATGGTCATGTAGTATTAAAAAAAAAAACAACAAAAAAAAAACAACAGAGAACTGAAAAATATGACACATGTTTTAGCTTTCTAGATCAAATAGATTTTGAGAGAACACCCAAAATCTGTTTTAAAAACGCACCCTTATTTTCTCAGTAAGAGAATAGAAGTCAAATCTGGACTTTGATAGTTCTAATAAGCAAATAAAAATCACATCATGACTTTTATATGTCGGACCATAAAATAAAAGTCCTGATATGATCTTTATCACAAAGATATCTAATATTAGAATCAAAGCTTGATTTTAATTACATAAATATAAATATATTTGTTTGTTTTTTCGGATTTCTCCATATTTTTATACAATATTGGGTTAAACGATTTAATGGAAATCTTATAGGGTATAATAAACTACCTTTTATTGATCTTGAGATCGATTATTAGCTTTCCAAGGATGCTGATAATGAAAAAAATATTTATTTAAAATCTCAAATTCTTCAGGTATCGATTTACTATTACAACTTATCCAATATCACCTATATTTTTTTTCAATTCCGTTCTCAGATGTCAATTTATTAAACCTTACACGATATAATCAATATTGGGGTCGGCTAATAGGTTGATTAGGGTGCTGATTATGAAAATGATATCAATTTTTCAATTGCATTCTCAGGTATCGATTTATTACAATTTATTTGATATAAACGTTACTGGGGTTGGCTAATAGGTTAATTAGGGTGCTGGTTATGAAAATAATATAAATTTTTCGATCCTATAAGTTGCAATAAATGGATACCTAAGGACGCAATTGAAAAATTTATTTAGTTTTAATTATAACAACTTATCCAATAGATAGATAGATAGATAGATAGATAATTTATTTGTCTTTGGGGATATTACCCTATACAAATAGAGTCAGACAGCCTGTACAAAATATCATAACTAAAAATTATTACAATAAAATTATACTTAATTAAATTAAAAAGTTAATAATACAATTGATACCTTACAGATGATTATATACATATAAAATTTATCAATTAAACATATATGCCTGATATAAATAAGATAAACAAATATAACGACCTTGATTAAAACATTAAAATTATAACATATTAATCAACTAAATATTATGATAAATTGTTTTTTAAAAAGGTACAGCATAAACACATCTAAATGAACTAAGTTTATACTAATTCATAAACACACTTGTATACTATTGTTATTATCCTCTTGTTTAGATAAGTATTTATACAACAGATAGCTGATTCAGACGATGACTCATTAATAATAAAAGATCTAATTCTCAGACTATTGATTATATAATAATATGTTGCTTTTATTATTAATGGATCACTAAACTGAAATAAATTCGCGAATTCAGCTTCTGTTGCATTAGTAATAAACGGTATGTAGTGATTGCGGAGAGATGAGTATATAGGGCAAACCGAAATGAAATGATATAGAGTTTCAGATGTTTTCATATTACATATAGTGCATACTTCCTGTGGATTGATTATATATACATTATTTTTATGGGTAAATTTTATCTGATACTTGCCCGATAGGCGAGCTTGGGTTATTATTTTGACTATATTAAAAGAAAGGTGAGGTAAAGATAAATATTGCTGTAACTGTAGGGTGGGATTGTACATAGATTTGTAATAGGCACTGTAATTACTATTTATGAAGGAATTTTTATCTATATTTATGAGCATTTGTTTATATAGTTCCAACGTTTCTTTTATTTTTCGTTTAAAAATATTCGGGTTGATTTCAAACAGTATATGACTTTTGTTTATTTTACAATTGTTTACTTAAAATATTGTATATTTGTGTAAACCAATTGTATTTAATAGATGGACGGGTTTGATGTTTTTGTTGAAGTTTCACAAAGCAAATTTTTGTTATTCTATTGTTATCCAGAGTGAGTATATTTAATATCCAATTTAGGGTTCGTTTTAAGATTATTATGCTCGAATGTTCTATATTATATTCCGTTCTTATGAGCCATTGAGGGATATTTTTATTTAAATTAAATAATTTTTTATAAAAGCTTAAATGTGCTATCTCGACGGTTTGTAGGTATCGCAAGCTCCATATTTCAGCACCATAGGATAAACTACTGTTGATAATTGAGTTATTTAGACGCTCCCTGCTATCCCAAGAGTACAATTTAGTTTTCCTGCAGATGTCTAGTACGTTATTTATTGCGGCATTAGCTTTTGACTGAGCAAATTTTGACGCTCGATGAAAAAGGGCGGAGGAGGATAAAGGGATACCTAAATAGACATGAAAGGAAACCGTTTCAATAAGCGATCCATCGTAATAAAATTGTTTTAATTTTTTCTTTTTGCCTTTATGAAAGTATATAATTTTAGTTTTGGACGTATTTACTTCCAGATAGTTTTGTTTTGCATACGCTGATAGTATATTTAGTTTTTTAGATATGTCTGTATAGGAATCACCGATAATTGCCTGATCATCAGCGTAACTAGGGCATATTACGTCACAATTTTGAGTTAGCTGAAAGCCGGTAGCACCATTTACTTTGAAAAAGTTTTCAATATCCGAAATATATAAACAGAAAAGAAAAGCTGATAAAACCTCCCCTTGTAAAACTCCTTTTGTCAACTTAATATCCTGAGACAGCCTCCCTTCACTTTTTACTCTTATTACGGCATTATCATATAAATTTTGAAGCAGTTTTATGATTTTTATGCTAAATCCGTAAGTGTGCATTTTGTACCATAATAGGCTGTGATTTACGCTGTCAAATGCTCGCTTGTAATCAATAAAAACTATATATAGATTTTTTTGCTATATTCTAATTTTAATTGGGCTATGGAATTTAATAGGAATAAATTATCTATACATGATCTGCCCTTTCTAAATCCACATTGTGTATCAGGGAGTAATTCTTTTTCCTCTGCCCAAACAGTAAGTCTATCTAATAGAATTTGTGTAAATATTTTTAATATACTATTAACTAAGGAGATAGGGCGATAATTTTCCGGTTGGTGTTTATTTCCTTTTTTATAAAGCATTGTGACATTTGATTTAGACCATTGATCTGGGATTTTTTCTGATAACATAATTTTATTAAACAGTGAAACTAAGTATAGTTGCCAATTTTCCGGCAGATTTTTAAAACATTCGTTTGGTATGTTATCGGGTCCCGGTGCCTTTCCAGATTTAATTTTATTTATTGAACATTTTAATTCTTCTATGGTTATTTCTCGGTCCAATACATGAATCGTTGGCGAAGGAAGGGAGTTGGGGAATATAATTTTTTCCGTGTAAAAGTTATTTAAATAAATTTCCCACTTATCAATATCTATGTAGTTAGTATGATTATTTTTATTTCGGAATTGATTAATTGTTTGCCAAAATGTTTTGCTGTCGTTAGATAATTGAAGTTTATCCAGTATTAAAGATCGATATGTATTTCTTTTTTGTTTAACTAAATTAGTATACATTTTTTTTGATTTTATGTATAGGGGTTTTATAAGAGCATCGAAATTCGACCTTTTGAGTAATCTAAGGTTATATTTAATATATTTTTTCGCCATTTTACATTCCTTATCGTACCATGGAAAGTTATTCTTTTTACTTTGCAGAGTATTTCCTATTTTTTTTCTACAGATTATCTGAAGTAAGCCCGCAGTTTCGCGAATGGCTGCAATCATATTTTGGTACATTTCATCTGGATTATGAAATATTTTACCACCAACATGAGGAGAGCACATTAATAATTCTTTATAGATTTTAGTTTTATCGGGTTGCCACTTTATTATGTCATGATAAACTGCAGGACATTCTTGAACGGTTTGACGTTTATTTTCTATTTGTAATGAAAGCTCAATTTTTAGAGGGAGATGGTCGGACGGGGTAGCTAACTCTTGAATTGAAAAATCATTGATTTCATTTAGGAAATCGATATTACTCCATACGAGGTCTATTACACTTTGTCCCTTATAATTAATGCTAGTGTAGTTTGCAGGATTATCGGAGGGAGATCTGCCGTTAAGTAATAGAAATCCTTGTTCTTCCATCATTTCTACTAGTTGTTGTCCTTTTTTATTTTCTACATCATCCCTACTATTGCGGTAGCCCGTGAAATGTGTTCCCGGTAGTAAATCTATGTCAAATTGATTAAGCTGACCGACTCTACAGTTTGTATCCCCGCCAATAAGGATTAATGTATTATTAAATTTAGCTTTTATGTTAATTAAGGATTCTCTTCTAAAAATATAAAAGAAAATCTAAAATATAGCTTATATTTATTGATGGACGAAAATACAATAATCCTAAGACAAAAGATTGCTTATTACTTACACTTATTTACACAAATATCCAATATTCGCACTTTTCTATAACCTCTGCTTTGTAGATTTCATTGTTGTATAGTAGAGCTAAGCCCCCGCTGCCTCGGCCTCTGGTTTTTTCTTTGATGGCTGGTGAAGAAATAATGGAGAAGTTCTGAAATTTTGTAGGCACCGACAATAAGTCACCTGTTAGCCACGTTTCACTGAGACAAAAAATTGTTGAGTTGTTGAATTCTGGTGTTGATAAATAGAAGTTTGTAATGCCATGTACATTCCAGAAATAAAGATTTAAGTCCGACTGTTTCAGATTTGTATTAATATTTTGTTTCCTTCCTTTGTTGGCCGATAGCATTGATTGCTATGTCTTTGTTTCTTTGGTTTTTTTAATGGCTCTATCAGGGGTTACTGTGTTCTCGTTTCTATTTTTTCTTTTCTTTTTGAGATGTGGAAGTTGATTATTTTCTTCATTATCTGTTTCAAATTCTGAAGAATTTGTTTCATATTCCTGAAGGTTTTTTAAGAAGTCTATGTCAGAGACAACTGCTGTATTTATCGCTTCATTTTTAACAAATATTTTTCCATTTTTACACCAGACATGAGAGAACAAGCCTTTTCTTTGTAGAACCTTTGCTGCATTAAAGATTTCTTTATTTCTTAAATTCATGGGTTCGTTAATGTATATTTTTTGTTTATATCATCTTGACTATTGCTTAATTTTAATCCAAACAAGTTCAGATTTGTTTTACAATGTTTGGCAGCCATTAAGAATTTTTCTTTATCTATTGTTCGAAGAAAAATTATTCTGATGGATTTGCTATTTGTTTTGTCTTTATTTTTGATTCTGTAGAAGTTGTCCAGATCTTTGATAGATATATCACATTGTAGTTGTTCAAATATTTTTGAACATAATTCTTCTAAATTTTCTTGAGCTGTATACTCGATCCCGAAAATATTAATAGATTTCTTAAGGTTGGTTTGAGTCAATGAATGAAGCGTATTTTCTGTTTTAATTAGCCGGTCTTTCAGTATTTTGTTTTCGTTTTTTAACCTTTGGAGCTCATTGAGGGATTGTGAGATGTTTGAGATTTGTGATTGGCAACTATTAACATTATTAATTAATTCACTATAGCTTTGCTTGAGGGAGGATAGATCATTTGTAATTACTGACATAGACAGAATAAGCTTATCCAATTTTGCATCGATTGTTTCGCTTGTCGGCATTTTAAATAAATGGTGTTTTAAATGTAGTAGAAAAATACAGAAAAAGAATAATCTATTCTATTAGAGTGTAATTCAGTGAGGCTATAGATATTCGTAATATGTAATCACCTGTATGATGACGTCTCCAAACCTGTCCAGTAATGTCTATAATCCCATTGAAATGTGAATTTTTCTTTCTTGGCCTATGATAGCCAAAGTATTTTCTCTATTTAGATATAACTTTGCAAATTTACGCTTTAATGTCATTCACAAACTTGGGCAAATTTTCATAAACAACCGAGCACTTCAGACCACATAGATTTAACAATAACGTGGAGCCGATGTGAACACTACCTATGCCGGCTGTCTACTCCAACTTATCCAATATAAACGATATTTTTTTCAATTGCGTTCTCAGGTATCAATTTATTAAACCTTACACGATATAAACAATATTGGGGTCGGCTAATACGTTAATTAGGGTGCTGATTAGATTTAAAATTTATTATTATTTACTTATTTAGATTTATTATTACAACTTATCCAATATAAATGAAATTGGGGTCGGTTAATAGGTTAATTAGGGTGCTGAATTTGAGAATGATATTGATTTTTCCATTGCGTTCTCAGGTTTTGATTAACAACAACTTATGCGACATAAACGATATTGAGGTCAGCTGTTAGGTTAATTTGGATGCTGATTATAAAAATGATATCAATTTTTTGATTGCGTCCTAAGGTATCGATTTATTACAACTTATGGGATCGAAAAATCGACATCATTTTCATAATCATCACCCTAACTTTACGAGAAAATAAGATTATATGGCCTGAATGACATATAATTTATTATTATCTTAATAGTTCCACAATATTCATTTCTATTAAGATCATTTACAATATGAAAGTGTTACATACATTAGTTCTTCCGAATTTGACCATGTAATAGGTTTTACAATCACCTACTTTGTCCCATCATGCTGTAGGCTTCTTCAGGGCTAATACAAGAATGAGAGTGGAGAAGGGGATCAGTATCTTATATTCTTCCATATGGGCGAAATCTGTATTCCCATTAGCCAGTGTCAGAGGGGGCGTGGTCAGGTGAAGAGGGTAGGGGAGGGGGGTGTCGACAGCTCTCTGAGATATGTTGTGTTGTTTAGTGCAGGGTACCAGTTTTTTGCTAAGTCTGTATCCATCTTCTTTTTTTTATATTGTTTGGTTGTTTTATAATTTCTTTAGCCTCTCTGATAGTTTGGTTGTTGTAGTTGTCAATCTTAGGCTTTGTCGTCTTTGAAGGCTATAGTGTGTTTTGTATTATGAAAGTGTTCTACTATGGCTGCTTTGTCTGTCTGTATTCTCCTAACTGCAGCAGTATGTTCTTTCAGTCATGTGGCGATGTTACTTCCTGTATGTGCTATATATTGTTTACCGCATGAGCAAGTGATACTGTAAAGTCCAGGTTTATTGAGTCCAAGATTGTCCTTCGGGTTGGGCAGAATCTGTCCGATTTTCCTGTTTGAGGTGAAAATGGTTTTTATGTTGTTTTTTGTAAGTTTTCTGGCAAATTTTTCCGAGATGCCTTTTACAAAGGGAATGATATCTATAAGGGCTTTTTTTCTGTTTCAGTTTCTTCAAGGTGCTGATTGTTAGATTTGGATTCTCATTTAATATCCGTTCTTATTGAGGGCTGTCCGGAGTTTTCTTTTGGGATTTTTGAGGGTTCGGTGATGGTCAACGCTTTGTATATGAGTGTAGCAATGATCCATCTCTTCTGTGATGGATAGTGGTGAGAATCTGCATGTATGGGTCGGTTTTCTATAAACTGAATGTCCTAGCCTAGTGTGAGGTCCTCCTTCTTTTCTACTAGTAAGTTCAGAAAAGGTAGCTTGTTGTCCTCCTCAATCTCCATTGTGAACCATATGCTTGTGTATATGTAGTTGATATGTTCAAGAAACTGTTTAAGCAATTTTTCTCCGTGCTCCTATACTATCAGAGTTGGGCAAATTGTATCCCCGGATATAGATACAGGATACTGTAACTATGAAAAGTACTCATGACAGCAGATACGGATAGAATTTATATCCGTCCAAGATTTTCCTAAGGATACAAGTAGTACTCGAGAATTGAAAAAAATTTATTAGTGAAAATAAGTGTTTATATGAACTTGAAATAGAGGGGTCGGTTGGTTCCTTCTCACTTGTACCAACGAGGAAACAAGCGATTGGCGGCTTTCTCGGGTATACCCCACTGACACAAAATGGGCAAAATCGTTAGTTCAGCAGGAAAAAACTTATAGAAATTGAAAATCGTTTAAATCATAAAATAATATTAATTCCCAGGTTATTTAACAGTATAATACGGATTAGGAGTCTAATTTATTGTAAAAAAATCTTTTGTATGTTTTTATAATAAATTCTCCACCCATATTCGATTCATATCACAAACAGAAGAAATTTTGAATGGGTCGATGACTTTTTTTGGGTATGGAAATAGGTGTACTGACAAAGTAGTATTACTTTGAAATTGGAAAAAAAAACCTTATTTATTAAAAAATCTGATAGCTTACACAATTTTCTATATTGTATGGGTTTGGGAGGAAGTGGATATATTTTGTTCATTTATGAGCAATTGTGAGTTTTAACAAAACTGAATAATAAGAGTAAATTAAAATTCTCTTAGCTATTTGTGTAAAAGCAAAAATGTAAATAATACCTAAAAAAAACTCTAAAATTACCTTTGAAAAATTCTGCATATTAATTTTTGAGGGTAAAATGGTTGTGATAGAGAGATATAATAAGTTTGAAAATATGTTTCTTTAATTATAAAGCAATATTCTGCAATATTTTTTTCATTTATAAATATTAATAACTTTATATTTATAAATAATAAAAGAACACCAGAGGATAAAAATTCTTTCTAGGCAGTTGATGTGACTCTCTACAAGCTTAAAATTAAAGGATCTGAAGAGACTAGGAAAAACCTGAAAACTCACAATTAAAATTCTCTTTTTCTCAAAGATGGACCTAGATGAATGATGATTCAGTTAGGAAAGTATATGAAGCAAATAGAATAGATTTTATCATAAAAAAAAAATAAAAAAATGAAACTTTTTTATATAAGTACCCTATTTTCCTTTGTTAAAAGTTGTAGGAATGCAATTTTATTATTGAACAAGATGTTCCCTTAGAATAATTACAATGTTTCAATATCAAGTAGGTAAATCTGTCTTCATAGATAATAAAATTGTAACATAATAATAGTATTAATAATTAAATAACTTTGATGACAGTGGTGATTACATTAATTTAAATTAATATCAGAGGTGAGAGATAGTCAACTGTTCTTCAATTACGATAGGTTAAATGATGGTCAGGATTTTCAGTTTACAATGATTTTATTGTGGTAAGCCAACATTTCGATCCAACTTATGGATCTTCATCAGGACTAAAAGAAAACAAACTAGAGAGTCTAAATTCAAAAAATCTATGCTAAATATATTTATTAAAGATAACCTTTTTTCAACCGGTGACATAAAACAAAAAATTAGTCAATTACTTAATTCGCTCTCTACACATTTCTCCGTTGAAGACATCGCGCTATTAAAATCTGCCACCCAAAAAATTTATACCCATGCTAAATCAACCAAAAAAAACCTCCCACCGAACTTAACAGTTATTCTAACACCGTTAAAATTTATCCTACCGGCAATAAAGAGTGGGTCCACAATATATCCTCCACACACATTCCTTCCAACGTTAACAAAATTCTTAGCCTAGGACCCAATTTCACCACCCCTAAATCTAATTCCAAACACCTAATCCCCTCACTCATCACAGACCTCGAACACATACACCGAGACAACATCTTAACCTGTGACGATGATATCAGAGAGATGTCGCGTACTAGGATTTGCAACATTATTACCAATTACCTTTCACAGAAACCAACTCGTTCATCTCCTTTCTCAACCCTATTCTAGAGACCTATCCTTAACCCGTTCATTCCTAAATACTCATAACCAAATCATTGTAACCCGTGCGGATAAAGGAAACAAAACTGTCATCATGGACCGCGCAGATTATAATGAAAAAATTAACACTCTTCTCTCTGACACGAACACTTATCGCCCCACTAAACGTGACCCCACACCTTCTCTCACTACAAAATTCAAACAACACCTTAAACATCTCCTTGATACAAAACAAATAAATACCCCTACTTACAGAAACCTTATCTCCTATAATTGTACTGCTCCCCGTTGTTACGGTCTACCAAAAATCCATAAACCCGGTAATCCCATCCGTCCCATCATTTCAAATATCCATTCTCCCTCCACTAATTCTATTACTGATATTCTCGCCGCCTTCAACTCCTACCATCCACGTCTCCGTTTCACTATTGAATTGGAAACCAATTGTACCCTTCCATTCCTAGATATTTCCATTACCAGAAACCCGGACAATTCCATATCCACTAATTGGTACACAAAACCCACTTATTCTGGCCGACTCCTAGACTATTTTTCCCAACATCCACATCACCAAAAAATCAACGTCGCAAAAAACCTCATCCACCGTAGCCTGACCTTGCCCGATCCACAATTCCATTGTCATAACAAAATCCGCCTGAAAAATATCTTAAAATCTAATGAATTTCCAGAGCACTTAATAAAAACACTTATCAATAACAATGCTAAAACCCCAAATCTCTCTAACAACTCTTCACAACCTCCGATCTCTACTTTCCAATACAGATCTATCCCATATATCCTCTTTCTCTCAAACAAAATTAAAAAATCCTTTTCATCGAGCACGCCTAGTATTAAAAAATAACAATAAATTAAAAAATCTGTATACCAAACTCAAAGACCCAGTACCTCTCCTAGACAAATGTAATGTAGTTTATCGTATCCAGTGCTCCACGCTTAATTGCAACAGTTGCTATATCGGTGAAACCAAAAATTATTTTTAAAAACGTATTCATCAACATAAATACAGTATTTCCACGCGTAATTCGTCTACGTCAAAATTAGCAGAACATGCCATTGCCCACAACCATTCCTTCGACTTTGAGAACCCCTCCATATTAGGTACTGAACCAAACCATGATAAACGACTCCTCTCAGAATCCATTTTCATCCATCTGGAAAAAAATAACCCGGTAAATCACAAAACAGATAAAGAGGTAATTTCATCCACTTATTCTAACATATTCCACATCCTCAAATCCTAGTTTTGATTTCATAGGGACTGCAATTATCTCTGTACCTCTTGTACTATTATTGTTTTTTGTATTGTACACTTCTTTCTGTATATTTTCCTATTTTTTATGCATTGCTACATTATGTATTATCTCATTTTTATGTTATTATTGAGTCCAGACACCTATTTGTATACAGTACCATCTATTTTGTTAGTTTCTTAAAATGTTTTTGTTCATTCAGTTATCATGTGCCTTCACTTCAAAAGCGTTGGATTTCCCCGTCATAAACCTTTGAAGTCGGCAAACTAACCCCCTACCACTACCTCTCACCTTATTTTTACCTTTAGTCTTAGTATCCACCTGGACTCAGTAGGTAATTATCAGATTCTATTCTATCTTGTTAACCAGCCACTTATTTTAATATTCATGTTACACCATCTTTTATATTATTATCAGTTCTGTAATGTATCCATTTATTGTCACCCTCTAGCATAGATACTCATATATTTGTTTTCTCTTAGCCCTGATGAAGATCCACAAGTTGGATGGAAACGTTGGCTTACCACAATAAAATCATTGTAAACTGAAAATCCTGACCATCATTTAACCTATTAAATTAATATCACTTATATTAGTGTGGTGCTTAGATTATAGAGTAGGTAGAGGAATAATTTCTGCTTAAAAGATAGTAGGGTTGGGGATTGACAAGTTAAAGGTAGAGCATTCCATACGGTGGTAGCACGGATGACAAAAGATTTACTGGATGATGCAGTTTTGTAAAGATGGGCTTTATAAATCATTGGTGGGATCTTGTATTTAAACTGTATATAGCGGAATGTGCAGTAAGGTAATCAAGAATGTATCGAGGCTTTTTGGCCCTAAGAACCTGAAAAGGAAAGCACAAAGAAGGTATTATTGCTTGTAAGGAGGACCAAGCCACTTTAACTTGGTATAAGAGCTTGTAACATGAGAGCAAGGTGAATAAAGAGAAGGTGGGCTCGCTTGGGTGAGCAAACCCGCATGACTAATTCCTGGCTAAGTCCTAAACGCATGACTGAGGGGAGATGTATTGAATTCCCATTAAACAATATTACGATTTCAAGCAATTCCTTTAAATTGACAAGGATTAATATTTTCCATTATTTTAAATTCTGATTTCACAACTGAGATTCTCCACAAACCCGACATTTATTAACGAAAATTAGACTTATATTAAATAAACAATTCAGGTTGGTATTGTTTCTTTTCCTAATACTGAAAGAACCCAGCAATTACTTAAAAATAATTACTTTTCCATGTGATTATTTATATCTTGTGGGTCCATTCATACTACTATAGAAATATATTGCATTTATAATTGATGGTGAAATCTCAGATAAAATATGGGAAACAAACCCATTGTATGTAAAGAAAAATCAATAAAATGTATTGATTATTAATGATAATGCAGATATTTAAAAAACATCAATGTGTGTTAAACAATTTATTTATATAAAAGTATATACACAAAATTCAAAATATACAATTAAGTCAACAGACAGATTTAAAAAAATAATTATAATATATTATTATGTTATATCATTAATTTTTGTTCCTAAGTAACTTTTTCAATCTAATATTTAACTATTAATTATTTTTTAAATTTTCACTTTTTCCAAGCAAATATTTCAACCGTATGATTAATCGCAATTGTGCAATTTGTTTACAACTACCTTGGGTATTGATAATGACATTTTTCCTAACATAATTGAAGTTATTCTTTGAACAATTTTTCCGTTTGTTAAAAAATTGTCTCTTTTGGCTATGGACTTAAATTTTTTTTCCATTTTATACAAAACCCTTATAAAATCAGGCACCGGATTAGTAAGTCCCCCAAAAGATGAATGTTATATCCATGGTGGTAAACTGTAAGGGTGAATATTACGTCCTGAGTCGGCACCCAACTGAGGATAATGGTTTTTAAATTTAAAAGCTAGCCATCCCCAATGTGGAAAACAAGGGAGGAAACTAGAAGTTCCGGGTATTATGAGGAATAGAATCATGGAATTTCAAGAATTATTTCAGGATAGATATGGATTTTCTAGTAATCTGGGAAATATGGTTTGTCCAGGAGAGGTGCTGATTAAAAATAACTCCTAGATTTTTAGTAGTACAGAGAATATGGATGGGTCAATTATTGAGGTAAAGTAGTGGATAATAAGGAAAAGAGTTAATGAATTGCTTGGAACTGATAATTATGGCCTTATTTTTATCACCTGACTCTGAATTTTTGGATTTTTTTTTTTAGTACTTCTAGTTTTATAATGGCAATCAAATTAAAATTATAAATTCTTTGTTGTTATAATTGTGAGCAATAATATTTATTCATTTTTTATAAAAGACATACATCTCATATCCGGGACCAAAATTAATAGGAATCCTTTAATGCTCATTTCTCTTTCCTAATTTATTTTATTATAAAATTGCGATTTACTTTACTTAAGACTGACACACTAAAAATTACTACTAATTACTAATTGTTGCAAAAAGGTACTAGAATAAGATCTCAGATTGGAGTTCATGGAATGGAACAAAACCTAAAACGTTCCCCCTTAGTTTTCAGATCACATTATAGCAAAAACATTCAAGAACACATTACAGTGGAATGAGAGCACATGAGATCTAGTGCTGTTATAAACTGTTTCTAAGGTGGAATTAGTTTCCTATTCCGTACTGTCTGAAACTGGTCATCACTTATGGTAACAGTCTACCAAACAAACAAGGTGTTAACACTCTATACCCTTTAATTGAACTAAAATACTTATCTACAAGGAAAGCCTACCGATAATACCCAACATTCCCTGTGGAGAAAGTAGAAAATGCATTGTCAAGCAATTTACTTTAGGACTCTTTTATGGTTAAGGGTATTTAATATGACAGAGCCAGAACCTTATGAATCATACTTGGATATGCTGAAATAGTCTGATTTGGATTAAAAAACAGTGTAAACTATCAGTATCTGCTAATGGACAGCCTATTAAGAATATTTGAAGATGCTGAGATTTATGTCTGGGCATCAATGAATCCAATGTTGATAAGGAAGTTCATAAATACTATTTTTAAAAATTTGAGATCCATTTGTCCATTTCCAAGCATTAAAGGCCAAGTTGATTTTGTTTAATCAAGAAATGCAATTTGATCACCTTTAAGATTTGACCACCTCTTTTAGGGAATCAACCTCAATTTAGCCAGATAGTAAAACATTTTGGGACCAATAGACCCAATTGCCAGACCTAAATCCCCCATCCCAATTTTTACCAGTACTGCAATACGAAACTATAACAGTTTTATTAGAAAAATTTTCAAAAGAAAAGGATCGGAAAAGTTTAAACCAAAATTAACAAAGAACCATTAAAATTAACAATCAAGCTGAATAGTAATGTAGGAGATAGTGCTATTATTAGTGCACTGTATTAGCTTAAGAATTAGGTTCCCTGACCTACAGGATACAAATACAAATAAGGAATCTAAGGATATATGAGTAAAGGACAATCACTTAATTCATTCAAATATAATGTTTATTATAAAACAACTAATGGAAATAAAAAATATACTCCTTTTAAATGGCTCAGGTATCAAATTAAAATAAATTCACAAAATTAATCATACAATACACAAATAACAAGAAAACCAACAACAGTGTATAGATTTAAAAAAAAAAATCATCAATATAGTGTAAACAAATCAAATTACTAAGAATCATTAGAGATAAAGTCTCCTTAAGAGTATTTCACTATTTTATTTTTTTATTTTTTTTTTTAAATCAGCCCTTAACAATCAGAAAAAGATTAAAGTGTACTAAATATTTAAAACATATTTCAATGCAATGAGTCCATGTTAAAACCAAAAATCTAAAGGAAATTAAGGCAAGAATTGGGCAGTTATTGTTAATAATAATTAGGAGCATACCCACTTCACTTAAAAAACTATGTCATGCAGTTTCTAATACAAAATCATACCTCCTCTTGTTCCATGAATATGAGGATATAAATGGAATCCCCCTCTGTGTGAATTAATGGGAATTACTTGTTCAATTAATTCAACCTAAAACAATAACTCAAAGATTAAAACTACTTAATTAAGTTCTTAAAACCCACAAAAATTGACTCAATTTTATTTACTGAACAAATAAATAAATTGTACTTATTTAAAAAAAAAACATGTGCTGGCAACACCCTGATTATGAAAATGATTATTTCTGTTTATAACCTTTTTAATAATATCCACAGTCAAAATATCATAGAAAATTATCCTCAGTAAAAATATCCCACCTTAAAAATATCCTTTTATATATACCCCTTTTAAAAATATTCCCCTAAAATACATCTTCATAATATAAATATAATAATATATAGATATTATAATATAAAGATGTCTTTTGTGGGGTTATTTTTAGAGGTATTTATATATATATATATATATATATATATATATATATATATATATATACTTTTTACATGTAAAAGAATATTTTACCGAGAATATTTTACTGGGATATTTTGATCATGAATATTGTTAAAAAGGATAATTTAAGCCGTCACCATGAAAATCATTAAATATTATTGCTAAATGAGGTCAAAAATACTCTGGAGAAAAATATCTACTCAAAAATAATTAAATAAGATAATCATGCAAACCTTATAAAAGATAGTCAATTATTTTTTAAGAAGAAAATTACATAATTCCCCCAATACATGCTTTATCTTCAATATTTAATAATGTATAAAGAAATCCTTTGATAACAAACATTGACATTTACTATAACCCAAAGATTGAGGTTTCTTTAATGCTCAAGATATGGCCCAATGCATTTATACTCAGTATTCGGATCATGGTGCAATCTCATCACAGAATGAATGGTCACTCCCAGATCAATAATGTCATTTTAATTTTCATATAAATATATATATATATATATATATATATATATATATATATATATATATATATAATTACCAACTAGGGAATTTAACACGTTTATGCCAGCATGTACCACCAGTGGCTCACACTAGAATGCCACCTCTGCCAAATAATTAGATCTTTAACACTTCGACTGCCGAAAAAAAATACCTCAGAGTCACGCTCACATTTCGACACAATTTTAATATTAAATTCTCTGACAAGAGAACAGTTACTCGATTTCAGGTGACATGGCAGTCAAAGTGTCGAGGGTAAATTTAAGATATATTTACACCACCAGGACTAAATGCCTCAAGCAGTATCAAAGTTTAATCCTGACTATAACAAAGTATTTTCAGCAAACTAAGATGTACAATATTTTTAGTTAAATATTGCATATGAGTTAGCTCAGGTGAGATTGCGGCTAAATTCACCTTTCAAATTTACTAATTAATTGATTCAATTCAGACTTTCTAGCAAATAAATAGTATCAAAGTTTAATCGAGACAACAACAAAGTATTTTCAGCTAACTTAGATGTACAATATTTGTAGTTAAATATTATACATCTGAGTTAGGTCAGGTGAGTTTGTAGTCTCACCATTCAAATATACTACATTATTGGCTCAAATCTGACTTCCTAGCAAACACAGTTAAAATTTCTATCCAGAACCAAGTTGACATAATTAAAACATCAAACGAGTGTACCGTTTGTATCTCTACAGTACCTGAAGACTTATTTGACATATTAATTATATGTTCACTGTATAAAGATTATAGGCTTAATTTACTGTCCAATATTATCCACTACTATTGAATTCAACTAAATGAATTACCATCATCACATAACATATCCATTCTAAGTAACATTTATAATTATTTAAATATAGTGCACCACATTAGAGCTTTTATCGTAGGCACATAAGTTTTCGATTGCAACTATTTGTATAAGAAGTAAAAATCTCATCATTAAGCACACCTTTCAATTGATTAATGTAGTTTATTTATTCTTTAATATCAAATTTTACTATGCAATAGGGCTATTAGGGCAATAGGGATATTACAAACTTTAATTAACTATATTTTATTATTATATATTAATTAATAAACTAAATATCTATAAATTACTTTATATATTATTTTCACTTTTAATTTTACAATATAATTTTAGTTATTTCTATGTATTCCACTTTAAGAATTATTTAGGATATATTTGTATTAGGATATATTAATTATTATTAATTTATTAAGCTTTTATTATTTAGTTAGGTAATTTTGTTCTTCTTTTTGTACTTTATTTTGTTCCTATTTTTATATTTATTTATGTATCTTTTCATGGTAAACATTTAATTTACTGCTATTAAATTTTACATTGTTCAGAGAAAATTTGAACTGTACATTGTATGCGTATAATATGTAGTTTTACATGGAGTACGCACAATTATTCAATAAACTCCTCTTGCATAGGGGGTCCTATGCAAAAGAAAAAAAAAAAAAAAAAAAAATGCAATAGGGCTATCAAACTACATGTATAGCAAGAAGTAGTATAATTACATATAAGCTACTTATAAATAAATGTATGTGCGGTTTGTAAAAGTATAGTTGTTTGTTTTCTCTTTTCCACATTAGAGGTTTAAATATACAAAATACTTCAAGTTTATATATTTATATCGCATAAAAAGAAAGGGAAATGTAAGAATGGAGAATTTTGTATTTAAGTTTATTATTATTTTATTTATTCTGCTTATTGGTCCTCATTCATAATTCATAACCATCTTGTTTACTTTTTTCCCCATATCCCTTTTATTTATATCTTTTAGGCTGACTTTTGCTATCATTTGTATAATCATTTGTTTGTTGCCCTGAGGCCAACTATAGTAGTACGGGGGCTTTTTCCGGAAACAAAAATACAAATAAATAAATAATAATAGATAATCAAATAAATAAATTTTAAAAAATGGGATAAATTTGCCCGACTCTTGTTTGGACCAGAGCGAACCCTTAGGCTTTATGCACATAGAAAGGAACTTATCAGAGAAGCAAATTACCAACTAGATTACTTTCAGGACTCGTCTGTGATTCACATAGACTTGTTTGTAACCAGTCCCCTGGTCACACAAACGGCGTGTCACCTAGTGATTTCATTTTATAGTTTCTTGAGACGACTGACTAACAGACCAACCAATTACTGGTGGGGGAGGTAAAAAAGCATCACATTTTGCAAATTTTTACTTACCCGGCTATTCAAAGAAGCATGAAAAGGAGAAATGAAAAGGAGAAAGTGTGAAACAAAGTTGGGAACGTCGCCTGAAATTATTTTTCCAGGTATGGATGAATCTGAAAACTTTCTATTCTTCTTCTTCTCCTGAGATAATACAATATGGTGGTTTCATCATCACTCAAATCTTCCGAAAACATTTCATACTCGGTATACACGACAACACTGTATAAACTATAGATTTTGATTGCTGATGAGTAGTTTTGTATATGGAGTCAAGAGATCGCTGAGTCCATAACAGGACATCAACCTGAGTTACCAACTGGTTTAGTTCCTTTTCAATAACAGGTGTGCATAGGAGTGAACTGGATGAAATTCACCACTACCAAGCAGTACCGCATCACAAGATAAAGTTTCCAGAGCTGAGTGGTACAAGGGGAGAAAATTAGAGAAAAGCCAGCCACTGGGTAGTCCTTCTTGCTTCTATGGCAAGTTACGTGTTATCGTAAACATGAAATAGAAAATTTCTTTGTTTCATTTGAATAAAAAATAAACCTTATCATATTAGTGATTTTTATGACATTTAGGGGTTAGAATGAAATTTACAGTGAAAAAGAGTCAGTATTATTAATTTTCAGTATTTTAATTAAGGATTGATTAATTCTGATATCAATAATTATCATGTTCAATTGAGTATTAAGTAAGATACATCCATAATGAAAACTCAGCACCAATGATAATTTAATAAATGACTTAAAGGAAGAAAAATGAAACAATAAGAAATAAGGGTAAGTATGTAATAAGCAGAGACCAGATTTTTAAGCAGTAAAAAGCATCAAAATATGCCATAAATATGCAGTAATGAACTATAAAACATGTAGCAAAATATGCAGCATAAATTTTAAAAATATGTTAATAAACAATTGTAATACTCACAGATACTAATGTGTATAAAATATTTCTCAGGAAAGAATGTGGAGGAGACAATTTAGAAATGAAACCAAAATGATATTAAATCTTAGAGAAACTTATATTTCTGATAATAACATTAAACGCATTTAAAACTAATTAACTAACAAGAAAAATGCAAGAATAACGGCAATAAACCTAACTAAATTAACAATCAATTAAAAATATAAAAAACAAGTGAATTAATTTATAAATTTATCTGAATTAAAATTAATTGCATTTCTATAATTATTTCCTATAATAACAGGATCCTAACCTTTAATTGTTCAAAATATTTTTATAATTCGAAAATGATCTTTTGACATCAACTGATGTGAATGGAGCTAATTTAAAACGCCTAAAATTATTTTGTAGTTGTTAATGTCACTGAGAACAATTGAATTACCACAGTTTAAAATTTAATCTATATTTCCCAGGATGTTAAACCCTGTATTTTTCATAAAAGCATTTTCCATTTTTTCTTACAAAGCTTCTCAAACATGGCCTGGGATGTGATTTATATTTTAATTTACTAAAATAGGAGATGCAAAGTTGGGAATCATTCATTCGAAGAAGAAGAAAAACTTATTTACTGCGAATAACCCCAATCGAATTTGAAAATTTCAGCTCCCACTTTGGATTTTACTTTTATATTTCTAAAAGTATTTTATTTATTTATTTATTTATTAGCGCTACAGTCCTAGGACAGGACCCTGGCTTCTCTTTGAATCTTTCTCCACTCTTTTCTGTCACAGTTAAGCATCCTCCATCTTCTTATGCCCTTCTTCTTATTTAATATAATTAAAATATATATATATATATTTTTTTAAATGGGTTCAAAATATAAAGGAAGATGGAATGGAAATTAATTAATGGTTAAATTTTATTTTTAAAATTCTATATATCCTTCTTGTTCTTCTACACTTAAATTATTTCAACACTTCCCCAGTATCCTACTCATACCAAAACATAAACTCATCGTACCCCCTTGATCCCCCCCCCACTTTGATTATGCCTGTGCAATATGCAGTGGCCTATCAGCAAATCTCGCAGGAAGGCTGAGAATAATTATGAATAGTTCTGTAATACTTGTTAATGGGACACCGAGATGCTCTGATGTGCTTGACAATGGAACAACCGAGATGCTCTCTTTATTATCATGAACTAGTGTAGTTACTTCTCTCATAATTCCTTTTCCAAATTATCAATAACTATTGTCCTTCCTATGCCAACAATCTCTTGCAATTAAAGTACTCTATCCACTCCCTTTCGATAAGATCTCATCCTTCTAAATTTTACAACTTTCCTTAAAAATCTGCCAAATTTCACCATTCCTTTATTGTTGGCTCCACAGCGTTCTGGTATTTCCTCCCAATAAAGATCAGACACGGCACGCATCTCCCTATCCACATTTAAGAAACACCTATACTAATTTTAACAAAAAATCAGTTAAATGCTAAATAAAATAAAGCTTTTCTTTTTAATTAACCATTAAATATAAAAATTTATTTCATATCAGGTAATAAAAATCTCTAATATTGTTTTCATCAAGGATTTCTTTTACAATTTACAACAATAGCTTGATAAATTGGTTATTTACCATCTGCAATTTGATTTTTTTATGTGTAATGTGCTCTTAAGTTTAGATATTTCACACCAATTGTTTTGTATATAGATAACTATATTTTTTTTTCCCCACTGTACAATTAATGATGTTTAGTTAAATTCTTTGAAATAGTAGAAGTAACTATAACACTGATTATATTTATTATTATCATTTTATTTTATTATATCTTTCTAAGATGATTGATTTAAAGTCTTTTCAATTTTAGTTATTTATAAATATATTATTCACCATTTTGTAGACTTTTTAATTTTTAGATGTTTATACTCTTACTTGTTTAATTTTTTTATGTAACATATTAATATTTTTAAATATTAACTTTAATTTCCTTCCATAACTTGTCCATCACTATTGTCCAGTTGTAATTTTTTTTTTTTTGTTCCAATGTGTTATTCTTAAGGGATTCGTCCCAGAACAAAGTTTATTTTCCAATCTATTGGTTTTATTAATCTTTAGCACAAACTCTTTTAAGTTTTAAATTAACAACTATAAAAACCTACAAAAACGAGCCTGTAAATACAAGTAAATACATACAGGAGTGTGAGATGAAGCATCCAGACAAACATGGCACTCACAAGATTCAGCTAGTATGTCCGGATCAAGACCTTCAAGATTAATAGCTTGCAATTCTTCTATCTGCACTCCAGGTCTAGCATGAGTGCCACTAAAAAAAATTAATAATGAGTGTCCTTCAAATATAATTCTTGTAAACATCTATAAAAATAATTCTACTTCTCAAATTTCTGTGTTAGGAGATACAATATTTCTATATATACTTCTATATAATAAGTTTTAACCCTTTAACACCTGTAGACTAATATATCAGTTCGAATGCTGCAGTCCCTGGGGCCTGTAGACTGATATATCAGTTCGAGCACTATAGTCCCTGTGGCCTGTAGACTGATATATCAGTTCGAGCACTATAGTCCCTGTGGCCTGTAGACTGATATATCAGTTCCGCCCACTTCAGCATTAGAAGACTGAAACTGCGGACCTTATTTTAATTGATTTCTTAACTCTTTCCATTTTATTATTGCACTGGGGTAAAACCCCCAATAGTCAGCACTTTAAGAGATATTTTTGTGGCTTCTTTTAAAACAAAAATTGAATTTTTACTCTTCGCTTTCGGATTTATTGTATCAATATTTACAAAAGCAACATTCATAAATCGTAGGTAACAACTCGTAAAAAAAATATAGTATATAATATAAAAATGTTAAATCCACCAATGCCGGTCCAAAGTCCGGATGAAAAATGAAAAAGGATGATAGACTTTAGAAGAAAAATATGAATAAGGAGATAAAGAAGAGTGAATGTGGCAAAAAGTCTTCAGGCCACCGTACACTGCAGCCAGTCTAAGGTCTCAGGCCACAGAGCCCGCAATACACTCGCACTGCTCAGACGCTAAAGGGTTAATGAAGATAGAAAAATAATTTAGGCACCATAATGTCCCAAAGCCATGAGATACACACACACACACAAAAAATAAATAAACCATTAAAATATTCATGAATTAAGTGAGGCAATAATATTAAAATTATAAACAAAATTAGTATACCCTAGAAAGACCTCTCACATCAGATACCTATATATTGAAGTAACAGTTAACTTAATAAGCTATCCTGATTGATAAATATCCATTCAGTTCAACGATTCAGCAATTGGTCATCATAAACTTATACTACCCTGGAATTGCAGGGTAGTATAAGTACCTTGAACTTGCACCGATTGGGTTGGTGCGGAAAATATTTACTTGATTTTCTCTTTTCTTACTTATTAACAATGGAATATGGAAGAGAGCTAATAATAATGTTAATACCAATTATAATTTCAAAGAATGGGGTGATTACCAAGTCAACGGTAGCAGACGCAGAAATTTAAAATTGCCTCTTGATGTGCTAAGAGATAATAAGTGATAAGAAAGTCCCTAAGAAAATAGAGGTTGACAGTATCGAAGGCCTGCTTGAAGTCTATGAAAACTGTATAAAGATACTACCCTTTCTTCCTTATTCGATTGTGAATTAAAATGTAAAGGACAAAAATATTGTCCACACACTTAAATATTATTTATTACTTATATTATATTATACTTTTTACATTATATTATACATTACTAATATATAATAATTTGTTCAATGTACTCAATCCAGACTGGGGGAAAATTTTTCATTGTTTAATTTAAACTGGATTAGAAGAATCATCAATACTGTAACAATTTCAGTTTAAAAAAATGTGTTAATTTTTATTTTTTAAATTCTTTCTAGTTTGTCCGGGGTCCACAAGGCATTTCAGTGCGATTCTCAGTAGTTAAAATGTTAATTAAGTTTTAATTATCATAACTAAAGGCTGCAATAAATAGCTATATTGCTTTTTTCTAATCTCAAGAGATAGCACCCCTTGAACTAGTTTGGGTTCTAGTTATCTCAAAAACTGCACATTTTAGGGCTTCATATTGTTGAGTCTTCATACCAGCATCAAAACCTTTTAAAAACAATTTACACTATTCTTCTTTTATTCTTTTATTCTTTCGACTAACGAAATTCAGAATTTTTTAACCTCCCACTTTTTTCAATTTTCATTTTTATTATATGTGATGGAAATGGTTGGGGTTGTGGACAAATAAAACAACACTAAATGAGCTATAGCATATATTCTGTGCCGACGTTTCGACCCGAGATTCAGATCATCATCAGGGCTGCCGAGTCCACTGGTGTAGATCGACTTCGATTTTTATTTTATTTTTTTTATATGGTCATAAAAATATTTTATACGTTTTATATAGTCACAGCATGAATTTAAGGAACATAATCGAGATTCCCTGCATCCCTATGAAGGCCATTTGAGGCCAGTTTAACTTCTCATTTTCTCATCTGGTTAAATTTACCTTTAAAATATAAAATTTCTTTTGTTTCTTGTATGAACAACCTCTTAAATAGCAAGCAAGGCAAAAGAAAAGAAAATAATTTAAGCAGGTTAATTGAATTGTATTTTAATCTTTCTCTTTCAAGGAGGCTAGGACTTTACCACTGATAAAATTGAAGAAATAATGATTACCTTAATTTAATAAACAAATTAAAATTTTTTACATCAATGCTATAAAAATAAACCAAGAAAATAGACTAAACTACATTTTTTCTAGAAAATGAATACATACATAGGCCTTTCAAAAAGCCCCATGTTTTCATGCCTTTTAGCAGCCTTAAATTCTTCCCAATCGTGAATAAGAAATTTCCTCTTCTCATTGAGTGTTGCTTTATGTTCCCTAAAAACAAAACAAAGGGAAAAAAAAGTATGAATGTCGATTGTATTAACGTACGTAGTTATTAATGGAGATTTTTTTTTTATCACCTACACACACAAACACTCAATAATGGACACAAACATCATGACAATATGTAAGCACACAGAAATGTGGGTACAGTACAGATTGATCAAGGTTCAGATAAGCAATATTTCCAAAGTTGATACTATGGCTTTTAGTAATTAAGAAAAGATATAGTATAATTTTTGCATTATCCACATTTCTTCTTCCGGGTTTGACCATGTAACGGGTTTCTTCTCTACCAAGCTTTCACCCATCTTGCTGTGGGCTTCTTCAGGGCCAATACAAGAACATTCTTGTATTGGCCCTGAAGAAGCCCACAGTAAGATGGGTGAAAGCTTGGTAGTGAAGAAACCCGTTACATGGTCAAACCCGGAAGAAGAAATGTGGATAATGGATTCAGACCATGGAAGCCTGAAACAACAATTTTTGCATTTCCTAAATTAATCTCATAAACATGAATTTGAAATTAATTAATGCTTGAAATGATTCCCTACACAAATAAAACAAAAATATTTAATTCTCACAAAAATATGTTTTTAATTTAGTGATAAATTAGTAATTAATTAATTTAGTGATAAATGATTAAGGAAAGAGAAACTAAAAAAAACTATTATCAGATATTTATTGCAAGATATTCAAGACAAAAATTTAAATTTGTTAAATAACCAGTCAAGATTTAAACTCTAAGGTATCAGGACTGAAAATCACATTAATTTAAATGAGAATAAATACATTTCACTTTATAAGCCAAAACCTAAAGAAACAGAGATAGGAATTGGTCATGAACAATTCGAAATATACAATCAGAATATGCTGTAATTTGAGAGATACCAGACTTATATGACTGAATGGTAATATATAATGAATAGAAGAGAAATATTGAGGCAACAGTGAATCATAATGGTAGAAGATAGGTTATATATACAGGATGCTCCAGGAGGAAATTTCAGTTCAGTAGATCTTAATTGGTTGCTGAGACATTAATTTTGAATGTTTTTCCAATAAAATCACATTCTCCTCAAAAAAATCCCAATTCCTCAAATTTAATTCAACAATTTAAAACATTTTTGGAATCAATGATGCATTTTCTTGAAAAAAAAAAAAAAAAAAAACATTTTCAGAAATATTTGGTGGGATGTCATGCAATAAATTTTTGAGATATGGCATTGGTGATTTAAAAATTAGCTTACCAATGTTATACCCAACTTTGCGAACCATCTGATTTTTAAGAGATTTTAAGATTGGGAGTAAAAAACTGTAAGATACCCACAACCATACGAATACTTAGTAACATTAAAACTGGCAGGATGAATTCAAAAATTAAGGCACCAACTGGCCTAAGTTTATATTGATGGAAAACTGATGCTGCACCATGCTCAGTTTGCAACACAATAGATCATAATCAAACTAAAAAATATTGCCATTCTGAACTTAAAACACTAAACACATAAATTTAATCTTTTTTCACGTATGTACACAGAAAAAACAAATAAAACCAATGAAAAATTCTTTAATAATAATCAAATTTATGTTCCTCCAAAAAAGTTTAAAAGAAAAAAAATAGTAACACTGTTCCCAGAATATACATAAACTTCCTGTTCACTATACCTTAGCAAATAAGGATCCTGGAATGTGTTCCTCAAAACCAGTCTGTTTGTTATAAATGGTTGTTGGGTATACATATGCAGGTATAAGCTATATATTTTAATTAGACAATGCATGTTGGAGGAAAAGGGACCAGAAATTTCACAATGGAGAAAAATACACTAACACTTTTTTTTTTACATTTATGAGTTTAGAATATTGATAATATTTTAATAATGATGGAATGTCCTTTTGACACAAATATTAGAAAGGATATTAGAATTATTTGACATAAAACAGTAAATTAATAAATAAACATAATATAAAAATTGTCTATCAAATTATTGTCTATTTATTAAAATTAATAGAAAACTTATCTGTAGAATATAAGGAGTACTCTTAGAGAAAAAAACAAAAAGTAAGAGAAGCCAAGAAAAAGATGGGAAGAGTTTGGACACTTCATGGAAGAGAGCACTTTGGATAATCAAAAGTTCTTTGCTGGAAAATCAAGTGCTGAAAATTTTTAGGATGAATGGAAAGGACAAAGAGGAAAACAACTCACAAAAGAAAAAGAAATTGTTAAAAAGTGGAAAGAGTACTTCCAAGACCTTTTGAACAGCTAGGAAACTCCAATTTTGTGTTCTAAGGTGATAGTAACGGGACCACTGAGGTCACTCAACAGAAACAAGTATATCTCCAGGGAAGATATGAAATACCTGTGAGAGGTATTTCAAGTGTTAAAAGCCAAAAAAGGGAAAATTGGCCTCACTGTCAATGAATGTAAGACCAAACATATGTACAGTAAAACCTGGTTAATCCGACTTTCGATAGTCCGACCCTACAAGTAGTCTGACCGTTCCGTCACCCTTATTGAGTACTAAATATTCTTTGAATATTAGAGAATTGGGACCATAAGTATTATTAAGTATTTCCAATAGCAATCTTTTAGTTTTATTTTGAACAGTTTCTTGTGAAGTGGCATACTATTTCTTTAAAATACAGATATTCTTTTGTCTAAATATTGCTCTCAAAAGTAAGGACAGGGCACGGTAAGAGCAAACACCAGATGATAACAATGAAGGAAAAAATTGCGACTTGAAAGGGGTGAATTGTTTATTTTAAAATTGCATGACCATTATACAATATTATAAAGTAAGTATCATAATTGTATAATTAGTTATGGATGAGATTTTAATTAAGGGAAAAGTCCCAAAAAAATTGCATAAGAAATAGGAGTCAGAGTGATCGCTAATCAAAGATTGGCAAGGTAAAAAAAAAGAATAAGAATCAAAGCATAAATCTTTTTTATTCATGGGAAATGTACATTTTATCTATAGTGAAAAAACAGAAGAAAAAAAAAACAATGTATTTTTATTGTCTCTGGTTAATCTCATTTTTCTGCCATTCTGACCCACCACTGGTCTCATCAAGGTTGGGTTAGTGAGGTTCTACTGTATAGGTCTGAAGGGCAATCTATGATAAACAGAAACATAGAAATGTAAGGCTACTGCTATAAAAGAGTAAAAACGTTTATTTACATAGGGGCAAAGATCAACCAAGAAAATGAAATAACTTCAGTGATCTATACTAGAATTATTGCCAATATAAAACCTTTCCGTTCTTCCTTATTGTCATTAGTGAGACTGGTTATGAAGTCCATTTGGTAAACATGGACCCTAGGCAGTTTCACTTTTAAAATGTTAAAAACATTTAAAAGGAAAGTGCTCAGGGAAATTAATTGGCCAGTTCTCTACGTAGGAGACCGGTGAATAATAAAAAACATTTGGCTATATTATCTGTATTCGAATGTGAGATCATTAATTTCATAATGGCAAGGCAAATGGAATGGTTAGGCCATATTATGAGAATGCCCGGTAATAAAATTCCAAACAGGATCTTGTTCACTCCATTGCAAGTCTAAAGAGAAAGAGGTCACCCAAGACGACGATGGTTCCATGACGCAGAACCAGATTTGCATATGCTTGAAGAAGCTAATTGGAAGAACAGAGCTGTGGTCTGTGTGAGGGAAGCCAAGGCCAACCGCAGGCTGCAGTGCTGTCCAGTAAGACATAGATGGACAAGGCAATCTCACCACAGAAATGTGACTGTTTTAGGCCTTTTTTGCTTTTATTTCATCTGGAATAATAATATTATTGCAATTTTACATTTTAATTTTCATCTCTCTTATATCTATAACACTACAATAATGGTGTTTCTATTACTCAAGATTTACGTTTTACTTTTTTTTTTTTTTTTTGGTTTTTTTTTTTTTCAATACATACCTTTTGAGAATTCATCAACGATATTGTTTTTTTTAATTTAATATCAAATATAAAGATGATAAATAATTTGAGTAAAAGTATTTTGAAATTTATGCGCAATAAAACAATATTACATTGTGCAATAAAAAAGAAGAAAAAAAAAAGGAAGAAAACCTGAACTGCAATAACAACTATTGCAACTACAATAAGTATATTTGTAATAGTTTTTCCAACAGAAAGATTTAATAAGTGAATAGTTAACTGTTCATGGAATTTCAATTATTCCAATCTGTGATGTGCTATGTACAATGTCTGTACTGCAGATCATGAATTTGTTTTTTTTGAAATATATAAATGATGGAATAAAAATTAATGATTTCCAAACCAGCTCTTTTTTCTAGAATCTACTAGATAGAGCATTTCTCCAGCAGCTATTTCCTGGTCCATTTATTTTCTATTTTTTAAAAATATGTTTTCCTTTAATTGATGTTCAATTTCTGCTTCAATCAATTTTTATGTCTACTAACTTCTGTATCATCTACAATCCAGCTTTTTGACAATATGAAACCGATAATAGTGGAATACTCTAAATAGGATGCAAATAATCAATTTCAAGTCAAGTTCTAACTCATAATAATAGTTAATTATTTTATTGATAGAAATTGTCATAACCATTATAAAAATATGCGATATTGAAGAACTATTGCTCAGTGCTTCTGTGCAAGTTTTTTCCAAAAGTTAAAAACTAATAGGGGAGAGCGGGGTTGGTTGGCATTAGGGGTAGGTTGGCCATCGGCTTATAGTTTCCGTCACACCTGTTGTGAAGGCCCCACCATTGTACCATGTCACCCGCTCGACCTCGGGAGTCTTCTCCTGAGTTTTCAATCCGATGCTAACATTGTAAAGAAGAGAGTGCTTCATTGATTAATTTTACAACATTTAAGTAAATTTTTAAATTTTCAGTAAATTTGGTTTTAAGGCATGGTAAAACATTTGACTCCGATTCTGTTCACATAGCCCCAAACTCCTTTGAAAAGCCTAACTTTTCGATTAACCAGTTTCTTGTTTGATTGTCCTCCCCTGTTCTGGCAGCCATTTTTCATATGATCTCTCCTGTGGGGTTAGTTGACTCTCTTCAACTGGGGTTTGTTGGCGCAGTAGCAATTCACAAAAGTAAGGTAAACGTAAACAAAGGTGAAACTACCAATTGTCTTTAGTTCCAGCAAGGAGGATGAGAGCAATTTTTCTTATGCAGAAAGTGACGACAGTCTAAACTTCTATCTTCTTCTATTGTCACTCTATTTTCCCTTAAAAACCGATTCAAAATTATTATACCATTATAGTGCAGCTTTTAATAACAATAATATGTGTCAGGCAGTACTTGAATGAGATGGCTAAACAACCCCACCTTCTAGGCCAACCTGCCCCACCTTGGGGGTTAATTGGCATACTCTGGATTGAAGAATTCTTCAATTTTCTATGATCTTAGTATTAAATATTATGTGGTGAAAAAAATTTTGAAGTACTCTAATACTTCGAGTTTACAGTGGTACCAGCCCTATTGGGATTATATTAACAGGAACGACTCAACAATCAAAAAAGTGAAAACTGTTGCCAACCAACCCCGCTCTCCCCTACTAATTTTGAGTTTGATGGATTTCCATCCTTCTAATAGAAGTATATAAAATCCTCAGTTTTCACAATTCATTATGCAATCACCAGATGCAAGAAAACTTTGGGTTTATTTGTTTGCTGATATGTAGTTTAAGGCACTGATACTAGTACCTTTATTTTTAAAACAATATATTTTAGACTACTATCAATTTCATATAAACTTTATTACCTATAAAAAAAAAATTATAAACCTATTAAAAAGAATTAGTAGATAACAAAATCTTAATATGAGATATCAGTTGCTGCTGACGCTTTAATAATGTCATATTAGTTTTTAACACATTTTATTACCAAATTTCTTTTTTCTTTTCATTTTGGTCCCCTTTTACTTCATCATTATTATGAATGGTACTACTTATACTACGTTAGGTTTGGGAATGCCCAATATGATAAATCAGCTCCTCCCAGGTAGTAGAGATGCGACATCGACGGCAAAACATCGATGTTTTGAACATCGATGTTTTTACAATCAAAACATCGATGTCGATTAAACATCGACCACAAAACATCGATGTTCAAGAACATCGATGTTTTTCGACATCGATGTTTTTTAATTTATACGTTCTTTAAACATTAACATATAAGTGCCCAAACGTATTTAAATTGATGTTTAAGTGTAAAACATGTTTAATTTTCATTATTAATATATAAAAACATTGACGTTTTCTACATAGTTGGTTTTATATAATCATTTATTAAATATTCAACTGCTAGGACCTAAACATCTTAATTATAGCTAAAACATCGATATTAAAAACAAATTTTTATTGTTAAAACGTATTTGTTTTTGCAGAAAAAATCAATAATTAACACAACATCGATGTTGTAAAAAACGTTGTTTTTAACAAAAACAAAAATGTTTGAACACCGATGTTTTGGACAAAAAACATCAATATATATTCTCTTAATCTCATTGATGTTGAAACATGTTTTAACAATAAAAAGTTATTTTTAACAATGATGTTTTTGAAAAATATAAATATGTTTTAACATCGATGTTTTGGACAAAAAATATCAATAAATATGCTCTTAACATCGATCAAATAAATTTTAACATATTTATTTTTTCAGAAAACATCGGTTTTAAAAAAAAGTTGTTTTTAACATCGATGTTTTGGTTTTGTCCAAAACATCGATGATATTAAATCATATTTTTTTTTTTTTGGAGAAAACATCGATGTTTTAAAAAAATTGTTTTTAACATCGATGATTTTGACTAAAAAGAAAATGTTTTAACATCGATGTTTTCGGCAAAAACAAATAGGTTTTAACATCGATGTTTTCGGCAAAAACAAATAGGTTTTAAAATCGATGTTTTAACAATAACCAAGTTCTTTTTAACATCGATGTTTTCGGCAAAAACAAATATGTTTTAACTTCGATGTTTTGGACAAAATCAAATAAGTTTTAACAATAACCAAGTTCTTTTTAACATCGATGTTATATACAAAAACAGATATACTCTTAACATCGATGTTCTAACTATAACAAAAGTGTTTTTAACATCGATGTTTTAGTCCAAAACATCGATGTTTAATCACATTTGTTTTTTCAGAAAACATCGATGTTTTAAAAAAAAGTTGTTTTTAACATCGATGTTTTGCTTTTGTCCAAAACATCGATATTAAATCATATTTTTTTTTGTAGAAAACATCGGTTTTAAAAAAAAAAAATTTAACATCGTTGATTTTGACTAAAAAGAAAATGTTTTAACATCGATTTTTTCGGCAAAAACAAATAGGTTTTGACATCGATGTTTTCGGCAAAAACAAATAGGTTTTAACATTGATGTTTGAACAATATTCAAGTTCTTTTTAACATCGATGTTATATACAAAAACGAATATACTCTTAACATCGATGTTTTAACTATAACAAAGCTGTTTTAACATCGATGGTTTTGTCCAAAACACCGATATTAAATCATATTTGTTTTTGCAGAAAACATCGATGTTAAAACATTTTCGCTTTTGTCTAAATCAAACATCGATATTAAAACATATTTGTTTTGACAAAAAGAAATATATATATTAACATTAATGTTTTTGACAAAAACATCGATGTTAAAAACAATTTTGTTATAGTTAAAAATTCGATGTTAAGAGCATATTTTTATCTAATACATAAAATCGATGTTAAAAACAACTTGAATATTGTTAAAATATATTTTTTTTTGTCCAAAACATCGATGTTAAAACATTTTGGTTTTTGTCAAAAACATCGATGTTAAAAAGAACTTGGTTATTGTTAAAACATCGATGTTAAGAGCATATTTGTTTTTTTAAATAATATCGATGTTATTAAGAACTTGGTTATTGTTAAAACATCGATGTTGTCTAAAACATCGATGTTTTCTGCAAAAACAAATATGATTTAACATCGATGTTTTGGACAAAAAACATCAATTTATATGCTCTTAACATCGATGTTTTAACAAGAAAAAGTGGTTTTTAACCGTTTTGGTCCAAAACGTTGACCAAAATACCAATGTTAAAAACAGCTTGATAGTTTAAACATGCAAAAAGTAAAAAAAAAAAAGCTTACAACTAAAAACATCGATGTTAACATCGGCCGACAAACATCGATGGTCCGAAAACATCGGCTACGTAACATCGATGTTAAAAACATCGATGTTTTGCCCAAAACATCGATGTTTCAGAAACATCGACATCGATGTCGCATCCCTACCAGGTAGTGTTTGACTTAAGATAAATAATAATTATTGGCTTAAGATAAAGAATAATTATTTACATATTTGCTGATTATTATTAATAGTTAAAATGGAAACTAAAAAAAAAAAACATGATTGTTAATGTAGAATGCAAATTTGTTAGAAAAAAATTGTAATGTCGCCTAATTACATATCATCAACTTCAGGGCCTCACTCTAAATTATAATTAATTAAAAATCATACTCGGTAGTCTATCTCAAACGACTCCACAACCATAGGTGAAAGGAATTTCTGAGAAAACAAAAATGGATAAAATCTACTCAGCAAAAGATCGTCTATAAATCCTAACTAACTAGTAAGATAAACTAAAATGTAATAAGGGGACCAACAGAAGTTATAAAACTCTAATTCTTTAAAAGAATTTTTGAGTATACAAATAGAACAAATTACTTGAAATATGTTATAGAGTAAATTTAAAGCACTTGATCAGAAAATGAAAAGGAGAAGAATGCAATAATATTATATATGATAAGGTATTAAATATATGATAAATAAAAAATAAAAAGAATTGGTTGAAAGCAAAAGCAAATGAAACATTGTTTATAGAAAAGTTTCTGAGAGTCATAATGCTAATATATTAACTAGTATATGAATTTTCCAAAGTAATCAAAACTGTCCAATTGCTTTCCTGTAGGTACAATTAATATAATGAAATCTGAGGACAGAGTTTTATAATTGTTATATTTTTTTTTTATTATGGTTTTAGTTCTTTAAATTACTATAATTTAAAAATATAGCAGAGTGATGCAGTTTTGCTGTGTTCACAACTTATACCATTTATCGATTTATTTACTTTGTTAATCCATAAATATTTCAATGACGCCATCTTTCAACTTGTTAAATGCTTTTTCTAAATGTTATCCCTCTATATGTATGCAGTTGAACAAGAACGATCCAGCAGAATAAATCAGGATGGGGAGAAAGCTGGATTAGTATACGGTTTTCTCTGTGTTTTCAAACACTTCTCTATAATTAATTATCCCTTTGTAAGATATTTAGAAGAATACTTTATTGTTCTGGTATCTCCTACATACCTCTGCATCTGTAATGCCCGTTGTGATTACCCAAGCATTGAGAATGATTTTTTTCCACCTTCTCAGAGTAATTTCTTACTATCCATGGCTCCTTATTTTTCAATTATGGAAATCTTTGTTTTGGCCACCTCTAATTTCACATTACTTTTTAAAATATCCTTTAAAGTGTAGAGTGCACCCAGGAGGTAATGAAGGAGGCACCGCCCTTACCAAACACAAGAAGAATTTTACACTAAATAATTATTTATAAAAAAAGAAACAAAGTCCAAAATTATTGATATAGAAAAGAATATTAAAAAAAAAAAAAACAACAACAAAAAAAAAACAATAATTTTAGGGAAGAAAGTTAAGGCTCAATATAATAGGGAAGTTGTTAAATGTAACTAGTTTCTACCCAAATAGAAACTTACAGTTTATTTATATATATTTTCCATAGATGTAGAACATTTTTAATCTTAATAAAGTATAAAATAGCCTTTTCCACATCAAACGAAACCTACTCTATCTGAAGTTAATTAAGGAAATCAATTATTTCCAAATATTATTTTTATGTTTTCAATTAATACATTAAATATTTCAACAAAATTTATTTGATTTGAAGTTTACTACAAATTAGATAGGGGATTGGTAAATAGGGGAAAATTGGTATTAACATCTATTTATATGGTATAAAAATATTTCTAAGCATCTACTTCTCGGTAAAAAAAACTGGTGCATGAATTAATTCATAATTAAATTTGTCATTTCCAGCCTAAATGATGCAATTCTAATATATATATATATATATATATATATATAGAGAGAGAGAGAGAGAGAGAGAGTTAATTTATTTTCAAATGTTAAATAGTAAATTATACTTAATAATTATACTTTATTTGGAATGTCATTCTTACAATCTGTTGAATTTACAATAGCTTCATGAAATTGATTGAAACAATAATGATGCATATATAGCAGGGATATTTTTGATTTGTTACGGAAGGGAAAAATTGTTAAAAACCTACATAAAAACCAAAAAAAATCTGGAGCGATGCGCGCAACACACTATTTTCACTTACAAACCTAATTAGAGTAGGAAATCACATTTTATTAAATATGTAAACCCCATTTAGTTTTATGTTATGTTTATGTATTTAGTTTTATGTTATGTTTATGTTTTATTAAATATGTAAACCCCATTTAGTATCTTCTCAGAAAATGCCTTTTTTTCACATTTATTATTTTTTTTTTTTCTCCAAAAGTTATAGGTTATTACAATTATTGGAAACTTGAAAGTCCTCAGTATTTTTCTATTGATTAGTGTTTATTTCTTTTTTAAGGGACCTGAAAAATCCTAATTCATTAATAGTTGATTTTTTTACCACTTTTTGTAAAAATATCGTGAAGGGGAATCGATGGTAGGGGTGTTTACAGCTCGCAGTAAATTAAAAATTAATTTCCAAATTTTTGTCTCTTAGCTCTTGCGAGAAACCAAAAAGACTACTGTTCCACTAAAACCACCTTAGTTTAGAAATCTGTTATGGAACTAAATTTTGAAAAGTAAAATATAATTCTTAAAGATTATCTTATACCATATGTTTTTCGCACCTGCTTTAAATAATTTGAGCATCACGTATTTTTTAAGCATATACTCTCTAATGAACAATAATATTATTTATTGATACATAAAAGATATTATTTTTATTTATGATAATACAACAATACAAACATAACAATAAACACAATAAGTGTTTTAAATGTTGTTAAAGACGACTAGCATTTAAGTAAAGTAAAGGGATCAGTTTGAGAGGGGGAAAAAGATAAAGAAATTGGGAAAATGTAAAAAATTAGTTTAATTTTTGTTTCTTTAATATAATTAATGATTAAAATAGTTAACAATTTAATGCTTTATTTTATTTTTTGTTATAGTAGGTATGTATTTAATGGAATACAGTTTCTTAAATTCCGTTACTTTCATGTAATTCAGGGCAGTATGTGTGAGAGAGGTTGAGAAAGTAGTGGGGGTAGGCTGGGGCACCTCCCAAAATGTCCATTTATTCTCCCTAGATGCTTGTGTCGGAACGTGGGTACCTAATTTTAAAGTATAAATGATGGACTTATCGTGCATAATTACATTTAACGACTTTATAAACTAAATGTTGTTCTTTCTGAAGTTCTCAGCTTTTTAACGGTATAATAAACAACAATAAATATAAGAATAGTCGGGGGTGGCGGTCAAAAAACTACAATAGTATTAAACTATTTTATTGAAGCCAACGTTTCGACCTAACAATGCATGTCTTCTTCAGGGCTAAATGGACAAGACACAGACAAAAAAAATATAAATACATAGGACAAAGAATAAGAACTAATTAGATAACCTATAAAGGTCTGTAAACATATAACACATACTAACAAGACATAGTATAGCTATTGAAACTGATAACATTGACAGTGTGATATAATCGGGCAAGATACATTTTAAGGGGATATGGTATCAGAATAGTGATTGATGAGTTAATATGGAGGCAAAAAGGAACCAGAAATGAACAAAAAGGTTATGGGCCCAATTTGTGTTTGTGTAAAGGACAATCGTTATGTTCTGTGTCCGCAATTCGTGTAAATTATTTGCACTGATCCTGAAAGTGAAATGGCCACTTTCGCTGACGACGAGTTCGACACCGTACCTGCAACTGAGTGAATCAAATTTTTTCACATGGGAATTGAGACTGATGAGTTTATTGGAGGAGAAAGGAGTCCTCAATGTGGAGAAGATGGAAGAAATCCCGGCGGCCAAGGCTCGACCTGTAATCATAGCATGTGCCACAGACAAGCACATTGAATATATCAAGAATGCAAATACATCATGTCAAAAGATAAAATCTCTACAGAACGTATTTGAACAGAAGAGTGTTTTGTCAAAACTATTTGCTAGATAAATTGGTTTAACTGAAGTGTGAAGAAAACGTGGGAATCAATAACACTTTATGAAATTTGACAAAATTATCTCAGAGCTGGAGGCAGCTGGTGTTAACATGAAAGAGGATGATACAGACTGCCATCTGCTGTTATCGATGCACCCGGAATTAAACACCGTAATAACAGTTTTAGGAGAAGACAGATCAAAACTTAACCATCGAGTTGGTAAAGAGCAAGCTTTTGGCGCCGAGCTGAAAATGAGTAATGCAAGTAACATTTCATCTCCTTCTGATAAGTTTTCTTTCGGAGCAAAAGTAAGGCGATGTTATGGTTTTGCGGAAGTACCAAACATAAAAAAATTCCTGTCCAAAAATAAAGAATAATGGAAACCGAGATTTCCCGCCAAGAGGCGACTATCCACAATCACAAGGTGGTAAATTGGCTGAGACAAAAATGGAAGATAAGGAAGTGTCATTTATTGCATGTCTATAGAATTAGAGGAAAGAAAAACATATAAGAGTGACTGTATTAATTTTATTCTAGACAGTAGAGCAAGCCACAACCTACTTTGAGGTGATATGATTAAGTTTATGTCTCAAGTTAAAAATATAGAACCAGTCCCGATTAAGTTTGCCAATGGAACGAATATATTTGCCAAGAAAGAAGGTGCCAAGTTACAAACTTAAACAAGGACCAAAGAGTTGCTTTCTTACAGAAAAACCCAGTGATCTGTGGCATCTCAGATTAGGAAATTTAAATAGACGAGGTCTTCAACTTTTAAATCTCCCCTACTCCAATAAAATCCTGCAAAAAGGGAAAGGCAGAGAGAAACCCTTTTAACAGAAAAGATTACCCCAGATCTACACGAATTGGTGAGTTAATTTATACTTACATTTGGGGACCTGTATATCAAAACGGCGGCCAGTATAAAAAATATGGCGAACGGTACTATTTGTCAATATTGGATGAATTTTCGCATTTTACCACTATTTATTTACTCAGAGAGAAATCAGAGGCTAAGGAGAAGTTGATGGAGTTTTATAGAATAATGAGAAGCAAAGGACTGTTTGTATCAAGAATCAAGTCAGATAGAGGTGGAGAATTCAGATCTAATAAGTTTAAGGTTTAACACTAATAAAAATCAACAAGGATGAAAAATGCCCAATTTGTAACACTATTGACGACCCAATACACGTCATAACAAAATTCAAAAAATATGATAACACCCGAAAAAAATACCCCAACATCTACAACTACAGTAAGTTTGTGCAAAAAATGACATCTTTAGACAATAGCTTCATACAGTCCATATGCCAATTCACAGAAGAAAGTACAATAACATTCTTATCCCTACATAAAAATTAACAGTATTAAAAAAAAAAAAAAAGTTTGAGGAATTTTGCCAACTTAATGGCAAGTAGTGTGGTGCAGGAGTGTACAGCAGGCTATACACCTCAACAGTGTGGAGCTGCTGAGAGACTAAACCTGACTTTACTGAATAAGGCCAGAGCAATGTGTTGTGGACAGTGATTTGCCTAAATATTTATGGGGAGAGACGGTTCATACTGTGGCCTACCAACTTAACCGGTCTCCAACAATAGCATTGAATGGTCGAACCCCTGATGAGGTATACTAAGGAAAGAATGATTTGTATAAGTTAAGAGTTAGGTGCAATTAGTTAAGTGTGGTATGCAATTAACAAAAAGGGAAATAGATTGGAACCGAGAGGAAGGGAAGTTAGGATGGTAGGATATGCAGGAGCTGGATATCGAATTGGGACCTAGAGATAAATAAAATAATTATTTCGGGAGACGTAGATTTTGATGAGTCACAAATTAATTTTTTGAACACGAATCCCCAAACATCCCTTAATGTTCCGTGCAAGAGAGAAGAAGAATTTGGAACAAGAGGACATGACAGTGAAAAAGAAACAACCTTAGAAGAAGCGATACCTCCAGCCACTTAAAATATTTTTGGCTATTTTAAAAAACAGGTGTCGAAGGTTATGATGTCTAATATATAGCACATGTGTGTTCTCATTGTCTAGTTCAAATCGATGAAAATATTATTGCTAATTATTGCATTTCGTTAAATAAACACATGATTATTATTTCTTCCTGGAAATTGAGTTTTATTCATTTCCAAGACATTTGGCAACCATGACAGGACCATTTTATCGGGTGTGTTTATTGATCAGTATTGTCATAACATTGTAGAAGTATTTTTTCGGTGAGTTCGCTTCATTTTGTAATTGACTATATATCCTAGTAAGTAGTTAAAGCCTTGAAAAGTAGATTTGGAAGGGAAGATTTACTTACAGAATTTTATATTCGTGAGCTTTTGAAAATTACTTTGCAAAATATAACATCTAATAATAAATTATCATTGTCCACTCTCCATGACACATTGCAGTGCTATTTGAGGAATTTACATACTTTAGGTGTAAGATCAGAAAATTGTGCACCTATTTTATTTCCATTAGGTCTCATCCTGTGTACCTGAAGAAACGTTAAAAGTATGGGAGAGTGGTTTATCATTAAATGGATCAGGTGATTCTGAACTTTCCTGTAAAGATGTTTTAAATAATTTAATGCAGTTTCTTAAAGTGGAAGTTGAGGGTGAACAGAAGGTAGTGTTGGCGATGGCAGGTTTCGGAATTATTGAAACTAATCCTATTAAGCCCGGTCTTAGAAAATTCGAACTAAAAGCAGTTATTGAAATTCCTACTGCTGAAAGATTGCATGTAGGCGAAAAATAATAGAGTCAAATAAAGTATGTTTTTGTTACCTCAAAAAAGTTCATATTGCCAAAATTGTAAACGTAAACCTAAGTGCATTTTTTGTAATAAGTCTCATTATATTTTAATGTGTAATATTTTAGCTAAAGAAAAAGAAGATGAATTAAGTTTAGAAATATCACAAACTTCATCACATTTAGAACATGTTGACACATTAGCTAGTCTATCGAGTGAATGTGATGTAATGATGCAGACTTTACGTGTGAGAATGCAAGGCAAAAATAAATCTCGTGAAGTAAGAGCTCTCATAAATACTGGCTCGCAACGTTCCTATATTTTATTGAATACAGCAATTGAAATGGGATATGAGCGTTGTCATCAAGCTACCTTTCAACACAATCTTTTCGGGGGGCTACCACAGGAGTAGTTAATCATGATGTTTTTGAAATTTGTATTTCTAACCTAAATAATTCATACAAATGCAAAGTTAAAGCTTTAGGGCAACAACTCTGTAAAATAATCTGTAATAACTTTCTCCTGTAAAAAATGGTCCTTGGATGAACGAACTTAATGAAAAGGGTTTTACACTTAACGATTTTGGTAAATCTGGACCAATTGAATTATTTATAGGTGCCGATGTTGTAGGCAAGCTGTATACAGGAGTCGTTGAGATGCTGAATTGTGGTGTTCTTGCAATAGAAACACGTGTAGGTTGGTCAATAATAGGGAAAACCATGGAAAAGAATAACGATGAAACCAGTTCAGCTATGGTTATCTCAAATATGCTCACTGTCGCGGCGAAACGTTCAGATTTATGATCCCTTGACACTTAAGGTATTATCGATCCATTAGAGAAATTAAGTAAGTTAGAAATAGAGGCTGTCACTCATCAACATTTTATTGAGATAGTTTCACTAACGAAAGAAGGTCGTTTTCAAGTACACCTTCCTTGGTTTGAATCTCATCCAGCGTTGCCTAGTAACTATCAATAAGCTTTGAAAAGGTTGAATTCTACAATTAAAAAATTGAAAAAGGAAGGTTATTGTGATATTTATCAAGAAATATTAGATGATTGGATCGAAGAAGTTGAGTCAAAAGAACAAGTTCCATGCCATTATTTACCTCATCGTCATGTCATAAAGCTAAACAGCACTACACCAGTTTGAACTGTTTTTGATGCCTCTGCAAGAGAAAATCGTCACTTTCAGGTAGTCGTTGGGGTGTCCTCAAGTCTGTTTTTGTTAGAAGCATGTATTAAGTTTCACCTCGAAATGTTTTAACCTGTTGCAAAGAGGGAAGACCTCAGTTATCAGTGGAGTTGGTAGAAAAGCTGATAAGTAGTTTTTATGTGGACAATTGCATTAATGCTTAGATGATGAGGAACAAACTAGTGAATTTATAGATCTAGCCACATCCATTATAGCTGAACGCAAATTCGAGCTTCGAGGGTGGGAGCAAAGTAATTCCCCATTATTTACACTTACTAATGATTTAGGTCTCCTTTGGAATAGACAAACTGAAACTATGGTTATCAATTTGGGTAATCATGAATCACTACATCTCACAAGAATTACTAAAAGGGTTATTTTAAATGCAGCGCACAGAATTTTTGATCCTAATGGATTCACTGGTGGTGTCACACTGATTCTAAGACTTTTATTACAGCAGACTTGGAAATCAGGTATCACTTGGGATGATGAAGTAGATGAGACGATCAGTGTTCATTTCTTGGCCTGGTTTAAGGATCTGTGTCTTTTAGATCAAATTAAGATTCCTCGATGGTTGCCATGTAAAAATTCACTAGATACATCATTATAGCATATAATTTCAGACACTAGTGGGAAATCATCATATGTGTCATCAAGAGACAGGAAAGTGAAGAAATTATTAGAATAGCGATAGTGGGAGGGTTGGATTGGCCTACTGCTAGGGTATTAGAAGTTATATCTGGTAAAGATGGAAACGTCAGAGTGATCTGTTTAATGATTGCCAGTGGTGAAATTATCCGACCTATCCAAAGAGTTCATCCATTACAATTGCATCTGGAGTCTAATGAGCAAGAGGATTCTAAAGAAGCACTAAGAGGTCATTTGAGCAAGACCAGACGTTCTGGAAGACATGTAAAAAAGCCAGGGAAATTGATTTTGTGATTTGTTAATTTGCATGTTTTAATTTCAGTTTAAAGCACTTTGAATTTCTTCAATTTTGCATAGTATTTGTTTTTGTAATTTAATTTCATTTTCAGTTGGTTAATTTAGGTGGGAAGATGTGTTTTTATACATTGTATTATGTAAAAGCGATATCTCCCGCCACTTCGAATATTTTTGGCTATTTTTAAAAACAGGTGTAAAAGGTTATGATGTCTAATATATAACACATGTGTGTTCTCATTGTCTAGTTCAAATTGATGTAATATTATTGCTAATTATTGTATTTCATCAAATAAACACATCATTATTATTCCTTTGTGGAAATTGAGTTTTATTAATTTCCAAGACAAAGTTTCCTCATAAGATAGTGATTTTTACTTATTTTAAGAAGATGAGGATAACCCGATCCCTGCAGGTAGACCTAAAAGAAAACGAAAGGTACCGAACTATTTAGACAATTTTCACATGCATTCTGCTTACTGTCTTCTTACAGAGAATGACCCAAAAAACTACAAAGAGGCTATAAGGAGAGGTTGGGGAGTCGGTATTAAAAAGGAGTTAACCACCCTCTCAAAATTTTGAACACGGAAAGAAACTAAGCATGTACCCAACAAAATTAAACCTATAGAAAATAAATGGGTCTTCACAACAAATCTCAATGGGACAATGGGAAGCAATATTTACATTTAAAAGCCAAAGGTAAATAAGAAAAAAGATGAAGTAGAAACAGCTAAATTGGAAGCTGAAGGAAAGAAGGAAAAAAGAGGAAGAAGGAACAGCCAAAAAAGGAGGCTGAGGCTAAGAAGAAAAAGGAAGAAGGATAAAAAGCTAAATTAGAAGCTGAAGCTAAGAAGAAGCAGGAAGGAAAAGAAAAAGAAAGAACTAGATTTGTTTATTTCAGAGAAGCTTTGTGTATATTTAAGGATTGATTTTTGCTATTTTTGTTTTATGTATTATTTTTACTGCAATTCAAAATTTGTTGTATTTCATAGTTTGTTTACGTTCTATATTTTATGTATATATGTTAAAATTAAGTGTGCATATTTTCTATGTTAGGAACATGAAATTGAGAGGTGGTGTGAAGTTCATTTTTGTATATAGCACGTTAAGTACTGCGCATTTGCAGAGTCAGTCTAAGAGAGCACTGGTGCAGTGGGGAAAGAGTTCTGTCGCAAGTTTTGCGAGTATTTACGGGAGGTGGACAATTAGAAGTGGTTAACATACCGCGCATGTCACGCGGAAGACCCGGGTTCGACTCCCGGCGGAACCCAATCTTTTCCTTCAAAAAATAAATTATTTAAATAATTTAAAACACGGTGGTTACCCACAAAAACAGATTAAATTGATATAAAATAATTTAAAAATTGACAATCGTCAAGAGATGCCCAAAATTGGACAAAAATTGTTCACCTCCCGTAAATACTCGCAAAACTGGCGAGATCGAGGGAGAGGTATCAGTGAAGAGGAAAGATTGGCTCCGCTTGGAAGCGAGCTCTGTGGTGCAGTGGTTAGCATACCGCGCATGTCACGCGAAAGACGCGGGTTCGACTCCCGGCGGAGCCCAATCTTTTCTCTTCAAAAAATAAATTATTTGAAAGTAAATACACTGTTTTTAATTTAATAAGTAATATTGTGACATGAAACCAAAACAGATGTTTATTTCTGTTGCACTGTACAAGTTCTAGAATTGCTTGGAATGGTTAGTCATGTATTAGGATGTGATCACATGTTTTGATTGTTCTAGATCTTTCTGTGAGGGTCCATAGTACATGTAGCGACTAGTGATGTAACAAAAAAATAAATTGAAGGAAATGGAGTTATTTGTCTAATTTTTTTATTTATTATTATTTAATTATATAGCAGTTGATAAAATACAAATTTTTACAAGAGTTTACAGTAGTAGGCTTTCCATCAACTGTTTTGTATGTTCATATTTTTTTTTAATTTGTAGTGATATAGTATAAATCATTTGGTACTAACAATTATTACTAACAATAAAAATATTACTTTGAATCCTGAAATCATTTGAATCTATGGAACTAATTGTAAATATAATCAATCAAATTTTTTATCTTACTTGAAAAAGTTCATACACAATTCTTTTTTTTACTTTTCTCATTCCCTTTTTCACTTATAAATGAACAATCTGATAATCCTAGTGAACAAAATCATCATTGGGGAAGTGAAAAAGTACACAGGTTGTACACCGTCAAAAATACGGCTAGCACCAGCTGTTGCAAAAGCCTTAGTGCCTGTGGAGGGTTGAGAGCTATCCAAAAACAAGAATTACAAAGAAACAATTAAAACTGGCCATTAATCAACTTTATTCTCAGTTTGAGGTCTTAGTGATCAACTGTGTTGTCTGCTTTACGTTTTTTGAGTAAGAGGCGAAATGAATCTATACCTTCTAACCCAGGCTAGAATAGGTTGGTTTTAGATAGAATAAACTATCAATTCTACCCTAATTCAAATAAATAAGGACATTAAACCTAAAAAATATATTATCAGAAGACAATCTTTCCCTTGATTACTGATATTTATCCTGGAATGCTTTGCATAAACAAAGAATTATTCAATAACATTCACAAAATAAAATGCAAAAGATTAAAAAAATAATTACAACTCACAAATAGTTTTGGATGTTTGTTTCAATGTCTGACCATATCCCAGTGATTTGCCCTATTTCGTTATCAAAGGCAAGGAATTCTTTCACAAGTTCTCTATTCTCCTCGGTGTCATTGGCTTTTCCAAGCTAAAAACAGTTATGAAATTATATCAGGGATTTAATAAAGAGAATAGTAATGTTTGTTAAGAATTCTAAATTTACGATTAGAGAGCTAGTAAACTGGTAAACAATAAAAGTGATGTATATACAATTATAAAATGTTTAACTATAACTGAATGATTTCTTTGAGAAACCCATGTTCAAAAAGGTTGATTCTCATTTTAATTTATTCTTGGCCTCCAAATGTGGAGTTTAACACCTTTCCCTAAGTCTCTCTTTTTCAGAGCACTGCAGATATCATAATAGGAATTATTAGGTTTTCTAATCTTCTTTTACAGTATGTTATATTTCCCATTCCTCCAAATCAGTTCCCAGGCAGAGGGAATTCATTCATTCTATAAGCTTCTCATCATTACGTTTAAGATGAATTTATTTGGGGTCTTATCCCCTTTATCGGGATTCACTTTCCCTTACATTATGCTATTTCTAATGAGTTCTGTATAGTATAGTTACAATACTAGTATATATAGTACAATACATATTTAGCAACTCAGATAAAAGAAACGCATTGATGAATTAAAACTGTAATCTGAGACCACATACTGTATACTGCTCATTTGCTATAAGATTTTGAAAAGAGCATAAACAAATTAAAATTTTACAACAGATCTAAAATTATATTACAAAACAGTCCTAAAGAAATTTTAATCTAAAATCATTTTTTACATAAAAAATCATTCAAAACTGTTAAAATAGAACATTTTTAAAAAGGCTAAATCCGGTCACATATTAAATTGATCTAATGACAGTGAATATTATTTTATTGATTTAAAATAGATATAAGTATAAATAACGATAAACTTAAATACCTGAGATATAAACAATGGAACACTGTTCTGGAAAAAAACATCAGTATAAATGATAGTATGAAATAAGCGTTGATTTAGTAATTTCCAACTGAGATTAAACTGCTGTAAATGTTCGACTTCAAGTTGACTAAGAACAGGCGCAATAACATTCGCAGCACTTATAGTTTTATTGTAACGATCAAGTAAACCTGCAATAAAACAAATCATTAATAGGAACCAACTAACAAAATAAAAGCATTAAAAAGTAATCTATCAGTTGGTAGAAAAAAATAGTAAGCATCTATTTGATAGGGATGGAAAATATTATTTATGTCAGGCTATGGCCTAACAGAAGTTTCTCTTGAAAAAAATAAAATTTGGTTTAAAATAATCTAATTTAAGCAATATATTTTCCATTGCATCTATAGGAAAATATAGAGGATCAGATTCAATGCATCAATTGTTTAGCTTTGGGTAAATGACCAAAAAATCTCCATCCTGAGAGGCAAAGAGAACACCTATTACGCAAACTGGCATCTGAGATGAATTGTCAGAGTAAATCAGATAGTAAATGATTTATAAAATAGTGAAACAACTATTGATGACCACAAACTATTCTACACTGGGAGAAATGGTTTTACAATTAGTTATTAATAATTTTAATGACACCTGTCCTGGACAGGGGTCCGTTGCTTACAAAAGATTCTTATAGGCAAACTATCAAAACATAAAAATTTGTACTCTACACACGTTTTATTCTTACTGTGAGGCCTAATGTAAACTTTCTCTCTCTCTACCCCAAATACCTTTTTCTTGAGGTTCGAGCACTTGGTGGGAGTATTTGTGTCAGTGTGGTATACCGCCCTCCAAAAAGTGGCTACTTTTCTGAAGTTGAGGACGTCCTATTACGTCACAAGAGCAGATTCTGTAATATTATACTGCTTGGAGATCTCAATACGGATCCTTCAGCTCATTCATTCAATTCCAACCAAATGGTTTCCGTATTTCGAAGATTACACTTATATATACTGCCTTTCCAGGCTACGAACCACACTCACACTGCGACAGTAAACTCCGAGACCTGGATCGATCATATTGTTGTGTCGGATCCTTCAAAAGTTAGGCGTCATGGACAAGTTCATGTTCCGGGAATCTCGACCCACAATTTTATCTTTGTCTTATACAAGAGAGGCCCTTCATGGCCCAATATTTCTCCTGGACAGAGCAGAAACCTGAAGAAGATAGATCTGGAAGTTTTTAAAATTGATATTCAGACGATTGACCGTTCAAATGTAATTGATAGTGTTGATGTCAACGATAAAGTTGAATTGTTCAGCACGAAGGTGGCAGAACTTTATGATAAGCATGCACCTGTGCGGTCATATCGAGGACGAAAAACAAGAGACTTTTTCTTCTGGATGTCCATAAGAAGCAGATCTGAAGAGGATTCCATACAATACAGGCTTTACAGAAATAAAGTAAAGACGGCTATATGCGATGGTAAAAGAAAATGCATAACTAGCAGTCTCGATAGATGCTCGCCCTACGAGGTTTAGAAAGAGTTGAGAAACCATAGAGTCATTGACATGTGTGGAAACGACGTTGATGTTATTTGCAGCTTGGACGAAATCGTTTTTTTTGTTTTTCATCCTCTGGGCCCTGGAAGAGCAATAACCGAACCAATGCAGACTAATGAGGAGGTTGATGACCTTATCTTTAATGAGATCACCGAAGATAATGTGGTTTGGAGTCTAAGACAGGTGAGAACGGGCGCAGCAGGAGAGGACGGACTGACTAAGATGATGATTAAGAGGCTGGGAGTCACCCATGTTCTGGTAGATATCCTAAATGCCTCCCGCCGACAATGTAGTTTCCCTGAAGCGTGGAAGCGCACCATCATCAGACCCATTCCTAAGAAACCAAAACCTATGACTCTTTCTGAATACCTGAATACTGAATTTCCAATCTGAATTCGCAAGTGCTACAAGCCAATGCTAAGGTTATTTATAATTATTACTATTATTTAGTTTACTTTGTTAGATTGTAAAATATAGTTTCTTTGTTTTAAAAATAAAAATCAACTTCTTGAATAAAATTGGATTTCAAAAATGACAAACTTGATAACTGATTTTCATAATTACTATTTTAGTATTTACTATATTTTTTTTTCAATAATTACCTTTTTTTAACGGGACAAAAAAAAAATTTAAGCCTATAGCTCTCCTTCCCATATTGTCTAAGATTCTAGAGAGAGATTCGAGAGTATTTTTTGAAAGCAACAGTCTTCTGTCTCCACACCAATCAGGCTTTAGACAAGGGTGAAGCACATGCACAGCATTACATACGGCTTTGACCGATATTCGAGAAGTCATGGATAAATGTATGTTAACAATATTCGTTTCTCTCAACTTCGAAAGGGCCTTCGACTCTGTCGATCATGAACTATTGTTAAGCAAATTCGGAAGCTTTGGTGTTGGGGAGCAGGTGCTCCACTGGTTTAGGTCATATCTGATAGGATGAAAGCAGCAGATAAGAACTCCTAGTAGTCATTCTGGATGGCTGGAGAGCAGTACAGGCGTTCCTCAGGGATCAGTTCTTGGGCCATTGCTTTTCCTAGGCTACATCGATGACATAGTTATGTCCCTTAAGAACTCCAAGATCTACATGTTTGCAGACGATGTGGTTATTTGGGCTTCTAGTCAACCAGTGGATGTAAATTCAACTATGGAGCAAATAAATGAAGATATTGATGATCTTCAGCAGTGGGCCTTAACTAACAGACTTAGCCTCAATTGTGGTAAATCCAATTGGATGCTAGTAGGTAGCCCTAAGCTTATTGTTAAAGCTGAAAAGAATGCTTCGCTACCTCCGCTGTTGATTGTTGATCAGGTCTTACCCAGATCTGAAAAGATTAGGTATCTTGGTCTGATGGTGAACTACACATTGACATGGCGAGACAAGGCTGGCCTCGTTGTGGGTCGTGTTCACGCTGTACTGCACTCTCTCACAAAATAAAAGCGCTTCTTATCAGCCGAAGCCAAGAAGAAGATAGTGTCAGCACTGATACTCCCCATTGCTTGGTACTGCGACTCAGTTAACCTAGACATTGCGAACTCGGAAGATGCCAGAATACAGAGAGCACTCAATGCGGCTATACCTTCCATCTTCTGTATTAAAAGAGATGAAAAAATTAGTCCGTACATAAAAGAGTTATTCTGGTTGAGAGCTAAGGAATATAGGAGGCTTGATCTGATGTGTGTTGCTAGAAGAATCCTTGACTCTGGAACTCCTGCGCAATAGTTTCGAAGTAGTAAATGGCGAGAGGCTGCAGGGCAGATTCCGGATACCGGCTTGCATGATGGAGATGATGAGGAGCGCCTTCCACGTTGCAGTGGAGAGAGCTCAACAAGCTTCCAGCAGAAGTGAGATCGGCATCTTTCTTCCGCAAGGCTTGTCTCGGGCGATTCTTAGAAACGAGCCAGTCGGGTGCACCTTAACGTTTTACATCCATTTCCAATTACTCGATTCTCTTTCTTCAATCCCTTTTCCTTGTACATTCATCCATCATCGATAATTATCTCTTTCATTATTATTTTTAAATAATTTATTTTTTGAAGAGAAAAGATTTGGCTCCGCCGGGAGTTGAACCCGGGTCTCCTGCGTTACATGCGAGGATGCTAACCGCTACACCACAGAGCTTGGCTCAAGGCAGAGCAAATCCTTCCTTTTCACTGATACCTACTCCCCCTATCTCACAAGTTTTGCGAGTAGTAGCGGGAGGTGGACAAATTTTGTCCAATTATGATATTTATTGACAAAGGCAATTTTTTAAATTATTTTAATTATTCCAATCTTAAATTGTGGCTGACCACCAATTTTAAATTATTTATTTTTTGAAGAGAAAAGATTTGGCTCCGCCGAGATAGGGGGAGTAGGTAAGGGGACTTGTGAGATAGGGGGAGTAGGTATCAGTGAAGAGGAAGGATTTGCTCTGCCTTGAGCCGAGCTCTGTGGTGTAGTGGTTAGCATCCTCACATGTAACGCAGGAGACCCGGGTTCGACTCCCGGCGGAGCCAAATCTTTTCTCTTCAAAAAATAAATTATTTAAAAATAATTTAAAATTGGTGGTCAGCCACAATTTAAGATTGGATTAATTAAAATAATTTAAAAAATTGACTTATGTCAATAAATATCATAAATTGGACAAAATTTGTCCACCTCCCGCTACTACTCGCAAAACTTGTGAGATAGGGGGAGTAGGTATCAGTGAAGAGGAAGGATTTGCTCTGCCTTGAGCCAAGCTCTGTGGTGTAGCGGTTAGCATCCTCGCATGTAACGCAGGAGACCCGGGTTCGACTCCCGGCGGAGCCAAATCTTTTCTCTTCAAAAAATAAATTATTTTATTTTTTGTATTTATTTATTTCTTACTTCGAATTTTTTAGATGTTATTTTTTCTTTTTTCTTTTTTAGAAGTGTAGTTTTACTTTGTTCCCCTATATAAGAAAAAATAGATAAGAGAAAGGAAAAAAGGAGTGAAAATAGATGAATCTTTATTTTTATGAGTATGATTTATTTATAAGCTCTCATGATTTACTTTTTTCATAATAAATGTATTATTTATCACTCATTGCTGTTATTTTCATATATATGTCTGTAAGAAAGGGCCCGAGGCCCAAAGGCAATAAAGAATATCTCTCTCTCTCTCTCTCTCTCTCTCTATATATATATATATATATATATATATATATACAGGTGGACAAAATTAACGCACCACTCAATGTTTTTTAGTTAAAATAAATATATGATCTTCCATTTTAATTTCGACTAACTATTGGTATTAAGGTGGCAATAGTGTAAATATAAACAAAAAAGAATGCTTTGTTTACTCTGATAAACCCTTTTTCACCTACAGTAGCATTATTTAGAACAATGTAAAAATTGTTTTCACATCCATTATTTCTCTTGTATTCATCCGCTCAACTTGTAAACATTTTTAAATTTTCTTCAATGGCCCCAATAAGGCATGTAAGTGAATACAATTGTGTTGAGGCAGTGATATTGATAGAATAGGGATACAGCCAGCGTTAAGTCGCTAGGAGACTGGATGTACATCACTCTTCAATAAATAGGGTTTTTAAGCGCTTTAGGGAGACTGGGTGTCACTCAAGAAGAAAAGGGAATGGCCGGCCTCGATGTACGGCAGAAGAGATGATAGGTAAATCAGACAACTAAAACAGACAAAACCAGAGCTTCCCGGAAATGAGATAGGGAGTCTCATAAGGCAAGTCCGAAATGTTTCAATTTCTACCAGAACTGTAAGAAGAAGGCTTAATGAAAATAACCATAGGGCTCGACATACCGCCCGTGGACCTCTCCCTACAACAGCTCACAAAATGGCCAGACTTCAGTTTGCAGGTGAACTTGTAAATTGGACTTTGGAAGACTGGAAGAAAGTTCTCTTTACAGATGGGGTGAGAGTAGGCCTCAGTTCTTAAGATGGCCGTAACTACACATGGAGGCGCCAAGGAGAAAGGTACGCACCATGCTGTATGGTTCCCGAGTTGGCATTTCGTGGTGGTTCACGGATGTTCTGGGTTGGCACTTCCTTTGACTCTCGTACTGAATTGGTTGTTGTGCGGCGAAGATATTTAACATCACAGAGGTACATAGAAGACATAATCGAGGAACATGTAGTGACTTTTGCAGCCTATATCGGTGATGGATTCTTGCTAATGGATGATAATGCCAGACCCCATAGAACACGAATTGTTGATGACTACCTGAATCAGGTTGGCATTCAGCACTTGGTGTGACTACCCCTGAGTCCTGACTTAAATCCAATTGAACACGTCTGGGACAAAGTTAAGCGAAGAGCAAACAACGGAACTCATGCCCTACCACTCTTGAAGAACTGGAAAGAGCTCTTGTTGAAGAGAGGGATAATTTTGCTCAGGATTCAATTAAAAACTCTTTGAATCAATGGAAAGTGTTTAAGAGATGTGATGGAAGGTGGAAATACCCGTTATTGATAAACAAGTTTCTATATTACTGTAAAAAAGTATGTTTTCATTTTTCCAAGTTGGTCAGTTTTATTTTCAATATTTTTCTGTAATCATTTCTGTACCTTTTATTATCTATGCACAATAAAATATTGTATTAAAACCGCTTACTTTTTCAACCGAAAATACTTTTCAAGATCAAAATTTGCATAGATTGGAAATTTTCAAAAAAATAAGGGTGGTGTGTTAATTTTGCCCATCAGTGTACATATATATATATATATATATATATGTGTGTGTGTAAAACTTATGTTCGAGCCCTTCAATAAAAATAAAAAATAAAATAAATGAGGTGGCGAAATAACTCGCACAAATTCAGAATATAAAATGTTTTATTTATCATTGGTTCCTCTGGAGGTGTTTACATCTCTTAGATGGTATTAAGCCTAACACTGTCGTACTCCAGACCTTAACCCCCCCCTCCCTTTCACCAGTTTACGGACAATTCCCATAAACTCTAAAGTTATTTAAAATGTAAGTTAGAAGTTAAGATCATAGCCGGCAGCCGTAGGTTCTAATACCTCACACATAAATTAAAAACTAAAAATACAAAAGAAAAATTATTATGACATTCACACCTGTCTCCTGTAAAAAAAAAAAAAAAAAAAAAAAAAAAATCACTCTTCAGTATGCTAGTTAAATACACAACAAAAGAAATAAATAGATAAAATAAAAGGAACTTCTTGAACTGAACTCAAACACAACATAAAAACTAAACAGAGCCAAAATTAAAGCATTCGTTCATCGTTGATTGGATTGAAGATGACTGGGATTGAAACTGGGAGTTTAAATTGTTCAATGTGGACCGTTCTTCTCTTCTTTGGATCTCTCTTACTCTCAATAGTGACTATATTATGCTCCCTAATGACAATCACCCTGAAGGGGCCCTTGTACCGCAGTAGCACCTTCCCTCTCTTAGTCCCTATCCTCCTATATACGATAGTAACTATCCTCAGTTACTCCATCCCGTCCCTAACTTTTGTGTTCTCTTCCATGACCCTTCTCTGCTTATCCTTTCCTATTTTCCCTTTAACCTTATCCCATGCTTTCTAAACCTCTATCCTATTGTTAATGACTCGAGTTCCTCCATTTCCACCCCCCTCTCTGCTTCTGGTGATTCTTCCCCTTCTCCATCTCATCATCTCCCGGTTCCCCTTCTCCTTCTGGTGTCCATTCACTAGTAGTTTATTTATAGTCGTTTCGGCACTTTCCTCATCGATAGCAGTAACCTTAATGGCTCTCGACAGCCAGTCCGCGACAACATTCCCTTTACTATGTATTACCTCTGCTTAATATTTCTTATTTGTGCGAGAGTTAAAGTATTTATAAAATTTTACACATGTTTTTCTAAATGCATATTTACAGTTTGCAGAAATTCTTCAGGAAAGAGGAAAGTTTGACTTTGGAAGAAAGTTGTCGTAAATTAATACAGTTTTTTGGTATTCCGCTCTGGATTTCGCACCAATCTGTAAGAAAATGAAAAAAACCGACTGCTTATTGCACAATGAAAAACACAACTGGCACGATGAAGCACTCCTGGGACTCCATGAAACGTTTCATTGTGCCCCGAATGCCCTTGTTTCAAGGAACCCCATACGAGCCATTTTGATGTCTTAAACTTCCTATGATGAACGTGAAGAGGTAGAAAAGCCAAAGTTAGGCAAAATCTTAAGAGATACATGCATAATGAAAAAGTTCTAAGAGCAGGTTTAATAAAATAATTACCCATACCTAGAGACCAAAATCTGTTCGACAAAAAATTTTAGTTTTGCCATACAAAACCGCATTTCAGCAGGTGGAGTCTGTCACGAAACAAGTTGAAAGGGGACAATAAGCTGACTTTGTCTAGAGCCACCCTTACCGCTTGCTGTCTGAATTTGGTTGCTCTAGAACTTTTGGTTCGCCCAGTGCACCGACTGTTTCATTGTGCCCCACCCCTCATATATATATATATATATATATATATATATATATATATATATATATATATATATATATAATTTATATATAATTTATTATAAATAAAACTTCAATTTATAAAATGAAATTTGTATACAGTAGGACCCCTCATATCCGTCACCCACGGGACCTGAGCAAGGTCGGTAAACTAAAAAGGTCGGATATTCAGAGGAACAACAGGAAGTGAATTAAAACTCACAGAAACGAGTAATATATATACGTACAATATTTAATGTATAATATTCGTATACATAGTAAATTCATTTTAAAAAGTCAGTTAAATTTTTTGGTCTTAAAGAAGTTAGCCTTGTTTTAGCAGAGACATACCTCCACTTTTTAATGCACATCACATCCATGGGTGTTCCGTTTGGATGCTGCTCGATGTATTTCATCGCGATTTTGAAAGCCTCTTTAGCTGCCGTATGACTGATCTTTTCAGGCTCTTGTTTTTCGTCGTCCGAACTTCCAATTTCTTCTGTAGCGTGCATACAATACGTTGCATTTTTGTTGAGTAGCCATAATCACTGTGTAACACTCAAAATAACAACAACTACAAGTACATATGCGTATGTACACAAACTTAAAATTCACACACACTTGCACAACAATATGCAATGCCAATGAGTCATGAGCGAGTTTGGTTTAAAACTGCCGAGTTCTCCAATGGGTATATACCGCTCTTGGCACTGTGATTTACAGAACCGTTCTTCCCAGAAGGAAGGAAAGGTGACAGAGGTGACGGATATCTCGAAGAGTCCGATATCGCGATGTCAGACAAGAGAGGTTCTACTGAACTTACAATGAAAATAAGCTAGATTAATAAATTATCACACAAAAATAAAGGCTGAAGTCACCGATACCTACCCTTGGGTCGATGTCGATTAATTCAGTTGTAGAAGGCTCATACGGTTGTAAAATAAATATTCCTGTTGGAATGTCGGATTATCCAGATCTTCATTATCGGTTAATCCCTGTACTTAAAATGAAATCATCATCTGAATCTTTGAAATCTTCCTCATCAGGAATTACCGTTGCCATCAATATTATTTCCTCCTCTGTCATATGTGATACAGATATCTGTTTCCTATTCCCGAAAACTCTACTCTAGTTGTGGGACTTAAAAATAAATTTGTATAAATATAAAATTTTCAATATTTTTACTTAGGTACTGAATATTTTCTTAACAGCTATTTGTTTTTTCTTCTTCTTTTACGTCCAATCCAGTTTGTTTTCTCTTATTGGAAGGGCCTAAATATATATGCGCAAAAATATAGAATTCTCAAATTTAATTTAATTAAAAATGAAAGGAAAACTAAAAAATACATACAATCATTATAGTTATTGTATTCTATAATTAAAATAATAATAATTTAAAAATATGAATTTCAATGATATCTATTATGAATTAACTTCAACCTCAGCAAAAACAACCTTGGATCGCTGATAAATTCAATAAAAATCAGCTTATTTAGAAGCGAAAAATACACTTATAAAGCTCAAACATTCGTCGAAAGACTGATGTGTACTAATTTACTTTTTCCCGGAAGCTGAACCCCCTCATACCAGCTTGAAACCTTACGGTATAGGCCCTATCCAGGACAGTGGCCCGTCGTTTGGGTATTACCAGTACCACTGTCCGAGACACCACTCCTCATTTAATGTGATAATTTAGTAATGGTTCAAGTTAGTAAATGAAAAATTGATTTCATTAAAAAATTTCATGAATTAACAATATTATTATATACTTATATTTTACTAGCTGTATATCCCGGTTTCACCCGGAGAATTTCATTTTTTAAATCTATAAAATCTATAAACTGAGACTTTTATCGAGTCAAACGGTCGATTTTGTAAAAACCAATGTAAAGAGAGATCAAAACGATTATTATAACAATAAAGAATATACCCAGAGATCGGCTGAAGTTATGTAATTTTAATATGGACAGGTGTTCGCACCTGGTCTGAAAGAACCACTGAGCAAAATTTGGAGAATTTAGGACAAACGGATTTCTAAAAAGAACAAACAGAATTTCATCTTTATGTACACAGATTATAGCTGTATATCCCGGTTTATCACGGGGAATTTCATTTTTCTAAAGAAACAGTCGATTTCGTAAAAAAAAAAAAAAAAAAAAAAAAAAAAAAAAAAAAAAAAAAAAAACATTGTAAAGCGAGATCATTATGATTTTTATAACAATAAAGAATATCAGCTGAAGTTATGCAATTTTAATATGAACAGATGTTCGCACCTGGTCTGGATGAACCACTGAGCGAAATTTGGAGAATAAAGAATATCAGCTGAAGATCGGCTGAAGTTATGCAATTTTGATATGGACAGGTGTTTGCACCTGGTCTGAAAGAACAACTTAGCGAAATTTGGAAAATAAAGAATATCAGCTGAAGATCGGCTGAAGTTATGCAATTTTGATATGGACAGGTGTTTGCACCTGGTCTGAAAGAACAACTTAGCGAAATTTGGAAAATAAAGAATATCAGCTGAAGATCGGCTGAAGTTATGCAATTTTAATATGGACAGGTGTTCGCAGCTGGTATCAAAGAACCACTTAACGAAATTTCGAGAATTTAGGACAAACGGTATGGATTTCTATAAAGAACAAACAAACAAACAGAATTTCAACTTTATTTATATAGATTAAATAATTTTATCGGAAGAGAAAAGATCAGCCACAGCCGGGAATCGAACCCAGGTCGTCTCTGCATCACCGTTGCATCGCTCTTAACCATTGAGCAACTGTGGGCCCTATCTGATAGGTAAGTCATCTATGAAATTCTTTCTCTACAAGCATGGAGGCATTAAGCAGCAACAGCCCTCTCATTCCAGCCAGCATCTAAAATAGCTTCTCTGTCAAATGGTTTGTAAATTAATTAATTTAAACTCCTTAATGATCTTTCCACTCTTGCCTTTTCACACAAACATGGTGGTCTTCACTTTTCAGTGATCAAGTAATTTGATGTAAATTTAATAAAAACTTCTAGATGGAACTTATGAGATTGATAGAGAAACTATTCTTAAGTATGACTTACTTGACTTAATTCCTATAGCCACCACTGCGGGGGCATAGGGCCGAAGCCCTAGCATTCTATGTTATTAGAAAAAACTATACGACCTTAAATATCAGTTAAGCATATAATTATATAAACAATTAAATAAATTAGATTAGGTTGTTCTAAAAAACAAGTCTATATAAATAAAGATGAAATTCTGTTTGTTTGTTGGTTCTTTATAGAAATCCATACCGTTTGTCCTAAATTCTCCAAATTTCGCTCAGTGGTTCTTTAATACCAGGTGCGAACACCTGTCCATTAAAATTGCATGACTTTAGCCAATCTCTGTCAATATTCTTTATTGTTATAAAAATCGTATTTATCACGCTTTACATTGATTTTTACGAAATCGACCGTTTTAGTCAATAAAATTCTCACTTTGTAGATTTTATAGATTTAAAAAATTAAATTCTCCAGGTGAAACCGGTTTATACAGCTAGTGCAAAATATTATTTACGTAAAATCATTAATTTCATATTTTATGTTGAAGCTTCAATTGTTGGATTTGGTGCGGTGCAATGGGCGTGGTGCGGTGCACCGACATGACCAGCCCCATTGGAAACACTGTGTTCGTTTTTTTCTGCTTGGTGCGTGGTGGTGCGAGGGGCTAGGGTCAGTGCGCCAATGTGCGCGAGGCCTTAGGCATCGGTTGATGAAAATTTGGAGCTGCTTCATGATTTTGACCGTGTTTTTCCAGGTTTCTTAGCCGTAGAGTAAGACAGCCTTTCATTTGAATATTTAGATCTTTGTGGACCTGATAATGTTTTTACTTTTCCAAACGGCCTAAAGTTGAACAAAGGCCACATTTGCTTTCCTTAATTGAGTCTTCACTTCTTCTTCCACACCACCTTCTGTTTCAACAATGCTCCCAAGGTACGTGTATGATGTAACCTGCTCCACAACGAGACCACCCACTTGAAGGACTTCTTGCGAAAACGCATTAAGCCTCATTTCTTTGGTCTTCTCGGCATTTATTTTGAGCCCTGCTTGCTTTCCTACTGCTTTCAGGTTTTCCAACTTGGCCTTCATGTCTGTGTAGCGGTGTGCAAGGAGACAGACGTCATCGGCAAAATCGAGGTCTTCTAATCTTCTAGTTAAACCCCACTGTATTCCCCTTTTTCTTCCTCCCAGAGTTGAGCGCATGATGCGATCCAATACTAGGATAAAAAGAATAGACTTTTTAAAAGTCTACTCTGAACTCCTTCGACACCAGACCATTATGTTGAACACTGCAGTTGTATCCATTATACAGGCTCTTGATTATGTTTATTATTTTATTTGGCACTCCATACATTCTTAAAGTTTCCCAAATAAATTCCTGGTTAACCGAATCAAACACCTTTTCGAAGTCGACAAATTTTATGTAGAGAGGACTCCTCCACTCCGTGCTCTGCTCGATTATAATATGGAGGGTATTTATGAGGTAGACACAACTTCTATTCCGTCTGGACCCGGCTTGCTCTTCACGAAGTTTCGTCTCCACACTCTCTGCGATTCTGTCTAATACGACCCTACAGAATATCTTGTAAGGTACTGACAGGAGCATAATTCCTCTCCAGTTATTGCACAGAGTTGTATCTCCTTTCTTAGACAACTTAACAATTAGTCCTCGTTTCCGATCTTGGGGGACATTTTCTGTTTCCCACACCTTAGCGAACAGTCCGGACAGAAGTTCTGCCGAAGTCTGCACGTCTGCCTTCAGAAGTTCTGTTGCAATATTGTCAAGTCCTGGGGATTTCCCATTCTTGAGTCGAGAGATAGCTTCGGAGATCTCACCTGTAGTTGGTTTGCCAGTCAGCGGAACAAAATCTGGGTCATCCCTGCAGGTTGAGCAGGTCGATTGATTTCTGATCAGGATCCTGTTTGGACTTTCTACAACTGCAGCTTGGTTTCCATTTTCAAATAGTTCTGAGAAGTATTCATGCCATCTAGCCAGTTGTTCTTCTTGCATTGTCAGCATTCTTCCGTCCTTACTTCTCACTGGTTTGCTTGATACTCGTTTTTTCCCTGATAGGATTTTAGCTAAATGATATAACTCCTTCAGGTCACCTCTCTCTGCAGCCTCTTGGGCCTGATTTGCAAGATCTTCGGCCCATTACCTTTTATCTCTGCGAGCACTCCGTTTGACAAGTTTATTAAGCCAAGAACATTCTACATGTCTTTGGAACATGTACTTCACTTCTCATTTCTATCAGGTGCCATGTTTCGTCGGACATCCACTCCTTCTTTTCATTTTTTATAAGTCCAAGGACCTTCTCACTTTTTTCGGTAAAGATGTCCTTTACTTTCTTCCATTTGCCTTCGGCAGTCTCTTCATCCAGCATAGGGAGAGATTCAAAGCTATTTTTTAGAGCAACTTGAAACTCTTTTGGTTTCAATTCGCTTTTCAATGAGCCTATATCGAAGCGCTTGCCCAGTCGATTAAACTTCCTAGTGGCTGCAACAATCTTCATTCGGATGTTCGGTACGACCAAGTGGTGATCACTTCCGATATAACACCGTGTTTGTTTATTACATCACACAACGCGGAATGTTCTTGAAATGGCAATGTGATTAATTGTGTTTCGCGTTGACTGATCAGGTGAGACCCACGTTTCTTTATGACATGTCCGGTGTGGGAAAATCGTTCCTCCAATTATAAGGGCATGTTGGGCACATAGGTCAATGAATCGCTCTCCATTGTCATTTACAGCATTGTAACATTGTCACATTAAGTTTCTATTTTTATATTTATTTTTTAAGTTTATATTTTTAATATAAGTTTCTCCGAAGCCATTCCATCTTGTTTCGCTTATTCCTAAAATGTCCAATCTGTAGTTCTTCATTTCTTTAACGACCTGCTTTAGCTTTCCACTTTCGCGTAGAGTCCTCACATTCCAAAAACCAATATGAGTTGTCCGTTGTTCCTAAGTGTAGACTTTTATATTTTTTAAAACAAAAAGACAATTCTAAGAAAATAAATTAAAAAAAAACTTATCCAGAGTTAAACAACTGATGTTTTTTATTTAAAATACTTTTTAAAAAACTGTGAGTTCATCAACACCATAAAGTTAATTACAATATCATTTATTTTTACCAAGTGAATTTTCGGACAAGGCTAGGTGACAGTAATACATGGTTAAGCTCACAAAGGCTAAAATTAAATAAAATTATGTATAACAGAACCATGCAATGCAATTTCTAAAGATAATATTTCAAGAACCATTTAAAATTACCTGATATAAATACATGAGGAAGTTGTGAATTATCAGACAATTTATCCAAAAATTGAAGAAGCCGAACTTTAACTTCAATGACAAATTCTTTAACTTGAGCTTCCAATCTTTGATAAAGCTGGTGTGGATCACAAACATCGAAAAGCCTACAACATAAATAAAAGGAACAATGAGAATGGGCAGGAAATAATATCAAATGTATTTCATTAACTTAAGATTTTGTCAATAAAATAAAAAAAAAATAATTAAATCATTGAAAAATAAGATAAATTAACTTCTTAGTACATCCAATGAAAACAGATAACAACAATAAACTGAATAAATGTGAAGAGATAACTTAAATAACTTCCCAACTAATGAATCCTATTAGTTTAAATAATGGGAATGAGTCATAAAAAAAGAAATTTATTGGAAATTTTAATTCACTGATAGGTTTTATTTGTATAAAAAATCTAATAAATACTAATACCATTTTAATCGGTAGTATATACTGAATAATCAGCAAAAAAAAATTACTTCTTATTGTCTTTTTACTTTTCATAATATTCATTGGAATCATATCATATGACACCAAAAGTTGAAATAAACGATTGGTATTATTATTTATGGGAAACATAAGTTTTCTGCTGGCAAAATAACTAGTTTGTTGAAGAGAATCAAAGGTGATAAATGTTTTTTCTGAGCCACTAATTCAAAACTTTAGCAATCAGTTTCGAAAAATGCATGGTGTTGTGGCATGCTGCTAAAAAATAGAAGAAATCAGGTTAAGCTTCCATAAGGTAATCTGTGATCTTACACTTCTTACTCAAAAGAATTTTTTTTGGATTTAAGACTGGATGAGATTGATTTCCTCAAACTACGCGAACAAGCAAGAAAGACTTAGAACCTCCTGGCTATAATTCGATTAATGACACAGTATCTACAAGGAAAACCTATTATTCTTAATTTTAATAAATCAAGTAAAAAATAAAGGTAGCAGTTTTGGGAAATTCAACTGCTACCATTGATATTTTTTCTTTTTGCCATTTCTTATGACTTATCCCATTATAACAGTTAAAATTCTTTAAAAATAAAATCAGATTAAAAAACAAATAAAATGAATTTAAATTTTATCAACAGTAGTTTTACAGGTAGATACATTTTAGATATGCTCAAAACAGCGTTATTCAACAAAATATGACTAGCTTTATTTATAGACAGAATTGCATGAAATAGACAGCAGAGACATGAGGATGATAAACTTAGGTAAAGTGCATTTATATCAGAATAAGTTTGATCTGGACATATAAAATGCAACAGTTGAATACAGAAAAGGTTTAACCAATCTTGGGGAAACCATAAAGTCAGATGAGGGTGCAACAAAGTAAACTAACAAGTATTCAAATTTGGGATGGTGGGATGGCTGAGTGGGCTAACACGTTAGGAAATACGCGTTGCCCCTGACACATAAGATTGGGAACCTGAAGATAGCAAGTTCAAAACCCGGAGCCAGGGGAAATTTAATAATGCTTGGCATTAATCCCCTACCATCCCTCTGGCCCAGGAAACCCCGTGTAGCCTAACCGGCGAGGAAGGACAAAAAAAAATAGTATTCAAATTTGAAATTACGACATAATTAAAATTAGTTGCGACAAATATAAACTAGTAAGTCGCATGCTAATTAATATGTTAAACTTAATTTAAATGAATTACATTAAAACAAAATTACCCAAGGAAAATTTTTGGGTAAAAAGATAAAAAATTTTTGGGACTGTGACAGTTAATATTAACAAAACTACTCGAGGAGGCCAATACCAAGAAATGGGTTTTCCTGACAATGGAAGAAGAAGAAATACAGTTAAAATGATATTCAATAAGTATATTTTATCATCTATATTTTGATTTATTTGATTATACATAAAAATATTAAAATTTCATCTCATTATTTTCTGCTGGAATAACATTTCATTGTTCATTAATATATTTATCATCAGGAGGCCAAAATGTCAGAAGTACTACAAAAGATTACTTCGATATAGGGATATAGTTTTAAAATCATCAATAAATAGTAAGCCACGGGAGCTAGAGCCAAAAGGTTTTTAATCTTACTGGCTGAAAGTACTCATTACATGACAAATATGACAGTCTGCCACCTCAGATCGGTTGCCATACAGTTTTATAGCAAAAAACTTTTTTCATTTTTTTTTTTTTTGCTTATAACTCGAAAATAATTCATCGCAGAGAACATCAAAAAATAAAATTTCCCATTGAGTGAGTTACTTAATGTTAAAATCGGTAAGTCGTTCTGCCAAAACATTTATTAAGTATCAGCAATTTTTGCTATTTTAGCAGAAAAAGGAATTAAAAAGGAAAGTTGTAGAACACAAAATTCTTTGAAAAATTAGTTCCTTAATTTTAAAATTAGCTCACTCCTGGGAAGAAAAACTAATTAAAACGTAAAAGTATCCGTAGCGCCTAGTAGCCTAAAATCCAAAAAAATGTTTGTACTATATATCAGTTACTGGCATATTGCGGATCACCCAGTATTGCTTTCTCTTTACCATAAAAGGGTGTAGTATTTCAAAAATAATGACATATTTGACGTTGAAATCTGTTTCAAGGTTTAGTCAAAATCGAACGTCTAAGATCGGTAATTTTGATCATTGTGGTGAAAACTCATCTTGTATCATAACATTTTGTAACACAAAACCTACTATAAATAAAAAATGTTTTAGAGTTGTAAAGAATTAATTTAGCATAAAACAAGCTCCATAATTATACAATCAGCTTACTATTACAGTATAGATAGATACAAATAAAAACGTGAAAATATTCGTAGCGTGTATTACTAGCTAGACTTCTTACTGTGTACATAGGTACATATGATAAACTATTTAGGTAGGAAGGTGCTTGAATCTATTGATTCAAAAAATTGATCTACATGATCTTAATAATCAAAAGATATACATAAATATACTTGGATGTCCGTAATCAAATCGAACATGTCTTGGTTCAACATAAGTCGCAAAATAGCATAATTAATATTAGATCATATCGTGTGGCCGAATGCGGGTTGGATCATGAACTAGTCATCGCGAAAATTTGTCAGACTTAAAATAAGAAAGAAAAATGAGGTTGATTACTATTGTGATAATTTTAATTTGGACACTACAAATTCCGACAATCAGAAAACAATTCGAGCTAGAAGTCAAAAATAGGTTTGAGGCTTTAAAATCTTCTGACGAGGATGACAAAAACCTTGAAAAGTTATGGAAGGTATCAGGGATAACATTAAAGAGGTCGGTAACTTGGGTCTTGGAAAAAGGGAAAATAAAAGAAACAAACTGTGGTTCGATAAAGATTTAGTTAACATGTGCGAAAAAAGAAAAGCTTCTAAATTAGAAGCTTTACATAATCCCAACAAAACCAATTTTTCTTACTTTGGAGCATTAAGGAAGAGAAACTACTGAATTGCAAAAATAAAAAAAACGAGAGTATCTCAAAAATAAAATAATAGCAATTGAAGGTAGCAAAATCGAGAATAATGTTAGAGCCAGGTATGGATGCATCAACATAATCCGCAAATGGTTGGGACTGGTTACGACTGGAATTAGGGATGAAAATAACAATATCTTATCCAATCCAGTAGGCATATTAAGTCGGTTCAAGGATTATTTCAATAATATTTTAAATACGGAAAATAATAGTTCCAGCACTCCCTGCAACTTGTCAAAAACTAATTTCCACAATGCAGGACCAAGGACGGATCCTTGCATGCACCTCTTTAAGACGTTACCCATCAATTTTTAGGTCCGATCCCCTTCAACTAATTGAGCTAACTCAACAAAATTTCATATCAGTTGCTGGGAGGCTCATTCTTTTGCAACTGCTGGAGGAGCATGAAGAACTTCTTCGCCCTTTCTTCAACGTCACAGCAAACTCTCAGCAGAGCTCCTTCTTTTGGTTAATCTGTACAGCTGTGGATGGCTCATTCATGTAAAGACTGGCCGAAGGCTCATCATTTGTAAGTTCTCCAATACTTTGCTCATTATAGGCAGCAAACAAAGGGAAAATAAAAGAAACAAACTGTAGTTCGATAAAGATTTAGTTAACATGTGCGAAAAAAGAAAAGCTTCTAAATTAGAAGCTTTACATAATCCCAACAAAACCAATTTTTCTTACTTTGGAGCATTAAGGAAAAGAAACTACTGAATTGCAAAAATAAAAAAAACGAGAGTATCTCAAAAATAAAATAATAGCAATTGAAGGTAGCAAAATCGAGAATAATGTTAGAGCCATAAAAGCCTATTAGAGCCTAAAATATTTGGCTAGTTGTTTCTCCTTGTCTCCTTCCTTATACCCGACCCAAGGGGTTCTTGGATGACTCCTCAACAATGAACTCATCCCAAGACTTGCGCTTTCTTGAACACACGCTTTCTTGAACACTTGAATACACTGGCTTTGGACTTGTACTCATTACGAAGTACATCAGTGTACTTCAGGCCTCTCATTGCAACTACACCTCTGATACAACCACCAGGCCTTGTAGAGCTCTCTCTTCAGTGAAGATAATGCCAGAGTCCTCCATGGGACGGATTTAGCTCTCGCATTCTGGTGTTGGAGGGATTTTTCAGCAGATTCATGGATGACATCAATGATCCAAGACACCTAATAATCCAAGTCATAGGCTGGTCTGTGTGTTCCAAATCCCATTCTTCCTCAATTAATCATTCCTCCAGCGATTACCGGAAGGCACTCCAATTTTTTCTTTGAGTTCTAAAACTCTTATCCATACCATCATCAAATCATGCAATAGTCAGTACTCGTCTGTGCTGTCATTGACTAATTGAAGCATTCACTCGCATGCAGTTAATGCAGGTTGCGCCTGAAAGTTCTTTCTTCTTGAGACACTCTTTAATAACATGGCAGGGGGATGCATACCAAATCCATAGTACAGCATTTTCTTACCATGCAGCTTTCCTGTGTCCGTACCGTATTACTGGAATTTACTGCAACAATGAGCGTCCAGGTAGTCTTTAAGAGTAATTGCCCACCATCCTCCATCTATGCTTGCAAGTAGGAGGAACCTGACTATCGAGTGAACTTCCAACACCCAGTTCTTCGTCTATCTGTTTCTTGTCACTGATGAAAAGATTGGCCAGAGATCCTCAATGGGTTTTTTCCTCAGGGCTACTTTAGCTTGCAGACCTCTGCCCCATAATCCCTGCCATCTAATCATCTTTGGGGCATCAGAGTTACTATCTATCAATGCAGACCAAAACTGAGCCAGCCTTGGTCGCACGGGTGATAGATGCCTTTACCTTTATTTTGTTCGGTGACGGCAATCCATTTACTATATCAGCCGGTCTCTTGCCTGCTGCTCCACTAATAGTAATATATGTTGATGTGGGAGTTAAATATATCTTACAATCTCTGCCATTGTTAGCGGTTTCTTTAGTCCTTTTCCAGTCCTTTGTCTCTGTGTACTTGTGAATTTACAGCTTTATTAGTGCTATGTTTTTTCCTTTTCCTCTTGCTTGTAACAATTTGGATAATAAAATTAATTAATACAGAATAAGAGCACTTAACAAATCATAACAACCATCCTCATTTAGAGTGATTTAAATATTTTAAACAGCACTGCTATGCCAGTTGAAAATCTCCAACTGTTCAGGCAAGTTAGGTTTTAATAGTAAAAACCTTTCACTTTCCTGATGATGAAAGTATGGCCAAGTGCTCAATGCTCCTAGTTTTGTTGATAATGTAAAGAATAAAATAAATGGTATTTTTCATAAAGTTTAATTTTGAAATTTATGAGAAGATTAGCATAATTAACTAGAAGGAAAAATATATGAATGAAAGGAAATAAAGAAAATTCTCTGATACTTTCGAGCTTAAAAAAATAATTTATTAAATAAACTGTAATACAACCTTATTACATGACCTTAACAACTATTATACACAAAATCTGCTTTCTTCAAATGGACATTGGCTTAGAATCAAGTTGATAATTTTAAATTGAACTAATATTAAAGAACTGTTAAACTAAGCATACAAAATGATAAATAAACGGTTAATAACTATATAAACACTAATTAACTATAATATATAGGTTATAAGGTCAGCAATTTAATTTTAACGTTAAAAGGTAAAGTCCAATTTTAAGAGAATGTTATTTAAATTTAAAGATTAAAAAAAAATTATTAAGTTCAGACGTTATTAAAAAAATAATAATATTGAAATTATTTTACTTTAAGTGTCCATCCAACTGAGAACTTAATATTCCTCTTCAATCCGTCTTCTAAAATAATGTCTGCAAATGAGATCACAATGAACAAATGAACACCCTGGGTGAACGAGAATGTTATGCTACAATTTTTTTCAAAGAGTGTTGAAAAGTGAGTGATGTGTACTCGACTGGCGAGAATCAACAATTGACTGCTCGATGAAGCGTCTTTTGTTTTTTCTGAGCTTTGGCTCCTAGCGTTTTTAACCAATCACACACATAACAATAAATGAATATTAATTGAACACTTAACATCGATTAGTACAACATACTTAATTTTAATTAACTTGATACATTAACAAGATTATATTTACAATTAGTTTAAAAATAATGAAATTAAAAAAATTAAACTTTACAATAATTTAAAATAACGAATGGGTTCCCTGAATACCAACTGCCAACTTTGCCATTACAGAGATTTGAGGGATTAAAGACAGATAAATCAGGGATTATTCATATTCGGATTGAACAACACTTACACTTAGAAAACCTACTGATACCCTATTAAAACAACAGATAAAATGTAATAGTATACAAAGACGGTACCAGAAAAGCAATTTTAAATAAATACCAGCCATTTCACATCATATTTCCTACAAAGGTATAGTCTATCTAACTTTATTTTTGCTTAGTAGTAGTTTTTTTTTTATTCAATATGTCTAACAGAGTTTCTTTAAAGAGAAAGTTTCTGTTTTTATGATTCAAAAGACATCATTCACTAAAAAAAAAAAAAAAAAAAATTATACCAAATTATTGTAAAAAAAGGAAAAATCAGAGGAGATCTAGGATGTTCTGCTTCAGGCTTCAGGAAAGACAGATATGTCCTGTTACTTTGTCCAGAGATTCTTTCATGTCAGACATTAGGAATACTCCCATGTGGTCACATTAGGATCAGCGATAACATCAGATGGAATTTCCAATATTTAAGCAGAAAAATGAAAAAAATTACGGTAAGGGTTATACATTTTAGGCATTGAATTTTACATATTGAAAAAGGTATTTTTTCATTTTAGAATACATCAGGTATTTTAGTATACATTTTAGGCATTGAAAAACTAAGCTTTACAAGTAACAATCAATTCATTTTTTAATAAAATATAAACTAACAAACAATTTAAACTTAAAATTGGATTCAAATAACTTAACACTCATGCAGAGTAAAAAAAATGAATAAATTCTAAAAATACAATTTTTTAAAAATAGATCAAATTTATGTAAACATAAAGGGATGATGAGGACAACTTGACAGTTGTTAAAATTCATGGTGGTCCCATCGCCCAGTCGTTTGACTGCAATCAGCCACTAGACCTATATGTTGGGGGGCACAAACACTAACACAAATACTAAAGCACACTACAAACACCCTCACACTACAGATGGAAACCTACAGTAAATACCCTAGGATCACCTACCCTAGGTAGCCGTGCCTGGATGGGGGAGCAGGTCAGGAGCATCTGAGGTAGCAGCCCTATCACCTGACTCGGCGAAGAGGGCTGATTTCCCACCTCTCCTAAGCCAACAAATCACAAATGCTCAACAAAGATTAGCCGGACTGATCCATAGGAAACAACAACACAGGAAACGTTAACTGAACTTTTTTGTCATTATGTGTATATACATTTGTCATTGTCGATATAATTGTCATTATACCGACCTGGAGCACTTCAAGTATTCTTAAATAACCTGACTGCCTTTTCTAGACCTAGCTGCCTTTCAAGAAGCTAGGTGGACAGGACAAGGTAGTTTTTAAAAAATAATCTTGAATTCACTTAAGTTGTGATGAAAGGCTCCACACATTTGGGACAGGATTCATCGTTGGTAACTTGAAAAATGCTACGAGGAATGTCCTAAGTATGACCTGAAGCTTGTAGTTGGTGACTACAATGCACAGATTGGGAGAGAAGCTGCATACTGACCCATAATTGAAAACCACAGCCTTCACGATTTATCAAATGATAATGGAAAAAGATTATTCAACTTTGCTGCAACCTAAGACCTCATAGTTGGAAGCACTGGTTTCCCGAACAAGGAAGCCCGTATGGGGACAAGGCGAAAGTATGATGTAAATCGGGTATGGGCAACCTTTGACATGTTGTGGGCCACTTAAGTGCATTTTAAAGTAGTATTCATAATTTTTAGCGATATATATCATACGTGAAATAATACAAAAATGTTATCGAAATAAAATTTATTAAAATTACAAAATAAAATTTAAAAAATAGGTACAACATTATAATTAAACCGTGAAATTTGGACACTGAATCGAAGAGACAATTGAGCTTGAATTTGGCAAACTAATCATTGATGTTTGGATTAATTCTATTGATACAAAGAAGTAGTGTAATATTTTCTTTTAATTGAGGTTTTCAAAATGTCTCGCGGGCCGGATTAAATCTTACAGCGGGCTTTGCCCGGTTTTTGCCCACATATGGTGTAAATGGACGAGAGTAAGCATATCACAGATTAATCATGTCTTTATAATAACCAGGCACAGTCGTCTCTCCTTGATGTACGTTCATATAGAGACGCTAATATAGACTCTGACCATTATCTTGTAAGAGGGAAAGTACCTATAATAAAATATAGTCCTCGGAACACACCTAAGCGCTTCAATGTACATGAACTAAAAATCCCTGAAGAAAGTGCCAAAAATTACTTCAGAGCACTGTTGTTGAACAAAGGGACATCATCAAGCGATTGCTCAGAGGAATATCTGGAGAATGAGGCACTGAGAGGAGACCACATTGACCCTCCTGATGAAGAAGAGATTCGGGAAGCTCTATCAAAGCTCAAGAATAATAAGGCCCCAGGCATAGACGATATAATACCCGAAATTCTGAAGCATGGTGCTGTGTTCCTAAAGGATTTATTCCTGGACATCTGGAATGAAGAAAGGTTGCCTTTGGAAAGGAAGAAGACGATTTTATTTCCTTTTCACAAGAAGGTTGGTGCCCTAGAATGCAAGAGCTACAGGGGAATATGTCTCCTCCCCTGTGCTTACAAAGTGCTGTCGGCAGTTTTGTTTAAGAGGCTACTCCCTTATGCGGAACGTGAAAAGGAAAATACCAGAGTGGTTTCAGATCAGGCAGGTCGACGACGGACCAAATGTTCACTCTCCATCTGCTCCTTGAGAAAACAAGAGAGGATGGATTCACCATACACATGTATTTGTAGACTTCCAGCAAGCATATGATTCCGTAAACAGAAATGAGACTTCATGATCATCAAATGAGACTTTGTAGACTCACACACATGACAATTGAGGGTAACCCGTGCTGTGTGAATGTTCGGGGATCTCTCAAGAAGCTTTAACACAGGGATAGGAGTCCGTCAGGGTGATGGTTTAGCATATCTTGTATTTAGCTTGGCTCTCAAGACAGCTGTGAGGAATTCTGGTATTCAGACCACTGGAACACTTCTAAACAGGCTTGTTCATGTTCTTGGACATGCACAAGATCTGGACCTTGCTGGAAGAACACTGGAAGCAGTTAGGGAGGCTTTTGAGGTCCAGGAAGTAGCAGCTGCAAGCATTTGGCTACTAATAAACATGGAGAAAACAAAATACTTGTGTGTTAATCCAAAACATGATATCCAGGAACACTTTGTTCAGTTGGGTTCACACAGTATAGAAGTAATAAGAGAATTAGTCAACTTAGGCTTCCAAGTGAACTCCCGGAATGACATTGGGGAAGAAATATACAGACAAATTCTGGCTGCTAATCAGTGTTCCTTTGCACTTCAAAAGCAACTCCAGTCTAGCATCTTGTCAAAATCAACAAAGGTCAGAACATATAAAACCTTGATTAGACCTGTTTTAACATATGGCTCTGGACCTGGACGCTTACAAGTACTCAGGAACTCTCCAGGTTTGAATGAAAGATTTTCAGGAGAATTTAGGGGGCCAAATATGTTGACGAGAAGCAGAAATAAACTCTAGCTGAAAAGTCTATACAAGGACTTAGACGTGGTCGATATAATTAAATTATTTCGACTGCGATGGGCGGGACACATTGCTAGAATGAATTCTTGAAATCCCATCTAAATTCCTATCGGAGAAACTATTTGGATCACGGAAGGTTGGACGCCATAGGCTCCGATTGGAGGACTGTGTTGCTACCGCTGCATTATTAACCTTGGCATTCGTAACTGGAAGGCAGCAGCACAAAATCGAAATAACTGGTGGACAATGCTGGAGCGGGCCAAGACTCAATGTGTGGGTCTTAGAGCCTTATAAATAATAATCCAAAGGGATACAAGTTTTTTTAAAAAAAATATTTTAAGTAAAACAAATTTGTAGAATAATGATGTCAAAATAATTTCATATTATGCAAAGAATGAGTAAATAAAAAATTCTAAAAAAAAAAAAAAAGATTCCATACAAAATTAGAGAATATAACACAAAAATCTTTTGGTAATATTTCTACATGGATCTAACCTATAAATTAAGCCGGGACATTATTAAATCAATTGATGATTAATTTTTAAATACAAATAACTATATACTAAACATACAGAAAAATAACTCAATAGATGGAGGTCAAAAAAATAACTTCAATATCTCAGCCAGCCAGGAATGAGCAACATGATGAATGAAGAAAAACAGATTAAAAGAAGGTTATGTGTAAAAAAATATTAAAAGTGTATACGAATAAATTATTATAAAATTGTCTCAACTGTAATATATAAATGTGCATATGATCAATATAATTATTAAATAATCTTTAATATTTGATTCATATGATGAATAAAAATTATTACTTTCCATATCAATAACTATAAAATGAAAATTTATTTGAATTAAAACAAACTCAAAACTCCAAGTTTTATAATAATAAATTAATAATTTTCATAATCTTATCTCAACGTACATAACTAATCAATTTGCATAGACACGGAGGGGAAAGGCTCTGTAACACAACTACTCAAATATCTAAAAAGGAAAGTAAAAAAATCAGTAAAGAGAAGAAAAATGTATTCATGTACTTACCAAAAAAGAGTGTAAGTTCTCTTTTCTATCAATGAAATACCTGGAATTATCTGAAATATAACAAGGCTTTGAAATAAAAATTCCAGTAATTCTGCAGTAATAACCTGCACAAATCTATCTATAAAAAAAAAAAAAAAAAAAGAAAAAGAAAAAACCGTACTGGTGATTGACATAATTAATGTCAGTTACTAACAAAACTGTGAACTACTGTGAAAGTGGACAGAAAAATAGTGGAATGTGTGAGACAATACCACAAACAGGACAATAACTTTGTAGACACAAAAGCCAGTAAACAATGCTCGTTGCAACAAAAGTTGTAACTAATGTTATAATGTAAGTAGAAACAGGACAGAAATGCGAGTCAACTAAAGCTATATACTTTTATGAATAAAAGAAAAAATAGGTAATGATTAAAAATATAAATAAAACCTGTTGAAGGCCATGTTAGATTCTTTTATAAAAAGGAGGTTTTTTGTTTTAAGCCTTGACTTTGCCAGCACGGCCTCAACTGATTCCTTCAGGCCAGGTGCTCGCTGGATCCACAGACCAAACATAAGTGCAACCTCCCAGGATTTCTGAATGTTGAGGATTGAACACATTATATCATAGACACTCACACACATATATATAGTTCACAGAAAATCACGTATTCAATAATCTTCATTAAGTAAAACACTCTTAAAATGGATATATTTAAAGTTGGGCCAGAGAAAAAATGGGCATCGATTAACCTCTACTCACAGCACCCACCCCTCTCGCATTGCCCCCACACGGAGTAAAAGACCTATCAACATCAATTGTACTCGACATAACGGAATGGTCTTTTGTGTTAAGTGATTATAATTTTTTTTATTACATGATCTTGGTTTCTAGTTTCACTCCTTGAAGAACAAAAGATTTTAGTTTAAAAGCTATCGCTTGAAAACGGCACTCCAAAGGTGAAAATCTCTGAGATGGAAAGTCATTTGAGCAACACTGAACAGCTGTTTTTGCCACTTTTATCCATGAAAAAAAAATTAAATTGTAAAGCCTCTTTATTCACTAAAGGTTAATTTATGACAGTCATAATCACATGGCACATGGAAATATAATAAAATCTCATAGAATATTATTATTATTAGCGATAATTCTTAAGATTTTTATTTTTTTTATGTATTCTTATTTTTCCTATACAATGTAACGTTAAATCTTTAAATAAAAAAAATATGGTTTAAAATCCCAGACCTTTTGTTGGAACAAACCGTCAGAGCACTAGATTGTTCGAACCCAATCCACGCAGGTCTAGAACCCTCAAAGCCAGTCCTTTTAGGACTATATTTAAGGAGCGAGCAACAGGACCAGTTAGCCTTAGTCTTTGTCTTGACTGTGAAGCTCAAGCCATATGATTATTTGTGTTATAAAGTGATAATTTTTGTAACCTGCTCTTAATATTTGAGTTGTTATAATTCGTGCAGCATTGAAAATTGTATATTTTCATCTAATAAATATTGTTAACCCACAGAAGTGTTACAATAATAATTAATTATTTACTTTAGCCTCTTGATAAATTAATATGCCCAGAAACTTTAATGTGAGCATTTAAATTGAAGAGTAACTTTACATTCTTAATCCCTGATATTTGTGAAATGGTAACATGAATATTTCGCAACAGAAAATAAAATAATGGAGCTTTGCTGTTTGTGACTCAAGTGAATCAAAGCAGGGGCACTAATAGTCCAGTCACACTGTCGAAAAAAATAGTTTCACCTTTCAAAAGGTAGGGTAGAAGATTTTACCAGGTGTGTAAATATGAAACCGGAATTTTTCAAATAGCAAATAAGAGTTGATTGTGTAAAAATGATACATACTTTTTTATTCGAAGTACTGTCCTTCGCTATCTATGCATTTTCCCCATCATTCAGGCAATTTGTGGATTCCCCAAAATAATGCTTCCTATTCTGAGTCAAACCAATCATTTAACCAATTTCGTACATTTTCATAAGAAGTGAAGCGCTGCTCAGCTAGTGCGTGTCCCATCGATGCAAATAGGTGGTAACCGGATGGGGCCAAATCTGGTGAATAAGCCGCATGCGGAAGAATTTACCAACCAAACACTTGGATCGTTTCCTTGGTTCGTTTAGCCGAATGTGATGGGGCATTATCATGGAGCAAGATCACTTTGTGTGTCCTTTCTTGATATTTGGGACTTTTTGGCGCAAATCTTTATTCAAATTTATTATCTGTTGTAGGTAGCGTTCCGTATTAACAGTTTCCCCAGGTTTCAGCAGCTCATAGTAGGTAACACCCATCTGATCACACCAGACACAGAGCATTTTCTTCCTCCCCAAGCGATGCCGATGGTTCATCAGGAGTTACCCAGGATTTTTTACGCTTAGGATTCTCAAAGTAAATTCACTTTTCATCAACAGTCACAATTTGAAGAAGAAATGACTTTTTTTCTGTACCTGGCGAGCAGCATTTGCCATGAGGTTTTTTGAGCTTCCTGCTGCCTGTCATTCAGTTGGTGAGGTACCCATTTTCCGACCTTATGGATCTTTTCCATGCCTTTCAAACAAATGGAGACGGTATCACATGTAATAATTGTCCAACAAACGCTTCCGAATCAGCGTTTTCAATGTTTTTTTTTTTTGTGGTTTTCCACAGTCTTTGTTTCTTTTATCGAAATCCATCTTTAAATTTTTTGAACCAATCGAAACATTGAGATTTGCTTAGGGCATGCTCCCCGTAAGCTTCAACAAGCATCCTATGTGATAATGCTCCAATTTTTTTCAGAAGGAAACGGAAAATAAATGCTGTCCGCAAATCTTGATTTGTTGGCACAAAAGTCGACATGTTCAACGCCACTAAAAACACGGTTATAGAATGAAACTGATGTTGGTATCGATTGGATCTCTTTATTACATGTAGGCAAAAGCAGATAACACCACTGACGGATTAGTTTGAAGATTACATTGACTGCTAACTCCTATCATTGGCGAATTCCGGTTTCATATTTACACACCTGGTATTGTTTTAATTTGTTGATATGCATGGTAAGATGAGAAAAATAAAATTTAACATGGGAAAAAATTTTGTAGCCTAAAAAGCAAGTTTTTTTTTTTTTTTTTTAATTGAATCATTTACAAAATCTAAAGGAATTCCAAAAATATACTTTTTGGAATAACATTTTAATGGAATAAGTTGAGATTCTGATTAATGAATAGCTTTGATGGAACGGCCTTTCGAAATCATGTCTGGGTATTACCAAATATAATTGACCACAAGGAAAATATGTATTTCCTCGCTTGGAGAGAGAGGCTCGGATTTTTTAAGAATTTAAAAGCTATTTGTCCATCGTATGAAAACCATGGGATTCAATTGGCAAAAATTAACAAACAGATCTTTTAATTGGAATGAAAAGCATAAGCATACATTATAATTATGCAAGTAATACTTTTATTACTTATGTTTAAATTGAATTATACACTGGATAATCAGGAAGAAAAGTCAAGCAGCTTTAGGACCTTTATGGAGGGATATGTGATCAGGTTTTTCAGGCTTGGGAGATTTAGTATGTTTGGTCATGTCCTCAGAATGAGTGAGGAAGCCATCCCAAGAAGAGTGCTGCAGAATATCCATCATCAAGCGAAAGAGCTGGCAGGCCAAGACTAAAGTGGATGGAGTGGCAGTGGATGTCTTAGGAATCAGGAACAGGAGTGTGGCAGCAGTAGACAGAGCTGAATGATGAAGGCTCATTGAGGAGGGCGAGACCCATCCCGGGTCGTAAGGCCACAGAGATAGAAACAGTTAAATCTATTCATTAGAAACATCTCAATCAATAACTATAATAAAATGGAATGAAATATATGGAAGACTGGAGAGATGTCAAATTCTTAAATCTAAATTCAAAAGCTGGTGGCATCCTGAATTATCCATTAAAAAGATTCAAATGCAGCATCAGCCCAGTTGACAGAATTTCTACTGTACTGATTTAGTATTAACGTCACCAAGGAGGATTTTATTCATTTTTACTTTCATTTACCTATACAGGTTGTCCCCAAACCAAACTTCAGGGATCAATAGAGGATCGAAAAGCTAAGAAAAAAAGTCCTCTGGCATATGCCTCGTTTTTGTTTCGTTTCCGAGAAAATTATGAACAAAAACTAATGTGAGAATGCGAGGCTGGATTCCCCAAAAAAAGGATTAAAATGATAGTATAATGGCTAACATTTTAAGCCTTTCTTTTTAAGTTTAAACACTCAATCTAGATGTTTTATTGATAACGAAAGCGTGAGAATATTCATCTTTTCTAAATTTACTCCTTGTAAATTAAGAAATTAAGCTTACTCAAAAAGCCAGTATATTTTTGTAATTTAAATACATTATTGAAAAAAAAAAAAAAATAATAAAATACACTTTTTGCACAAATATTTTTAGTTTTTTGTGATTTTCCTTTGGCATATGTCAGAGGACTTTTTTTCTTAGTTTTTCGATCCTGTATCGATCCCTGAAGTTTGGCCGTTTGGTTCGGGAACACCCTGCATATGAAATATAATACAAGCGATAGTAAGGGGAAGTATTGCGATTGTGAAAAATTTAGACGGAAAAACACGTTTAGGGGTTCCCTGAGTCCATATAACCAAGTCACGCATAATGGTCTGTGTGTGAACAGACTAGCTCAAAAACTATAAACCGTGCGAATCTGAAATTGGGTATTTTTTATATGTATATGCCCGTGATGTGTCAGCAAAAATTTCATCAAAATTGGTCAAATGGAGAGGGTACTTTACTTCATAACGTTTTTGCCCATTTTTACTTTTTTTCCGATTTTCTCAAAAACGGCTCTAACGATTTAAATTACACTTCATACAGTTCATTAGTACTTGGGTCAGGTAAGTTTACCTCGCCAAAGATGCTGAATCTTAGCCTAACAAGTCATTCACCCCAACTTATAATGTGATAAGCTGTCTCATCCTCCTTGCCACAGAATCTGCAGATAGGTGTGTCTGCGAGTTTGAGCCTGTGCATATGTTTGTTAAGTTTACAGTGTCCTGTATAGATCGCTGTAATTCTTTAGAGTGCTTTCCTGTCCAAGTTCAGTAGAATGTCACTTTTTTTGACAGAGTAGCCTTTTAAGAAGAATTTGGAGTGATACTGTGTCTTGTCATTCCAATTAATAATAATAATAATGCTTTTATTTGTCTTTAGGGATTAACCCTATACAAATAGAGTTAGCCGTACAAGATATAACAACATTATAAGCCATAAATTATATAACAATATAAATAGAAATAATAACATAAAAGTAACATTAAGAGCGTTAACAAGTACATATATAATTTAAACTGGCATATGATTAAATATTTAGTAATTTTACGTAAATCAACAAAACTTTGAGAATTTTAAATCTTAAATAAACAATATATATACGCATGCATAATATATACATATTAATAAATATGAACACATAAATAAATAAATGCACGTATTTACAAAATTATAAAACACATATCCGTAATAAATTAAATAAATTCATTTATCATGATATTCTTATTGTTTTAATAAAATATTTGTATATTATCTTAAATTATTCATTAATCACAAAAGACCTCAATAGTAGGCATCTAGAAAAATAATAATAAATTTTAGATAGTGATTCCTTTGTTTTTACATTTAAAAATTCGGTAAATTGTGGAATGTTCATGTTTTCGGCGTCTGGAATATAATGCTTTCTAAGCTCAGAGTATATCGGGCAAGAAACAAACAAGTGGTAGAGGGTCTCTTTTGCTTCGAAATTACATATTGAACAATTTAATTGAGGATTAATAATGTACACTGAATTTTTATACGTAATTTTAACAATATGATTACCGGATAGTCTAAGCTGTGCCAACATTCGAAGCATGGGAAAGTGGCTTTCTAGTGATAAATAGGCTTGGGGTATTATTTGTGGATCCCATAAATTAACATAAAATGGGCTGTATGCCGAACTCGTTAATTTAGCCTTATCTTCTTCAATTAGAAATGATTTTAAACTATTTAAAATAACAGGTATTTTTCCTTCTTTTGGGTCCTCTATTAAAGTTATATCAGCGTATCCGATTTTTTGTAAAATTTGGTGAATTTGTGCTAGCCAATTATATTTTATATTTTTTTCCGGTTGAGTTATATACTGCTGTTTTAATTTTATGAGGCATTGTTTCGGATATCTTTCGTCTTTCATTTCTAATAATTTTAACATTAGTTTTAAAGTGTGTTTCATTAATGTATAAGTGGAGTGAACCACATTAAATTCCAGCCTGACGATCCATCCCGGAGTATTTCGGTTAAAAGAAAATAAATTTTTGAAAAAAGTTATATGTGCTCTTTCTATAATGTTAAGGTACCTGAGTCCCCAAATCGGTGCGGCGTAAAATAATACACTCATGGCTATGGTGTCATTTACTTTCAACCTGCCCTCCATGCTAGGAATTTTGGCTTTTCGACAAGTTTTAATGACGCTTCCCACTGCAATTCTAGTTTTTGACTCATTGAGTTTCGCCGCTTTAATGCCTAGCCCCGAGCTGGAAAACATTATTCCCAAATAAGTGTATTCTGGCACCCTTTCTACCAATTTTCCCTCGAAGTAAAATTCTTTCATATTTTTATTCCTGCCCTTATGAAAATGAATTATCTTTGTTTTTTTAATGTTTACTTCTAAACCATTTTCTTTGCAGAAATCGCTCAATATCTGTAACTTTGTTTGGACATCCGTCACACTATCACCGAAAATCACTAAGTCGTCAGCATATAACTCCATAATAACATCGCAGGTAGGCGTGATCGGAATGCCGTGTGCCCCATTAGCTCTAAAAAAATCGTCAATGTCGCTCAAAAACAAGCTAAAAAGGTACGGGCTAAGAACCTCCCCCTGCAGAACCCCCTGAGTAACTTCGACACTATTCGATAATTTTCCATTTTTTCTTACTTTCATAGTGAATTTTTTATAAATATTCATAAGAAGTCTCACTATTTTTGGACTTACACCTAGCTGAAAGAGTTTGTTCCATAACAGGCAGTGGTTTATGGCATCGAACGCTCGTTTGAAATCAACGAAAATCGCAAACACATTTCCCTTTTTATTTTTCAGTTTTAAGTGCACAATGGAGTTCAATGTGAAAATATTATCGGTGCATCCACGCTCCTTCCGAAAGCCCGATTGTGCCTCAGGTAATACCTTCACTTCGTCATCCCACATCATTAACCTGTTTAATATCATTTGCGAAAATATTTTCATTATTACATTAACGAGTGATATCGGCCGATAATTATCAGGTTGGTTCGTGTTTCCTTTTTTGTGGATTAACACCGAAATCGCCTCACACCACTTATCGGGAACTTCCTCTAAATTTAGAATTTTATTAAACATATTTAAAATATACAACTTCCAGTTTTCTGGGAGATTTTTGTAAAATTCGGGTGTTATATTATCGGAGCCTGATGACTTTCCCGACTTTAATTTGTTTAAGGAGCTATCAAGTTCATCCTGGCTAAATGGTGTATCTAATAAAGGATGAGTCACACCAAAATATTGATTTATACTTTTCTCTTTAGGAGGATAGAAATTTTTAAAATATGTTTCCCATTGTTCCACTGAGATAGGGTTATTAAAATGAGCTTTAAACCGATGCTTATTAACTGTTTCCCAAAAAAATTTTGAATTAGTTATATCAGACAATTGTGCCATTAAATTTTTTTCAGATTGTCGCTTCTTTTGTTTGATCAAATTGCAATAGGCCCGTTTAGATTTGATGTAAATGTCCTTTAATTCTAATGAATAATTCCCTTTTTTAAAATTAAGTAATTTAATCGTGATTTCCTTTTTTGCCGAACGACACTCTTGGTCAAACCATGGTTTACTAACGATATGTCCTTTGTTCCATCTCGATTTTTTAACCATGCCACTCAAATTTGCCACCTCGAAAATTGTCTCGGTTAAATTGAGATATAACTCGTTTAAATTACCCATCATATATCTTCCACCGACTCTAGGAAACAGCTGCATCTGATCCCTAAACATAAACATTTCTAAAGGGTCCCACTTTAATTTATAATTAGTCGAATAATTGTATTTATCGTTATTCATTTTATCATTCAAAGGTATTGTTAGAATAACTTTAACTGGTAAGTGTGTTGAATGAGTACTGATGTTATCAACTATAAGGTCGTAAATATTATTAATTTTATCTAAATCACACCATACCAGATCAATAATACTACTCCCCAGTGATGTAATGTTTGTGTACATAGCTGGGTTATCACTAATAGTACGACCATTCAATAATACAAAGGAATTATTTTCCATTTCTTCTATTAGGTGAACTCCCCTTTTGTTTGTTTTAAGATCTAATGTGGTTCTGTTTGCCGAGATATTATTGCTAATTAAAATATTTGAATCATATTAATTTAAACCACCTACTTTTGCATTAGTATCCCCTCCCAATATTATCAACTTTCCATTATTTTTATTTTTAATTTCACTAACCGAATTACTGAAAATTTCTGATATAATCTCAAAATCTAATGATGGCTTAAAATAAACTAATCCTATTACAAATTTTTCATTGGTCTGTATCACTTTCACATTAACAAATAGCCAGTACTCACATTTCTCTAATAATACCACATCGTAGAGATCACTTCGATAGAGAATCACTAGACCGCCGCTGGCTCTCCCCCTACTCTTCTCTCTTACTGCCATTGCTGTAATCGCCTTAAAACCTCTAAAACAGCTGGACGTGAAGTTCGGCTCATATAAATGCCATGTTTCGGATAAACAATATATACCGTGATGTAATACCTTTAAATCATTTTCCAAAAATCGAGTAAGTCCTTGAACGTTCCAGTATATAACCGTTACTAGCCTGCTGAAGGGCACCAATGGTTGCTGACACTTTTACCCTCCGAGGTGCTGCCACCGACTTTACTTCTTGGTTTAAAACCATACTGCTCCAGCTTTGCGGTCCGTGACGGCCTCATATCTACTTCCGCTTCTCTTTCCTTCCTTTTCATCGCAGGGCTGTCTTCACTGGCTTTAAACCAATTTTTGACCTCCTGAATTGAGTATGGCTGGGAATCCGCATAGATTTGCCCGTTACGAAATTTAACTACTTTTTTAATGAGCCTTAATTGATACAGTATCGGTGCGACTTCCTTGTATTGCTCCCTTTCTTCTTTCGACCTATCATGTGCTATTCTATATCCTAATTCTGTCAACTTTTTTGCTGAATCCATCAATTCAAATTTGATCCTTTTTGAACAGAATTTAACACGTTAGCTGCGAAGCAAATAAACTGGGATTTTCGTTAACTGCGACGAGGGGTCAAATGACCCCATGCTACCACACCGCTAAACTGCGTCAAGGGGCTGATTGACCCCTTGTCCCTTAGACATTAAAATTAACTCTCTGTAAACATTGATGAATGTTTTAAAGTGAAATCAATTTTTTTTACAAATACCTGACGTACTAGAATTCGTAACAGAAGCAGGGTTGAATTCTGTTGCTTCTGAATATATTTTTTTATTACTTATTTTTTCCACAACATCTGTGTTATACTAACAGTAATTTTTTTCTTTCCTTTTACGTTCAATCATAAAATGTTTACTATATGGTTTTAATTTACTTAATTGTCAGCATATATAATTCATGAAAGGAAGAATTCAGATATCAAAAATAAAACCAAACCTATGTTTTTATTATAAATAAATGAACATAGGTGTAGCTTTTGTGTATTTAAAAAATAAACCTAATTATTACAAATTAAATTATTAAAAAAATAACACGTGAAAACTACATTTTTTAATGTTTATCATTGAAGCACTGCAAGCAAAGAGACGGTTGTCGGCACAGTCGTCATAGTATGTCCGGACCTTCTTCACCTTTTTTTGGGCTTCTGCACTGCTCATAGCTGTTCTTAGCTCTTCATAACAGCCCGAACATTTCTTCCTTATACATATGAATCATAACTATCTTCAAAACTTGAACTAGTTCCTTCATCTTTGCTTGAAGTTGAATTCCGCTATGAAAGCGCTAAATCGGCAAGTTTCTTACCACGTGAATACGTATTGAAATTATTTACTGAATCGAGACAAATAAATGAGAGCTCAGGTGTCAAAAATACTAAGTAGAATCAGTCGAAGAACAAGAAAGGAAGGTGAATCTGTGATTCGCCTTTAGATAAATGTGATTCACGGAAAATTACTGTCGCTTTCACCGCTTTCAAACATTTACGGAAATAGAAAAAATATTTTTTATTTACATATTCATTAATATTTGATATAATATGCTAAAACAATAGTAAGATGAAGTGTAATGAGCATTAAAAGACCAAGGGGTCATTTGACCCCTTGCCGCATTAAGGAAAACATTTAAACTATAATGCGACAAGGGGTCAAGTGACCCCTTACATTTTTTTTTCGATATATAAGTAGTATTAAGTAGTGCATTATAAAAAAAAAATAAAAAATCTGAAAAATATTGAAACAGGATGCGTGACAAGCATCGCAGTTAACGACAAACACACGTTTAATGGCTCGCAGTAAAGGAAGCCACCGCAAGGGGTCAAATGACCCCTCGTCGCAGTTAACGTGTTAATCAAAACCGGTCTCAGGCCAACCCTTTTACCTATTCGGAAACATTCCTCTATATGATAGTCTTCTATATTTTTGCCCACTTGTTGAAAGATGTTAATCACTTTAGTATAAAGTGAATTTCCTTCATTTTCGTTTTCTTCTGGAATGTTAAACATCAAAATATTTCTTTGCCTCTCCTTTAATTGCATTCGTTTTATCTGTATCTCCTGTTGCTCAATTTTTTTCTCTAATAATTGTTGTTTGTCTTTTACTTCCTTTAAGCCAGTCATGCACATCTCCAAAGATTTCACAACAGTTGCCAGATTATTGTTAATAGCTGTGATTTGTGTTGAATTATTTAAAATCTCATTACGAATGTCGTTGAGACTTTTTTGTATATCTAATAAGATGGTCTCACTCATTGTTATATATGTTTAAATATATTTATGTACGCGACTATTGTTTTGGTCCTTTACTATTATTACCTGCAACTAGTGTACGTTAGTTGAATTAACAGCTGTGGCAGTGGGGGCCTGCAGGAAAATTCCTTACCAACTGATAAGCAGCCAACTCTCCCCAAAAGGCCGTTTCCTTCGAAATCGAATATTAAAGAAGTGTTCAGTCCGATTATTTTGAAAATTCTCCAGTCACTCTATCACCACAATCACTACACACATGCAAATTTTCAGCTAAATGCGCCGCGAATGAACCGTTTTAATATTAGGTTAACACGGACCCGATGTACTACCTTCCTCGAACTGAGGCTAACTCCATTGTCATTCCAATTCTGTTTTTGGGTCTTTTGGCTGAGCCTTTTCTTGCTAGGTCATCAGCTTTTTCATTGCCCTGGATTCCAGAATGTCCAGGCACCCATTCCACTCTAACTTTGTTGCTTTCAGCTAATTTGTTGAGCGCAGTATTACAAGCTTTGACAATCTTTGATTTGACTGCATGATTTTTAATTGCTCCAATGGCTGCTAGGCTGTCAGTGAAAATAGTTATATTCCTGTTTGTTATTTTCTCAGCCAGCAGCTCTGAAGCGCACTGGTAGATTGCTAATACTTCAGATTGAAAGACTGTAGTATATTTCCCCAGTGAAATTGATGTACCTTTGTTGGGTTTGTCATCTCTCCAGATTCCCGCTCCAGATCCTGTCTTGGTCAGCGAGCCATCCGTGTAGCAGTTGATTCCTTTATATGTTTTATGTGGTTTCAACTTGTTTATTATAGTTTGATAATTAATATCCAGGAATTCACGACTTTGTAGATCAGAGTGCATTGACAGCACTTGATCGTTTTCGATCTTCCCGTATATCTCCCAGTATCCCTCCCTAGAGTTTGTTCTAAGGGATTTGTTTTCTTTAGCTATCCTGTAAAAGGATTTCATTGCTTGAGCCTCCACTTCTATCTGCAGTGGTGTTAAGTTTAGCATCACTTCCATTGCAGCCGTTGGAGTACTTTTCATTGCTCCTGTTATCATGAGGCATGCTAGCCTTTGTAATTTGGTAAGCAGGATTTTATTTTTTCCGCTACCTGCTTTGTGCCACCAAAGCAGAGCTGAATATAGAATCATTGGTCTGATTGCAGTTAGGTACAACCAATAGACCATTTTTGGTTTTAATCCCCATTTCCTGCCTATTGCTCTTTTGCAGGTCCATGGGCATTTCAGGGCTTTGTTAGTCGTTGTTTCAACGTGTTTGGCCCAGTTGAGTTTATGATCCAGTGTTAGACCCAGATGCTTTACTTCTTTAGAGGGTGTAAGCTGGTATTCATTTAGTTTGGGTAGTTTTATTTTTATCTTTTTCCTTTGTGTAAAGATACATATGTTTATTTTTTGTGGGTTAATGTTTAACCCATTTTCTTTACACCAGTTTTGTAAAATTTTTGTTGCAGTTGTGAATAGGTCGGAGAGTACGCTCTGATGTTTTCCTTCAATGAGGATTGCAAGGTCATCTACGTACCCCTGTGTATAGAAGCCTGCGTCATTTAATTTCACTAGTAGAGAGTCCACTACTAGGCACCACAGTAATGGCGAGATCACACCTCCTTGTGGGCATCCTCCCTTGGGTTTTATCCACAATTTGGCATGTCCCAATTCTGTTTGCAAAATCCTTTCCTCCAGCATTCTTTCTATCCATCTGGAGGAGATTTTGTCTATATTTCTTTCCCTTATAGCGTTCTTTATGACGTTATATGGTGTTGTCAAATGCTCCTTCGATATCAACAAAGGTGCCAATTGTAATTTCTTTTTGGTTCAGAGATTTTTCAATCCTAGACACCAAGTTGTGCAATGCTACCTCGCAGGATTTACCTGCTTGGTATGCATATTGTTTTTCATGTATCAGATTTGTTTCCTCACGTGTCTATCAGTTATCTTCTCTAACGTCTTCATTAGGAATGATGACAGACATATGGGCCTGAATGCTTTGGGATCATCATATGATTCCTTGCCTGGTTTTGGTATATATCTTACCTTGGATATTCTCCATTCAGTCGGTATATATCCTAGTGATAAGCTGCCTCTTAGAAGTTTTAAGAGGTGTGATCTTATGATTTTTATTCCTTTCTGTATCAGTGCAGGAAATATACCATCAGCACCAGCAGATTTGTACGGCTTCATATTGTTGACAGCCCATTCCAAAGCACTGCTGATTACAATTTGCTTTGCTTCCCTCCACATTATTTCTTCATTGTTTGGTGTAGAGTATGTGGAGTTGTTGATTATGGTATTATTTATTTTGCAGTTTGGAAACTGTATTTTTGCCATGGCTTCAAGGGTTTCCATTTCTTTTGTCGTGGATACCGCTTCTACCTTTAGCGTACCTAAGTTTACTGGTTCAGTCTTATTTAGTATTTTTTTGACACGGCTTACCTCTGGAATATCGCTCACCTCTGAGCGAAAATTCCTCCAAGCCTCTCTTTTAGCTCTTCTGATAGATTTATGATATTTAGTAAGAGATTCCTTATAAATATCCCATCTGCCAGAGTTTTTTGCAGCATTGAACAATTTCCTTGTTTTTGTTCTTAGATTTTTTAATTCATTGTTCCACCATGGAACATTCCTGTTTGTTTTTTTTTTGTTTTGGGCTTATTGCTATGATGGTAGGATTCCATCATTGCATTTGTCATTGTTGTGTTGAGACAGTCCAGTTGCCACTCATTGTGTGCGTCTGTTGGACAATGTCTCATTAGTTCAATAAGTTTGGAGGAGTACATTTCCCAGTCAGTGTTCTTAGGATTTCTGTACTCCTCATTGTAGTTTAGTTTGTCCGGTAGGTCAAATCGAATGTATTTGTGATCTGAGCATGTTTCCTCATTGGAGACATGCCAGTTTGTGATTCGCCTACTGAGTGTATGTGATGCCAGTGTTATGTCTATTGCCTTCGATCTTTGTTTATTGTGAAATGTGGGTCTGTTACCACAGTTCAGTATTTAGATTACACTTGCCACGTTTAATGAAAATTATTATTACATTTCTCTAATGTTCGACTTTCCAATTTGTTACATTTCCTATACCATTCTCTAAATATACTATCTGGAAGTGCTGATTCCACTAACGGTCTTAACATACATTGAAACTCATCTATAGTCACTCCCAAGGTCTCTAGAGAACGTAATTTTGTCTCTACGCTATCATAAAGTTCTCACATCGTCACTAGCCCTTGTTTAGATTAAGCAATTCCCTCACATAATATTCAATTAATAATTTGTCTCTACCGAATCGTTGTTTTAATAATTCGATGGCCTTATGATAATTCTCTGATGAAGGTGGAAAACTTTTACTAATTGTCTAGCTGGAGAACCATCAATAACCCAGAACAGTTGCCTAAATTAAGTACTGAAATTTGTGAGCCACCAGCACCTCCACATCCTCATGAATAGGCTCAAACTGGGCCCAAAAATTAATATAGTTTTTAACACTGCCATCATATTTCTTAAATTCTAATTTCGGTAATCTTACATATTTTTTATATTCAGAACTTATACTTTCTAGTAGAATCAAATTCGGTCTCTACATCCTTTTCCTCTAAATCTTATTCAAATATTAACACACTAATAGCATCGTCTACTAAAACTAACCTTTCGGCTTTATCTTTTAACTGAGTGAAGTATATTTGTACTTTCTTCTTATCCTCACCATCTTGTACTTAATTAAGTTTCTTTTTCTTTTTTCTCTCTTAGCTTTTAAGATTTTATCCAAATCCTATTTAGATTAGTTTATTTAAAGTAGAAGATAATGTTCTCCTTACCTGCTTTCTCTCAAGTTTTAATGCTATAAATTTTCATATCCATTCTGCTAAATCCATCTTTTCTTCAAAGTGAGAATAATCCAAAATTCCTTTCCACAATCGTCCCCACAAGGGATGCCAAATGTTGAATAAGGGACTCAGGAATTTCTTTTATTTTATTGAAAAGACAAATATTAGCAAACTATTATTACAGAATAAGTACAATTTCTAAAGTTATGCAGGTGCACATGATTCCTAATATTTCACAAAAATAAAAATTAACATATGTGTTAATAGGTAACCTCTCGTTTCTGAAATATAATCGATAATCAAGTACTTAAAAGCTGTTTTGTCAACAGCGAAGAAAGAAAAAAAAAACGCCCCTTAGGAAAATCAAGCTGAAGGTAATAGTCTTTCTATTAGTAATGCTAATCATATAGTTTATAGTCATATTTTGATGCAAACACTCACAGTGAAACTGAAGAGGGCAAAAGACTAATAAGCAAGGTTATTAATCGATTCAGGATCGCAAAGACAAAACTCATGAGCTTATCTCCATTCCGAGAAGAGAGAATTATGTATTATTTGGAGGCAAAAAACTCAGGTAAAAGTTCATAAACGGTACCTTATGGAAATCGGTAGTTTAAAAAATAATTTTTCTGTCAAATTAGACGTATTAGATTCAGAGGGCATATGTAATGCAGTTCCAACAGCAGCAGTAGGTCCATGGATAAATGTTAAAAAAATGCTACAAAAAGGTATTTCGCTATCAGATGATAGATCAGGGCCTATTGATATACTGATTGGAGCAGATTTTGCCAGACATATTTTAACTAGCTTACGGTAATATCTTACGGCCTATATACATTCATCAGTGATAGCACAGTGACGGTACCGGCCCGTGATTATACTTCCGGTAATCCCACAGCTCCTTTGATTCACACATATCCGTAACGTGACCGGCACCAGTCCGTACTTTTTCTCAGCTTGTTGCTGGTGGGAATGACATTACACGCATTTCAGGTGAGAGAAATATTCACAGAATATTTCAATTCTGAAGCTGGAGTGCTTCCTTGGTTACAAATATAAAAAAAAAATCTGGTGCGTGCGCGCAACACACAACTTTCACTTACCAACTTACAGTAGGGTTCCGATTAACCGAGTTGATGGGGACCAAGGTTACCTCGGTTAATCAAAATAATCGGTTAATCGGAACCATACAATACCAACTGAAAATGTAGGTTATTTTTAAATAAAAACTACATATATGCTTAAAAACCTGCTAAGTATTTAATAATATAATAATGCAAAATAACAATAATAATAACAGATATTATGAAACTATTTTTTAAAAAAGAAATCTTATATTGTAGTTTGTTTAAATGAACTCATATACAAAAACATACACCCCCCCCCCTCAGGCTTGGCACGTCGGTTAATCGGGACCTCGGTTGACCGAACCTCGGTTAATCGGAACCCTACTGTACTTAGATTAGAAATTGATATTTTGTTAATTGCCACTTCTCAAAGTCACACATTTTTCCACATTCATTTCTTATTTTTGTTTTTATATGCTGTATAAAAACATTAATTTTTCTTATTATTAAATAAAAGTTTTTACTTGTGATGATTCAGTAATGCAAGCATAATACTCCAAGCTGTCTGATTTTATAATTCTCTATGTAGTTGTTGAAAACTTTATTTAGTTACCATGAAACAAATAATTTCCATTAAATGAACAGAACAGCTTTAATTATGAACAATGATCTGTCATTAAAGGCGTACTTCGCATGCGTGGGCTCAAAGTGTTTTATGAGTTGACGGAATATTTTTCTTTTTTTCTCTTCTGTATGTTTACCTGATTTTTTTCATATTTCATATTTAGCCATTTCATATTTGCCAATGCTGAATGAGAGACAGTTAATTTCTCCATATAAACAAAAACAAAGGTTCTTTATAGGAAAACTAAAAAGGCCCCTTCCCATTTAAGCCCCTCAGAACATCTTAATAATGATAAAGCTTACCTGATCTTAAAGAACACCTAATTTTCATTAAACATGATGAATTTGATCAAAATCATTAAAGCCGTTTTTGAGATATTAAAAAAAAAAAAGGTAAACATTGGGAAAAATGATGTAAAATAAAGTGCCCCCTCCGTTTGACCAATTTTGATGAAATGTTGGCTGTCACATCTTTGGCATATACATACATCAAATAACCAGTTTAATCAAAATTGTTAAAGCCGTTTATGAGTTAATAAAAAACACACGTGAAAATGAGACCAAATTTATAAAGTAAAGTGCCCCCTCTAATTGATCAATTTTGATGAAATTTTGAATGTCACACTGCAGGCATATAAATACATCAAATACCGAATTTAATCAAAATCGTTTGAGCCGTTCTGGAGAAACTTGAAAAAAAAAAATGTAAAAATTAGACAAAATTCATTAAATAAAGTACCCTTTCCTTTTGACCACTTTTGATGAAATTTTTGCTGTCAAATCGCGGGCAAATACATACATCAAATACCCAGTTTGATCAAAATCGTTGAGTAAATAAAAAAAAAAAAGTGAAAATGAGAAAAAATTTATTAACTAGAGAGCCCCATTCGGTTGATAAATTTTGATGAAATTTTTGCAGACATATCTTGGGCATATTAATATATCAAATATTTAGTTAAATCAAAAACGTTAGAGCCGTTTTTGAGAAAATTGAAAAAAAAAAAAACGTAAGAAGTTATTAAATAAAATACTCCCTCCATTTGACCAATTTTGATGAAATTTTTGTTGTCACATCGCGGGCATATACACACACTAAATATCCAATTTCAGATTCGCACGGTTTATACTTTTTGAGCTAGTCTGTTCACACACACGCACGCACACAAACACAAACAACATTTCATGGGACTTGGTTATTTGGATTCAGGGGACCCCAATACGTGTTTTTCTGTTGAAGCCTAAATTTTTCACAATCGCAATACTTCCCCTTACTATCGCTTATATTATATTTCAAATACAGGGTGTCCCCGAAACCAAACGGCCAAACTTCAGGGATCGATAGAGGATCGAAAAACTAAGAAAAAAAAGTCCTCTGGCATATGCCTCGTTTTCGAGAAAATCACAAAAAACTAAAAATAGTTGTGCAAAAAGTGTATTTTATTATTTTTTTTTTCAATAATGTATTTAAATTACAAAAATATACTGGCTTTTTGAGTGAGCTTTATTTCTTAATTTACGAGGTTGAGTGTTTAAACTTAAAAAGAAAGGATTAAAAATGCTAGCCATTATACTATCATTTTTATCCTTTTATGGGGGAATCCAGCCTCCCATTCTCACAATAGTGGTGTTGCTAGTATTGTTCAGTAAAGTCAACAAATATGGCTAGATTTACCAAAGCTAATACGCTGTCATAGTCTACAAATATGGATTCTGCAATGGCAATGCACGTCAAGCAGTTCGGGAATATCGCAGACGGTTTCCTGACCGAGAAACCCCACACAGAGGTGTTTTTACCAGCACTTTCAGAAGGCTTCGAGAGACTGGGTCCTTCTCATGTATTCGTGGTGGAAACCGTATGCAGGCTCCGATGGAAGCCGACCTGAGGCGGAGGGAGAGGATACTGCGGCACTTCAATACCAACCCTGGTACAAGCGTCCGGACCAAGGATAACAATTTGGCGCACATCAAGGGCTGACCGCAGGCATGCTTACCATGTAAAAAAGGTACAAAATTTAATACCCGCCGATTGTAGTTTTGTAATTGGTACAAAGAACAACTGTAAAATGATGTAAACTTAAGTTCCAAAGTAATCTGGACGGATGAAGCGACTTTTACACGTGCGGGAATATTCAATCAAAGAAACTACCACCTTTCAGAGTTGGGCAAAATGTAGTTACAATTACTAACTTCTAACTACAACTACTTTGGTTTGATTGTAGTTACAATTACTAACTACAGTTTGTAGTTAGTAGTTAACAGCTGGCAACTACATTTTTTAACTAGTAGTTAGTAGTTAAATTTTTCCAACTACCAACTACAAGTTAGAAAAAGTAGTTAGAATATGTTAACTACTAACTACAAACTGTAGTTGGAAATTGCAATTATTTAACTACTAACTACTATCCAAATGTGATGACTATCCAAATATTATTAACTTCGGAATATTAGTGAGCCACTCCTTCATGTTCCCCCCGGTCTACCACATTACCTAAGCTTATTATCTCATGACCAGGTATCCATTAGCATTAATATTTATTTTAATGTTTTAGTGAGGGGGGGGGGGGCTCTTTAATATTGAAAGTAGTAACATTTTCGAATTTCTTTCACACGGGGGACCAATTTTATGTTATCGGGGACGGTGTTTTTGATAAAAATATTCATTTTGTATTTTAGTAGCGGGTGAGGGGCCGCTCTACAAAATAGTTTGAATTTCGTTTTTCTTTCACACGGGGGTCCAATTTTATGTTATCGGGGACGGTGTTTTTGATAAAAATATTCATTTTGTATTTTAGTGGCGGGTGGGGGGGGGGGGCGCTCTACAAATACTACAAAATAGTTTGAATTTCGTTTTTCTTTCACACGTGGGTCCAATTTTATGTTATCCGGGACGGTGTTTTTGATAAAAATATTCATTTTGTATTTTAGTGGCGGGTGGGGGGGCGCTTTACAAAATAGTTTCAATTTCGTTTTTCGTTGACTTTAGGGTCCATTTTTATGTTATCGGGGACGGCAGGATCTAATATTATGTTATCTAGGACAGTTTATACGAAAATAATATTTATTTTGAATGTGATCTAATCGTACTTTTTATTTTTATTTTTTATATTTTGTATAAGTATTTATTAGGGTGTCCCTTATTTTTCATGGTTTTAAATTTCTAACGGATAGGTGTTAGTTTTGTTCTTTTGCATCTAAAACAGTCGGAAATAAATTTTTACCTTATTTGGAGAACGATAACCCGTGACTTGCATCGAATCATGTTCACACATGTTGCGCGGCAGTTTAATAATAATATTTATTTTGAATGTGATCTTTTATAATAATTTAAGGTTTAAAATGGTAAATGAAAAATAATTCCCGAATAAACCCTGGTAATATTTAAATCATATTATTTTAGCAAACCGTTATAAGATAGCTGAGTGGGCAAACGCGTTAGAGAATACGCGTTGCCCATGGTAACGTATGATTGATAACCCGAAGAGATAGCAATCGGAGCCAGAACTCGGAGCCAGGAAACATTTAATAATACTCGGCATCAATCCCCCATCCACTCCCCTGGCCCGTGAAACCCCGTATAGCCTTTTAAAAAAGTCAGGAAAGGGAGGAACAAAAAACAAGACAAAAAAAAATCATTTGAACCCATAATTAAAGATAAATAGTGTTTACAGGGTTTCCCTTATATAGGCGAAAAAATTTTTTTTTTAGATATCGAAATGCATACCTCCTATTTCTTTTTAAACTATCCAGACTTACTTAAATACAAAATTTCATCTTCCTACGTCAACGTTAACCCGTGCCGACAGAACTCTGAAGATTTTGAAACTTGCTGTTTTTAACCCTTTCCGTTATATAGCTAAATCAATTGAAATATTAATTTTTTTATGAAATATTTATTAAAAGAAGATAAAATTACTGATCAGGCAGGACGTTTTCTTTTCTTTATTCTCTTTTTTACAGTATGGATACCGATTCCTATGCTCCTGAACACAGCATAGCAAAAATTGCTTTTGGTCTTCCTTTGGAGTGATAAAACCATGCAAATCTTGCATAAGTTTTTCAAGCTCTTTCAGCTGTATCATTAACTGCTCTTAAAGAAAACACTTTCCTTTTCGCCTCTGAATAGGAATCTTTATCTTTATCTTTATCCCATGTAGAAGCGGGTCTCTGGAGGAAATTCTTATCAATGTTTAATCGAGAAAATAAATTTGTGCTCTTGACAGACACAAAATCACTTAATGATTTTCCTGCAACAATAAATAAGGCAGTATAATTAACAATTTATTAAAAACATTACTATTCACTGTATTAAGCCCCTTTAAAAACCACAAATCTTGATTTGGTGCCTTCACCGCCAGACTACATCCAAGCCATGGTTTTACATATAAAACCGCATTGAATAAACAGACGTCGTTTTCCAGTTGTCTCTAAACTTTTTGAACAGTGGTATACCAGGACTACTTGTGACTTGGTGGTTTTTGTTTCGAACACACATTTTAAAACCAGTTCGTAAATGTCATGGCGGCAAGCAAAGAATAGTAATTCCCTGTCTAGTTTTTGTTCCAAAAGTACAGAAGCTCCTTTCAATCGCCCTGTATTAGACGCAGTTGTGTCACAGCACATTATTTGTACTTTTTCATCGAGGTTCCAGTCATGAAGTGTGTTCAACACAGCTTAAGCTTGATCCTGGCCGGAACAGCTCTCCAGTTTGGGTATAGTCAGAAGTTGTTCCTTTTCTCCAAATGAAATCAGAATTGGCAGGCATGCTTCTTTAGAACTTCTCAAGTCAAGTTCCTCTTTTTTTAGTAGTTTGAGAACTTACCATTTGAGAGGTGGATGCTAAGGGTTCCTCAAGGCTTTCATCAGAGCTCGTAAGTTGATCGTGATGTCTTTGCGTTTGAATAGAATCTTGCGTAGTAACAGATGATGATAAACCTCCGATACACATTTGCTCACATATTTTTGTCCCTTCATTCAATTTCCTTTGTCTTGTCCTTTCTTCTTTTTCAGCTACCTTTTTGTCTACACCCGCTAAATACCCTGGACACCCTATGTAAAAACATCTTCAATTTTCATCTGTTCCAATGCATCAGCGTGTGCTATATCACAGTTTTCATTCAGATAAGTTTTTTTACACAGTTAGGTATAGCTCTAGTAGAGATTCTAGCTTTTTCCCAAAATATAATACACTCCTGAATGACGAGATTAGCACTTTCACTAACAGTCAATTTAACTTCGCGAATGTTAAAAAAAAAGTACTGCAAGAACTTGACGATTAGACGGTAACTTTGCGCCTGTTATTTGATAATTTACGTCACCAAATAAGAAAACACATTTTTTATTGCTTCTTAATTCCACTGCCATCTTTAAAATGTAAAACAATATGTGTTAATCGCGAGAATAATTGAGAAAAAATGACTAATGCCGTGAAATCGCACCGCTACTGCCGCGCAAAATGTGTGAACATGATTCGATGCATGTCGGCACGGGTTATCGTACTCCAAATAAGGTAAACATTTATTTCCGAGTGTTTTAGAGGCAAAAGAACAAAACTAACACCTATGCGTTAGAAATTTAAAACCTTGAAAAATAAGGGACACCCTAATAAACACTCATACTGTACTAGATAAGATTATATTAGGCCCTGACTTGAAAAAAATCCGAAAAGGTAATCATTATCAATATTAGTGCCCCCCCCCCCCCCCCCCGTCACTAAAATACGGCATGAAAATTGTTTTGAAGAATACAGTCCTCGATAATATTGGACTCCTGTGTGAAAAAAACTCCAAAAATCTAACTTTTTTAAAGTGCACCACTCCCTTTCCGCTATTAAAATACAAAATGAATATTTTTATCAAAAACACCGTCCCCGATAACATAAAATTGGACCCCCGTGTAAAAGAAAAACGAAATTTAAACTATTTTGTAGAGCACCCCCCACCCGCCACTAAAATACAAAATGAATATTTTTATCAAAAACACTGTCCCCGATAACATAAAATTGGACCCCCGTGTAAAAGAAAAATGAAATTTAAACTATTTTGTAGAGCGCCCCCCCCACCCGCCACTAAAATACAAAATGAATATTTTTATCAAAAACACCGTCCCCGATAACATAAAATTGGACCCCCTTGTGAAAGAAAAACGAAATTCAAACTATTTTGTAGAGCGGCCCCTCACCCGCCACTAAAATACAAAATGAATATTTTTATCAAAAACACCGTCCCCGATAACATAAAATTGGACCCCCGTGTGAAAGAAAAACGAAATTCAAACTATTTTGTATTTGGATAGTCATCACATTTGGATAGTAGTTAGTAGTTAAATAATTGTAGTTAACAACTTTTTAACTACCAACTAGTAGTTGGTAGTTAAACATTTTAACTACTTCTTTTAACTAGTAGTTGGCAGTTAAAAATTCTAACTACTTTTATTGTAGTTGAAAAAAGTAGTTGTACATTTCTAACTACCAACTACTAGTTAGTAGTTGCTCCGTGCAACTACTTAACTTGTAGTTAGTAGTTAAAAACGTAGTTAACTACAGGAAGTAGTTAACTACTGCCCAACTCTGCCACCTTTGAGCACATGAAAATTGCCGCGCTGTTGGAGAATTTCACTACCACAATGAGTTTTTTGTAGACGTGTGGGTCGGTCTTTGTAATAATGGCATAATAGGTCCCCTATTTTTACCTGCTCGACTTAATGATGAAAGTTATTATCTATTCCTCGAGCACTATTGGAAGATATCTCTTTGGAAAGAAGGCTTGAGAACTGGTTTCAACTCGATGGTTGTCCTGCGCATTACGGAAGGGCCGTGCGAGACTGGTTGGACATCAACTACCCAGGTCGCTGGATAGGACGAGGTCGGCCTGTGCCTTGGCCTCCTCGGTCTCCGGACCTCACGCCATTAGATTTCTTTGTGTGGGGATACGTGAAAGAAAATGTCTACCGAGAGCCCGTCCGTACAAGGGATGATCTCATCGAGCACGTCAGAATGGTTTGCAACCAGCTTACCGCAGAACAATGTTTAGATTCAGTGTGATCTGTGAGTCCGTGATGTGATGCGTGTATTCCAGCGAGAGGCCAGCACTTCGAACAAAATTTACGTTGACACTGCAGAGAAATTAACTATGTAATTTTAGAGAAGGTAAAACCTTCAAAATTTTCAGTTTTTTTTTTGTTCTTTTTTCTCACTAAGGTAGTCCCATATAAAAACTGAAACATTTATGTTTCCTAGTAAGAATATTTAATTATTGTATTATTTTCTAAATTTTTAATTTTTTTTTTATTGCTAAAATTATTTTTATTATTTAATTTTTTAATCTTCAGTTTTTGTTCATAATGTTATGTACTTTAAATAGGTAATTTTCTTTGTACTATGAATATTTGAATGAAAAAATATTTATTATTTTTTTCTGAATAAAAAATAATTTTTTTTTTCAATTACCTTTCTATTAGTATAAGATTGAAATGCAATAATTGTATTGGAATAACAATTATAGTTAAAATTCATTCAAGGAATGAAATCCGCTCTTCCATGGCCTTAACTAGTTTTTGCACAAATATTTTTAGTTTTTTGTGATTTTCTCGTAAAACGAGGCATATGTCAGAGAACTTTTTTTCTTAGTTTTTCGATCCTCTAACGATCCCTGAAGTTTGGCTGTTTGGTTAGGGGACACCCTGTATACTTCATATATAGGTAAGTGAAAGTAAAAAAAAAATGCTAAGCCGGAATGCAACATAAAGTGCATTCCATTAGGGGAATAATTTACAGAGTGTTTCATTTTTATTTTCCATATCAAATCAATAAATTGAAAACATAATTTCAACTTCAATTTTTCAAAAATTATTATTCAGTGAATATGTTGTTCTCATCAGTATGACTAAAAATGCCGAGTTTTAATTTTTTTGAACATTCGTATTTGAGTAAAAAATCCAAGAAGGGCAATATCAAAGGCTACATAGCTCAAATACTATTTTTCTTAGAGAGAGGAATCTTGTACCATATATTTATAATTGCAAGGGCTTTAATTAGGCATATACATAAATTTTTTACAGTACTTAGATGTTTATGTTTGATTAGAAACAAAAAAAATATTTTATAAACAATCCAAAATCGGATTTTAATATATATATATATATATATATATATATATATATATATATATATATATATATATATATATATATTATTCAGATTGGTACAATGAAAAATTTTAATTGGTACCAGTTTAATCTTTCTAGGACAAATAGTATTTGAGCTGTGTTATATGTTTTAAAAATTGCCATTCTTCGATTTCAAAACAAAACGATGGAAATATATTTTATAAGAAATATGAAATATAAATAGTAATTTATGTTAAAATAATGTTTAACAAATAATATAAAATAATAATTTATGTTAAAATAATGTTTGTTATTTTATAAGCTAGTACGGACTCATATTAAAAAATCATAAAGATTTGCATGAATGAACGACCCATTGGGCTTGTTTGTAAATCTAAACATTAAAATGATATAGGAGTTTGCTATAAAATAGAAGTAATACAAAATATAAACCTAGGCATTATTATACTGTAATTACATTAAATTGTAAAGAAATTAGACTTACATAAATTTGTGTTTAGTTACCAGTTGTTTTCATTTCCTCCAATTTTATCCCAAATATGTTTTTGAATTCAGTGTCCATGCACCTTGAGTTTGCCAGATCGTACAGCACAGGTAAAATGCACCAATTCGATGAGTTAATTGTCATTAATTTTATTAATTCTGAAAATCACGTTTTGGATCCCTCCGTGAAAATATAAAAATATCGTTGAGGACTAACCTGAATTTCACGGATGGATCACTGACTGGGCACTGGCTTCACTGTTAGAGAACAGTGCCAGTTGAGTGTGAACAGACTCTTCTGAAATACATGGAAGAATATCTTTTAATCCGCCGGATGGATTATGTGCCGGTACCGCCACTGATGAGTGTAAATAGGCCTTTAAGTTATGGTTTCGTGGCTATTGAAACTGGTTTAGGATGGACATTGATAGGCAGGTTAGGAAATGATACTTCAGAATTTATGACTAATATGTGTTTGTTAATGGCAGATCTTCATGTAACTGATTTAAGAAAATTAGAAATTTCGGATATAGAGGATCCTGCTCAATCAAAGACAAAAAAGAAAATAACAAATATAGCTAAGGGTAACATTTTGGAGATGATGCAAATAGAAGAATGGAGACGTTATCAGTTAGAAGTTCTAGGATTGGAGAAGAAATATGGTATATTTTTTAAAGAACAGGTAGCAGAAAGCATTGTTGAAGATGGTACACGTTCGTTCAAACGTGATGAACTCACTCGTTTTAAAGAAAGGAGCTATTCAGGGCAAGCTGTAGCAGGGACCAGTTGTGGAGCACATAGGGCAAGAGAAGATCGGAACAAGAAGGTGGGAGAGATGTTCCAAGCAAAGGAGTTGAAGACGCGCAGGTCACTGGAGACACACGATAATCAAGTTTAATTATGTCATTGAGTCATTACTCTTCTCAAGGTGGGAGTATGTTAAGTAATCGATTATCGGTTCGATTTCAGAAACGAGAGGTTACCTATTAAAAAATTTGTTAATTTTTACTTTTGTGAAATATTAGGAATCATGTGCACTAGCATAACTTTAGAAATTGTATTTATTCAGTAATTATAACTTGTGTTTGCTAATATTTGTCTTCTATAAAATAAAAGAAATTCCTGAGTCCCTTATTCAACAAAACCATTATGGAGTGCTGTCATTTCCCATCTTTCAGCCAGTTTGTTGACCCCAGGAAGGTACTTTGGGATGGATATAGAAAAATTCCAGAACCACTGTTTACACTTCTTTAAATTTATGAACTTTTTTTTTCCTTTCAAGAAGTGGGCCAGAGATTAAAACAAATAAGTATCTGATGGTGCAAGGTCCAGACTGTACACTTGGTGTGGAATAAGTTTGAAACTATCAAGATTTTTAACTTTTGCTAGATCTGAAGGTATGTATATGGCCACCCACCCATTGTCTTGATGGGACAGCACTCCTGTGTATATGGCGACAAATAGTGTCTTTTAACACACAACACTCCTTGGCAAGATCATGAGAACTTATGGTTCGATTTGGTCATTCAGCTTGCTGTAAAACTTCACCAATATCGAGGATACGTTTAGATCATTTTCTGGTACATCCTATTATCTGGATGCCAAGCCATGTGGGAATCACTGGCAATGAGCTCATAGATGTCCTTACCTTTCAAATATAAATATCCCATAATTGGCAATATATATCGAATGAGAGTCCATCATGTAAATCAAAAGTTGTAGGAAGTTTATGAAGCCATGATAAATATGAAATCTCCCTATTAGCAGAGGAGAGGGAGGCTGCCTAGCCTTTGTGAAGAGGCCACACAAATCTGACCCTCTCCACATCTCATTACCACACTTAATTATAAACTCACTGTCAATCATATTTTCCAGGAGAGCCTTTCTTATGAGTAAAATCTAACTAGATCAGGATTAACACCCTGGATAGCAGACATTATAAAACAAATGATTAAAAAATAACATTGTAAGTAACAAATGCATTGAAAACAAGTAACTTGATACACCAAATTTGATTAATTACAATTTTGTTTTAGACCTCAATAAAAATAAAAATCAACAGTCAAAATTAAAAAATCGACAGATGTTTATATAGCTTTGGGTTTTTACATCTCAAAGCTCACGCTCCCGTTTTTTTTTTTTTTTTTTCTAAAAAAACGTTTTATTAACGTATTATATTAGCGCGGCAATTTTTTTCTTCGAAAACAATTTCTTAAATTGTCGTAATCTACAAATGACAAATTGAAAAAATATCAGAATTAAATAAAAAGAAATAAGCAAAATACATAAGGTTTTAGGCAATTGTGAGCGAAATGCTAACGAAGCGACCAATGACGTGCTAAGGTACTTAGGCATGCTGCAAGTTTTGAAAGGACAATTAATATTACAAGATTTGAAAAATCAAAGAAGAGAATAAATAAATAAAATAAAAAAGTATCACGTCATTAGTAATTTATGTTCACATTAGTTTGATAATAATTCATGAGTAGAACCAAAAATAAAAAAATCTATCCAGGACAAATTTTTGATAAGGCTTTAAATAGTGAAAAGGATCTGTTTCCATAAAAACTGAACTAAACTAGATAAGGACCCATTGGGGGATGGAGGGTTTGTATGTATCATAAGAAAGTGGATGTACAGCAATCATAATTCAATTAAAGCAATGATTTCAATAACAAACAATCACCTGTTAAACGGCTTCTCAAAATTAGTGTGATATAATCTAATTTAACCTCACACAAGGCAATAATAATTCTGAAAGGTATACTCAATAAATATTTAGCTATTGAGCATTTCAATGAGAATGTGCTATTGAACATTTGAGTAAAAAAACTTAGACATCTATTTAGAGTGCATCCACAGAAGTAAAGCATTGTTAATTCATAGTAGATGAAGACTACATTCTTCATAAAATCTAGATTTTGAAGCATGAAGTTGAACCTTTTGAAGATAAGTATGAAGTGATAACATAATAGTTTTAAAGCGAGTCTTCCTACAAGGTTAACAATAATAAAACAATAAAAACTAGTTATCAAATTACCTAGAGTTGAAAGTTAAGTAAAACATAAATGCCACCAAAAATCCAACAAAATAAAAAAACAAAAAGTTAGAATTAGATTTATAAAAATTAAATAGAGACATACTTGGCAACAATGTCCTTCATATATTCTTGATAATCTTCATCAATACTTTTTAATGATCCTTTCATACTTAAACGGTAAACAATTCTTATATACTGTCTTAGCTCAAGCCAGCAAGATTGAATCATCTTTATCTCCTCTATACTCTCGGTAGTCAGAGTCCTGTTAGAATATAACATTAAGAATGATAATAAAACATGAAACACAGCAGTTAAGAAAATTTAGAAACTGAATACTATTTATTAACTTAATGCTAAAGAAAATGAATAATTGCATAATTAATGAAACCTCACTGTATGCCTGTGTGTGTATATATTATATGTATATATGTATATATATATATATATATATATATATATATATATATATATATATATATATATATATATATATATATATATATAATCAGATACAATGGGTGGATTTTATATCACATCATTGGCATTTAATAAACAATTAAAATAAATGGCAGATAGGAAAAATATAAACGTCTAGAATGATACAAATGTAGCCTTATTGAAAATCTGAGATAACAAAATCCTCACAAATCTTTAAAAAAAAAAATTATATGAAGAAATATACCTTCTTTCATTACAGGATTCACAGGAACAGTCATCATCAACAAATGCTGCTGTGTCTAACAAGGCAAAGTCATCCTTTGAAAATAAAATTACAACAGTTTACTAAGACCCTATCAATGTAATAATAATTTAGCAAATTATATTAGAATTAGAATTTGATAGCATACAAAAGCTAATTTGTGAAGAAGGGCTGTTAGGGCTTTATCATTGTCTTTCTTATCGGTATCCCTCCTCACAGGAGGAATATCACTAGTCTCTGCCATTTCCTTCTTTTATCAATGAATCCAAATGAAATTGACACAGGTTGATACTAACGATCAACTTCAACCTTCTGTGTTACTGTAAACTAAAACTCCATTGAGACTGTTCTGTAACGCATCGTTTGCACGATCAAGCTTAAATACAACGTACTTTTTTAATTTACACTACAAAAAAAAAAAAAAAAAATAATAAAAACGTAACACAACAGCCAATAAAAAAATTTGATTAAAATAAGTGTGTCTAGAAAATGACATTTGTTATCTCAATACTAATAGATATATCAATTATTTAGTTATTGCAACAATAAATCAACATAAAAAAGATCATATTTATTTCGAAAATTATTAAACGAAAGCCGCCTGATTTTGCGAGTTTATCGCAATTATAAAACACCTGATTTAATATTTAAAAAATCATGATTATTAATTAAATCCGTTAATGACGAGTAACCAACTTAAATATCATTTTTAAATATAAGGGTTGCAAAAAGAGTAGATACAGTGATCCTGTTTCGTATAGATCAGTGATTCCTACTAATATGAAATGTCACAGTCTTCTTGGGTTTTGTACCGTTTTCAATTAACAGTAATTGGATCATGTGCTTCTTCAGGCAATAACCGTTATGATCGAGTTTAGCTATATAATGAAGTTTTCCAACTTGTTTAATTAATGTTCAGAATTGCAATTTTTTGTCTGCCAGTGCAACAAATGCTGTATGATTGTATGATTTGCTTGAATCTTGCTTGTATCTTAGGCGGATCCAAGGGGGAGGACGTAAGGGGCTGCAACCCCCTCCTTTAGGTAATTTATGTTTTTCTAAAGACAGAATTTAACTTTAAGAAAAGTAAGAAATTAACGTACAGAACAAATAATATATTTATATAATAATAATGTTAAAAGAGTTGATAGGCAGATCCAAGGAAATGGCTCGTGCCCCTTTCACTTTAAAACCTCGAATTTCGCAATGTTCAATAATCTGAGGGAATTCTTTGCTGCAGGCCTGTATACACTGTATCTTATACTCAAATAGGAGTATTTATCAGGGATCACGATCACATTTTTTATATTACTAGAAATTATGATTGTTGTGTTTTAAATCGAAGTCTTGCCGGTCAATGTTGAGATGTCTAATCCAGGAACAGCCAAAAATGGGGGGGGGGGAACCTTTTTGTGCTTTTTCCTTATTAATAATGAGATTTGATTTCTAAAAAAATTAGAGAAACACTAAATAATATATCTTCTAAATACTTCAATTTTAATTAGTCGATGGAGAAACCCGATATGTCCACAGATTCAAATCAAGAGTAAAAAGCATATTTTAGTTAGTCACATTGGCATAAAAAGGGGGACTTGAATTGCATCAAATGGTGGTATTAGGTTTTCTTCTTTGTTCTTGTATGGAATGAAACTCAGATGCAAAAACCAAATTTTCGACCTTGGCAGGCCACCTCCCCCTCCGGATCAATAATATCATCCCAAAAACTTTTTTTCGTTTCTACCGTTAAGAAGCACGTTTTTGACAAAAAACTATTCTATACATTTTTAAACTAGATTATATCCGCTATAATTACAGACCATAACTGACTCAGTGGCGGTCAAATGGCTGTCAATGTCTCTCAGTGGGATATGGGATGTCGATACCAATAGCCCAGGAAAAACTGAGAAATGGCCCTAGTCCATAAGGGGACGTGGCAGCAAGTCCTACTCCCACTTCCTCGTAGTGACCGCTGGACAGTGCATACATTGGTGGACATTGGCAGACGGGAGAGGGCACAGGCGAGCTTCCGGCGCCTTAAAACTGGAACCCTCGGCTAGGGGAGAAAACCCCGACAGAAAACACTGGCCCTCCAGGTTGGGGGTTGGGCACGGTGCCAACAATCCTGTCTTGTAAAAAGTCATCAAGTTCACAAGAAACCACACAAAGCCTCGGAAATATATGGATCTAATGGGAAACGACATAGGCATGGACATGGAAAAATTAATATGGCAACTTGGAACGTTAGGAGCTTGTTCCAGCCTGGAGCTGGAAGGGATCTGGAAAGGGAGATTGGAAAATATGGCATAGATATATTGGCATTGCCAGAAATTCGCTGGAGAGATACAGTGCTCACCAAGATGAAAGAATACACAATAATGAATAGTGTCAATAGGCAGAATATAATGGGCACAGGTTTTGCGATAAAAAACTACCTCTTGCACTCGATCATTAAATATGAAACAGTTAATGAGAGAATATGTGTAGTAAGGCTAAGAGGGAGATTTTTCAACATCTCCTTAATTAGCATTCATGCACCAATAGAAGGCAGAGAGAATGATGAAGAAAAGGATGCCTTCTATGGAATGCTAGAAAAGACATACGATTCCCTACCTAAACACGACGCGAAAATAATACTGGGAGATTTTAATGGCAGAATAGGAAAAGAAAACATATTCTTCCCAATAATTGGCAAATACAGCAAGAAGAAGCATGAAGAAACAAGTGAAAATGGCCTGAGAATGATTGATTTTGCTATGGCGAGGAACATTAGAATAAGAAGCACCTTTTTCCCCCACAAGGAAATACGTAAGGAAACTTGGGTGCCCCCGGATGGCCTTACCAAAAATCAAATTGACCATGTCCTCATTGACTCCAGGCACGCAAGTGATATCTTTTATAGCGTAGGGGAGCTAACTGTAATTCGGACCATTTTCTAGTGTCCATTTGTATAAACGGAAGCTGGCTGCACGTGAAAATGGGAAGGTAAGAAATACTACCACACATGATACTGAAAAGCTAAAGCACTTGGGGTTCCAGAAAAACTGACCGGATTATGTGCGATGACCTTAAAAAACACTAGATGCAGGGTAAAGGTACAAAATGCTCTTTCAGAGGAATTTAAAGTGAAGAATGGTTTACGCCAAGGAGATCCCCTCTCCCCTGTATTGTTCAACATAGCTCTAGAACAGGCCACCAGATCAATCAGAACGAACCCTGGGGGAACAATCTACAACCGACTAACCCAACACCTGGTATATGCTGATGACGTGATGATTTCAGCAAGAACAAAGCGGCACTCTCTGGAACGGTGCAGGAATTTGAACAGACAAGTAAACAATTGGGTCTGGAAATAAACAAGGAAAAAACCCAATTCATGATTTCCACAACAAGCGACACGCAAGATAGAGAAAGTCATGTACAACTACTCAATGACACAAATAAGAAAGTGGAAACGTTTAAATACCTCGGTACTTTAGTGACACAGAGAAACGACATCGCAGTGGAAATAAAAGCAAGAATCGCTGCAGGCAATAGATGTCTTTTTGCACTACGAAAAACGCTAAGAAATCTATCACGAAAGGCAAAGTTAGTCATCTACAAAACGATCTTGAGGCCAATCGTGACATATGCACGTGAAACGTGGGTCCTGACGCAAGAAAGCGAGAATATGCTGCGGATCTGGGAAAGAAAGATATTGAGACAAATATTTGGACCAGTATGTATAAATGGCCAATGGAGAGCGCGAAATAACAGAGAGCTACGGGAACTCTACAATGAAATAGACATTGTCAGTCTATTGAAATCTAGCCGTATAAGATGGCTAGGGCATGTAGAAAGGATGGAAGAAGACAGATTCTCGAAAAAACTGTTATATGGCAAACCAGGAGGCAAGAGAGGAAGGCCCAGACTGCGATGGATAGATGACGTCGTGGATGATCTGCAGAGCATGGGAGTATGTCGTTGGAGAAACCGAGCTGCTGACAGGGAGGATTGGAGAGGCATTGTAGAGGAGGCCAAGGCCCTGCAAGGGCTGTAGAGCCAAGGAAAAAAAAAAAAAAAAAACTGACTCAGTATACTAAATAGCTTCTGAGATACGGCTTTACGTATTCAAAAGGCCGCCATTTTGTATTACATCAGGCTTTATTATGACAAATATTTACTTTATTATTTATTATTTACATATGATAATATGAATCACTATTATCAGCCTGTTACTATGTATATGCAAGTATATATCAACTTTTAGGCCTCTTCTAGTTGTCTAGAAGTCTAGTATGGTCTAACGTCCTGCGTGGACCAGCCGTACAAGAAAGAAGGGGCCGGGATTCGATCCCCTAGTTAGGTGTACCTTACTAGTACACCTGTATTATTTCTCTTCTATACCAAGCCCAGGTATTGTATGAATAATTGAGTTAAATTACTGTCAATTTATTAGCTTTCATTGTTAATATTGCTCAACTAGATATACACTTACTAACAAAAGTCTCTGCACACCCTCCAGCCTTTTTTTTTATTTTACCTTAAGATAGGTTATGAGCCAGATATAGGCCATGAAACTCACACATTTTTTACAGAATTATATCTATTTTAATTAACAATAATCAAATTTACTAAAATTGATTTAACTTATAATTTATGAGGAAAAGTACATAAAATGTCAGAATATTGATGCGCCAAAAGTCCCTGCACACATCATTTTTCTTCAACTTGAAGCTTAATTATTGATCCCAAATCAACTTTAATAGGTAGTCGTTCCTACCTTATTTCTTATCACCTCTCATAATCTATTTGGCATGGTGTGAACTAGTTTTTTGTAGTTTCTGGAGTAATTTTACCCCATTTTAATTTTTACTTTCTGACGGCCTAGTTGATCCCACAGATGTTGTATTGGATTAAGATTAGGAGAATGGGGAGGTGTTTTAAGTTGCTGTGGAGCATTGTAGAGCAACTATTCTTGAACTTTCCGCGCTGTAGTTATCTTGTTGAAAAATGAATTCTTCCTGGAGATCAAACTTCATTAAACTTTCCGGTAAATTACTCCTCAAAATATTTATATAAACGTGTTGGTCCATTATTCCGTCGATAAATTTCAAATTACCAACTCCAGCAGCACACATACACCACCAAACCAAAAAACTCCCTCCACCATGTTTCACAGTACCAACTATGTTTTTTTCCAGGAGCTCTTTTTTTTGGTTTTCTCGGGAGTTTCTCCCTTCCATCTGATGCATGAATGTTAAATTTACTCTCGTCAGTAAATAAAACACGTTCCCAGAACTATAAGGGCTTGTTTACATGTTCCTTTGCGATCTGCAGTTTCAATTGCCAGTTTATTTACTAATGAATGGCTTACACCTAGGCTTACGCACATTATAGCCATCTTTCTTTAGGGTTCTTCTAATCGTTTGTGCAGATACCCCAATCTTGTAATTTTCTTACACCATACCTGCTAAATTTAGAGCACTTGGGTGGGGTTCTTCGGCTACATTTCTTATGATAGCCCTCTTGTCGTGAGCTTGGAGTACGGGGGGCGGCCAGATCGGTATCTACTTTCCATTGTACCCAGTTCTTCATACCGTTTTAGGACATACCTTACCGTATTATAGCCCCTGTTGACGATTTGTTCTATTTACCGGTATGAGTCGTATGAGTTTCCTCAAATTTACAATTTGGTCGGGAATCGGTGTTGGAACCTCCATTTTTTATCACACTCTTAACTGTTTGGGCCCAAATTAACACTGACAAGTTAGGATTAGCCGGCGGATGAATGGGATAATTTGCAAACTGTATACATATCAGTTCTTGGCTAATTCCACTGCGTGCAGAGACTTTTGGCGCATCAATATTCTGACATTTTATGTAATTTTCCTTATAAATTATAAGTTAAATAAATTTTATTAAATTTGATTATTTTTAATTTAAATAGATTAATTTATGTAAAAAATGTGTGAGTTTCATTGCCTATATCTGGCTCATAACCTATTTTAGGTAAAATAAAAAAAAAGCTGGAGGGTGTGCAGAGACTTTTGTTAGTAAGTGTATATTACACTAACATGTATTGTATATACATACGTAAACAAGTTTTAGTTTTGGCCCAAAACCAGGTCCGTGACCGAAATTCGGTTTTGGTTTCGGCTAAAAATTTGTTCTCGGTTGGACACTAGTACTGGGCAGTATGGGATGGGGCAAGGGAGGGCAGCTGCCTCCCTCTAGAAATTATGAGAAACAAAAACTACATATTTATTTACTATATATTATATAAACAAATATTTGTTATTTTAAAATATCAATGTTTTACTTGAAAGATTAATTGAGCCTTACATAGACAGAATACATCGACCCCCTCCCGCGCTCATAAGAATTTTACCAGCCCCCGCAGACGAAAATTTCACCTGCATGCCCCCCCCCTGACGAAATCCCACGGTCGCCCTTGATAGGGTCCTTCAATTCCAAGGTGTTTCAAATCCAGTTGATTTGAATGTTATCGATAAGATTTTCTATGCCTTGTGTGGCGGCGGTGGGCGATAAAAAAAAATTATATTTTAATACACCAATTCCGCCCTTCATAGGCTGGTAAATTAAAAAATAAATAAAGCCTTAAAATTAAAGAATTTAAAAAGGTAAAAAAAAAAGAATAAAATAAATAAACATATTTCAAATAGCAGCCAATTTTAATCTTAAATAATAATGGAAAATAAATAAAACGTTATCTTCTAAAACAAAATACAATAAAAAAATATTTAGTGATGTTAATATCACATTTAATAATAATGCAATACTTAAATGTGTTAAATAATTAGCATTAACCCTGTTCATTAATTTTTAATTTTATTTTTAACCTGTTTTTTAATAGGCTATTAAATAAAAATAAAAAACTCTTTCAACAAGAAAAAATTCATAGTCTATAGAATTAAAGAAAAACTCTTCCCTGGAAGATGGAGACTGCTGGAACTCTTCAATCTGGCCAGATTAATAAAAGTTTTCTTATATACTGCTCTGCAATGGCCCAATGTGGGCAGGCATAATAAGCAGAAACAAAAAAAAAAGATTTCTTCTCGTACGTATTGCCGTACCGAGAGCTCGGGCCGAACTGTGTACGGAATTAGGCGATAGTGCCCGACTAATACGCCTTTTGTGTACATGGCTAATACTCTTAAATGTACACTAAAATATTTAAGTGTTGGCCACAACACTCCGCCCACCTAAAATTTTGAAATTTTTTAAATTTTAATTAGTTATAGGTGCAAGGGAGACTAACTTGACCACTGGTCGCTTGTAATACCCTGAAGCGGTTCTGACGGTAGTTATCCTTACTACTCCATCCTTCCCAGGGTGAACATCGACGACTCTTGCTAAAGGCCAGGTGCGTTGAGGGGTGTCCGGCTCCTTTATGATGACTAAATCACCTACTTCCAGTCCGACTCCATCTCTAGTCCACTTCTTCCGCTGTTGTAGTTGGTTGAGGTACTCTTTCCTCCATCTAGACCAGAAATGTTGCGTACGTTGCTTGACGATATCCCATCTTTTCAGAGGACTAATTTTAGTGTCTTGGAAGTCGTCTTCTGGCGCCGATGTCAATGGCTTACCCACCAAGGAATGTCCTGGAGTTAAGCAGTCGATGCATTCTGGATCTGCATTGAGCGCCGAGAGAGGTCGGGAATTCAAAATAGCTTTGACGCTTGAGAATAGAGCGTAGAGCTCTTCGAAAGTTAATGGAATGTTTCCAGCATTTCTGTGGAGAAGACTCTTGGCGGACTTTATGTTTGCCTCCCAAATTCCACCGAAGTGAGGCGAAGAAGGAGGGTTAAATACCCATTCAATTTCGTGGCTTTTCGCATACTCCTTGATCTCAGTTTGTGTGTGGGATTTATCTTGCCAAATAAGAAGCTCCTTCATCTTGTTGGCTGCTCCAATAAAATTTGTTCCACAGTCGGAGTAAATTCTTGCTGGCTTCCCACGTCGTTCTACAAAGCGATCAAATGCTGCTAAAAATGCATCTATAGTAAGCCGAGATACTGCTTCCAAGTGGACGGCCTTAGTTGAAAAACAAATGAATAAGCATAAGTATACCTTACCCAGTGCGGCTTTGCGCCGAAGTGATTCTCTGATCTGGAAAGGGCCACCAAAGTCAACACCGAAGTGATTAAATACTGTGCCTTCTTCCAAACGAAAGGAGGGAAGACTACCCATCAACGGAGCCTGTGGAGATTGCTTCTCTTTATAACACCGTAGGCACTTGAATACACGTTGACGAATGAGCTCCCTACAGGATAAAATCCAAAACCTTGACAGGAGCATGGCCTGTAATGCACTTGGTCCTATATGGAGATAGCTTTCGTGATAGTGGTCGACCAACAGTTTGGCAAAATGACTTTTTCCAGAAAGAATAATTGGATGATTGGCATCGTAATGTAACGTAGATTTCTGGAGGCGGCCGCCCACCCTAAGAAGACCATCATTATCCACAAATGATCTAAAAGAGAGCAACTAACTGCTTCTTATCCACTTGGTGGTAACGTTGGGTAAGCCTGATGCAGACTTTGAGTGATTCCTTATTCTCAGCAAGGGTGATTGGGCCTCTCAAAGGATTCTGTTTCTGAATCACAACACCTTGAATATATCTTATTTACATTGTTTGGATTGGAGCCATTTTCAGTTTTACCATTTGATTGGCTAGGTTGCTTCTACAGTTTGAACTCTTGAAGCAGTGTCTGAAAATGTTTTATAACCATCTGATAGGTGATGATGCCGTATGTTTTGATTTCTAGACTGCTAATAAACTGAAAATGTAGGATACCTAATGTCTCCTATCGATTTACGCTAAAATGCACAGGCAGATAAAGTTCCGTAATTGAATAACATAATGTTGAATCGATTGATCTGGGGATCGTAATTAAAATTAAAATTGTCTTCTTTCAATTGAAATATTTTTTTTTTTATATATGATTCGTGAAGGTTCGATAACTTGCTTATAGGTTATTGAATCTAATTCTGTAGGTGCTTTTGATACCTTTTGCAATTCGAAATAGTCCTGTTTACTTCGAATTGCTGAAGGTATCAAAAGCACCTACATAATTAGATTCAATAACCTATAAGGAAGTTGTCGAACCTTCACGAGTCATATAACAAAAAAAAAATAATGATTAGTTATTAATTTTTTCCTACTTCTTGAGACTATTCAATTTATAACTGTGGATAAGGGCGACCAATTAAGTCTCAACACTGTTTTTCTTTAGAGCTTTATTATTGCAAACGTTTCGGCCAGTTCGGCCATCTTCAGTGCTAAATTTGATTGATAAAAATAGTCTTCTAAAAATCCACCTACAGTGGTTAGTCAATTAATAATTAAAATAAATAGGTATTTGCTACCCTTGTCCAACTACCTGTTTTATATTTACATAAAACAGGTAGTTGGACAAGGGTAGCAAATACCTATTTATTTTAATTATTAATTGACTAACCACTGAAGGTGGATTTTTAGAAGACTATTTTTATCAATCAAATTTAGCACTGAAGATGGCCGAACTGGCCGAAACGTTTGCAATAATAAAGCTCTAAAGAAAAACAGTGTTGAGACTTAATTGGTCGCCCTTATCCACAGTTATAAAAAAAAAATATTTCAATTGAAGAAGCCAATTTTAATTTTAAGTAAGATCCCCAGATCAATCGATTCAACATTATATTACTGAATTATGGAACTTTGTTGATCAGAAGAATAGAATCGAAATGAATTTCTCAGAAGCTCACCCCTTTGTAGAACGAGAAAGTTGTAGAATCTTTTAATATTTTGATGAAAACTTTAAATTTGTTTATCAAAGTTATCGAATTCACTTAAATTATGAATAGTCCTTGGAGCTGAGTTTAGCTTCACTGAGGCAAGTTGTTAGATGGTTAGAAATTGTTGCTGCATGGCCAGAATCCGTTCAGCATTCATATTTGAACTCGTAATAAAAGAAAGTTATTGAATCAACAAACGTTTACTAATTGGTTCTTCAAGTTTTCTCTTCGTTGCCAATCGATGTGTCTAATAGTTTGCAATTTTAAAATTGATCGAAATTTGATATAAAAATCTATAATCCTTTTTATTCGAGAATACCGAATAACGTACGATAATTTTTTAATTGACATAATCGTTTTTAAGAGATGCAACAGTCAACATTTCTACATTATCTTAAACATGTTAGCTCTTTGGCACACTGACGTCACAATAGTAGGTTAAGTTAATATATTCTGCTCTCTAAATAATTATTTATTAAACAATAAAAAAAAATAATAAAATGGAAAATGAATACACCTCTTTGTCATAAAAGTAAGCTATAAAATAAAAAGGAACAAATGAAATAAATTAAATTAAATAAGCTACGTCTACGTCTAGAAACTAAACTCATCATCTACTACCTACAAATATGGTTCACCGTAATAATATATACAACAATGCCATACTACAAAAAACTATCAGGCCTGCACATACGTCCTCTTTCTGGTAATTAATAGGCCCGTTAAACGTGATAAACCTCACCCATGCATCTCAGAGAACCTACAGCGTACAAAACTTGTATAACCTGCAAGAGGCTATTATTCTATTAAATATAAACAACGTTGTCGACCAAAAGAGGTATGGACGTGGTTGTTCATTATAAGCGCCGCTGGAGTACTCACCCCACATAATTACGTCTATAATGCCAAAATTAGGTTTTATGATCCTTCATGATCCTTCTTGACGATTGGAAAAGGTTCAGGCGCTCGTTTATTAGCATCATTGTTATCTTGACTGGATGCAGATTTGGTTTCTGGAGGCTCGGAGCGGCCACGAGTTGAGGATGAATGATGACAGACGGATCCTCGGGTGTAGCTAAAAGGATACAGGCTTTACCCGGTATAGTGAGACGGTTAGTTCTCTATTCGGCGGTCTTAGGGTGCAGACCTCATCGGTTCTGCTTAGTACCGGATATGGGCCGGTATAAGGAAGGGACAATACCTTCTTGATGCCATCATATGGGACATATGGGTGCAGGTCTGAAGGGATATTTGCACGAAAATACTTCTGGTGCTCGGCAGGTCGAAGATTGTCCATAAATTCCTTCAGCTCACGAACCACGAAACTGAAGTACGAATCTTCACTGATTGTCGAACTAAGTCCTAGCAAGACTGTCGGCAGTATACGCGACCAGTTGCTGGCATCCAAGTGAGCTACCAGAGTGGCCTTGAGTGACTTGTGCCACCTTTCTCTACACCCGTTCCTTGGAGGACAATATGGAGACGTCTGGATCTTGGTGAGACTAGAGAACAAATCGCTTTCATACTGTTTCCCCTGGTCACTGGTTAGCTTACTTGGAACTCCATTTATCCCTCCCACGTAGAAGGACGCAGCGACAGCATCAGTCATGATTTCCTCAATTGCTATAGCTTTCAGGCCACCTAGTAAAGTGATCGATGATAGTGACACAATACCTTTTACCTTGAGACCCTATGTGCCTATAATATCTAGGTGTACATAATTAAAACGTCCCGCATACTCGAATCTTCCTGGTTATGTGGCCGTGTGCTTTGTCACTTAAGCTTTTTGACAGGACGTGCAATATTTAGCCCATTCAGAAACATCCTTATTTATTATTTACTTTTGAGACATAAGGTTTTGAGAAGCCCTAATGCCAGGATGACTTAAACCATGGACTCCATCAAACATAACCCTCCGCATTTCCTTGGGTAAGTATATCCGAGCAGTTGATGTCGAGGTTTCGCACAATATTGGCTGCTAAGATCCAGGAAAGTTGAGCAGCTTAAGACAAAGATTGGCTTGTCCTTGGAAATCTTTAATTTCGGGAACCACCTTCTGAAGGCAGCCAATTTGTCTAAGTCATTCGTGAGATCCAATTTCTCCACTCGGGATAGGGCGTCTACGACATGATTCTGATGTCCTTCCAAATGCTTAATGTCTGTAGTGATCCTGGCTTATGAAATTTAGCCATCGTATTCTTATTGGCAAAGCCGAAGAAGGTTTCTGGAACATGACATAAACTAACTGTTTTCTATTTGGTCTTTCCATAAAGAAAAGCTTCTTCATTCAATGATAGTTCTGAAGTGACAAACTGCCGAGTATGTTCACTGGCTGTCCGACAGGGCCTTAGAATAAAAGCATAAGGAAACCCATGCTCCACCGTTCCGCTGTTGTATTACGGCTCTCAACGTGTGGTTCGAAGCGTCACAAGCAAGAGAAAGGTCTGCGTTGAGATTCAGGTGTGCTAAAAGAGCTGCATCTCATATAATATAACTTTCTTAAATGTTTACATAATTTAGATTCATGCATGTATGTATGTTTTTTGCAAACCTTTCACTATGTATGATATAAATAAAAAAAAGTATTTTTAGCTAATGAAGAAATCACCAATAATTTAAATTAATATTTTAAACACAAATGTTATCTTCTTTCTTTTCATTGGAGAAAACCGAAAAGATATTTTGGGATGAGAACATTATATAAAGTTGACTCACCTTGTGTCCTTTTCGGGGCAGAGTTCGTTTTTCTTTTATTTTAAAGTCTTAAGAATAGATCCATCTTCTATGTTACAATAGTTACACCCTCTTGGAAACTTGATCGATTATCAAAAAATAACATTTTGCATTACAGATTACATTTTGCATAGATTACAATATTTTTGAACTATATTAATAAAATAAAAACCCATCAATTGTTAATCTAATAATTGAAGGATTTCTTCACTCAGTGAATGCTATCACAAGACAGAATAGCAAGTTTTATTCATAAGAGCTTAATTGTTCAGTAGCATATAAACATGATTTTTTTTCTCGAATATATATCAAATTACAACAACAATTTAAACAAACCTGTTTTTATATTTGCGAAACGTCTTTGTTTTACCTTGTGTACCAGTCTACAGGAGAAAATAAAGGAAAATATTCGGAATAAAAACTGTTCCCTTCATTTCTCCTCATCATATAAATGATAAATAATTGTGTCACTGCTCATAAAATTATTATTTTTTATGACTTGGGTTTACTCAATCAGTTCACTCAATATTTTATGAAAATAATAATTTTTACAACAGCTTATATATAATAAAAACCAAAAACAATTATTTAATTTAATTATTTAATTAATTAATTTTCGAAAGCCAACGTTTCGATCCAACTTGTGTATCTTCATCAGCGCTTCTGAGTCATGGTAGTTAGATAGGTAGATGAATATTTATTTTTAAATTTTTCTTCATATTCCAATTTAGTAGGAAGATTATATGCTTAATAAATATTAGCAACATATCTTCCTTTTAATTTCTCTTTATTTTCTTATTCGTTTCGGGGTTGTGTCCCCATTCTCAAAACATGTACAATGTTATTACACATATTTCACTTATTTTATATATTACTAGCTGTATGTCCCGGTTTCACCCGGGGAATTTCAATTTTTAAATCTATAAGATCTATAAAATGAGACTTTTATCGACTCAAACGGTCGATTTTGTAAAAACCAATGTAAAGCGAGATCAAAACGATTATTATAACAATAAAGAATATACCCAGAGATCGGCTGAAGTTATGAAATTTTAATATGGAAAGGTGTTCGCACCTGGTCTCAAAGAACCACTGAGGGAAATTTAGAGAATTTAGGACAAACGGTATGGATTTCTATAAAGAACAAACAGAATTTCACCTTTATATGCATAGATTATAGCTGTATATCCCGGTTCCACACGGGGAATTTCATTTTTCTAAAGAAACGGTCGATTTCGTAAAAAAAAACATTGTAAAGTGAGATCATTATGATTTTTATAACAATAAAAATATCAGCTGAAGATCGGCTGAAGTTATGCAATTTTAATATGAACAAGTGTTGGCACCTGGTCTGAAAGAACCACTGAGCGAAATTTGGGGAATAAAGAATATCAGCTGAAGATCGGCTGAAGTTATGCAATTTTAATATGGACAGGTGTTCGCACCAGGTATGAAAGAACCACTGAGCGAAATTTGGAGAATTTAGGACAAACGGAATGGATTTCTATAAATAACAAACAGAATTTGATCTTTATATACATAGATTATGTATATATATTATAGCTGTATATCCCGGTTTATCACGGGGAATTTCATTTTTCTAAAGAAACGGTCGATTTCGTAAAAAAACATTGTAAAGTGAGATCATTATGATTTTTATAACAATAAAGAATATCAGCTGAAGATCGGCTGAAGTTATGCAATTTTAATATGAACAGGTGTTCGCATCTGGTCTGAAAGAACCACTGAGCGAAATTTGGATAGTGAAGAATATCAGCTGAAGATCGGCTGAAGTTACGCAATTTTAATATGGACAGGTGTTCGCACCTGGTATCAAAGAACCACTGAGCGAAATTTGGAGAATTTAGGACAAACGGTATGGATTTCTATAAAGAACAAATAAACAAACAAACAAACAAACAGAATTTCAACTTTATTTATATAGATATATAAGGAATTACTTATTATATATAAGTAATATATGGGTGATGCTCATTTTAGGGGCAAGTTTTAGTCCATTGCAACGTTTACTTAAATGGTTAAGCCTAACCTGATTTTTTTTCCAATGCTATACGGTGAAGGTATATTTCTTCATAATCAAATATTAAAAATGAAAATATTAATGAGTAATATGATTTTATAATTACTTAACCTACTAAAATGTCATTACCTCACACTGTCCCACTCTCGATTTTGTAGTAAATATGTATTTTTTTTCTTTTGAAACCTACGTTTAATGATAGTGAAATTTATTTCCACTCATAAAGAATAACTGGAGCATTCTGAATTATTTTTTTTGTTAATTTTAGTTAACTGTAAGTATGTTTAAGTAGTTTCGAAACTTTGTCACTTCATTTTGACGTCATTACCACTCACAAAACAAAACGGCAGAGATAAAGCCTTGAAAAAGGAGGAACAGTGGGGAAATTTCTTTTGAGTATAGTGATCACCATAGAGTTTAATGAAAACCACCAGTGGATTAACCGACTTCAGTTGGGAGCCGGCCTCCGCGCATGTGCCTCGTAAAAAAAGTCACGTACTTTTATTGTTGTCATTACCACGGCATGTATTAACACGCTTTCTTTTCAAGTTATTTCATTCTTTATGTCATATTTGTTTGACTATCGTTTGTCTAAGTCAGTTGGCAAAAGAAATAATCTCAATTAGTTACACAGCGATTTTGGGCGACTAAAATACGTGGAAATGTCATTACCAAGTTGAAAACTCCTGTCATTCCCACGCCCGAAAATTAGCTCGGTAATGATATAAATTGTGCCGTAAGTGTTTTTATGAAAATTGCCCATAATCTGAGAATCACCCATATATTGATTAGGTAAATCGGGGACAGATTTTTGCTTAAATTATTTTTCGATGCCTTTTAAAATATATAAATATGATTTTATGTTTCAGAATTTTTTTTCCCGTAATGAAAAAATATTATGACAATTCTTATGGTATCATCCGATTCTGCATTAAATGTGGAATAAACTAAACAATAAATGCAATTAAGGCACTTTTACAATTAGTCATTGACGTACATAACTGATTCGTTGCCGAGGCAATGAAATTATAGATTGAATTATCTGAATTTCAAGCAATGATCATGAATTGCTATTATGCTATATTTGCTGTGGATGGGTCCAAATACATGTACATTTTTTTTTTTTTAACCACACTAAAAAAGTTCGAAAATAAAATGTAAAAATTGTCCATAGTTTGAGAATCACCCATGTCATGCTCTTATTATAACAAACACATCAAACAAGTAAGAAAGCGTCAATGATTAATAATTATAATATGAAATTATAATAATGATTATAATGAGAAATAATCCAATTATAGAACTTTCAGAAAAACTAAGAAGTATGAAAAAAAAAATCCATAAAATTGGATATATAGATAAATATACTAAAAACAAAATACAAGCCTCTGATTACACTATACCAAGAATATATGGACTAATTAAATTACAAAAAAAAAAAAAAAAAATAGCTTAAGACCAACTAAGTGAAGTATGTGTAATAACATTCACCGAAGTAATGTTATAAGAATATAAAATGAAGTTACGAAAATTTTTTGATTGACGTCGTTTCATATCTGAAATATAAAATGATAAATTAGCACAATGAATTAACACTAATATATATTAATACTAAATATGTATTAAAATGACTAATGTTACTGATTTAACTCACTATTTATCAAATTGTGATGTGAAACAAAAACAGATTATAATTTCAGTTACATTGAAAAGAGTTCTAGAATTGTCTGGAAACGTTACATTCATGTATTAGTATGTAATCTCATGTTTTGGAATGATCTAGACCTTTATGGGTTGTTCCATTTTGGACTAAATATAAGAAGTGATGGACTAGGGGCTTAGTCTTGCCTAGAATAAATAATAGAGTGGAAAACGAAACCAACCCTATTACTCCGGTAAACATGGTGGAGAGATACATTGTACTAATTTGATTTCTCGAGTATTTTCCTTATTGAAAATGTATGGTCAGTGGTTGACCGACCTGGTCTAAAGCCACATTGGTACTCCCCTACTATTTTCTCTGTCCATTTTGATAGCCTTCTGCTGATCGCTATAGAGAAAACTTTGTAGACGATTCCTAGGAGGGAAATTCCACGATAATTTCTACACTCAGTTCGGCTCCCATTTTGAATATCGGACAAACAAGTGACTCAGACCATTCCTCTGGCATTTTTTCAGGAGTCCAAACATCAAAAACAATTGGTACACATCCTTCCAAATGTCATCTCCTCCCGGTCCCTTGTTGTTTCTGAGGTTTGAGATCATCTCCATTATCTCCTCTATTTCTCAGGTGGACTATCTTCCTCTACCAGGTCTTCCTCCGACAGATACCTTGTGCATATGGACTCTGGGCTTTTTCTTCCTCTCTTAATAGTACCTCTGCCACCTTCAGTTAATTTTTGTCATAAAGTAGGCCACCCTGCTCTTCCCTAACGGACTCGGATCTTGGAGTGAATCCATTCTTAAATTCTTTAATACCTTTATAGAACTTTCTTGCCTCCTTGGCCTTGTAATGACCCTCTAATTTCCCGAGTCTCTCATTCTCCTTTATCCTTTTCTTTCTTCTACAAAGTTTTTAGCTTCCTTCCTCTTTTGAAGGTAAAGGTCAGTGGTTTGCCTTGTCACTCTTTGTAGGTACTTAATGCGTGCTTGATTCTTCTCTTGAAAGGCTCTTTGGCACTCATTGCCAAACCAGTCGTCCTTAGAAGCTCTTCATCGCCGCCCCAAGACCTCTTCGGCCGTTTTTCCAAAAATTGCCTTTACTGACTCCTAGCGTTTTTCCGCAAATATATCCTGCCCTGCTGTTGTCATCCTAGTCCTATTCTCTCTTACTCGCTCCTGGAATACGCTTTGTATCCCCTTGGCCTTTAATTTGTCTACATCGTAAGATGCTACCTGTTCGCCATGTCCACCTCTTCTTCCAGCCAGCTTCTGCCTGTACTTGGCTATAACAAGAAAGTGGTTGCTATCGGTATTAGCTCGTCACGTCCAGTATGTGTAAGGCATGTCGTGAATCTATCAGTTTGGTTCCTTGTCATGTTGTCGAATGATATCCATGTTTCTTTCTTTGTGAGACCCGGGCTTAAAGTAGGAGCTCATTATTCTGAGTCCATTTTCTTCCGCAAAACTAACTATTCGGATACCATTGTCATTACACAGATCGAGCTTATTTTGTATGCCAGTCGTGAGTCTAACCGCTGGCTCTTTCCCTATTTTAGCATTTAAGTCCCCGATTATCATCTTAGAATCATATCTAGGGAGAGCTTCGTACATATTTTCCAGGGTCCCATAAAACTCGTCCTTAACTTCATCATCTTTTTCTCTGTCGGTGCATGTACACTTAGCATGCTGATATTCTTATACGACAGATGCATTAATTTATTCCATGATAATCTATTAGCCTTGCAAAGGGAACCATGCAGTCAAAAAAGGGAAGCAATGTCTGGTTCCGAACTTTGTTCCAAAAATTAAACTATGTAAATAGGGCCTTTAGAGGTGCATAATCCAATAGTCGCCAAAACCAAAAATATTGGTACCAGTATAAATTTCGTAGATGCGTTGCACCTCGCGCATTTTGACTTACTAAATCCTGCATGGTAGCAGCAGAAAGCAATCAGGTTAGGTTACAAATTAGCTGTTTATTTACATCTGATATTTCTATGGGTTTAAAAGTTTTAGTTGATAGAGGTCTCTGTAATAATTCCTAGCAAAGGAGACAATTTTTTTCTGCTAATGGATCAATAATTCAAATATTTGAAGACCACCTTCTTCGTTTTTGATGTAGATCTACGACCATTACTCAGCTGGTTTTTATTATAGTGGATGCCAGTTGTCTTATAATTATTGCTGATTTATTTGTCACATTATGGACTTTTATAAGGTATAATATGTAAACGCCTCCTGGATTACAACACCCAACTTTCTATATCTGCGTACACTTAGGGATCACTCCGAGATACTTACCATTTCTCCTGATCCCAAATAGGTGGCACTTATTGTTAAATATCCAAATATTTTAAAATTAAATCTAAATTTCAAGACTGATTCTCTGTTAAATTTTTCATCATTAAAAGATTTTTTTTTTTTAATTTATAACAAAATACATATGTTTTTTGGTGAGTTTGTAGAAAGGTTAAGTTAATTATATAACAACATATGCTTATTATATATTACTGAAATGTACTGAAACAACATATAACATATGCTTATTATATATTACTGAAATGTACTGAAACAACATATAACATATGCTTATTATATATTACTGAAATGTACTTACACAACGCTGGTTGGTCGTTTACTTTTTAGACATATCACTTTCATCAGAGAAAACATATTTCGCACTTTTGGTTCTTATAATTTCATGACTACAAGGACATAAAGAAGGCATGTGCCTGGCTGGGCACAGAATATGCAAATGCATGAATGCTAACCTCCGGTTGCACAGGGTACCATATATGACTGGATCAATCCTGAAGAAAAAAAAATATGTTCAAAGAAAATTATTTCGACTCTAGCTTACTAACTTATTCGACAATTACATACCAAAAATGATCAGGATTATATACAGATAGACGATAACAATTACTGCTCGAGCAAGGCTTTCTTTATACAGCATCCTCGATATTTGTTTGCTTTAGAATACGTCTGTTTCTTGAACACTCCCTATAAATTCTGCAGTTTAATGATCAATTGACATTGGATGACAACCATATTGTTGAGAAGAAGGGCCACAACTACAGAGGCAATGCCATACACAAAAACATCTGTCTTATTTTTGAATTCGTATTCGCCTCACCGCTAGGATTTCATTTCGATTATTCATGATTTCCACTGTAAAACAAATAAGACTGTAGGATGAATACAACTGATAGGTATCTAAGCTTATAAAAAAAAGTTTAAATTGATGATCAAGGGTTAAAATTTATTATACACACAAACACACAAGAACACTAGCAATTCAATTAACATTTAATTATAATATATATACTAAATACCTACTGTAAATCAGTTACACAAATAAGAAAACCTATATAAATGGTTTAATTACCAGATCAGTGGAATCTTGTAGGGCGTATAGTCCCATAGAGAGTAACCCAGAAGACATGCATCCTGAAGGGCGCTGTGTACTCAGGGGGGCCCTCATTGTCATACCATATATTAGGTACATTAATCGTATTCGCATATGGGGATCAAGTAGTTCGGATGTTTCTAGGTTGGATAACTGAAAAAAAAATTAAAAAAAACTGTGTGATAAGTTTTTGTTTGGAGTTATTTGTGTATTTTATTATTCTAGTTTCATTTGCTATTCTTTTATTGGATTTATTATTCATATTATGCTTTATTTCTGTTTGTTTTTTTCTAAAAGTTTTCTTTTAGTATATTATATACATCTGTTTTCATTTTTCTAATAAAATTTTTATCTTTTAATTTTATGGATCTACATATAAAGTTGTTTTTTCTTATTAATTGTCTGTACCTTAATATTTTTAGAGTAAAAATTTAGCATTCTATTATTGCAGGTTTTTTTTTTTTTTTTTTTTTTTTTTTTTTTTTTTTTTTTCCATTTCGTGAGTATTTTGTTTTTCTCTTCAAGCACACTTCTATGTCTAAGAATCTGATTTTATTGTTAATTGCTTTTTTCCATTGTGAATGTTAGTCTAACTTTATAATTATTAAATATTTCTAATATTTCATTAGATTGGTCCTTTTTTACAGTTAAGAATAAATCAATATACTTTTTAATTATCATATGTTCATTAGTTATTTTTTTTATTTTTGAGGAAATTAATTTGTTTAAATAAATCCCGCACAGGTTAACGGACATTATTGATCCCATTCCCATTATTGACATTATTGATCCCTGTGATATCTATCTCATGGTAGCCTAAAAAGCAGATCGATAGATAGAATAAAAAGAGACGCAGAACTACATGTAATAAACTGAAAAGGTGGAGTAAAAAACCCTAAATAGGCGAGGTAGAAAAGGGTTATTCAGATGGCTAAAGATTTACATAGTCAGTAAAGCCAACAGAAAAAAGCAAGTGTGTTACCTCCCACTAATTGGATTAATAATGTAAAAATTTTCATTGAATTAAAGTTTATTTAACTAGAGTGGAACAGTATACTTGAAAATGTAGGTAAACTTTCGTCCATATATTATCTTGTATGTCTGTCAAGATCTTAGGTTCTTATAATTTTGGTTTTAGGATTAAGGATCCTGCCAAAGTCAGTGGTGTTTATCTAAAAGGTTTATTGGAAAGGAATCTCATCACTTAGTCTAAAAGTATGCTAACCTATGAAAACTAAGTTAAACTGATGTTATGAAAAATTACAATGTCTTAAAACATAGCATTTCCAAGTCTATTTGAACCTGTTCCAAGTCAACTGTAATCCTTTCCAAGTCACAAGAAATCCTTTCCAAGTCACAAGAAAACCTTTCCAATTCAAACGTAACCCTTTCGAAATCAAATGCAACCCCTTTCAATTCAATCGTTATCCTTTTGATTTAAATTGTAACAGTTTCCATTTCAATTGTCACATCTTGAAAAAATGTTTCAACTCTTGTTAGCTCAAAAACCTATTTTCTATTTTTTTATTTAACATCATTCATAGCCGAAGCATCAACTTAAAATGCCGAATATGTGTAAAAATGAAAACTGAAATTATCAACAGTATCTTACTTAAATTTGCAAAAATATATGAAAACCCATAGCAATATTGACACATCATACTAAATCATTTGACCCTGAGAAAAAATGAGAGAAATTGTATTGGTTTGCTTTTCTGCTCTCAGGCTGTTGCCCTTTCGCACTTTCATCATGACTTCAGTATATTAGGCATAGTTCCGTGGAATAGGTAAAGTTAGGTCTATACTTTACCACGGAACCTTAAATTTTATTTTTTTCGGTATAGTTACTGAAGATTGGCTCCTGGGCTTGGCCTCTTTTGAGAGGTTATGTGACCGTCAAGTTATCGAACTCCCATCGCGTTTTTTTCTGTTAAAAAGTGCTTTGATTAGCTTAAGTAGATTCCAGCTTTCGACCCCCGCCCGCTGAGCTCGCTCTTCAGAGATAAATAAACCACCAAAAGGGTCCTTTTCAGTGGAGATCGGGCCTTACTTTGAAGGGCACCTTAGTGAACGGCGCAGAAGCCACTGTTCAGTACCTATACCTTTTTTTCAAAGGTGGCAATTGAAATGGAAATAGTTAAAATTGAAATAGCAAAGGTAACGCTTGAGTTGTAAGTGGTTACATTTGCTTTGAAAAGGGTTACGTTTGAAATGGAAAGGGTTTCTTGTGACTTGGAAAGGGTTTCTTGTGACTTGGGAACGGTTACAGTAGACTTGGAAAGGTTATTGTTGACTTGGAAAAGGTTCAAACAGACTTGTAAATGCTATATTATACCATCAATATCATTTTAAATAATTTATTTTTTGAAGAGAAAAGATTGGGCTCCACCGGGTGTCGAACCCGGGTCTTCCGCGTGACATGCGGGTATGCTAACCACTGCACCCCAGAGCTCGCTTTCAAGTGGAGCCAATCCTTCCTCTTCACTGACACCTCTCCCTCGATCTCGCATGTTTTGCGAGTATTTACGGGAGACGGACAATTTTTGTCCAATTTGGGGTATCTCTTGAAGATCGTCAATTTTTAAATTATTTTATATTAATTTAATCTATTTCTGTGGGTAAACAACTAGTTTTAAATAATTTATTTTTTGAAGAGAAAAGATTGGGTTCCGCCGGGAGTCGAACACGGGTCTTCCGCGTGACATGCGCGGTATGCTAACTACTTCTAATTGTCCACCTCACGTAAATACTCGAAAAACTTGCGAGATCGAGGGAGAATTATCAGTGAAGAGGAAGGATTGGCTCCACTTGGAAGCAAGCTCTGTGGTGCAGTGGTTAGCATATCGCGCATGTCACGCGGAAACCCGGATTCGACTCCCGGCGGAGCCCAATCTTTTCTCTTCAAAAAATAAATTATTTAAAATAATTTAAAACAAGGTGGTTACCCACAAAAATTGATTAAATTAATATCAATATCATGTTCAAACTATGATATCAGGTTTATCCTGAAAGAAGTATGTGTATCAATCAAGAAAGAAAAAAAAGATGATTGAAGGGTTGAATACTCAGTAATTGATTAATTAATGCCAAAAACATGCTCTCCTTACATTATTAGGACTCCAGAACTTTATTAGTATGTATTATATAAATTAATATTTCTTAATAAATTTTTCAACAAACCTATTCTAGAAGGAAGTAATGGTGATTTTATCCTTGTGAAATAGTGCATTCTGTATCTTGGGGCTAAAAGAGGAAAGACCAGTCATTTCTTTGGGAGTGCCTAAAAATAAATAAATAATTTGAGTCATCCCTTAATTATCACACTCAACTGATCAAACTCACTGGTGAATAATAATTAAATACTAGCAAAAATTACTGAAATGCATATGTTATGGGGGCAAAAAGTAACACAGCATCCAGTTTATGAAAAAAACATGGTTTATTGTTGTAATTTTTTTATTCCAAATCTTGTAAACAAATGCTTTCAATAATAAAAATAATTTATTAAATTAAAAGCACTCTGTGACTAATGCCAGCCATTCCCATTTATAGTGTATGGAAGAAATAAAATATATGCTAAAAACAAAGATCTGGGATGGGGTTTTTCAATACAAAGAAAAAAACACAAGACGGAAGTATTAAGATTCAAAGGTGTGGATGAAGCCCTAAAATCTTAACATCTCATGGCCATGTAGTTTTAAACTAATAAAACTTAATAAAATTGAAAGAATAAGTTCTAATTCTTTTTCTCGAAATAGAAAATTATTTATTGAAAAATATGAAGCAATAATTACAAACTGTTTCTAAACAAAGCTTAAATTCTCCTAAGGTAAGTATTCAGGTGACCTGTTGTCCCAAGGGTACAGGCGCTCGAGCACATTGCTAATAAACCTCCCTGGAGTAATAAGGATTGAGTAATTTACACAGTCATGGATCTGGATAGTCTTCAGGGAAGCGACTTGAGCAGCTGGAGGTACCTGTGCTCAGAAACATTTTACTTTATTTTCAATTTTTTGGCTAACTACAGGAATATGTTCTACATTTATAATATAATCTACTTGATAGAGTTCAATAATCTAAAAGCTATTAGTTTATTATCAATTAAAGTTATTGATTAATTTTTTTGATTATGAATAAACCTGATCAAATTTAAACAGAATTTCCTTATACTGCAATAATTACTGATATAGTATATATTAATGATACGATTATAAATAAATTAATGATAATAAAATTATTTTTACTTACGTAAAGTATTAGTTGGCCCATTCCGTATCAAATCAACACAAAAATATCGGTTTCACGCTGTTAAGCTCCAATAAACAAACACAAAAATATTTTAAATTAATTAATTAGAAGATAATAACTTAGTTGTTTAACTAACGATCAAGATTAAATTACATCAAAAACACAAAAATATGCCATTTTAAACCTCGCCAGGTCAGATTTTCTTGAAATTCGCTGGAGCCTATCTCTGATTTATTTTAAATTTGATACATTTATACTATTTTTATCGATTTTACGCCGTTAAGCTCCAATAAACAAACAAAAATATGTCAGATTTTCTTGAAATTCGCTAAATGTGTACTACTTGTAACGACTAGAAAAACTGTGAAATATTACTAAGATATGTCCACCCGTTTGAATTATGGACCTGCAAGGCCCTCAAAATTAGGTCCAGAAACAGAAAAAATCTTGATTAAAAATAGCTGTAGATGTTTTCCAAATTTGGCTTGGACTATGAGATTGGTGTCGTTTAACAGCGCATTTCATGAAATTTCATATGATATACAACAATGTATAGGTTGTTACTAAAGAAATTTTCTCAAAACCTAATTCAAATTTCAATTTCAATTTTCTCAAAAAAGGGCATTTTTATAAAAAATTTATAAATTTTTAAAAATAAGCAGTATTATATCTAATTGAACAACAAAATATGAAAGTGGGATGAAAATTACTTCATTACTAAAAAGTTGGCCCTGGAGATGGACTATTGGAGAAGGAGCAGTGCCATATACAGGCTGCAAAAGGTACCAAACCAGGTGATAAGGAATAAAGTGGGGGCAGAATTGAACATCCTCAACGACATCAGTGAAAGAAGACTGATGTGGTATGGGCATGTTTTGCGAATGGATGAAGCACGTTGGCCCCTTCGATTGCTAAGATATGTCCCTGAGAAGCGTCGAAAACGTGGAAGACCACGCAAACAATGGATAGAAGATGTGAGAGAGGACATGGCTGCCAGAGGCCTCACTGAGGAGGACAGCAGAGACAGGGACGCCTGGAGAAATTCAGTGATGAGGACCGGAATGTGACATTTGTTGCAAAATCCAAATAAATAATAAACTAAAAAATTGAAAAATAGTGATAAAATTCCATAGGATAGGATAGGGGTTTTAGGGCGATAAATATCGCGATTATTACGCCCGTAAAATTCCATAAATCTAGCATTTTATTTGAAATAATTACTAAAATTATGGCAATATTTACTTTTTCATTAGGAAAAGCATGAAACAAATAATAATAAGGGTTCAACTAATAAGCCGGGAGGTAACTAACTACATATGGTTGTTACAACACCAAAGTGAAGTAAGCACCATAGTCCCAACTTTGAGAGAAATTGAGGTAAATTAAATTAAAAATTAAATAAAATTTAATATATTTTTTTTAAGGTCCTTGCAATGGAGTAGGAGGATCTGTAAAAAGACTAGCAGCTCGTGCTAGTTTGCAAAGACCTTATGAGAACCAAATCCGAACCCCCATACAACTTTTCGAGTGAGCAGTTGAAAACCTCACTAACATAGAGTTTGAATATTCAGCTCAGGAAGATCATTTTAAATCAGAACTTGTTTTGAGAGTTCGAACTTTGACCAAACATTCTCTATTAAGGGAACGCAACAATACCATGTATCCATTCCCAAAAATATGGATATACCTCAACCAATGGTCATATAAACGCTTTATTATTGCTATCCATCAAGATAATTGATTCTATAAAAAAATTGTCGCTACAACGCCACAATGAACTAACTCTTTTCTTACATAATCAAATTTTATTTAATTTTTAATTTAATTAAACTTTAGTTTTTGCAAAATTTGGAGTTTGGCATTATAATAATAAGATTTAGGGCTTAATGATCTTAACTTGAATTTGAAAAAACCAAAAAAAAAAATAATAATATAAAAATATAGAGTTAGTTCATTATGGCGTTGTAGCGACAATTTTTTTTATAGAATCAATTATCTTGATGGATAGAAATAATAAAGAGTTTATATGTCCGTTCGTAGAGGTATATCCATATTTTTTGGAATGGATACATGGTATTGTTGCGTTCCCTTAATAAAGAATGCTTGGTCAAAGTTCGAACCTTCAAAAAAAGTTCTGATTTTTGCTGAGTGTGATGAAAAAGTGCTGATGAAATGATCTTCTTGAGCTGAATATTCAAACTCTATGTAAGTGAAGTTTTCAACTGCCCACTCGAAAAGTTGTATGGGGGTTAGGATTTGGTTCTCATAAGGTCTTTGCAAACTAGCAGGAGCTGCTAGTCTTTTTACAGATCCTACTTCTCTGTCGCAAGGACCTTAAAAAAAAAATATTAAATTTTATTTAATTTTTAATTTAATTAACCTCAGTTCTCTCAAAGTTGGGACTTTGGTGCTTACTTCACTTTGGTGTTGTAACAACCATATGTAGTTAGTTACCTCTCGGGTTATTAGTTGAACCATTATTATTATTTGTTTCATGTTTTCCCCAATGAAAATGTAAATATTGCCATAATTTTAGTAATTATTTCGTATAAAATACTAGATTTATGGAATTTTATCACTATTTTTAAATTTTTTAGTAATGAAGTAATTTTCATCCCACTTTAATATTTAGTTGTACGATTAGGTATAATATTGCCTATTGTTTAAAAATATATAATTTTTTAAAAAAAATGCCCTTTTTGAGAAAATTGAAATTGAAATTTGAATTAGGTTTTGAGAAAATTTCTTTAGTAGCAACCTATACATTTTTGTATGTCATATGAAATTTCATGAAATGCGCTGTTAAACGACACCAATCTCATAGTCCAAGCCAAATTTGGAAAACATCTACAGCTATTTTTAATCAAGATTTTTTCTGTTTCTGGACCTAATTTTGAGGGCTTTGCAGGTCCTTAATTCAAACTGGTGGACATATCTTAGTAATATTTCACAGTTTTTCTAGTCGTTACAAGTAGTACACATTTAGCGAATTTCAAGAAAATCTGACATATTTTTGTTTGTTTATTGGAGCTTAACGGCGTAAAATCGATAAAAATAGTAATAAATAATAAATATAATAATATACTATAAATATAATAATAATAAAAATAATAAATACGATAAAAATAAATGTATCAAATTTAAAATAAATCAGAGATAGGCTCCAGCCTGTGTCGAATTGACATGGAATGACCTATTTTTTTTGGAAGAAATAGCAGAAGTGCTAATGGACGGTCGACTACGAATTTGCATTTTTTTGGTCGTTTGATTTGTTTCCTTATGTTTTAAATGCTTTATAAGTGTTCCGGTAGTTCTCTTCAGTTTTTTTTTACCTGAAACAAATTATTACAATGTGATCACTGATTTTGTCTATATTTCAATATAAATGTAGATAGATAATGCCAATTTTTTGCTTAGTTCTACAGGGTTGAGTTATTTCAATGTTTGATTTTTTAAATATTATTAGAAAGGTGTGTGCAATGGCAACAGATAATAAACAAATGCATTACTCACGGTTTGTTTCTTTATTCGAAGTATTGTTTTCACATTTCTCCTTCCTTCTAAAAGTCCAACCTTTTTTCTTTTTGGATATGTTTTTAGCATTTTTCTTTTTAAGCTTATTAATATTTTCCTTTGTGATTGAAAACGGTTTAGTTGCTAAAAAATATTAAAAGTGTGAAGATCAAAATGTAGCATTACAAAGTCTGCTTGAACCTTTCCTAAGTCAACTGTAACCATTTCTAAGTCTCAAGAAACCCTTTCCAAATCAAATATAACCCCTCACAACTCAATCAAACTTTTTATTCAAAATGCAACCGTTTCAATTTCAATCGTCACCCTTTAAAAAATCTGTCAACTCTTGTCAGCACAAAATAAAATATTATTAACAAAAAGTTTATTTTTTTCTATTTCAAAAGTCACCCTTGAAAATTATTTGAAATTTAACCTACTCTGGAACTGGTCAAGTGGGGGTCTCAGAACTCACCGGGATAAATCATGACAGTATTTTTAAATATATTTTCAAAATTATATATTGCATATAACAGTAAGCTAATGTAATTAATAATAAATTCTCAAAATAATCATTTTCGTTATTCAACATAAATAATTATTTGATAAAAGTAGCAAAAAAATCTTCCTTCCTTTACCATAAATATTTATTTATAGCATATGTTGTTAACGTTTCGGGGCTTTTTCTCCATTCTCAAAACATAAAATAATTTTTCAATCGTATGATTGAATGTCTTTCAATAAATATTACAACAATTACATCACTGTCATATGCTTAAAAACACTGTTTTACATTTTAAATATATTAGCTCATACTTGTCCATTTTTTATTATTTGACAGGTCAGCCCCGAAACGTTAACAACATATGCTATAAATAAATATTTATGGTAAAGGAAGGAAGATTTTTTTGCTACTTTTATCAATTAATATATATATATATATATATATATATATATATCTTCCAACTAAATTCAGAAGTAAATAACAATAAATAATTATTCCTTATTAAAATAAACCATTTAAAAAAATGTATTTATATAAGAAAGTAAAACATTTAATTTTTTTTTTTTATTTAACACCATTCCCAGCCGTTCAGCAGCATTAACTTAAAACGCCGAATATGTGTAAAAATGAAAACTGAAGTTATCAAAAGTATTTTACTTAAATTTGTAAAAATATATGAAAACCTACTGCAAAGTTGACACATCTTACTAAATCCTTTGACCCTGAGAAGAAATGAGAGAAATTGTATTGGTTTGCTTTCCTGATCTCAGACTGTTCCATTCGTAAACTAATAGGGCATTTAAACAAGCAAACAAGTTGCCCTTTGGCACTTCCGTCATGGCTCCAGTATATTAGGCATGCTTTGATGGCCTTAACTTCACCCATTCCACATAATCTTTAATTTTATATATTTTTTTCAATGGTGACAATTGAAATGGAAATGGTTACAATTGAAATAGAAAGGGTGATGATTGAGTTGTAAGTTTGCTTTGGAAAGGGTTACAACTAATTTGGAAAAGATTACCTTTGAAAATGAAAGATTTCTTGTGACTTGGAAAGGGTTACAGTTTACTTCGAAAATGTTCAAATAGACTTTTAGAAATATATTTTAATAGTTATCAGTAACTTTTAATAACTGAAATAACTAATGTTTCTCAAAATAATCTGACCTTTTAACTTTTTCAATTAGTAGGTAACTATGATTTTACCAACCACAAACCTAAGCATAAAAAAAAAAAAAAAAATAATTAAATTAAGCACACAGTGAAATGAAATGGAACCCGACTGTTAAACCTATATGTATCTTATAAAAGGAGTTTCACAATGATTGTAAATTGAAGGTTTATTTTTATATACTTATTAATCTTTTTTTTTAATAAAGTGGTTTTATAAGCTACAACAGTTGTAATAATAACGGCGTTAATGGAAGACAGTTTAGCCAACATCACTTGGCCAGGATGTTACGTCTACCCGAAACAACGGTTCAAAGTGCAGTTCAAAAGTACCAGGAGATGGGACTCTACTTGAGGAGGTCCAGAACGAATGCGCCAGATGACCATTTCATCATGGTGCAACATTAAGGAACTGCACTAGTCAACTAAAAATTGCTCGCCATGTGAACATGAGAGTACACAAAACAAGAAGGATTGCTGAAGTAAACTTGCATTCCAAGGCCACAACGTCGTTATTCCAGTTCAACAGCAGCTCACCGAACTGCCTACCTTCAATTTTTTTGATAAAGTACTCTCTGAACCGAGCCTGTTTCATTGTATACTCAGGAGAACCAGAGAAGAGCGTGGAGAAGAAGGGGAAAGGGGTGCAGTCAGTGTAAGATCACTGAAACGGTGAGTTTTGATGGTGGATCCTTTTCGATGTGTGGAGACATCTTCTCACTTCCTCCAGTTCATCAAACTGTCCTGGATGCAATTTTGTACATCACAGAGTTTTTAGAGTAATATGGTATGCCTTCAAGCCATCATTGGCGATCATTTTTGTCAAATGCCTAGCCAAACAGGAGATGTCTGCTATGGCTAGCTCGAAGCCAAGCTGAACCCAATAGATCAACTAAGGAACCATTTAGAGAGGTGTATCCGATAGCGTTTAAGCCCTTGAGGACCTCAGGACAGGACTAGTGGAAGAATGGGCGGCCATACTCGGGGAACGGGTAGCTATCCACGTTGAGGATTTAAATAGTTACCAGAGCCAGAAAAGGAAATACCCAATACTGAGGAAGACTTGTTTGATTAAAGTTAAAAAATTTGAAGAACTAAAGTTTTATTTTTTTAGATAGTTTTTATACTGCTATGTAAATTTTTCTTTATTTTCCTTGTGTGGCATGGAAGCATGTAGTATAAAATTAAAAGGTTTGGGAGCAGGGCACCAGAATTCAAAAAGCACCAAATCTGGTACCTACCTACCTCGTTGGCTCTTCTATTTTTGCTTGTGATCTCTGTTACCAATCATTTTTGTTTTCTATGTTTTCTATTCTTGTTATGAATCCTCTGCTTCTTTTTATGAGTCCCAATCTTTGAATCATAAGTCCTTCCTTGCGAAATGCCACCTTCATTGTAAACAATGAAAAACAAAGCATTTCATTGTTCGACAGGGCATAGTGTGTATTTCTCGACAATGATGGGCCTAGAGTTATCAGTTCCTACAGCCCTCCCCCCCCTTCCTTCCAACAACCATGGTTTAATAAGTACACACACCCACATAATAAGTTTATACACGGAGGCCCCTCAACTCCAAGGATGACAGTATATAACATTATTTACAAATCTCACCCCACCTTCAAATACCAAAGGTAGAACAAGGTATACACGTAATCAGTCCGTATCGTTCCATTACTCGTTAGTGGCTCGGTCATACATATATTAATTGATTGTTTTTTCTGTTTTAGAGGGACCGGAAAAAAAAAAAAAAAAAAGTTTATTTGACTTATTTGCATGCAAAAATATATAAATACAATGAACAAAGTATGCATGGGAAACTGTCTGTCGAAGTAATGGAGGGGGGGGGGGGGGACAGAAGTAAAGGGGAACAGAACAAACAGGAACAATTAAGGGCCTATTCACACTATCGGTTTCACTCCCGCTCCGCTCCCGGTTCGATCTCGATGTACCCCATTCACACAATTGCTCCGCTCCCGCTCCGATCTCCTAAAGTCTTATCATATTCACATTATATAATCTTACACCGTTAAGGATTGAAGCCATTAATAATCGAAGTCATCTGTATTTGGATTTTAATTTTAACTTTTATTTATCAAAGTATTTATTTATTCATCAATTTTAAGGCCAAAAAAAGTTCAACTTTTCGTTTGCAGAAGTAGCTGTTAAGTGTACTTTTCTTATGAAGAAGATAATATTATCCAAACATATAATAAGAAAAATATATTGCAACACTATGACAGTTATTAATAATAATTATAAATCAATTTAGTTAATGGTGAAGAAATAATTTCATTTTTTTCCCGAATGTATTCGAATACGCTTGAAATGATTAAAAAAAAAAATATCACCAAAGAGAAAATAAAACACGAAATCTGGTTGTGAGACAGTTTGTCCACGAGTAAAAAAATAATTTAAAAAACAGTCACCGATTTATTTACTATATACTCATTGCTGTTATGAAATAAAGGTCAATTCGAAACTTAAATAAAAATGAAAGATATTATAAAAATATATATCAGATCATTAACAAAAAAATATATTAAAGCAAAAAAATAATTAAAATATGAATCAGGAAAAGAAGAGAACTCTATCGGTAAATGCTGCAACGAGTTCAATCTCCCTCAAATAAAATTTCATCACGAGCGATCTGGATGGAGCGGGAGCGGAGCGAGACTGGAGCGGGAGCGGAGCTAGACCGGACCTGTACCAATATTGTGATTACCCTCTTTCTATTCCTCATTAGAATATTTTGCCAGTGAGACCGGACCGGGACCGGGAGCGGATAGTGTGAATGGGTGAGATCGAGATCGAACCGGGAGCGGAGCGAGACTGGAGCGGTACCGATAGTGGAATACTCTCTTTCTATTTCTCTTTAGAATATTTTGCCAGCCCGAGATCGAAACGGGAGGGGACCGATAGTATGAATCCGCCCTAGGTAATCTAAAATTAAAGTTAACCTAATTGATTCGTGATATTTAATTTAAAATAAAATTCAACTAAGTTCCAAGGCGAACACATTATGTGTTATTTTCTGTATTTCTAAGCAGTTTTTGATTACTTAATTAAATAGGGCCTATTTTTACCATGGTTTGAAATTAACTCTTATTTTCTCGGAAAAGGAATAAAAGTCAAATATGGACTTTTATTTTTCTGATAAATAAATAAAAATAACATCATGACTTTTATATTTCAGACCAAAAAATAAAAGTCCTGATGATTTTATCAAAATGACAACTAATATAAAATTATAAGATTTATTTAAATATTAATATGTAAGCTTTTTTTCGGATTTCTCCATATTTTTATTCATTAAAGGGTGAACCGTTCTTATGGAAATGTTACAGGGTACAATAAATTACCTTATATTAATTATTAGCTATTCAAGGATGCTGATAATAAAAATAATATCGATTTAAAATCTAAGGCTCGCTCAGGTATCGATTTTATATTACCAGTGATTCGATATAAACAATATCAGGGTCGACTACTAGGTTATTTACGGAGCTGATTATGATTCGATTACGCGCGCAGGTATCGGTTTATTACAACTTAAGCAACAATGACGATATTGGGGTCGGCTAAAGGGTTATGTATGGTGCTTAATTTGTAAGTTATATCGATTTGTCCCACACATACACATTTAGATATCATTGTGATAAAGATCATATCAGGAATTTTATTTTCTGGTCCAAAATATAAAAGTCATGATGTGATTTTTATTTATTTATTAGAACTATAAAAGTCCGGATTTGACTTTTATTCTCTTTCCGAAAAAATAAGAGTTAATTTCAAACCCTGACTTTTACAATTAGGTAATTCAAGTATAAATTCAATAGATAAAATCTTTTTCTCCAAACGTCGTAAGGAGATATGGAGCAAGAAATGGGCAAACTGCTAGAAGTAGTAATTGTCCTGTTAGACTCAATGATTATTTCAAGTTGTCAAAACAAGAATATAATTGAGTAAACGTATTACTGTGGTCAAGAGACATTAGTAATTGGATGAATACTTTAATACCCGTATAATTCGAAAAATTTGCGCAAACGGTGTGAGGGGTGTCAGTGAGGCGAATGGATTGACTCGACAGTGATATGTGCCTTTTGGCGCGTGGCAAGCACGCTGTACTAGTGTTACGGAAATACAGGTTCAGATTCCGGGCATGGCCACCAATCTTTTCTCTTCTTAAATAAATGAAAAAAAGGATATACATATGACAGCTTTTTGTATAGCCAGTTTTACCTGATTTAGATTTACCACCTCTTTGCGTTGGTTGCCCTTTCCGCAATTTCCGATGAGTACTGTTAGCTGAAATATGCAAAATACATCATCATTTACATATTAAATATATTTTACTATATAAAAAGGAGTATCATGATGAATTAAGAAGGACAACTTCTTATTAGATAAACATGTAAAAATAAAAGTATATTAACTAGTAAGAACGAGCTAAAGAATAAATAATTCATGAAAATAAGGTTAAATGAAACATTTAGTAAATTTAGATATCTTAAGGTGCCTTTACACTCTACGAACCTCATCTTCGAACAGGTTCTCCCCCGAACCTTGCCGTACAGGCGTTCCACGAACAGCCATTTATACTTAACATGACGTTAAGCGAACAAATATGGCTGACGCACCCAACGCTAGCTTATGATGAAGAAAAAATCTCCATTATCAATATATTTTATATTATCTGAAAAATAAAAAAATAGGAGACGAATTACAACGACGCACTAGTATCACAAACAACTCCTGTCACTTGGGAAAAGCCCAAATCAAAAGTAACACTAGCGCTACCCCCGAACAGATGAAGTACCTAGAATACCCGAACAGTCGACGTGAAGGCTGTTCGAAGGTAAAGTTCGTAGAGTGTAAAGGCACCTTTACAAACTTCAATACCTTAATAACCTCAAATAGTTCCTCTAATCCCCAAAAATGTCCCGCATAAGTCATATTAAGCGAGAGAAAGCGTTAAATATTTGAATGTTTGCTGTTAAAGGTATCGTGAAACGCAAAATGGCTTTTAAAGACCCAACATTTAAGGCGTTTATAGTTGAGTTAAAGTTTTTTAATATTCATAACGATTAACAGATTCTATATCTTGTATTTCCAATGTTCCCATTTATACATTACAACCAAATTTTTGAATATGATTATTAATGATGATTAGAAATGTATCAGATGTCACTAACTTTTTTATAAAACCTTCATTTGATATGGTAGTAGTTCGTGAGGGTCTTGTCTGAAACTATCCAACAATATCTTAACACACACATGCATTTATATATACATACAAACACTCATTATAAATATAATTATATATATATATATATATATATATATATATATACATATATATATATATATATATATATATATATATATATATATATATTAAAACCTGTTTTATAGCCAGTTTTACCTGCACTAGAATGAAGAACACCTCTGTGCATTTGTTGACTCTCCGTGAAAAGCTTACGAGAACTGTCTGCTGAAAAACACATCAACATATTAAATATATTGTACTATATACAAGGAAGTATCATGATGAATTATTAATTCTTATTAAATAATTATGTAAAACTGAAATGATATTAAATAGTAAAAACGAAATGAGGTAAAGAATAAACATATAATGAAAATAAGATTAAATGAAACTTTTGCTGATTTAAATATGTTATAAATATTAATTCAGTCATTCAGGAGATAAAAGATGTAATATAACCCTCATTTTATGAATTCTAAATATGCAGTTCCTGGAGGTTAAGACGAATGAGACTGTAGCGCAGCATAGAGATTAAAATCAAAACTATGTAAAATCTGAAAACGGATTAAAATATTTTTCTTAAACAAGAAAAACAAATATTGTTGATTTTTTATGACACTCCATTGGCTTCGACAGCCATCTTTTCGATCCCATACTTGGCCCGTGAGAAGCGTTGAACATTTGTAATTGATAAGGTACATGAAAGCATATAACAGCGATAAAAGGGCTCTTAATTCCTCCATTTCTAAGTTCCTTGTTTATAATTTTCCCTTCAATAACATCCATATCAAGAGGACAACTAGCTCAATGCCAAAATTATCTTTTATGCATGAATTATAATCATAGGCCAGTTGAAATTCTTTGGGTAGGTAATATCCGCATGGATTTTTTAAATAAAATGATGGAAAATATTTTGAACATGCATGAAAGGATAGATATGAATCTATCTCTATAATTATTATATGTATTCTCACCTCATCTCTTATACATTGGCCAAATCACTGCTATCTTTCAAAATGGTAACAATATTTCTCTCCAAATATCCGGTACAACTCTCTAAAGACACTTTCTTCAACTGTGAATTTTTTAATATCACACAAACGTTATATTTTAAATTCCTTATGCTATCTAACTTTTCAATTTTCATCTACTATTTCGCCTACATCAGGAGTTTCAATGAGCACTTCACAATGTTTCCTTCCAAGAACTATCGAATCCAAGCTTACTTATTTCCCCACATTCTGCAAGCTCTTGTGCTTCAGCCGTCGTGGTGTTTGGACGTCTTTTTTATGACTGAGGGATTAATCAGGTTGTGCCCTCCAACCAAATGCACAGGCTTTCTCGTTCTTATTCAAGCACTGGTGTCGAATCTAAAAGCGTTCTTCAACACAGGTATTGGTCTATCTCAATCCTATTATTTCCCTTCCCTGATTTTCCTTTCAGACCAGTATCTGGTACAGGATGCGGTGAAGAGTGAAAATAAATAGTGTAAGATTTCCATACCTTTATTCGTAATTTCATTTTTATTTATATTGTTTGTTACGCCACGTTTTCATGTATTTTTGTACTTTTCAATTACAGTCCACATTTGTTCTCTCATATCTGAGTGCTACCGGATTTATTCCTATATGCCTTGATAATTTTCTTATTATAAATTTTATTTTTATTCAATGTAAAATGTCTAATTTCTTTTTATACAATTGCCGTGAAGAGTAAATTACTACTTCCCAATCTCCATGATTCTTGGGTTCTTATCAAGGATCAAAACTAAGGTGGGGGGGGGGGCAAGCTATGGTCGTTCAGGTTGTAGCATCTTACCGCGGAAAAGGTGAATGAAACCAAAATTATGTATAATTATAGTAGTTCTTTATCAACTAAGTTATTACAATCATTAGCTTAAAAAAAATTATTCTATATTATTACTGCTTCCCGCCTTAAAAGCTTAAAATATTATTGCAACCAGCCTTCCAATGGGGGGCAGCTGCCCCCCTGCCCCCCGCTGGGTACGCCCATGGTTCTTATATCTGGTGTTTGTTACTTATCATCCGAATGAAGGTTCTTCTTTCCTTAAATACGGTATCTATGCTTTTCTAGATAGATTTTTTTTTCTTTATTGAGAAAATTAACAGAATAATAATTAACATATAAAGACCTATCTTAAATCTAGGTATCTTTCACGATATTTCTATATATTTATTTTCACCTTTTCTAAAAATAAGCCCTCTAATCGGAAGCAAACGTTTGAAAAATAGCGGTAAACGGTCTTTGAAAGTTTGATTGTTATGGATTATCCGCTTTTCCAAGGTTCGAGGCGTTGATGCTGAAAGAAGGAAAAAAAATATATATATTTCTTTGACACTTGCTTAGAAGGTACAAATAATATAAAATCATGATAAAACAAACGGAGTATGTATAAAAATTAAAACTAAACGTTACATGCAGATATTCGTTATAAAGTTTTTGTTTTTGAGTTGTGAAATAAAATAATATATATATTTTATGGCTGTTGATAAAAAAAGTGGGTCCTCATCAGAAAAGAACCACCTATTACTTGTTAGTGAATAAAAGTAACCTTTACTATGTGGTTTGATACTGTAAAGCCGGGCACAACATTGAGACCCAGGCGACGCGTCGCCTAGGTCTCAATGTTGACGCAGGGCAGAGCAGCGCAGTTTTTGTAATACATATAATAAATAGGTAAGGAGCTGAGCTCCCTCTCAATGTGCGCTGTTCCTTTTTATTTTAATTTTCCTTCTAATAAAAAAAATTTAACAACGATTTTTTGAATGGGATCCAAAAATCTGGGGTGCGGTGCACCGGATGCACCAACCTACCTACCCCCATACAGGTGCCCACACACAAACACTTAAATCATTGGGAAACAAGAACACACAAGAGCGTGAATTACAGTGATCGCGTGAATTTTTCAACCGATATTTTGCAATTTATGTAATATATATTTAAATAAAAAATGATAATATAATCATCTTATGGTATCCCCCCCTTTCAGCCCTCTTGCATATATACAGGGTGTCCCGAATTTAAATGGCAAAACTTCAGGAACTTATAGGGGACTGAAATACTATGACAAAAAGGCCTTTAAAGATTTGCTCGTTTTTGCTTAGTTTTAGAGAAAATCGTAAAAAAGGAAACAAAACAAGTTTTCATTTTTATATTTATTTATTTACATTTATATTTATGTTTTGTTCTTTTTAATGTAAATATTGCTCAAAATGTTGTCCTCTTGCACCAGAGTGCATTACATCTAGCACTCACTTGATAAATTGCAGCTAAACATGGTTCTGATGATATTTGGTGCACTGCATCTTTGATTCGGTCTCTTAATTGAACTCTTGAGTTGATTGACACCGAATAAATTTCCTGCTTCAAGGTTCCCCATACGAAGAAATCTATGGGTGTCATATCAGGTGATCTATCTGGGTGGCCAAGGTACTACTCCTCCACCTCCAATCCATCGTTGTGGATAATTTATATCCAGCCAAGCTTGAGCAGCTCCTCTATAATGAGCTGTTCATCCATCGAGTTGGAACCACATTTCAATCCGCTTTTGTAAGGAACTGTCATCTAAATAATTAGAAAAGTCGTTCTCCAAAAAATGTGTAAATGTGATTCCATTTAATCTTTCAGGTAAAAAATATGGCCCTACCACGCTAAACGTTAATAGCAAATTCATGCTGAAACCTATTCTCTCTAATAGCTCTGGGATTTTCAAGAGTCCATACATGATATTTTCTTTGATTAACAATTCCTCCTCTTGTAAAGGTAGCTTCATCGGTCCATATAATTTTTAATGGAAATAAATTACCATCGTGAATTTTTTCAAGAAACCAGTTACTAAAATTCAATCTCTTGACATCATCTTGAGGTAATAAATTCTGAACTTTTTGAAGATGGTATGGGTAGCGATTATCACCTTTCAAAGTTTAGCATATTGCTTGCCGCGATATTCCTAATGCAGCAGATGCTCTTCGGCTAGTCTCAGGATTGTTATCGAAGTGGCGTTGGACACAATTTCTCCTCCGATATTCTGCTCTTATTGCTGCCTGGTATTGGTCGCCTTTATTACGTATTAAGATTGACCCAGTCTCTCGTAGTCTATTAAAAGTTAACGAAAAGACTCGTCGATTAGGCACTCTTCTATTTGGAAATCGGCGCGCATACTCCCGCACCGCTTCTAAAGCATTACCGTTACAGAAACCATACACAAAAATCATATCAGCGTATTCAACATTAGAATATGTACACGACATTGTGGCTGATGCTATTCACACAAACATATCTGAGTAACTGACTGAAGACTGGTTTAGGAATTATGATCCTAGAAGGAAGCCAAAATGTAAACAAATAAAAGAATGTAAAGGATAACATTAAGTGTTTACATGTTTCACTGCCTAGCCTGACGAACTTTAAAAGGTGATAATCGCTACCTATAACATTTTTGTTTTGTTTCTTTTTTGCGATTTTCTCCAAAAATAAACAAAAACGAGCAAATCCCTAAAGGAATTTTTGTCTTAGTTTTTCGATCCCCTATAAGTTCCTGAAATTTTGCCATTTAAATTCGGGACACCCTGTATAATTAGTGTTCGCGTTTTGGATTTCTGGATTGTTTTCAATCCCCAAAGCATCACATAACTCCTGATGTGCTTTGAGCTGAAAGCAGCTATCAGATCAAGAAATATTGGAAAAAAGTATTTCTTCCTGTCATGCCTGCGTACACGTTTCTGAGGAAAAATGTAGTTAACACTACTATAGTTTCTATAATATTGAAAATATATGTCGTTGATGATCATTGCAGTTTTACGTCAATAAACTAAAACAAACATTACTGAAAAGCAAACCTAAAATAGCAAAAGGTGCTAAATGAATTATGGCCATAAAGATTGATAGTACAACTTTACGTATAACAATTTAATATATAATAAAGGTAAAATTATCAATCTTTACCTTTAGAAGCATTGCTAAATATCTCATTAGCATTTTTTGTGGTAGCTATTTTACTTGTCAGTACTTCACCTGATGTATATTTAAGTTTTGGAACTTCTTTTGTATACCGTATTTTTTCTGACTTGTGAGAACTGTTCCTGTTTTCGGTTAAACTAGCTTTATTGAGCTTCTTTAGTTTTTTTTCATTTCTTAATGCCAATAATTCTATAAAAAAAAAAAAGATTTGTTGCATATCCTTTTATTTATATTAATAAATAAGGTGGAATTCACCTTCACTAATAAATTCACCTAGTAAATATGTATACACAAAATAAGTTTGTTAAAATTTAATTTCATGAAATATGTAAATTAACATTAAGTAACTGTAATTCACAATGGAAACAAAATAAAATTTACACAATTTAATTTGACTTTTATTCTCTTTCCGAAAAAATAAGAGTTAATTTCAAACCCTGACTTTTACAATTAGGTAATTGAAGTATAAATTCAATAGATAAAATCTTTTTCTCCAAACGTCGTAAGGAGATATGGAGCAAGAAATGGGCAAACTGCTAGAAGTAGTAATTGTCCTGTTAGACTCAATGATTATTTCAAGTTGTCAAAACAAGAATATAATTGAGTAAACGTATTACTGTGGTCAAGAGACATTAGTAATTGGATGAATACTTTAATACCCGTATAATTCGAAAAATTTGCGCAAACGG